>OZ023323.1:25604591-25731205 GCA_964007375.1 Ophion obscuratus
ACTCGGGCGCTTCGACGATTCAGTCGCTCTCAAGAGCACGGGCGCTTGATGTAATAATTTCCGGGATTCCTCGCACGTACAGTCATCCCACTTCCGTTAAAGTTTGAACGGGAGGTGACGCGGCAGTAGCCTCTGTAGTAAGGGGGAGGTCTTCATCTTCGACTTTACGCAACGAGCAAGCGAGATTCCGGATACTAACAAGGAAAATCACTTTGGCCTTCGATATTCTTGAACTTTGTGGATTTGATAAGGACGCTGCATGTACGGAGTCCTCATATGGTATCGAAGTTTGCATCATAGGAATGCAACGAAATCATTTCTTACCACATCGCCCAATTCTTTTGATGGCACATTTAGGCTACGAATACCACTAAAATATTTTTGAAGATCCTTATTAGGTATTTATAACCTAAAACTGCGAAAACAGAGTTCAGATAGTTATCAAAGTAAGGAAATGAAAAAATAAAGAAGGCTTTTCGTTGCATTTCAACGATGCAAAAACGATGCAACGTCATTTCCTCATTGGGATTCAATTGGATTCTCAACTATTTCCCGATGAATGCCGTTTGAAAATTCTTACCACGTTCGAATCGAAAATATGTGAAAAGTCATGAGAACAAACTCGGCGTGTTGAAACATAACCTGCACGTGAGCGGTGTACGTATGTGGTGATTTTATGACAAAGTGCAGTAAAATAAATAAAGCATAATTCCAGTAGATTTTCAGTGACCTGATGCAAAGCGATTTTCAAGATATACATTTTTAAGCAATTTATACTTTTTAAAGACAAGATCTATACTTTTTTAACGTCCACTCATTTTGTAGATCTATATATTTTGTTTAGAAAATTCAACGTACAGAATGTGATGAGATCCATCAAGAATCGTTTCGGATTATTTTCGATAATGTGGAAACCCTTTAGGATTTCAATTGGATTCGTACATTGGATTCTAATGAGGAATCCCGATTAGAATCCAATATACGAGCGTGACGTTTTAGTATGGGGACAAGCATGGAATCCAATTCGATCCCTGTGACAATTTCTACACGGGAACTCATGTGAATGTCAGAGCCTTAAAACCCACTATATACGTATTTTTTTAATGGCGGAAAAACTGTTCTAAGGGGTGTAAACACTCCTAAGAGTGAAGCATGTCAAGAGCTGATTTTGACGTCTCAACTGCAAGCAGTCCGCTGATTTCATTAGAAGAAAAACAGTAATTCTTCTCGTATAGAACGGTCAGAAATTCAGTGAAAAAAAAAACAAAAATTAAGGGATGAACCACCCCTTCAATAGTCTTTCACTCACCCCACATCGAAAAGGGGCGCATTGAGTTGAAACGGATAACACTCGGCTCACAAACGGAAAAGGGGATGAAGTTGGAGGGTAAGGGTTTTGAGCGGATAGCAAGCTTAAGGGGGTAAACCACTTCTTAGTTGAAGTTCCTCATCGCAGTTGTTTTATTCTGTATTTAAAATGTCTAAGCTCACTAAAAACATGTCTACAAACTCCAAATTGATGTTTAGATAGATGTAAAAACCGTCTACACCGAGTGGACCATGCAGCACCAGCGACACTTCATTTAAATAATAATATCTCCATTGTTTATCAATTTTTTTCAATGAAAAAAAAACTCAAGCTTGTCAAGACTATGTATAAATTCTGTATAAAATGCCGACCTCGCCATCTCAATAGTGTCATCGGAAAAAAATATTGAAAATCAACCTGCGTTTTGGGCCCGAACCTTATGCACATTCGCGTCGATCTGTCAGCTGATTTTGCCTCGAAAAAATGTATTCGTTTTATAATACACAGAGTATCGAAAAATGTGAGATCGAAGTACGTCGAATTTGAGGAAGGGGTTAAGTATTGGGTGCAGAATTCTCTACCGCCCCCGAGTACCCGATCGTGACGCGTCTCATACCCGACGTAACTAACCTACCTCAGGGTTCTCTATTTGTCCTCGTATACAGCCTATATAAGAGTCAAGTAGAAAGCAGCCTGTTCAGCCGCTGCTCGTAACTACGTATTATTATTGCAATGACGCGAGAGAGAGAAAGAGAGAGAGAGAGAGCCACGGCACACGGGTCATTCTCGTTCCACGGACGACTGCTTTTTCTCCGTAGAAAATAGTAATATTCGATTTTCACCCCGCTTGGTACACCGCCGCGCCTTGAGCCCGCCCAAACGATCGCGTCAAAACTTTTCGCTTGTTGCGCAACAAGTCTCGTCGCGCGGCGTGGAAAATACAGGGGACTTTCAACAAAACAATGTTATTATGAAATTGACGTTTACGTCGACTGTATGCAATGAAAACTCATTTTATTTAGTTACTAAAATTTTTTTGTTACACTTTTTTGGTATGCAAAATTCCTTAATAATATTCTAAGATGCTCATTTGCCGATCTGCAATCGAGACGTGTAATTAAATACTTGCCATGATAATGAAAAAATACGGAAATAAAAATAGAAAAAAGAAGTTTGGTGAAAAAAGCAGTTGGGCAGTCTGCATAAGCTTGACAATTCATATGAAGTTTCTTCATTGTGTAGTTTTATAGCCTAGGGTCTTAACTTCAATTTGCAACAAAGATGTTGTAAAAATTAAAAAAATTGACCGAGTTATGACGATTTTTGTGAAGTGTCAGATGTCACTGCACAACGGTGAACCGCCTCTCTGTGATTTATAGTCCAGTAAAAGAGACCAAGCACTTGTTAGCGTAGAATATGAATGTTTGACTGAAGGGCGGGGTAAAGTATTAAATTTTTTTTTCATTTTTTAAATGAATGCATAATATATCAAGAATATGTTAAAATTTCAAGTCGATCGGAGTAAAATTGACGAAGTTATGAGTATTTGAACGTCTATTGCTCCATGCCGTTCTCTTCTCTTCTGCGTTTTTCAAACCGTTTTTCTGAGACTTGTCATATTTGAAGTCCGTGTGCACGATAACTCAAAATCTACTGGACCAATCGCTTTGAAATTTTGCACAGTACTTCTTCACATAATTCACCAGGTATTGTCGAGAGCTTTTTTGTTTTTTTTTTAATAATTACTAATTTTTCAACAACAAATTAGCCGATTTTTTTAGCGAAAATCGGGTTTTTGGCTCCCAGTGCTACGAAAAATCGAAAAATCGAAAGAAAAAAAATCCTCCCGTCGTTACCTCGAGAAACATCTCCTTTAACAAATGCATTTTGATTTTTTTGTTTCAAACGATTCTGTTGCGAGTTATGGTGCACACCGCAAACCAACTTTTTTTCGAGGCGCCTCCGGGGTTTAATTTTCACTCGCTCAATTTTGAATATTTTGCAATGCAAATTTAGGAGAATGTTGTTCAAATGTTACTTTATTATATGTAAATTTTTCAATAAACGAACACTATTCGTTACGCCAAAAAAAATCTTAAAAACATGCCTTTTTTCGCCGAATTAACTTTACTCCGCCGTGAAGATAGATGGTTGCATACTGAAAGTAGGAAACCCCAATAAAATTGTGCCCCTCAACTCGCCCCAACCCTAAAAAATAGGGGTTGAAAACGTCAAAATCGTCGTATCTCGATAATTAATAGCCCGGTGAAAACATGTTTCAAATAAAAGTTGTTTGAAATAATAAAATACGTATAAAGTTATCCTACGTCCAATCCCCTATCTTTGAAAATAGCGGAACAAAAACTCCGCTCGCACACGCATCAACCCCGAATTTTCGAATCGTCTTTGTGCCACTATTTTCAAAGATAGGGAATTGGATGGCAGATAACTTTATACGAATGTTAATATTCCAAACAGCTTTTGTTTGGAACCTCTTTTGATCGGGCTAGTAATTATCGAGATACGGCGATTTTTAAGTTTTCAACCCCTATTTCTTAGGGTTGGGGCGAGTTGGGGGGGGGGGATTTTATTGGGGTTACTTTCAGTGTGCTGAAAATTGTACGCTATAACGAGCTGGGTTTGTCGTCTCTTTTGCTGGACTATTACCCCTTTTTTCTTTTGCCCTTTTCTCGCAATACTGTTTTATGAAACGGTGTAAATGGTTTGTTGAAAATGCTGTTGAAATTTGCATCGCTGAAGTGCAACGGAAATTAATTTTTATTTCCTTTCTCTCCATTTTTATTGTTACCCAAAATTTTTTTCGATAAAGTTAGGTCTTAGGTCTCTAATGACGATCTTTAAAAAAAGTTCATCGTAGCTTCGATCTGATGTGCAATCAGAAAAAAAAGATCCTTGCATACCAACGATGCAAGCTTCAATATTATTCTCCAAACCTATTCCTCCGATTCACTTCAAATTCGGGCAGAGCATAGTTTACAATATTTTTTATCGTATGAACGGACCATTTTTTAAATATGTTCGTCCATTTGTTAGTAACAAAGGTCGGATGATTTTAAAGTTGTTTTTGTTGTTGTCGAAAATCATACTTTTTTCTTCTGCAGCTGGCCATTTTTGTAATTTTCAAAAATCCAAAACAATATCCGACCATAAAAATGTTATATTCTACTAAATTATACTATTATTGTAAATTAATAATAATAAATAATAATAATAATTGTTTAAAAATATAATAATGATAATACAATTATATTATTATACTAAAAGTACATTGTTAATTTTTTCATTTCAGATCACCCTAGTTGGCATGCTGTAAGGGCGGCACTTTGTTTATATAATAAGTCCATTGTTTATCAATATTTTTCACCGAAAAAAAAACTCGAACTTTGCAAGACACTGTATCAATTTCGTGTAAAATCCCAACCTCGTCATCCCAATAGTCTCATAAAAAAAAAATTGAACATCGACCAATTTTTCGGGCTTTAAGTTTACGCAGGTCCGTTAATTCCCTTACGATACGATTGATACATTCGAACCGACAAAAATGTATACGTTTAATAGAACTTTCCAGGGCTTACTATGATCGTGACACTCGGAACAAAACCACATGACTTTAAAGTTTGCATCATTGCGATGCAACGAAAATGAATTTTTTCACCAGAATTTCCTTCAGCATATTTGAGCTACGAAAATCACGATTTTTTTACGATTTCTTGTTTACCGATCTACAAACTAGTTTTGCAAAATATGATTTTGGAAAATAATGAAACTAAGCATCGAGAAGAATTTTCGTTACACTTCAACAATGCAAACTTCAAGCCCATGCACAAAACGCTCAAAACTCCGAAAGAATTTTACTCGAAAGACCAAAACTCCGAAAATCTGAACGCCGTCAAAATAATTCGACTATTGAAGTTTCAAAAGTTTCAACATTTTCAATAAATGTACGAATTATTTCAAGAATTTTTTTTATTAAGAAGTGATTTTAGTTTAATTTTTAAATTTGTCCAGACAATGTTAAACGTTCTGCATGATTTACAGTCAACTGTGTACACTTTCGCTGGCATGATGTTGAGGAACCTTGTAATTTCGGAACATTTAAATTAATTCAGGAATTTCAAACCGTCGGCGCATTCAAAATCATTTCTTAATAAATAAAAATTCTTTAAGTAATTCGTCGATTTATTAAAAAATTTTGAAACTTTTAAAACTTCCATAGCCGAATTATTTTGACGGTGTTCAGATTTTCAGAGTTTTGGTCTTTCGTGTAAAATTCTTTCAGACTTTTGATCTTTCGGGGTAGTATTCTTTCCGAGTTTCGACCGTTCGGATCATTCAAAGTTCGGAATTTCAATCCGGCCCCATCTTCAATTTCGGAATATTAAAATTTGGAATTTTGTACCGTCGGAGTATTCGAAGTTCGGAATTTCAACCGGGGGCCAGAACCGCGCATTGGCACAAAAAAGATAAGGATCACGTGAATATTTATCGGTTTCTTATCGCAGGGAATTTCGCGTCTGTACATACAAGCGCGTACGGCGATGCATCTCGCGGTTGATTCGATGAATGAGCACATTCCCGTCTATCACGGAGCGCTTAATTACGTTTTCCCATCGGTATTAAGCCGTCGTGACGCGTTGATTGGTCTTTACGACTTTGAACTTCCGCCTCTCGTTCGGTTCCGTATACGCCTCGACGTGGCGAAGAAAAGTGTTTTATAGACGAACAATAAATATAAACGTCGTCGAGTAACGAGGAGTATCCGGAGCTATTAAAAACGCTACTCGATGATAAGCAAACACCTTAAAACGCCAATGATAAGTAGAAATAGAGACATTACAGCATAGCAAACGTAAAACGTCGGAATTGAATTTAAATCCTATATTGATAAAATCATAACGAAAATTATTTTATACCATGGGTAAAAAATCAAAATTTTCGTAGCGAATTGAGGGCAAAGATACCTTTAAGTAAGGAAAAAATTTGCTGATTTTCATTATTTTTTTTTGTAAAGAAAAGATTTCTTTATTATTTATGAAACTTAGGGTATGTTTCATTACTACTTTTGGCTGTTAAATGGTCCTTTTTATTTTTATCAATCCCTAAAAATGCCTTCTCCTAAACTGCATCTTCAAAACTGACGTGACGTATAACTAAAAAACTAATCGACTCATTCTGATGAAATTTGGCATAAATCTTTCTAACCTCATTGTCTAAAACATGAGCCTGTATGTTTTTGAAGAAAACAATTTTCTTTTTATTGTAAAATGTAGTCATTTTTTTCGGAAAATTCAATTTTTTGTTATAAGGAGGTTGGAGCGTAAGGCACAATCCAAGGTTAAATTTAATTTAAAAAAAAATACATGTTATTGCTTACACTATACTGACTCTTTACGAATTTTTTGAACTTTTTTCACCGCCAAACACCAGAGATAAAAAATAGTTTAATGTACGTAATTTAACGTGCGGTTAGATGGGCAAGACTTTCACACTAAAGGTTATGTAATTTTTATTGTTATTTGGCACCAAGAGAAACCATTTCTAACTACGGATTAACGCAAACTGAACCTTTGTGAACATTTAGAAAAAAAAAATCCTCATCTTGCCCATCGTAAACCGTGGGCCAATAATCTCGTGACGTACACTGTAAAAAATGATATGAAATTTACAATACATTTAAGATACAAAGGAATTGAATTTTACGAACTCAGTAGATGGAATTAAATTTGAAACACTTGTACCGTAAATTTGAAACAGGAAGATGAAAATCTAACGTGGAGAATTTAATAGATGCAACATGGAATTTCAAAGACAAGTTTGTAAATTTGTGGAAAATGTATTGCATTAACCCGTCTGTTCAATTGAAAATTACTGCAGATGTATAATAAATCAACTATAAAAAACCGAACATTGAAAATACAAAACAAGTTTGAAATTTATTTACAGCAGCCTGAAAAATATAATATGTGAATCTGAATTTTACGATATGTACAATGCATGATCACAACAGATTTATTTAAAAGTGCGAAACTGGAATTGAAAAAAAAATCATAAACGCTGATGAAAATCACGTGAAACAATGTGAAAATTATATTAAATTTACACTACATTTAAGGCACAAAAGAATTACATTTTACGAACTTAATATACGAACGAATTTAATATACACTCGTATATTGATATCAGCAAATGGTTCTTGATTTCAATATACATGGATGTGAACATTCTTTTACACGTGCATTATTTTTCAAACGCACAAGTATATTAATATTACGGAGCAACACTTTTATTTTTAAAATAACCTGCTTTCGATTTTCAAAATATTATCTGAAATTTCATAAACGGCGTCCGCATAAAAACATCATACACTTGTGTATTAATTTTTACACGGAAGCTCTTTACAGTGTACATTAAAGGTAATACTTTGTTTCCGTGAAATTAATACACACCCGTATGCTGATATTAGCAAATGATTCTTGAATTTAATATACACTCATATTTTGATATCAGCAAATGGTTCTTGATTTCAATATACTTGGATGTGATTATTTCTTTGCACGTGCATTATTTTTCACACGCACAAGTATATTAATATTACGGAGCTGCACTTTCATTTTTAAAATAACCTGTTTTGGATTTTCAAAATCGTATCTGAAATTTCATAAGCGGGTGTCCGCATAAAAACTTCCTACACTTGTGTATTAATTTTTATACAGAAATTTTTTACAGTGTAAATATGAATCGGCATAATTATGAATTACTCAAAATTTCATTGTGAATTATATAAAACATTTGTTTTCGTAGTTTTTTCATAATAATCATCGATAATGTATGCTTTTTCAAGTACGTAAGAACACAAAAGTTTTTCTACTTTACGTAATAAAAATGTTAAAATGCATAATTTTGCTCTTTAATTATATATTTTAAAAACTTAGCATATATAGAATAAATCTGTACCTCGTGTGCATTTTAATGAGGTTCATTGAAGAAAAAATGAATAAACCGTTATTTGACTCAACTGAATCGCTCCAACCTCCTTAAAGCGTACCATTTTATCGATTTCCAACATTTCCTCCTTCTTCTTGGTTTATATTCTGCGTGTGAATGTTAATGAAAGAAGAATCTTCGTTGGTTTTTCTCAGATTAAGGGGTCTGAGCGTCTTTAGACGCTAAAAAAAGGCTATTTTCATGATTTTTTATAGGTTTATATTATAGATATTGATATAAAAGTTGTTACATTTAATAAATAAAAAATTAATAATAGAATCAATCCATTTTTTTTAAGTGTATTTATGTAACCCAAACAAACTTTAAACGCGTTTTTCTCGAAACAAGGTTTTTGGACGGCTTGTTGATAAAATCTTCGAAACTACTCAACCGATCCTTATAAAATTTTCACCACATATTCTTCACAACTGTAGCTATGGCGCATGTCAAAGAGTTTTTAAAATTTTGATATTTACTATTTTTTTACAAAAACAGTAAAAAAATACGTTTTTTTTAAATGTCCGGCATTTTGTTATTTTTGCATATATCAAAAATCGTATGATATGCGCTACAGCCATTGACATACTGAATATAAAACCGTTTGATTCTTTGTTTCGGATGCTCGATCTCCGAGATTTCGTCAACAGCGCAGACCAGCGCAGACAATTTTTTAAGGGGTTACCCCCACTTGCGATTTTGAAAAAATCAATTTTTTTTATTGCATTTTTTTGAAGTATAAGTATCTGAGAATATGTCCTGAAAATTTCAAGTCGATCCGAACAAAATTGACTGAGATATGAGCGTTGAAAGAGAATAATCCGTTCTTCGTGTAAGCTGAAATTGAAACTTTAAACGCGTTTTCTCAAAATGGCATTTCTGAAGTCGGTAACCAAGATTACTCGAACACTAATGAACCGATCTTCGTGAAATTTTGCAGGCTTATTTAATACATAAAAATGTAGTCTTTAATCGTTCGATTTTTTTTTTCGAAAAAAATGACCGTTTTATAGCCAAAAAACGGCCGTTTTTTTCGTTAAAATCGAACCATTAACTTTGACTGTCCGCCATTTTGTGAAAAAAGAATATTTTTTAAAATCCTTCGATTAAAGACTAGTTTATACTTATATTTGACTAAATCCATCCGCATTTTTTTTTTCAGATGATCCAATTCGTCGCAATGTTGGTCACCGCAAACCGTGTATATAAAAACATTATTTCATTGACGGCCATTTGCCACTAAACAATGTAATATTTTTCAATAAAAAAATTACTGAAAGTTCGTCAAGATGTGTTCTTTAAGATGGTATATTGATCGATTAAAAAAGTTTTGTAGTTTTCTTTACAAAAATTCATGAAAAAGGGCTTTTTTGCGCTACAAGTGGAGGTAAGGCCTTAAGACATTTTTTAACTACGATTTTCGTCTATAAATACTGACTAAAATAAATATTTTTAAAAAATATCTTTCGAAAGTGTATTTATTAAGTGTAACAACTTTTATATCAATATCGATAGTATAAGCCTATCTAAACAATTCATGAAAATAGCCTTTTTAGCTTTCAAAGTGAGAAGACCCCTTAATCCCGCCACAAGCCATTTGGAAGGCCGTCTCATACCTCCGCCATTTTTAAAGATCAATAAAAAAAACATACAGCCAAAAGTAATAATAAAACATACCCGAAGTCTCAAAAATGGTGAAAAAATCTTTCCTTAGCCCTTTAAGGGGTAAGGCCACTGTCAATTTTTTGAAAAATCGATTTTTTTTTATTGGCTTAAAAAATAGTTTAAACCCTCTAGAATAAGAAAAAAAAGGTCCTGTGCGACGTCTTTTTTAAATTTTTTCCAATAAAAAACTATTCGCAAAACTTTAAACGCGTTTTTCTCGAAACATGGTTTTTCAAAATGGCACGCAGCATAACTCGAACAATTTTCATTTTTTTTACTTGAAATTTTAACCAGATGTGAACATTTACATTATCTTGAGAATGTCGATCGGAATTTTCAAGAACTTTATTTATTGATTTTTTATTAACAAAAAACTTGCCGTTTTTTTCGTCAAAAATCAATTTTTTTTTTCAAACGCACGCCAAATCCACAAAAATTGATACTTTTTAAAATCCGATCGACATTCTCTAGCTATAGCCCTCTAGATTAATGGTTTTTTTTTTGTTCTAGATTCAAAAGTGCACCAGTGGTGCTGCGTGTCGCGGAGCCCTGGAAGCAAAACATGTCCCGGGAAGATAGCTGTGGAACCGCCATTTTGTTTTTTTTTTACTGTAAAAAAATTTTATAATAAAGTTTAATGTATGCCCGATAACACCATTAAAAGTTTTTTTCAAATACCTTCAATTTCGGGAGCAAAAAATTAGTGAAAAAACCTTTTTTTTTGGGCCGTTACAGTGGCCTTACCCCTTAAAGCAAACATTTTTCTTTACGTGCACTTTTTTGTTGCACTTTCGTTATCAACGACACCGGCTACGTGATTAAAAAAATGTAATAGGTACATTTTATTAGTTATTGAAGCCCTAGGAACCTTGAAACGCATTTACAACCGCCATATTGAATTAAAAAACACTTTGAAATCTTCAAAATCTGAATTGAATTAGGTGTAACACCAGCGTTACATTGCAAAGGGTAAAAAATCGTGAAAATGGGGAGGCTGAAAAGTTCTCGGCCCGAGATACAGGGGAATAAGGGATGACTCGTAGCACCTCGGCCGAGAACTTTTCAGCCTCCCCTTGTATTATCGTAGGCATCGCACATAGCGCGCAATTTTCGCGCTCGATAGTTATTGCCGCGTGTGTGTGTGTGTGCATCAGGGAAAAACGGAGATAGTAAAACGAGGGAGGCAGAGTATGTGTCAGTCTCCGGGTAAAAAGATTCAAACCGGAACGACTAGTTCTACCCCTCGTTCCTTCGAGTTCTTCGTCTCCCCTCTTCGCTATATTCTCAAACGCGTTTTCTCGCGCATCATATCCTTCGCGCAAGCTTTCTCGTCAAGGACGACGCGGGTACTCCGTAGATCCTCGCAGAGCCAAAATAAACAGGTAATCAACTTTGGCGGGAAAATAAGGAGAAACGGCACTCACCCATTTTGCCGGGAATAACGTCGAATTGTGCGGGTGCATCGCTCACGAATATAGGACGATTGCATAGCTCCTGGAACACAAATACACAGAATGATTATCAACACGTGCTTGAAGCTCCCATTTATTTTTTATCGAGACCAACATCGCGGAGAATACTTTTCGCAACGTAGTTTCGAAAAATTAAGGGACGCAATTTGATAAATACCGTTTTTGAAAAATAATCGCTGACAAATTGTCGATCAACAGAACCCGCAATGCTGCCGTGCAGACATTGCTGTAGGGATGCAATATTGGATTCCCATACTTGTCCCCATAGGGGAGAAGCTCCATATATCGGATAGTTGCTTAATATCGGATAGCGGACCATCTCGAGTTTTTCTATAACGACATACGTTTTTTTATTTTATACACTAATAAATAGCCGTAAGATGTCGCCACTGCAAAACTTTTGGTTGTCTAGCAACAAAAATGGCGCGACAGTGAACTAATGTTACTCTTCGTCGGCGTGAAAAAATATTTGTTGTGCTCGAAAGTGTTGTTTTGTTTGAGTTAAGGGAGACTTTGTCCTTGGAATGTCATATTTCAGGTGTTTACATTTTTTTTTTTAAGGAAACGAGTAAAGCTTTTTGAGTGCGGTTTTTTTCTTGCTTTTATTCATGATATACAGAATGTAAAAAAATTTTTTTTTGAAAAAAAAAAACCAAAATTGCGGCCGTTGCAGCTCCGCGAAAACAAGTCCTCAAATCGCGGGAGGTAAACGGCTGACATCACTCTTTGTTGATCTTCAACACAAATTCAAAGCATATTATCAATCTGTGACCCTTTGGTCATGGAATGACGGATGGGTTTTTCGTTTAGTACAAATTTCGGAAAATGGCGGCAATTAAAAAAAAAATCGAATTTTCGCGTTTTCTTTTGCATAAAAAGATAAATAGTAAATGCAAAAATGTATCTATCGAAAAAACGATCCGTCATTCCGCGAAGACATATTTTCTGAGTATGCTCTCCAAATTTTAGGTCGATATGTTAATTACAGCGGTCAGGAGAATGTCAGCCATTTTTTAGAACGTGTTTTCGAGAAAAACGCGTTTAAAGTTTTGTAATGTGTTTACACAAATGTGTTTATAATTACCGCTAATCGGCAATGCCTGGTCCATAGAGGCATCCCTAATCTTCTTCAAGCTGCTCATGTTGAGCCGCTAACATCTTTTTGAAAATTTCAAGGACAAAGTTTCTCTTAAGCCCTAATGATTTACGTTTTTGTTATTTTTATAAACTAGAGCAGTTATTTAACTTGATAAATATACAATGTTCGCAAAAATAGCAATATGTACAAAAATAATGATGTTCATATTCGGCTATGTGAAATCTTAAGGGGTCTTCTCACTTTAAACGCTAAAAAGGCTACTTTCACGAATTTTTTGACAGGTTTATATTATAGATATTGATATAAAAGTTGTTACACTCAATAAATACACTTTCGAAATAAAGAAATCATTTTTTTTTAAATTTATTCAAGTCAGTATTTATAGACGAAAGTGGTAGTTAAAAAAATGTCCTAAAAAAATTGTAGATCTGCGCTGTTGATGAAATCTCGGAGATGTCAATAATTCTGGTCCCATCATGCTCCCAGCGCTGCTTCATCTTGCCCCGCATATAGGGTAAGATGGAAAAAATAAAGGTTTAATTAAAAATATATATTGCGTGCTTACAATCGAAAAGACTGACGTTTTTTTTCAAGATTAGAAGATTAATAAATGTTGATTAGTTTGAAAAAATAATTAAGGGGCTATACCAGTGTGACACTTTGAAAAAATCGAGTTTTTGCCTTTTTCGACAGTTTATACTTTCAAGAATATCCTGTAAATATCAATTTTTATGGTAAATATAATTGTATCTTGCAAAAATCGATAGTTAAATCTTTAAACGCGTTTTTCTCGAAATTACATTTTTCAAATTTACTGACATTTTCACTCAAACAGCAATTATCCGATTGACTTGAAATTCGAACTGAGTACTCTTGAATATATTTACTCTGCAATGACGTAGGACATTTTTGATTGGATAAAAATTGACGATTTGGCATTGGAAAAAACGACCATTTTATAGGCAAGAACACAGACTTTTTTTCACAACTACGCCATTTTGTCAGATTTTGATGTTTTTCGAAAATCCTATGTCATTGTACAGGAAATACCTTCCAGTTTAACATTTTTTGCTTTTTCGGTCTCAGCTACTCAAACGGCCGGAATCATGTCAGCAGTGGAGGAACTTTTTTTTGGCGCCTCCGAAGGCAGCGCATGAGTCGCTTGGATCCTCAATATTGTTATATGAAAAAATTATGTAATATATTGGGAGTACAACTTTGCAGTGACCGTTTTTTTCAAAAGTTTAAGGCTTTATTATAAAAAAGTGGCTACATATTTTTTAATCAAAGTACTGCCCGTCGCTAGCTACGACCTTGGCCCATCTTTCAGGTAGCATTCGAATCCCGCGTCGATAAAAGTCTTGGTTCTTGGAGGCAATCCAGGAATCGACCCAATTTTTTACTTCTTCGTAAGTACCGAAGTGCTGGTCAGCCAAATCGTGTGCCATTGACCGGAACAAGTGATAGTCGGAAGGGGCAATGTCTGGAGAGTACGGCGGGTGGGATGAAACCTCCCATTTCAGCGTTTCCAAGTACTTTTTCACGATATTTGCTACACGGGGTCGGGCATTGTCATGCTGCAGTATCACCTTGTCATGTCTTTCGTTGAATTGTGGCCGTTTCTCTTTGAGTGCCTTACTCAAGCGCATCAACTGACGTCGGTAGAGTTCCCCTGTGATGGTTTCGGATGGTTTGAGCAGCTCATAGTACACAACGCCCAGCTGGTCCCACAAGATACACAGCATCACTTTGGATCCGTGAATATTCGGTTTGGGCGTCGATGACGGAATATGACCAGGCAGTCCCCATGATTTTCGGCGTTTAGGATTATCGTAGTAAACCCACTTTTCATCTCCAGTCACAAACCGGTGCAAAAATCCCTTCCTTTGTTGTCTTTGGAGCAGTTCCCGCAAATGCTGAGAATTCGGCTCGTAGGTTGCTATGTTTGAGTGCCAATAACTTTATAATGCATACACGTATCCGTTAGCTGTTTTAAATTGTTTACATTGGCAGAGCCTCTAGTTTAAAATGCCACTTTTTTTATTGAGCTAGGGCCACTACTTCGGCCGCAGTGGCTCTCTAAGTAAAACGGTCACTGCAAAGTTGTACTAATAGATCAAATATAGCCAAATATATTCTCAATTTTTCGAAACATTTAATTGAGTACATTTCTTCAAAAAAATTCCCGAAAATCAGCCAAATTTTCAGCCTTCACACTGGTATAGCCCCTTAAAGTTGACAGATTCATAAGTATGGTTTTATTTGAACATGGCCTTAGCGTTTTTGGCGAGATCCAACAAATTCCTGTTGTTAACTTCGAATGAAAATTCTCAAACGACGTCGATCGGGAAATAGCACAGAATTGATTCGAATTCCAATGTGGACTTCCTACCCAATCCCTATAGGTATGTGATAGGGATCTCACCAACAAATTTCTCGACGGGCCTGGGTAGCATTTTAAAAAATACCGGAGGAGACTTGGTTCAGAGTGTAGCGGTGATGTTTTGCCCGCGCAACGTCACGTGACAGTTCGGCAAGCCGTACCACAGTTTTAATTAACCCGCAAAGAGTTAATTGTCCACGAGGCATGGAAGGGGAAAGACGCGTAGAGCGCCGAGGGCAGCAGCCGCGGTACAACGTATATCGAATGGAGACGTCGTCACACGAGTCCCGACCGCGATTCCCGTTTCCGTTTGTCTCACCTCCGCACGCCGAGATCGCGCATTGAACGAGCAAAAAATCTAGTCTACGCGCAAACAAAACATGCCCCCAAGTCCAAGGCAAATTTACAGCATCGAGCGCGCATTACTTCCGGTGTAACATCAACGCGTCTCGCGCTCTATCCTCGTTTCCACTTTTTCTCGGCGTACTCTTCGCCATCGTGTTCGAAAGAAAACGTTTCGGAACGGGGCAATTAATTTTTTTATAGCCTCTTCGGTGAGGAGCTGGAACGACATTGAAGTTTGCTTCGTTGGATCGCAACGAAAATGATTTTCTTTTCACTTCCCAAACTAGCTTTAACGGATTCAAGCTACGAGGATCATGTGAACATTTTTTAAGATTCTTATTTACCGATCGACAACAAATTTCCAACATATTATTTTGGATATTGCTGAAAATGAGAAATTGAAAAGAATTTTCGCAACGATGCAAACTTCAACAACATGGACCCGGACAAGGACAATGCGGAGAACAAGCCTCGCGTAGACTAAAGGAAAAACGAAATACGAAAACTGAAAAATTAGCTCAGAATAACCGTTCAAGTGGAATCGCTGTCTGAAATTGAATTGATAGAAAAAAAAATAATTCGAAAGGCTGTAAAAATCGAATTTTTCGCGTTGCGAAAAAACTTTTTGGGGTTTTTTTTGTAGAGAATGTTCTGCTCTAACATACAATTTGCATGGAATCGTTCTCAAAATATTTCTCTGATACAAAAAAGAATCAAGTACAACAAGAAATATAAAAGAAACGACGTCCATCATTGATCGTGTTTCGAAAAGTTTTATTCAATTAATTTGGTTTAATAAGATAAAATAATTTGTTTTTACATTATAATGCTTGATAATCATCGTTCCTTTTCTTAAGGGGTAAGGCCACTGTAAATTTTTTGAAAAATCGATTTTTTTTTATTGGCTTAAAAAATAGTTTAAACCCTCTAGAATAAGAAAAAAAAGGTCCTGTGCGACGTCTTTTTTTAATTTTTTCCAATGAAAAACTATTCGCAAAACTTTAAACGCGTTTTTCTCGAAACATGGTTTTTCAAAATGGCACGCAGCATAACTCGAACAATTTTCGTTTTTTTTACTTGAAATTTTAACCAGATGTGAACATTTACATTATCTTGAGAATGTCGATCGGAATTTTCAAGAACTTTATTTATTGATTTTTTATTAACAAAAAACTTGCCGTTTTTTTCGTCAAAAATCAATTTTTTTTTTCAAACACACGCCAAATCCACAAAAATTGATACTTTTTAAAATCCGATCGACATTCTCTAGCTATAGCCCTCTAGATTAATGGTTTTTTTTTTGTTCTAGATTCAAAAGCGCACCAGTGGTGCTGCGTGCCGCGGAGCCCTGGAAGCAAAACATGTCCCGGGAAGATAGCTGTGGAACCGCCATTTTGTTTTTTTTTACTGTAAAAAAATTTTATAATAAAGTTTAATGTATGCCCGATAACACCATTAAAAGTTTTTTTTCAAATACCTTCAATTTCGGGAGCAAAAAATTAGTGACAAAACCTTTTTTTTGGGCCGTTACAGTGGCCTTACCCCTTAAGAGTCTGTTTGTCGCAATTAGGGTATTTCTATCGATGATTTTGCACTACGCCCAATAAATATTGTAGCTGCTCTTCGTTTTTTGTCAATGAACCGTTATATGCTTCTATCATAGTGACACCACGTTTGGCTACGTTATTAACGACTTTTGGGTTAAAAAAATCTAAGCAACTCAAATAAGTAGCATTTTCCGGCCATAATTCAGTATTTACTCTAAAAAAATCATGAGGTAAATTGAATTGCTGGAAAAGAAATAAGGATTCTTGAGTGACGAAATCGCTTATGTCTTTTTTCAGCACCATTTCCCAATCATTTTTTTTTTAACAATTACTCACTCGGAAGGATTTTTGGATTTTTCTCGACATTGCAGAGCTTGTACCATTTTTGCCTTCACACTTATCGGCACAGCATTGTCAAAAAACGATAAAGCAACAATTTTCTCGTTAAAGTACTACAAGTGACTAGCTAATTTTTTCGAGGCAGCCTCCCCTACTACAGGATTCACTTCGCAATAACGAATGAAATTTTGTAGCAGTGACAGATCTTGATTTCGGGTCAAAATGAGGGAAAAATGTCGCGGTTTCCCGTTCGTGGCGCTAGTGTGAAGCTTGTAATTTTGCACGACGAGCTACCGCATGCTGCCGCCAGGTGGCAGCATGTGCCATGGCGCGCACGTCGCTTGAATAAAAAATTTAATTTCAGACAGCGATACCACTTGAACGGTTATTCTAAGCTAATTGTTCCTAGGAACTTTTTTGTAGGGAATTCAATTCTCTATCAAAATATCTTAATGACATTTTTGTGAGATTTTTTTCTGAAGAGTTTTACTACGACGTTCAGAAGTGTCAATATTTTCCTGTGTAATTCTTATGGAAAGTATTCAAATGCAATGCGCCGTTCGAAATAATTTTTTTTTTGAGCTCTCCTTCGAGGATTCTTCTTTTTTTACCTTAATTCACCTTTTTTTGGTGGATGCAACCGAAAAAAAGAATATCGATTTTTTTCCGCACACCCTAATATATATATATATATATATATATATATATATATATATATATATATATATATATATGTAGCATATATAGTGAGGAAAAATAGAATAATACGTATATATTCAGTAATATGCACCAAATATATGACGCATATATGACCTATATGTTTTCGATATATTTTTCTGACCAAAAAAATATATGCTACGTATAAACACTATATATGATGTATATACGAGGCATATACGACGCATATATTTTCGATATATTTTTTTGTCAGAAAAATATATCAAAAATGTATGCGTCATAAATGACTCATATATGTGTCATTTATGCGTCATATATGACGCATACATTTTTTATACATATTCCTGACAAGAAATATATGCTGTGTATAAACACAATTCCAGTTAAAATTAATAAAACTTAAAGCTTAAACCTAAAAAAACTTAACTTACAGTTAAAGTACACTATTACATATAAACACTATATACAGATATGCGTCGCATATCTGTCTATATGTGGCATATATGTACCATTTATGCAGTATATATGTGGTATGTGTGCAGTGTGTATGCAACATATGTGCTAAATATATGTGGTATATATGCAGGGTAAATGCTACATATATCATTGATAAATGATACATTGATATACAGTAATACCACGCATATACATCTCATATATAAAAACGTTACGAAAATTAGAATTTGACACATATATGCAACATATATTTTCCATATATGGCATACATTTCACATATATCACAATTATTAATAAAATAAATTTGCAGTATATTTTTGCGTATATAAATTTCCATGGGGGTGCGGTTAACATATGAGCATAGTTAACACAACTGTTAAATTCCATAAGCAGTACTATATTTTAGGCAGTAACCATGACTACAAAATTTTGTTGTCCCCTCAGGGTAATATAAAATATGGTTGAAGTTACCATACGTTTCTCTCAGTGTACTAGGACAGTCGATACACTTTTCATTACACATGACAACGAGAGTCTGATAATGGTGGTGCGAGGTGGGAACTGAAATTTCCTAATGACAAATGGTAGGACAATCGAGTTTGGGCTCAGTAACTTTGTTGACGTGAGCACTATTTATGATTACACTTTTATAAAGTTTCTCGCGCAAGCTTTATAACCTAAGACAAGATTTTTGATTACGCCGATGTATGAATGGCATAGGGGTCTGGCATGGCAAAAAAATAAACAAATTCTAATACTAAAAAGTATCAAATAAAATAGAAGTAAAAGAACTTTGTAAAAACAAGCTTTTATTGAAAAGGTACTGTACTAAAAAGTAAAAAATAATGTTCAGTAAAATTGAAAATCAAAACAGTACAACTACAAAGAAGTCCCTTCCATGGCCACTCATCATGGGTGCAAGTACTTAAAAGGTACAGAAAAGTAGATATTTTCAAAATCTAAAATATACATTTTGAAAACTTGAGGCTTTTTTTTGAAGTTTTAGGCGATTTTTAAGTTTTCAACCGCTATTTCTTAGGGTTGGGGCGAGTTGAGGGGCAAAATTTCATTGGGATTACTTTCAGTATGCAACCATCTAGCTTCAGGGGTTGGGCCACTCTAGAGGCCGAAAAAATAGGCTTTTCGGGGATTTTTTTTCTTCAGAAAAACTACAAAATAGATCGAGATTACAAAAAGGGTGTTTATCATACATATCAGTGACTGTATACGATAATTTTTTTGAAGCGATTAATTTCAAAATGGCGACTGTGCAGCGTTTATCTCAAAACTGCATTTTTTTAAGTTGGCCGGAAACATAACTCAGACAATTTTCAAGCGATTCACGTAAAATGTTGAATATATCTTGAAAAGTACCTTGTCTATGGAAGTACGTAGGATTTTTTTTTAATATTGCACAGTTCATTTGTTATTAACAATTATCCGACGATTTTTTAGGCAAATTTTTCACTTTCCAAAAATTTGCCTAAAAAATCGTCAATAGCAAATGAACTATGCAATATAAAAAAAAATCCTACGTACTTCCATAGACAACGTATTTTTCGATATATTCAACATTTCAAGTGAATCAGTTGAAAATTGTCTGACTTATGCTTCCGGCCAACTCAAAAAATGCAGTTTTGAGATAAACGCTGCACAGGCGCCATTTTGAAATTAATCGCTTAAAAAATTGTATACAGTGACTGATATGTATGATAAACACCCTTTTTTGTAATCGCAAATTGTTTGTAGTTTTTCCGAAAAAAAAATCCTTAAAAAACCAATTTTTTCGGCATCTAGAGTGGCCTAAGGCCTTCAGTCAAACATTCTAATTCTAGGCTAAAAGTGCTGGATTTTCGTCTCTTTTGCTACTTGCATACGGCCGGACGGTGTTCGCGTTATGGTGCATTGTTCCATCAGCTCGCTGTTTTGCACGTTTCCTCGCGAAGCCAACCGATGCAACCGAGGTGACCTTGTACAGTCGCGAGCAGGGATATATAGTCGAGTTACCTTCATAGCTGCGTGGTAATGTTATCGCTAAAATTGCCCGGTATGATCATAACACGCGAGAAAGAACGCGCGTGGGTCCGGGACGAGCTCCGGAGGAATCCAGTTACGCCCCGTTTGCAGAGGCCCATTGTTAATCCCCTATTACCCTCGTATCTTAAACGGGCTACGACACTGGAGGACTCGAGACTACAACCGCCCCCTCAAGCTCCTTCAACTGCTTGCACTATTCAGACTTCCACCCGTACGTTTTTTCAAATATGCATTTACGGTGAAATTTATGGAATTTTTTTGTTTTCATCTGATTAAGGGGTCTTCACACGTTTAGACGCTAAACAAGACTATTTTCATGATTTTTTGATAGGTTTATATTATAGATATTTCTATAAAAGTTACACTTAATAAATACACTTTCGAAATACGTTAAAAATTTTTTTATTTTTTTTAAATTTGAAATCACTATTTATGGACGAAAATGGTAGTAACAAAAACATCAAACGGTTTGAGATTCAGTGTGCTAATGGCTATAGCGCATATCATATGATTTTTTTAATGCAAAAATAAAAAAATGGCGGACATTTTTCGAAAAAAAAAAAAAAACGTTTTTTTACCGTTTTTGGCAAAAAAATAGTACATATCAAATTTTTTTTTAAATCCTTGATATGCGCTATAGATATAGCTGAAAAGAATCTGTGGTTAAAATTTCATAAGAATCGGTTCAGTAGTTTCGAAGATTTTATCAACAAGCCGTCGAAAATCGCGTTTAATGTTTCTTCGGGTTACATGACATTTTTTTATTTTTATTTCAACGTTTTTCGAAAGTGTACTTATTAAGTGAAACAACTTTTATATCAATATCTATAATATAAATCTATCAAAAAAATTCATGAAAATAGCCTTTTTTAGCGTCCAAAGTGAGAAGACCCCTTAAGGTATTCCGTTCGCAAATTCGAATATTTAACAATTAACTAATTTTCGTCTATAATTAAGTAAATATTACTGGTAAAATTTCAAGCCAAGTTACCGAACTTTTAGACGAAAAATTACGATTCTTAATGTCGATTTTGTATCAAACAAGAGCCTGCCTAATCGATTTTAGGGAGAAATGAAAAATGCGATATTTTGGGGTCTTGTGTCGTACCAACTAGGACCAATGTAAATCTAGCGGTCCACTCGAGTTGCCGACACCGTGGTCGATGCAAAATCGTCCGGTGATCGCGAATTTTTCAGGTAGAACTCGATCGGACTAAAACTCTTGATCAGGGACACGTCTGTATGAAAAAAAAACCATCTCCTGGGCTCAATAAGGGCTGGACGAGAATGGAACTTGAAAATGGGTGACTATCAAACGATTTTCCATCGAATGAGAGCCTGTCTGATCCATTTTAGCGAGAAGTAAAAAAACATCCATGTTCACGTCTTCCCGTGCAGAAATTTTGACCGGGATACCCTATGTCCGATCAAATCCCGATCAGGATTTGTCATGGATTCCCCAAAACCGGATCCCGGTTAGAATCCAACTTGCATCGGTATCGGCATATGTACGACGACGATGGCATCATTTTGAAAATTTTGGCGTCACGTGTATTTTCTGTATTACTATTACGCAAATTTTAATCTAATCATTTTGAATTTGATTTTAATTTGTCTTAAATACGAAAAAATTCACAACTAATTTTGTGAATTTTTTTGTATTTATAATTTCTTGTCAATACATTTGCATTCACAGATTTTGATGTGAATTTTTTTTTTAATTCACATCAAAATCTCGCGATGAGCGCGATCTGCCATTTGAATCTTTGGACAAATTTTTTTTATTGATAGTTTAATGCACCAAAACTTTATAAATGTTATTTATTTTTATAATAAATTTAACATGTCATAATTCCATTTTTGACATTGTATTTCAGCCTGTATTAACCCGTGATCCTTCCCAGATTCCTCAATGATTCCATGGGGAATCTATTTAGAGTCGTTAAAGGATCCGCTTCTGGATCCCTAATGGAATCCAGTTTACGGATCTTACATTTAGTCTTCGAATCTGATCCGATATCGGACTAGATCCCGACTGGGAGCCCGGGATAAAAGTCAGAATCCAGCTGTATCCCTGCCAAAATTTCTGCACGGGTTCTGTCCTATCGATTACGTACTTTACAGATTTGCATAACATTTCCATGAGACCACATCACATATATATAATTTTTTTTTAAATTATCGTCGAGCGAACAGTTTGAGTTTGTTTAAGAGGCTATACCAGTGTGAACGCCGAAAATTTGGGTGATTTTCGGGAATTTTTTGGAAGAAAAGTACTCAATTAAATGTTTCGGAAAATTAAAAATATATTTGGCTATATTTGACCTATATGACATAATTTTTTCATAGACAAATATTGAGATCCAAGCGACTTATGCGCTGCGTTCGGAGGCGCCAAAAAAAAAGTTCCTCCACTGCTGACATGATTCCGGCCGATTGAGTAGCTGAGACCGAAAAAGGAAAAAACGTCGTTAAACTGGAAGGTATTTCCTGTACAATGACGTAGGATTTTCGAAAAATATCAAAATCTAACAAAATGGCGTAGTTATGAAAAAAAAGTCTGTTTTCTTGCCTATAAAATGGTCGTTTTTTTTTCAATGCCAAATCGTCAATTTTCATCCAATCAAAAATATCTTACGTCATTGTAGAGTAAATATATTCAAGAGTACTCAGTTGAAATTTCAAGTCAATCGGATAATTGCTCTTTGAGTTACAATGTCAGCAAATTTGAAAAATCTCATTTCGAGAAAAACGCGTTTAAAAAGATTGAACTATCGATTTTTGCAAGATAAAATCATATTGATATAAATTATATAAATGATAATGATATTCTTGAAAGTATAAACTGTCGAAAAAGGGAAAAAAAATCGATGTTTTGAAAGTGTCACACTTAAAATGCGTTTATTTGAAACGATCGAAAGTAAAATTACTAACTCGTAGTTTCAGTACTATTCTGTATTAATGTTGTACTAATTTTAGAATGTCAATATTGAAATTATTCAACTTTATTATTATATGTTTTTCGCTAGTTCACATGAGCCGCGAAGAAGGGGGGGGGGGGGGTGCCTCATCTTGCCCTACCGTGACTACGGTCATGGCTTCAGCGAAACTTGGCTCTGAACAAACTGCCGGTGTACCGTAATTTCCTTTTGAAAAAATCTCCGGAACATTCATTGGTGAAACGTCGGCGAAATGTCGGCAGGACGTGCTGCACGTCTTTATTCCACTCGCCGTGCAGAAATTGTCGTAGAGGTCCAAGTGGATTCTCATACTTGTCCCCCTTGCTTGGATCCAATGCGATGACCCATTGGATCCCTATACCAAAACGTCAAGCTCATACATTGTACTCTTATCGGAATTAACTTTTCTGAGCAAAATAAAGAGTGTCTCAAAGTGACCTGATATTTCAATTTCTTAATCAAATGTATTGTTTGTTTGAAGAGTACGAATATTATTGTTTTAATATAAGGTACAAACATGGAGGTTATGCGTGGAATACAATCAGAGTTGGGCGTAATTATATTTATAAATACGAATACGAATTTATTCACATCGTGATTTTCATGTGAATATAAATAGAAATTTATTCATACTTCACTTATTGTGAATACGAATACAAATACAATTGTGTTCACAAATATTCTTAACATACAAATAAATTCACACAAAATTTTTTGAATAATCACAAAAAATGTGAATATTTACAAGAAATCCTGTCAATTAAAAAAAAATCACATCAAAATCTGTGAATGCAAATGTATTCACAAAAAATTGTAAGTACAAAAAAAATCACAAAATAAGTTGTGAATTTTTTCGCATTTAAAACAAATTAAAATCAAATTCACAATGATTGTATTAAAATTTACACCAAACGTGAGTTCTTACGTATTTTGAGAGAAAACTGCGTCGAGGCAAATAAATTTTTGCAGAAAAGTTGTGAGTTTCAAATATTGCATTATAAATATGAAAAAATTCACAAAATGGGTTGTGAATTTCCTCAAGTTGAAAAAAATTAAAATCGAATTCACGACAATTATATTAAAATTTACACCACAAGTGAGTTCTTACGTATTTTGAGAGAAAACATTGTGTTGAGGCAAAGAAATTATCGCACAAAAAGTTTTGTGCAAAAATTTCCTTGCCTCGAGGCAATGTTTTCTCTCAAAATACGTACGAACTCACGAATGGTGTAAATTTTAATCTAATCATTGTGAATTCGATTTTGATTTGTCTTAAATACGGAAAAATTCACAACTTATTTTGTGAATTTTTTTGTGTTTACAATTTTTTGTGAATACATTTGCATTCACAGATTATGATGTGAATTTTTTTAATGCACAAGAATTTTTGTAAATATTCACTTTTTTTGTGAATATTCACAATTTTTTCTGTGAATTTATTTGTATTTTCCGAATATTTGTGCATACAATTGTTTTTGTATTCGTATTTAGAATAAGTTAAGTATGAATAAATTAGTATTGATATTCACATGAAAAACACGATGTAAATAAATTTGTATTCGTATTTATAAATAGAATTACACCCAACTCTGAACACAATATCCGATAAATGGCCGCCTCGGCCCTGTTTGCAAACGCTTACCCTTTTGACGAAATTTTCGATAACATTATGGCATAATTGCGAAGTAATTTCATTAATGGTGCGTCCAATTGCTTCCTTCAACCCCGCAATGGTCCGTGGATCACTGGCATACATTTTTCCTTTCAGAAAACCCCAAAGCAAGGAGTCCAATGTAGTGAATTTTCACAGTTTCTATGCATTGCTCGATCGTATGAACTCCATAGGTGCGATGGCCCTATCAAACCTCTATAGACATGTGGTAGGATGTAGAGGGCTCCTCAACAATTTTCGGCACGGGTCCGTAAAACTGATCCGAGACACCGAGTTCTCGCGCAATCCTCAAGTAAAACGAACTTCAAGAGTTTAAGGGGTCTTCTCACTTTAGACGCTAAAAAGGCTATTTTCATGAATTTTTTTGATAGGTTTGTATTATAGATATTGATATAAAAATTCTTACACTCAATAAATACACCTTCGAATTACATGACATTTTTTTTTATTCAAGGCATTATTTATAGACGAAAATGGCTTTTAAAAAAATTGTAGGTTTGCCCTTTTGATGAAATCTCGGAGATGGATCATCCGAAACAAAAAAATTTTACGGTTTCAGATTCAGTATGTTAATGGCTATAGCGCATATCATACGATTTTTTATACATGCAAAAATAACAAAATGCATTTTCGAAAAAAACGTGTTTTTTAAACGTTTTTGGAAAAAAATAGTAAATATCAAAATTTAAAAAAATCTTTGATATGCGCCATAGCTACAGTTGTAAAGAATATGTAGTTAACATTTTAAAAGGATCGGTTCAGCAGTTTCGAAGATTTTATCAACAAGCCGTCAAAAAACGTTGTTTCGAGAAAAACGCGTTTAATATTTGTTTGGGTTACATAAATACATTAAAAATGTTTTAAATGTATTCCGAAAGTATGTTTATTATGTGTAACCACTTTTATATCAATATCTATAATACAAACCTATCAAAAGAAATTCATGAAAATAGCCTCTTTTAGCATTTAAAATGAGAAGACCCCTTAAGGTATACCCTTCGCGAAGGGCCCTATTTTGTGGAAGCACAGCAGGGCCCTTTTCAATCGTTGGTAAATTACAGTAGCGCTTAAGGGGTTACGCCACAGTAACGGGTATAAAATCATATGCAAATTTAACAATTTTTTTCCGTATGAAAAAGTGATTCACTCGTAAAATTAATTGCACATCTATTTAGTATGAATATCAAGCTGTTAGAAAAAATATTTTTTTTCTCGATGTACAAAATGGCCGACTACTGGAAACTTCTCGAAAAGTAGTTGGCCATTTTGTACATCGAAAAAAAAATTTCTAACAACTTCATATTCATACTAAATAGATGTGTAATTAATTTTAAGAGTGAATCACTTTTTCATACGAAAAAAAAATTGTCAAATTCGCCCATTATTTTATACCCGTTATTATGGCCTAACCCCTTAATAAAAATAAGTCACGATTAATTATTATGCCCAACGATAAACTGGAATGAAAAATTTCGCGAAAATTTCGTAGATTTAGACATTTTTACAATTTCTTAGCATCTTCAATGTGGTTGATTTTTCAAAAATTTCAATCTCATCGCAAAGTACTCAAAATTTTCGCCGAAATTAACTTTTGATAGGGCACGTACAGGCAATACATCCTTAGAAGTCGCTAATCGTTTTTTTGAAAATCGAAAATTTCTGTTCGAAAGTACTCACTTTGGGGCGTTTCCACTGGAAGTTGAAGGGCGGCGTTTGGTGATAGAAGACGGAGGCCTGGGTGGCGGGAAATTCCGGATCTTCCCAGAGTTCCCCTCGTTTCAAGCACGAACGCTTGATCCGCTCGTACTCGCTCATCACGTCCTGAAAATGCCAAAGAAAGCAATCAGGACATGCCCGCGATAAGAATTCGCACGATTCGTTCGTTGTATTTACGAAGTGAGCACGTTCGATTCTAAAGTCCCAATTATTTTTATCAGGTGTCTCGTATCGGAGCGACCAATTAGTACAAACGGCTTGGATCAGCGTTTCATTGTTCCGCGCAGAGCTACGTGAAAATGGAAATAAACACGGACGAGTTGTAAATGAGATTGCGCAATGTGTGCGTTTACGCGTCGTCGAGCGTCCTTTTTTCTTTTTACCTCCCCCCCCCCCGCCCCGCGCGATTGCGCGCCAGCCCGCTGACCCCGATAAGACGAACGTCACTAAGTAGTGTGTGTACAGTTTTATAGCGCTCGGCGATGGTGACGCGACGAGAGACTTTTCCTTCCCGTGAACGCACCGCGAGAGCGACGTGTTACACCGTGACGAAGAGCCTTTTATCGAGGTCGACACCCTCGCCCTGCGCGCACGACCACGCACGCATTCCTCACACTTCGATATCGGAGATGAGCATCACTCCTAATAAAATCCATTTGCAAGCATCTTCCAACGTGATAATTAACGACATTCCATCCCCCTCGCTCGTAATCTTATGCAATCGTCCCCCGAGTGTAATGACTCGAAATTGTTCAACTTTCAATCGAATATGGTGACTGCGTTAAGGGGCTTATACCAGTGTGAACGCTGCAAAATTTGGGTGATTTTCGGGAATTTTTTTGGAAGTACTCAATTAAGGGGTTACCCCACTTGCGATTTTGAAAAAATAGATTTTTTTATTGCATTTTTTTGAAGTATTGGTATCTGAGAATATGTCCGGAAAATTTCAAGTCGATTCGAACAAAGTTGACTGAGATATGAGCATTGAAAGAGAAGAATCCGTTGTGTAAACGAGCGGAAATTGAAACTTTAAACGCGTTTTTCTCAAAATGGCATTTTTGAAGTCGGTGACCAAGATTACTCGAACACTAATGAACCGATCTTCTTGAAATTTTGCAGGCTTATTTAATACATAAAAATGTAGTCTTTAATCGTTCGATTTTTTTTTTCGAAAAAAATGGCCGTTTTACAGCCAAAAAACGGCCGTTTTTTTCGTTAAAATCGAACCATTAACTTTGACTGTCCGCCATTTTGTGAAAAATGAATATTTTCTAAAATCCTTCGATTAAGGCAGGATTCTACTTTGAAACTTTGAAAAAGAAAATTTTTTTTTTACATTTTTCGAAAGTAAATATGTTCAAGAATGTTCGGTCAAAATTTTATAAAGTTCCAAGCAGTCTAACTATCCTTTTTCGCCTTTCGAACGCACCTACCTGAGCACGCTATTGTGACCCGCCCGGCGCGCGGCCCGGACTCACCAAAACTTTAAACGCGTTTTTCTCGAAACGACATTTTCAAGTACCGTGGTCGTGATAACTCAAAAAGTACTGAACCGATCCTTATGAAATTTGGAACACATATTCTATATGTGTGTACCAACCGACCTAACTACAATCAACTTAAAGTTTTGATTAGAACTATTTTTTTATTGCAAAAAAAGACCCAAAAAACGCATTTTTTCGCATTTTAGCCGCCATTTTGTTAATTTTGCACGTATATAAAATATTCTAGTTAGGTCGGTTCCTGAAGACATACCTGAACATGAAACTATTTGATTTTTTTGTTTCAGACCATCTGTCGGGAAGATTTCACGACCACGGCAACGGTACCTGCTTTTCGAGGCGTTGGCTTTAAACATATTTTACGTGTACAAAAAATGAATAAAATACATTAAAATTTTTTTTTATGTACTTAAAGAGTGTATTTATTGAACAGTTTAAACCCCATATCGATATCTTTAATAGTATTCTCAGAAAAAATTCACGAAAATAGCGTTTTTTTCATGGTTTCAAAGTAGAATCCTGCCTTAAAGACTAGTTTATACTTATATTTGACTAAATCCATCCGCATTTTTTTTTTCAGATGATCCACTTCGCCGCAATGTTCGTCACCGCAAACCGTGTATACAAAACATTATTTCATTGACGGCCATTTGCCACTAAACAATGTAATATTTTTTTTTTTTTTTTATTGGTTTTTTCCTTAGGTACACGCTTTTCGCGTTTGCTACCTATTCTTCCCCACATTATGACCGTTCTTTCCTCTACTGTTTTACTTCCTTTTTTCTCCATCTTCCTCTCTGTTCCCCCCTCTTGCGGCCGCAGCCGACTTCCCCCTCCGTATTATATTCATCATGACATTTTCTGTCATGGGTATAGGGAAACTGCGGAAAACCTATACCAATACAGCCGGTCATCGAATTCGCCCCCCGGTCGTGGAACTAGTCTTATTTCGCCGCGAAATGCCGAAGAAAAACATTTCACGACGAAATGTACGCGACCGGGATTCGAACTCGGGACCTCCCGGTCCGCTGGTTTAGTGGCGAGCACGCTAACCACTAGACCATCGCACCGGTTCTAAACAATGTAATATTTTTCAATAAAAAGATTACTGGAAGTTCTTCAAGATGTGTTCTTTAAGATGGTATATTGATCGATTAAAAAAGGTTTGTAGTTTTCTTTCAAAAAATTCATGAAAAAGGCCTTTTTTGCGCTACAAGTGGGGGTAACGCCTTAAATGTTTCGGAAAATTAAGAATATATTTGGCTATATTTGACCTACATTAAATCATTTTTTCATAGAAAAATATTGAGATCCAAGCGACTTATGCGCTGCCTTCGGAGGAGCCAAAAAAAAGTTTCTCCACTGCTGACATGATTCCGGCCGATTGAGTAGCTGAAACCGAAAAAGGAAAAAATGTTGTTAAACTGTAAGGTATTTCCTGTAGAATAACGTAGGATTTTCGAAAAATATCAAAATCTAACAAAATGGCGTAGTTATGAAAAAAAGTCTGTTTTCTTGCCTATAAAATGGTCGTTTTTTTTCAATGCCAAATCGTCAATTTTCATCCAATCAAAAATATCCTACGTCATTGTAGAGTAAATATATTCAAGAGTACTCAGTTCCAATTTTGAAGTCAATCGGATAATTGCTCTTTGAGTTACGATGTCAGCAAATTTGAAAAATCTCATTTCGCGAAAAACGCGTTTAAAGATTCAACTATCGATTTTTGCAAGATAAAATGATAGAGATACGGCCATTTTGATGATGAATTAATTGTAAAAAAATATTTTGTACACTTAAATATACTATTAAAGTATACCTAAAGTTTGATAATTGTAGAATAATTATTTCTTCGTGTACAAAATCCCTCAACACTGCTTATTTTTTCCTGTCCAAATGTATATCCCGCCTCAACGGGTTGCACCTCAAAGTGGCCGGAAAAAAGAGGAATTTTTCTGATTTTCTTCTGGGAAAAAGCGTGCAGGTTTAAATTTTTTGAATTTTATATTGTAGAATATGATTTTGAGTATATTTTACAATTGTTGTATTGAACAATATTTGTAAATGCGGTTGGTACTCAGCCCCCTGGCACTGCTGGATCTACCGTGTCCCGTTATTGTCGCCACGTAAACTAACCCACCATGCGGCGCTAGTAGTCACCCCCATGACCCCCACTCCAGTCGCGCAGCGTCTGCATAATTTGAATTCGACGCGTCTGGATAATTCATTGTTTAGAATAGAATTTAAACGTATATGTGTATATACTAAGGGATGCAATATTTACACTTGTTGCAATATCATGTGTTATACAAATATTTATTGAACGAAATAAACAGATAACATTATTATTTTTTAAATAATGGATTAGTCACATTGTACAATGTTTTGCGATTTTTTTCTTGTCGAAATTGCTTTTTTTTTGTTCTGCGTTGAGACGTGCAGAATATTGCTGCATCCGCATCAATACGTAATATTGTATGTATTTTGGTACATTGAAAAAATGCGATTTTTCCTTGTTTGATTGATAATCTGACGTGCACCCGAGAACCACGCTCGCTGGCATTCTCAAACATGAGCACAAAAACCACAAAAATTGTTTTTTATTTTATCGCTACACTAAAATTGTTTATTATTTTATCACTTTGTGATAAAATAATTACGATTTTGCCACACTACGATTTTTTTATTCGAGAACAATGACAGATCGAGAAAACGAAAAAAAATATTCACTTGGTTCACGCGACGAAAAAGATGACGAAATAATACGGAGAGGTGCTTTGCGGAGTGGGGGTTCATGCGGGTGACTACTAGCGCCGCATGGTGGGTTAGTTACGTGGCGACAATACGGGGACACGTTACTGTTAAGAGAATTTATCCCAGTGTCAGTCCCCTTGTTGGTACAATGGCTTGAGCACACTAAGAGAAATTACGATGTACAAGTTTGCAACGTTGGAACGCAACGAAACATTAAAAAAAATGTTATTTCCTCATTTCCATCATCGTCCAAACTCTTATTCAGCAAATTTGGGCTTCAGATTTCTTATGAGGATCTTAAAAAAACATTTGAGTATTTCTCATAGCCCAAATTTGCCAAAAAAAATCGAGCTACCGAACTTTCGTTGCGTTCCAACAATGCAAACTTAAATATAATGAGAAATTTATGATGTTCTCAACCATATTTTAATTATATTCTATATTTTCCTGAGGGGACAATATTTTATAGGCATAATTACTGCCAAAAGTATAGTACTGCTTATTGATACTTTTGCAGTTGCATGAATTGTGCACATATGTTAACCGCAACCACCATACAAACGTTTATTCGTCAATGATATATAATATAGTAGGTTTTCATAAAATGGATATTCCCTGATACTATAAAAAAAATTACTTGCCCAAGATTCTAATAGCGAACTGAAATATATATATATATATACATTGATTAAAAATGTTGCCTGTGCTTTGCGATGATGTTTATAGTGATTTGTACGATATTATAAGATACGACCTGCTATTTGCGTATTTGGTGTGTTATTCAAGTGTTGGTACGAGGCATCAATGCCCGCATACTAAATGCATAGAATATTTCATAAATCCAAAATAAAATTAAATACGCAACTGAGAGTTCTACCTTGATGATTTTTTAAATTATAATTCGCCATTCCCTGACCTCCTGAAATGATTTATTGCGAAGAAAATACTTCGCTTAATCGGAATCGAACCTAACTGCCTAACATCTTTACCTACCATTTACATGTTCGCTTTATAGCGAACATGTAAATGATTTGCAGTTCGAGCAATGATTCGCAGTTTTGTTCAGTCAACCTTCTACTATTCTCTCAAGTTTGTACAACTCATATAGTTAACACCAACGTTTTTCGAGTATAATTTGTTGAAAGACTTTATGAAAAGTGACTATTCGAGAAAAATTATAGTAAATAGTAAAACTTACTTAATGGTGAAATTATAGTAATTAGTAAACTTTACTATAAAATTTTTCTCGAATAGTCACTTTTCACAAAGTCTTTTAACAAATTATACTTGAAAAATGTTGGTTTTAACCATGTGAATTGTACAAACTTGAGAGAATAGTAGAAGTTTGACTAAACAAAACTTAACGCACAGTATACAACATTAGTATTTGCACGCTCATTTTGTTATAGAACTGAATTAACCATATCTATGTTGTCAAGCGTTTTGCAATAGTGAATAATCATTTCGAGGATAATAGATAGCCAAACACGCCACCCAAGTCGCATGTGTAGGTATACTTTTCGCTTATAGTCGTGTTAAGGGGCTATACCAATATGACACTTAAAAAAATACATTTTCTTTTTCCTTTTTCGACTGTTTATACTTTTAAGAATATCATTATCATTTATATCATTTTATCTTGCAAAAATCGATAGTTAAATCTTTAAACGCCTTTTTCTCGAAATGAGATTTTTCAAATTTGCTGACATTGTAACTCAAAGAGCAATTGTCCGATTGACTTGAAATTTGAAGTGAGTACTCTTGAATATATTTACTCTACAATGACGTAGGATATTTTTGATTGGATGAAAATTGACGATTTGGCATTGAAAAAAACGGCCATTTTACATGCAAGAAAACAGACTTTTTTCATACCTACGTCATTTTGTTAAATTTTGATATTTTTCGAAAATCCTACGTCATTGTACAGGAAATACCTTCCAGTTTAACGACATTTTTTCCTTTTTCGGTTTCAGCTACTCAATCGGCCGGAATCATGTCAGCAGTGGAGGACTTTTTTTGGCGTCTCCGAACGCAGCGCATAAGTCACTTGGATCTCAATATTTTTCTATGAAAAAATTAGGTAATATAAGTCGAATATAGGCAAATATATTCTTAATTTCCCGAAACATTTAATTGAGTACTTTTCTTCCAAAAATTTCCGAAATTCACCCAAATTTTCAGCGTTCACACTGGTATAGCCCCTTAACCATATTATAATTGCGGTATCAATAAACTTTAACGAATTTTATCTATCTTCTCTTTTACCACGGGCGTTTGGTAAGAGGACTTGGATAAAATTTGTCCAAGTTATGCTGCAATTTGAAAAAAAAAAAAAAACAAAAAAAAACAAAAAACAAAAAAAAAACAAAAAAACAAAAACACTCTAAAGTCCACTTACTAGTTAAAATAGTAACTTTCGGTGTCTGCCTTATCGCTTTTTTCTCAATACAAATTTAATCCCAACCTAAAAAAAAATCGAGTTTGCTGAACTTCCAGACCAGCGTCCCCAGACCAACGATATTTTTTTACATTCGCCAATTCATTTTCGCCACTATCCAAAGGCTTTTCTTTTGCTAATTGAGGTCGAGAATTTTTCGTAAAAATACGTAGAAACATTTTGAGATATTTCCACAGCATGAATGGGTAAAAAAAAAATTAAGTCCTCAAAAAGAATTAATTTCCGTTGCATTCCAACGATGCGAGCATCAAACGTCATCGTTGCCCCTCAAATGTTCGTCTCGCATTCACAATCTCTGTGTCAAAGCTTTCGTAATTTTTAATCCACGTGATTCGTATCCAAACGATCGAAGCGTTTTTTTTTTATTATCTTTTTGTCGAGCCTCCGTTGCAAATGGAGAAACATTTTATAGCCGTTGAATAACACACCTGGAAATATCTGCGCGTGTATACGAGTATTAAAAAAAATAAAACGATGGATTTAACGAGCGCGAACAAGATAAAAGGCTCCTTGTTCCAGACGAGAGTGCGGACAAAACACTATTAGCTCGGAGGTTTATTGCGACGAGTTGCGCGGCATACCGGATCAGGGCGCGGTGAATTTCTCTCGCATATTGTCGCGCGCGCGCGCGCGCGATGCAAATTCGCGCATTCCACTGCGCAATAGCAAAGTCAAAAACGGATCTAAACGCGAGCCAATCGAACCAAGTTGTCACGCACATCACGCGTGCCCAAGTCGACAGAGGTCGTGGCTCGTGTCTTCGTCATTTTTCAGCCCAAATGCCACACGATGCCGTGACAAGCCGTCCTGATGACGTTGAAGTTTGCATCGTTGAGACTCGACGATATTTTTCTTCTACATTTTTTGTTTCTTTATTTTCACCACCACCCGAAGCTTTTTTTTTTGCAAATTTGAGTTGTGAATTTCTAACAGGTATACGTAGAAACGATTGAGCGATTTTCGCGGTCTAAATCGGCGGAGAAAAATGGCAGCAATAGAAACGAATTAAGGGGTGTTCTCACTTAGACGTTAAAAACCAAGGCTATCTTCATTAATTTTTTTGATAGGTTTATATTATAAATATTGATATAAAAGTTGTTACACTCAAAAAATACACTTTCGAAATACATTAAAAACATTTTTTTTCATTTAAGTCACGATTTATAGACGAAAATGGTAGTTAAAAAAATGTCCTAAAAAATGGTACGTCTGCGCTGCTGATGAAACCTCGGAGATGGATCATCCGAAACAAAAAAATCATACGGTTTTAGATTCAGTATGTTAAGGGGCTATAGCAGTGCGAACGCTGCAAATTTCGGTGATTTTCGGGAATTTTTTGGAAGAAAAGTACTCAATTAAATGTTTCGGAAAATTAAATATATACTTGGCTATATTTGACCTGTATTACATAATTTTTTCATAGAAAAATATTGAGATCCAAGCGACTTGTGCGCTGCCTTCGGAAGCGCCAAAAAAAAGTTCTTCCACTGCTGACATGATTCCGGCCGATTGAGTAGCTGAAACCGAAAAAGAAAAAAATGTCGTTAAACTGGAAGGTATTTCCTGTACAATGACGTAGGATTTTCGAAAAATATCAAAATCCAACAAAATGGCGTAGTTGTGAAAAAAAGTCTGTTTTCTTGCCTATAAAATGGTCGTTTTTTTCAATGCCAAATCGTCAATTCTCATCCAATCAAAAATATCCTACGTCATTGTAGAGTAAACATATTCAAGAGTACTCAGTTCAAATTTCAAGTCAATCGGATAATTGCCCTTTGAGTTACAATGTCAGCAAATTTGGAAAATTTCATTTCGAGAAAAACGCGTTTAAAGGGGGATTGTCTTTTTTTCGCAAAATTTACCGCTTTTTGGGAATTTTTTTGTGAAGAAAGTATACAACGGAAAACTTGTGAAACTTGGCATATAGTTTTATTGATCTGTTTACTACATACAAAAAATTTTTTAAACAATTTCATCAAAAAATCCGCCTCCCACCCCCCTCGACGCGCGATGGTCCTTTTTTGATGGTGTGCACGATTTCTCAAAAACTATTCAACCGATTGCCTTCAAATTTGGACAGAATGCTCAGCTGACATCCTTTTATCGTTTGATGAAGCAAAAAAGCAATACGTTTAATAGTTTTTATTTATAACAAAAAATCGATCAATTTTTTTCGAAAAATCGATACTTCAAGTTCAAAACGTCACCAAATCGTCAATTTTTTTTCCCTTCATCGAACGATAGCTATATGTGTCTAAAGTAAAATGCTTTTTGGGTTTTTGTTGCAGGATGAACGTGAAGGCTGTAATCGTGCACACCATCAAAAAAGGACCATCGCGCGTCGAGGGGGGTGGGAGGCGGATTTTTTGATGAAATTGTTTAAAATTTTTTTTGTATGTAGTAAACAGATCAATAAAACTATATGCCAAGTTTCACAAGTTTTCCGTTGTATACTTTCTTCACAAAAAAATTCCCAAAAAGCGGTAAATTTTGCGAAAAAAAAGACAGTCCCCCCTTAAAGATTTAACTATCGATTCTGCAAGATAAAATGATATTGATATAAATGATAATGATATTCTTGAAAGTCTAAACTGTCGAAAAAGGCAAACAAAAATCGAGTAGTTATACTGTTTTGATTGTCAATTTTAGTGAACATTATTTTTTACTTTTTAGTACAGTACCTTTTAAGAGGGAATGACACCTTATCGCGGTCGGTATGGTAGAACAATTATAGATTCCCAAAAATCTCTGAAACGGCTCTTCAGATCCCGTCGAAACTTTGCCAAACGACGTCAAATACATAGACGAATAGCTGTCAACCCCTCAAATTTTCTGAATTTTAGAAAAAATATGTAGATTGGCTTATCATAAGCCAATTTAGTTTTTTTTTTCTCAAATTCAGAAAACTTGAAGGGCAGACAGGTATTCGTCTATCTATTTGACATCGTTTGGCAAAGTTTCGACGGGATCTGAAGAGCCGTTTCAGAGATTTTTGGGAATCTATAATTGTTCTACCATACCGACCGCGATAAGGTGTCATTTCCTCTTAAATAAAAGCTTCCTTTTCAAAAGTTTTTCACGTTCTTTTTTTTGTTTTTAGTCCGTGGTTACATCAAATTTTGGAATCCGGCTGTTTTCTCTATTGATCGTCTCGAATTGCAAGACTCAGAGAAAGCGGTTCTCCGAGTGTATTTTTTCTCCGTATACAAGATGATTCAACGTGATTTTTTTACAGGTTCCGGTTTAGCGACGAAGACGATCGCGCTGCTCGGCATAAGCCTCGTTACATACGAATGTTCGATCAAGTGTATGCAGGCGCATAGGTGGATGCGAGATGAATAGAGAGAGAGAGAGAGAAAGAGAGAAAGAGAAACTCGAAGGATTTGCTAGATCGTGGAGAAATGCTCGCGGGCTATTTCCTGAAGTCGAGATCCGCGTCGAGATGATCGCGCGATGCTTTCCCGATCGCTGGCCGCGCGGCTCTTTCCTCGAATCGACGCCTCGCCACTTTTGTATACGTATGTACAGGGTAGCCCGAAAAGTGACGTTTAAAAGGAAAATCCAGATGCCTCGTATGAATTATTTGAAAAATGGTCATTCTTCAGATAAGTGACTTTTTGCGAAGTCGAGTGCGGTATGCTGAATACCTGTGATTGGTTTAAAAATACCCGCTCCCCACCCAATTCTAGTCGTGTTATTAATTTACAAATTATATTATAATTATTAGACAAACAAACCCAAAAAAACCGAAACAACCCCAATTATATATTTGAATGTATCAATATTCTTTGAAAAACAACAAAAACCAACTCGTATTATTTACATGTACTTGTTTTTTATTGCCCGAAAAGTCTGATTACATTTTCAATTCCATGGAATAGTTGCACTTAAAGAAAATTAATTTCTTAAGTTCAAATACCTACAACTTTTGAATGAAACAATATTTTTTTAATTCCGTACGTACTTCTCTAAGTCTTCTAATGTCGATTGACGAGAATTATTGTTTTTTGTGTTAGGTAAAAAATTGTGGATGCTAAATGTCACGCCGCAGAGCGCCTAAAAAAAGATAAGAAAATAAAATATTAGTAGTCGGCCATTTTGTACATCGAAAAAATATATAGATATTATCTAACAGCTTTATATTCATACTAAATTAATTTTATGAGTGAATCAGTTTTTTATACGAAAAAAAAAATGTTAAATTTGCACATGATTTTATACCCGTTACTGTGGTTTAACCCCTTAAAGATTACCCCCCCCTTAACCTTTAAAGATTACTCACCGTTAACCCTTAAAGATTACTCCCCCTTAACCCTTAAAAATTACTTCCCCTTAACCCTTAAAGATTACTCCCCCTTAAGCCCGAACCTTTAAAGATTATTCCCCCTTAACCTTTAAAGATTACTCCCCTTTAACCCTTAAAGATTACCCCCCCTTAACCCTTAAAGATTACGCCTCCTTAAGCCTGAACCTTTAAAGATTACTCCCCCTTAACCTTTAAAAATTACTCACCTTTAACCCTTAAAGATTACTCCCCCTTAACCCTTAAAGATTACTTCCCCTTAACCCTTAAAGATTACTCCCCCTTAAGCATCGTAAGTTTAGCTTCAACCTGCGACTCCCGCGCCATCTGTTGGACGTTCCTCTTCAATTTGAGTCGCCTCAAGCGACGAACGATTTTTCGTCATTTTTACAGTAGCCTACCCCCTTAATTTCCCTGCTCCCCAACGATGCAAACTCTTCCAGATTTTCCTCTCGGACGTGACTTTTCGGGCTACCGTGTATATATATGTAAACACTAGCGTCGCATCCCGTGAAGCGTGTAACAGCCCGGGGAGTCGTTGCACGCCACACGCTTTCCGTTAGAGATCTCCGTGTCCGGGATCTGCGAATTTAATCGGACGAAATGGGATAATTCAACGACCGCGAAGAATCTTCACAGATCCTCGATCAGCGTATCCATGTCCCGAATAAACCGAGAGTCGAGCGATAATTTCACGTTAATAAGGATTTTATATCCCGCGTTAACGAGGTGCGTTCCAAGTCGTCGAATAACTTTCGTTTTTTCTACGTTCGTTGCTCGTGGGTGATTTTCCGTATCGAAATAAAAAGCGAGAATCGTCGATTTTTTTCTTTCACTCGTTTCGCAATTACGCAGTGCTGATATTTATAGCGATCGAATATTACGTTACGGTGATTTGGCCAATTCGAAAAATTTATTTTACGGCTTTATCACTGTCTGCGAAGAAATAACTGTATGTTTCGAGGCTCGCGTGCGTTTCTTGCTTCCCAAGTGTATAATAATACGTCCCGGTCGTCTAATGAGTCAGGGCATAGGAGGATTGAGCAACTGCCGCGGTATACAATACTACACGGCGTAGACCTGATAGATGGTTGGACCAAGTTACGATTTCACGCTCGCCCAAGTTCTCTCTCCGCTCACAAGGTCGCGCACGACAAAGCACAAAACCGCCTCGACGCTGATTCGAACGGCCCACGTACAAAATACAAGAGTGTGTATTGCTTCATTGTGTCTCGGGCCGCGAAACACGCGATGAAGAAAGATCAAAGAACAGTCGCGTTCGAGGAGTTCTCGGCCCCAAACAAACACGCGCGGAGGACAGGGGAATAAGAAAATTAATATACTCTTTCTTCTCGACTACGGTGCCGGCGTGGACGAGCGCCGCCTCGCGGCCGTTTCGTAACGCCATATTGGAAGCCCGCTGGCGTTTCGTGACTAAGATTTTCACGTTTCTTTTTCTTGTTTTGGCCGTTCAACCGATCTCGAGGAACGGCGCGCGGGGGTGGGACAAAAAAATTGAGCAATCGCGAGAAACGAAGGGAAAAATTGGTCCAAATTTTGATTGCACTGTTATTAAACGTGTGGCAACGAAGAAAACCGCGAACCCTCGGATGTTTGTATGCGGCCACGAGTATTCGAGGGGAGGGATTACTTCGTAACGTAAAGAAGAGCCGATGGCGGAAAATGAATTTCACAGGGAAGCTGAGGGACTACTTTATGGGCGTAGATTAAAAAGCTACGATCATTAAGGAGAACCCAACTTTCGGACTTGACATTTTTATATGATTTCGACAAATACGTTATGCTCTGTTTGGAAAAATTTGAGCTATATTGACCGTTTAGTTTTTTTGTGATAAAATGGCCGAGTTTAACACTTTGAGATAATGAAGCACGTCGTTTTATGAAGACGGTCGACCGGAAGTGCGGTGATCGCGGTTTTGCTGCCCACGTATACAAGGTCGTTGGAAAACTGAAATTTGATCAATTAGACATAATAGATTCTGTAAAAAATCGAAAATTCGAACTTAACCGCGTAGTTCAAGCACTACGTTACAAAAAGATGTCAATTTCCGGTTGAAAATTATCAAACGCCTGATGCGTTTGGCGAGCATAACCTAGCTTTGCACCATAACCTAACCTTATTTAAGATCAATGAGTCACGGGTGACAACTTTGAGCATCGCAAATGCCACGTTGTCAGGTGTTGGTTCAAAATGCAATTATATTATTTATGGAGTTTTGCGATTGATCGTGTATCAATAACATGTTCATTTACAATTTTACCCGTAGTATTAATTCCGCTAAAGTAATTCAGGGTTATTTAAATATATTTCCGACAGATTTGGTGTCGACATTATATATTTCCGACAGATTTGGCGACGACATTATTGTGAATATGGCGGAGACTACTCCAGAGTCGTTTACGATCTCATTTTTCGTTTTTATTAGTAATTATGTAATAAATAAAACATTTGCCACAAATTTGGCACATTAGAATCGACAATACGAATATTCAACACAAGTTAACAGAAATCAGAATAACTGTGGGTAAAATAAATTTAGCCTCTTTGTTAACCCTGGAGAACTAGTCGTACTCCTTTTTTTTTACTAGGGAAGATTTCTTCACCATTTTTCAGACGTATGGTATGTTTTATTACTACTTCTGGCTGTTACATGGTATTTTTGGTAATCTCAAAAATGGCCGAGGTACGATACGGTCTTCTAGAGTGCACTTTCAAAACTGGCTAAAAAACGAATTCACCGATTCTGATGAAATTTGGTATGAATCTTTCTAGCCTTACTGTCTAAAACGTGAGCCTAAATGTTTAAAAAAATATTTTTAAGTATTTTCTTCATTGCAAAATGTAGGCATTTTTGTAGAAAAATTCAATCTTTTTGGTGCAAAGCTTACGTTTAAGGGGAGGTACCTGAGTAAACGGCGAGAAAAACCGGTACACTTCGGGAATTTTGATCTCAAAGACTAATGTTTCGATTGGATCCGGGTTTTTTTTATCGGAAAATCTGTACATTGAGGTTTAGGATTTTTTTAAATAAATTCGTTGACTGGAAGCGATTCAAACGCGATATTTCGAAACATAGTTTTCAAAGTCGGTACCAGATGTATCTTGAAAACGGCTTGTCCGATTTTGTCCAAATTTGGATACAATATTCTTCGATAGTTTTTCTCGTTCGCCACGTAGGATTTGTTTGAAATTTTCATTTTCGACGGAATTGCGACCGTTTTAATTTAACATTCGTTTTTCTTTCGCAATTTCCGACGATTTTGAATTGCATACACATTGCATAAAAAAGCAATGGTTCAATCAATTGAAAAACCTCTATGTGGCGAACGAGAAAAACTATCGAAGAATATTATATCCAAATTTCGACAAAATCGGACAAGCCATTTTCGAGATACATCTGGCACCGACTTTGAAAACTATTTTTCGAGATAATCGCGTTTGAATCGCTTCCGGTCAACGAATTTATTTTAAAAAATTCCTAAACATACCTCAATGTACATATTTTCCAAAAGAACAAACCCGGATCCAATCGAAATATTGGTTTTTGAGATAAAAATTCCCGAAGTTTACCTGTTTTTTTCGCCATTTACTCAGGTAAACCTCCCCTTTATAGATTTGCAACATTTGTTACTTTTTCTTGGTTCATATTCTGCTTATGATCGTTGATGAAAGAAAAATCTTTGTTGGTTTCATTTCAGATCCACCCCGCCGAAGTTACGTGTCACGCCATCTGACAACATCCGCCGCAACCCGTTTAGAAGGGTGCCGTACCTCCGCCATTTTTACAGATTCATCAAAAATACCATGTAACAGCCAAAAGTAGTAATAAAACATACCCTAAGTCCTAAAAAATGGTGAAAAAAAACTTTCCTTTTGAAGAAAAATCATGAAAACCAGCAATTTCTTCCTCGCCTCAAGGTGTCTTCCGGTTAATCGGTGGTCGTTCAGTCACAACATTTTTGAGTCTTGACATTTTTAGCGCCGAAATTTGTAACCTCAAAACCACTTTTTCACAAACCTCGTACAAGATAACTCGAAAACTATCGAAGCGATCAATTTGAAATCAAGCACAATTTCAGATAACATAACTACCGTCTATGCGAACCTAAATTTCCTCAAACGTTATTCTAAAAAAACTACTTTTTAATAGACAAGTACTGTAGTAAAAATTCCTCAACTTTTTTTTAACACGACCTATTCTCCGAATTTTCACTTTTCGTTGGACTTTTTGGGTTCGGGTAGAGCGTGTGGATGTCATAAATCGAAAACTTTTTGGCTCTGATGTTTCAGACGAATGCACCACACGCTAGGTTGTACGCCATGGAACAACTCAGGCGGCAACCGTCTCTGAAGCAAGTGCCGTACAGCCGCGATTTTTAATTTAAAAAATACTGTAAAATTAAAAGATGTAAAAATATGTACATACATTTTAAGGTAATCCTATCGCTTTACACTAGTCATACCACTGATCATACTTGAAACTTGTACAATTTATATTTATAACATATTCGAAAAAAATAATTTGTAATAAATAAAATTTTCCATGTGTAAACTGTTTAATGAATGTTCACATTTAATTAGAAAAATGAAAAAATAGTTATTCCAACGATTCGCGCAGTATTTCTAGGTTTGATATTTCGCAACGTTGGTTCTGTCTCCGTCTCTTTTTACTCAACCAGGCGAGTTTAAGGGAGACTTTGTCCCGGATTGAGCAGCGGGAGATGTTAGCGGCTCAACATGAGCAGCTAGAAGAAGAGGAGGGATGCCTCTATGGACCAGGCATTGCCGATTAGCGGTTATTATAAACACATTTGTGTAAACACATTACAAAACTTTAAACGCGTTTTTCTCGAAAACACGTTTTTAAAAATGGCTGACATTCTCCTGACCGCTGTAATTAACATATCGACCTGAAATTTGGAGAGAATACTCAGAAAACATGTCTTCACGGAATGACGGATCGTTTTTTCGATAGATACATTTTTGCATTTATTATTTATCTTTTTATGCGAAAAAAAACGCGAAAATTCGATTTTTTTTAAATTGCTGCCATTTTCCGAAATTTGTACTAAACGAAAAACCCATCTGTCATTCCATGACCAAAGGGTCACAGATTGATAATATGCTTTGAATTTGTGTTTCAGATCAACAAAGAGGGGGCAGTGATGTCAGCCGTTTACCTCCCGCGATTTGAGGACCTGTTTTCGCGGAGCTGCAACGGCCGCCATTTTGGTTTATTTTACAAAAAAATTTTTTTTAACGTTCTGTATATCATAAATAAAAGCAAGAAAAAAACCGCACTCAAAAAGCTTTACTCGTTTCCTTTAAAAAAAATAAAATGTAAACACCTGAAGTATGGCACTCCAAGGACAGAGTCTCCCTTAAGGGGGGATTGTCTTTTTTTTTCGCAAAATTTACCGCTTTTTGGGAATTTTTTTGTGAAGAAAGTATACAACGGAAAACTTGTGAAACTTGGCATATAGTTTTATTTATCTGTTTACTACATACAAAAAAATTTTTAAACAATTTCATCAAAAAATCCGCCTCCCACCCCCCTCGACGCGCGATGGTCCTTTTTTGATGGTGTGCACTATTTCTCAAAAACTATTCAACCGATTGCCTTCAAATTTGGACAGAATGCTCAGCTGACATCCTTTTATCGTTTGATGAAGCAAAAAAGCAATACGTTTAATAGTTTTTTATTTATAACAAAAAATCGATCAATTTTTTTCGAAAAATCGATACTTCAAGTTCAAAACGTCACCAAATCGTCAATTTTTTTTTCCCTTCATCGAACGATAGCTATATGTGTCTAAAGTAAAATGCTTTTTGGGTTTTTGTTGCAGGATGAACGTGAAGGCTGTAATCGTGCACACCATCAAAAAAGGACCATCGCGCGTCGAGGGGGGTGGGAGGCGGATTTTTTGATGAAATTGTTTAAAAAATTTTTTGTATGTAGTAAACAGATCAATAAAACTATATGCCAAGTTTCACAAGTTTTCCGTTGTATACTTTCTTCACAAAAAAAATCCCAAAAAGCGGTAAATTTTGCGAAAAAAAAGACAATCCCCCCTTAACCTCCATGCTTTTCAACATCGATCTGTCAAAACAATGTCAGGTACGGGAAATATAAAGCATTGTATTCGGGCCACGACTGGTAAAAAGCGTGGAAAATTCGTGTCGGCGAAATATGTCGGTTAAAAGTGAAATATATGTGGAAATTCAAATGAGTGAGATGAGGTTAGGACTACAGTCAGCTGTTGCCTTGCTGTCACGTCTCTTTATCGTAGCAAGTGGTAATAAATCCAGTACCGGAAGTTCAAATTAAACTTGATATTACATAAAAATTAGGTCAATCAGCGTAATTTTTCTGACCGCATTGGATTACTACAAGTGTCAAGTATGTAAATCTGATTATTTTTACGAATCTGACGGATTCCCACTATTATATACACTTTTGTAGCGACCGGAAATTGGGTTTTTGTATGTCGTCTCGGAATTCCCACCGACCCTGAAATTTTACAAAAACAATTATCAATATATTTGGTGAATCTCAAAAAAATATCATGAAAATCCTATGAATTGTCTGGCGATAATGATTACCTTAAATTATGTACAATAAATAGTTTCGACACAATTTCTTTTTGTGGAAATTTTCTTATTTACGTCTGCCTAGACGGATCTCCCCCCTCAAAATGCAGCTTCGTGTGTACATATTTATACCTGAGTCGCGTACGCCGCTGCTGTATCATGCGCAAGAGTTAAGGGTACATTTATATGTGACTCCGTCTCGGCGCAGAGTAACGGGAAACGATCATGAGACCGTAGCTCAGCCTCGTGAACTACGACCTCTCTCTATCTATTCATCTCGCCGTTTTTCTCTCTCTTTCTCTCTCTCGGTGTTTTCCTCGTTTGGTGCGTGTACACGATTCGCATTGAGTTCGCAGGCGTGTCGTGTTACCGGAGAACCGACACCTCCGCGAAAAATCCAACACGCCCGCTCCTCGAACTCGGTGCCACGGAATGGACGATCACCCGTCCGGAGACGGGAATAATAACAAAGAATGGGAAAATAACAAAGTGAGAACGGATCCTTGGGTACCGTTCTATTCGTACAATTCTTTACGCGCGTGAATAGCGCGACAGTCTGGCAGGTGGAAGAAGAGAAAAAATTAGGAAAATTGGGGGCTTAAACCTAGTTGAAATTTTCGAAAACATCGATTTTTGGTTTTCGACGGATTGTCAAAATATAACATTTGAGAAATATTCTCTGAAAATTTCAAGTTCCGTTGGAAATCGAAGGAGTTATGGGCATTTATACGTACGCATTTTGAGGGGCTATACCAGTGTGAACGCTGAAAATTTGGGTGATTTTCGGAAATTTTTTGGAAGAAAAGTTCTCAATTAAATGTTTCGGAAAATTAAGAATATACTTGGCTATATTTGACCTATATTACATAATTTTTTCATAGAAAAATATTGAGATCCAAGCGACTTATGCGCTGGCTTTGGAGGCGCCAAAAAAAAAGTTCCTCCACTGCTGACATGATTCCGGCCAATTGAGTAGCTGAAACCGAAAAGGGAAAAAATGTCGTTAAACTGGAAGGTATTTCCTGTACAATGACGTAGGATTCTCGAAAAATATCAAAATCTAACAAAATGGCGTCGTTATGAAAAAAAGTCTGTTTTCTTGCCTATAAAATGGTCGTTTTTTTCAATGCCAAATCGTCAATTTTTATCCAATCGAAAATATCCTACGTCATTGTAGAGTAAACATATTCAAGAGTACTCAGTTCGAATTTCAAGTCAATCGGATAATTGCTCTTTGAGTTACAATGTCAGCAAATTTGAAAAATCTCATTTCGAGAAAAACGCGTTTAAAGATTTAAGGAGGTTGAAGCGATTCAGTTGAGTCAAGTAACGGTTTATTCATTTTTTTTTTTCAATGAACCTCAAAAAACACATACGAGGTACAGATTTATTCTATATATGCTAATTTTTTTAAATATACAATTAAAGGGCAAAATTGTGCATTTTAACATTTTTATTACGTAAAGTAGAAAAAACTTTTGTGTTACTGTCAACTTGAAAAAGCATAACATTATCGATGATTATTATGAAAAAACTACGACAACGAATGTTTTATACAATTCACAATTAAATTTTGCGTAATTCATAATTATGCCTATTCATATTTACGTCAGGAGATTATTGGCCCATGGTTTACGATGGGCAAGATGAGGATTTTTTTTTTCTAAATGTTCACAAAGGTTCAGTTTGCGTTAATCCGTTGTTAGAAATGATTTATCTTGATACCAAATGACAATAAAAATTACATAAACTTTAGTGTGAAAGTCTTGCCCATCTAACCGCACGTTAAATTACATACATTAAACTATTTTTTATCTCTGGTGTTTGGTGGTGAAAAAAGTTCAAAAAATTCGTAGCCTCAGTATATTGTAAACAATAAAATGTATTTTTTATTAAATTTAACCTTGGATTGTGGCTAATGCTCCAACCTCCTTAACTATCGATTTTTGCAAGATAAAATGATATTAATGTAAATGATATGAATGATAATGATATTCCTGAAAGTATAAACTGTCGAAAAAGGCACGAAAAAATCGATTTTTTTAAAGTGTCACACTGGTATAGCCCCTTAACCCTTCGACTGTACAGGGGGTCATTTTGACCCCATGTTTTTCAACTGACTTTATCGCAAAACGGGGTAATCTATCCGACTGCATTGCGGCGCTCGAATGTTCCCACGCTCCTTTTTTCCCTCTATAGGTGGACACTCGGCCCACATCCTACATCCTGCCCGTGTACGGAGGGCAGCTGTCGAAAAAGGACCTGGGGTCGAGTTGACCCCGTTTATGCAGTAGTGCGGTGAAAGTGAAAACATGTTTTTTTTGTCGAATTCGGTGTTTTATTACTACATGTAAGTGAGTTACGATAGAAAATGCTCATAGATATTTTTTATTTTGCGCTGTTATAATAAATTATGTATTTAGAATGCCGGTCATAAAACTAAAAGCAAGTGTCCCTTATGCAGGAGGGCTATCTGCCACGAGCACCGAATGTACTTATGCGTCGATTGCCGTAAATGTGAATAATAATGTCATTGAAGTAAAAAAAATGCGGAAAATATACATTTTCAACAATTAATCTGCCGAAGGAGTCGATTTTTTCAATTTCTCACTATCCCGAAAATACGCAAATTCAAACCTCCGAATAAATATACTTTTTGGAAAGACGGTTGACACTGTCTTTCTTCGTATCTACAAACCCTCCTCTTTAAAAACCTCAAAGAATTTTTTTTTATATTTTGAAAAAAAATCTGATCTTTTTCGCGCAAGTACGTATTTTTCAACGCATCTCCCGAGTTGAACGGATGTTTGGTCACATAATTTTTGTTCTTCTTAGAAAAAACACTTTGGGCCATAAAATAAGGATAATTGACTACAAAAAATGCATTAAGGTAATCCTATCGCTATATTATCCTATCCTATTCCTATATTTTAGGAAAATATGCTACATATTTTCCTAAAATTTTAAGGATCGGTCTATCGTTTAAAGACGAAAAAAAAAGTAATCGATTTTTTGATAGTTGTAAATTTATATCCCGCCTTGACTACACCTAGGTGCTGGCCGGAAATATATATGTAAAAGAATATTTAAAAAAACAAGCTTTTATTTAATGTACTAAAAAGTAGAAAATAATTTTCTTTGCCAAGTCACCTATATGCGGGTATAAATAAAAGCTTGGGGCGCTCAAAATTTAGACATATAATCTTCAATTAACATAAATCCGTTAACATATCAACTGTATTTAATGTACTGTAAACAAACCTTAGATTTCTTAAATAAAAATCCTGAAACTGAGTATAAAGGAGTGATAATAATTTCTCTAATTACTATTGTGCCAAATTAAATACGGTTAATGAAACTGAATGATCTAATTTATTAAAAATTTAAAAAGTTGAGCGCCCCAAGCTTTAAATTTACAGACACATATAGGTGGTTTGGTAAAAAATTATCGACTTCATACAAAAAAGATGCTCTTCAGAAAACTTATCGCTATCGTCGCATCGTAGAGTTTTTTAAAAATTGTTTACTTTTTTTATTAACAATGTACTGCAAAATTTTCGTGTAAAATTAGTTTTTTTTAAATGGCCGCCATTTTTCTAATCAAAATTTTCAAATTTCCCACGATGCTGCGATAGCTATACTATTATAATTTAATAATCTTTTGAATTTTTTATTTCACATGCTTGCTGTGGCGCTTATGCTGTCAACAGTCAGGGAGTCTTTTCTTGAGCCGCCATTTTGCGACTCCTCCTCTGCTTAATAAAATGTACTTTAAAAAAAATTCCTTGTATGCTTCATTACTTCAATAATTAATACGCAAAATTTCAAATAATTTGATCAAGCCGTTTTTTTTTAAATTCCCAAAAAATACCTCATTTTTCAGCCTGTCACACTGATATTCTCCCTTAATAGGCAGGTGAAGAATGGAAGCACACACCTTTGGTATATAGTATTTCAAAGAGGCCCACGTCACGCTCGGGATTATCCGAGCTGGGTGGCTCTCGGTCACGGGCGATGTCGGAATATTAACGCAATTTTAATTATGAATAATTCTCGAACGGGAGAAACTTTTCGTGGGGGAAAACTTCCACTTTCACCTCTTCGCAACGCGCACAAAAAAGAAAATGTGTATTAGAGTATCATCTCACCGCAATCAGAGTATACAATCCGACGTAATAATTATTGCGAGCCGGGAGGAAAATTAAGTGTATCCTCCGTTCTCCGGAATTCCAATTTCTAGTTTAGTCAAACTCGTTTGACCCTAATCTATCGTGGCCAGTTTCGAGTAACGGAAATGAAATGAATTTCATTTGAATACATTTTCATACCCGCGGCGATAAATAACGGGGGAAATGAACGGAGGAATTTTTTTTATGCCTCGTTTTTTTATGTACACGAACATTTTTGTACGCGTGCTTCACCCGTTGATGGAACTCTTTTTAAAATAGTCTTCGCCTGGTATCGATACGTTTACTCATTTAAATAACTTGAAATTTTTCCAGTCCTAGTTTTTGAATAATGATCGCCTTCGATATACTCGTGGACATATTTAAACTCGGAAACTTCTTGCAACCCACATGGACAAATAAGGTAAAGCTTGAGTCGAGTACGATTGGAAATAAACATTTGATTCGCTATTTTTAGGATTTTTAATAAATCCAGTTGACAAGTTAATCGACAAATTGCGGAATCGCGATACCATGTTGAATTTACGGGGAAAAAATGATTTTTTTTCTTCAATCTTTAATTTAAAATGTCGAGAATTTCCGACACATGTAAATATATTGTGGAGCCGATTTTTTTTTATCGACAAAAAAAACAGTAACAGAATATTTTAACGCGTTTTGAATTTCGGTAATTTTTTTTCTTCATCTGATCAACTTGGATATTTTACGGAACATTCTTTGGTACATTTTCTAGACAAGTGCCAAAGAGTTTTGTGAAATATTGAAAAATCTTTGTGCAGTGAACACTTTTTAAATTCCCATTTACGCAAAAATATGGCAATGTGTATATTTTCCTCTCGAATTATTTCTCGAGTTAATCCGAGGCACTTCTCTAGTATTTTTTGTATCAACATCGAAACGATACGATGTTAAAGTATGGTGCTGGAGTTTGCATCGTTGGGATGCAACGAAAAATCTCCTTCGTTTTTCTGAAAATGTCTCTATTCGTATTATTATCCAAAATATTTTATTGCAAATTTAAGTTACACATCCCTAACGCAAGGAAAAATATTTCAGCGATTTTCGTAACCTAAATGTGCCGAAAAAGAATACTTCCATTGCATTCTAACGATGCAAACTTCCATGTTGAAGTTTGCATCGTTGGAATGTGACGAAAGATAAGTTTCTCTTCAATTTCTTGCATTTTCTTTCGCCAACTTAGGGTACGAAAATCGTACGAATGATTTTTCCTATTTTTAGTAGACATCTACGACGTCAATTAGCGGTCCAGTTAAGACGAATTCCCTCGATTAACATTTGATGCATTTTTTTTAACGAACCTCAAGAGAATGCATACGAGGTATATACTTACTGTGTAGATAAATACAGAACAAATATATTCTGATATATTTATCTTATATATATTATATAATATATAATATATTTATCTTATATATTATCTGATATATTTATCTTTAGTTCTTCATAAAATGTATAACTAAAGAGCAAATTCATGCATTTTAATGTTTTTATTACGTAAATAAGAAAAACTTTCGTCTTACTACCAAATTGAAAAAGTATAACATTATCGGTGATTATTATGGAAAAAAAACTGCTATGAAATTATGCAATTTATAAGCATAATTATAAATTGCTTAAAATTTCATCTGAGTTGTATAATACATTCGTTGACGCAGTTTTTTCATAATAATCATAAATAATGAATATAAATATTCATGTCACGAGATCATTTATTATTACCATCAATTAATATTAAGTGTTGCCGAAATACGGCAACTTCGCGGACATTGAGGTTGGCAGCAATGCTCTTTATTCGCCACCCAAGATTCGTAATCTTTTATCAAACCTCAATGGTTCAATATTCAATGTATATGGTGTACGATGGACAAGATAGGTATTTTTTTTTTCTAAATGTTCACAAAGGTGTAGTTTGCGTCAATGCGTTGTTAGAATGGTTTCTCTTGGTGCTACATGGCCAACAAAAAATTAGATCACCCGTAGCGTTAACGTCTTGTCCATCTAATCGCAAGCAAAATTACATTACACTCTTTTTACAAGCTTTCATTTAGCTTGTTTCGTTTATATGTTTGTCGTCCTGGTTCAAAATTTGTAATCCATTTCCAAACACTTGCTGGTATCCGATTGAGCCGAAATTTGGCACACCTATGTAACTTCGGTGACAATGCGATAAAATGGTACCATGGAGCTGGTCTGATGATGGAGGTGGGAGGTGGGCAATGCAACTCCTTAAAGGGCTATACCAGTGTGACACTTAAAAAAAAATCAATTTTTTTGCCTTTTTCGATAGTTTATACTTTCAAGAATATCCTGTAAAAATTTCAAGGCCGTAAGGTAAATGTTCCAATTATTGAACAGGTCCCAATTATTGAACACGTCCCAATTATTGAACACTATCTTGTATTTTTATTATTTCTCATTCACCTGCATGCATTTGCTTATTTATAAAATTTCATTACATATATGGAACTTTTAGCTATCGAAATGTTACCTTATTTGTGCAAAAAAAGCTTTAATTAATAGAGAAAAAAATTATTTAATCAGCAACGGTGACTCGATTTGACGTCTCGTGGTAACTGCTTATCGTTTTTGCTAAGACGGGCCGCTTCATGCGTAAGGGCATAACAAATTCAAAAACTGTCGCATCTCAAAAAGTAAAGGCGTTTCAGATTCCTCAGAAAATTTCTTGCAAATAACAATTTTTATGAAAAAACTTTATTTAATTATTTGTTAAAAAATACGGTGTTCGATCATTGGGACATCGAAAATGCAGTGTGTCCCAATTATTGAACACTCGAATTCTCCAAGTTGGCGTCATTAAACCCATCAAAACATCGAGACAGTTAACGTGTGACAGATCGTGTGAATCGGATTTATTCAAACAAAAACTGTAAGTTCCTGAATAAACTTACCTTTATTCTTTTAATAATAACTCTAAGATCGTCAAATATATTTTTTATTTGTATTTTCGTGCAATAAACATAAAAAGGAAAGTAAAAAGAGAATATAACCTAAATGTAACCTAAAAATACGAACGTACTGTTCAATATTTTTTGCTCTCCGATATTTCAGGGAGCCAAGCTGCGACAAAATCAAACAAAGACAGAACACGAAAACGAGGAAGCTGAAAATAAAAATAAAATAAAGTTCGAGTTGAAAAGCAAAAATAAACCAAATGCGAATGAACCAAAAACCTGTCAAAAGAGACTAAATATATATTTTTGTATTTTTACATGATTAACAAAAGATTATTTAAGTGTTTCATTTTGCTTTTATTTCTTAATATTGTACCCAAAATAATATTTTTAGTACGGAAAAAGAATTCTCGAGAGTGTTCAGTAAGTGGGACATGCCTGTTCAATACGCACTTCCAGTGTTCAATAATTGGGACATTGCATTCTTCACATTGTTATTCTTTTTGTTCATTTGAAATCATTTAAAAATAATTTAAAGGGTGATTTTTCGAAAGTAAAAATATCAAAGTATCATTTGAACCTGAAAGCGATGGTTTTTTCTTGATTTTATATTTTTTTCTCACCGAATTCATTCCCCCAGATCCTTAGCTGTTCAATAATTGGGCCATTTACCTTATCGCTAATCATAATATCTTGCAAAAATCGATAGTTAAATATTTAAACGCGTTTTTCTCGAAACAAGATTTTTCAAATTTGCTGGCACTGTCACTCAATGAGCAATTATCCGATTGACTTGAAATTTAAACTGAGTACTCTTGAATATATTTACTCTACAATGACGTAGGATATTTTTGATTGGATGAAAATTGACGACTTGGCATTGAAAAAAACGACCATTTTATAGGCAAGAAAACAGACTTTTTTTCATAACTACGCCATTTTGTTAGATTTTGACATTTTTCGAAAATCCTACGTCATTGTACAGGAAATACCTTCCAGTTTAACGAAATTTTTTCCTTTTTCGGTTTCAGCTACTTAGTCGGCCGGAATCATGTCAGAAGATGGTGTTGAAGTTTGCATCCTTGGAATGCAACGAAAATTCTTCGTTATTTTTTATTTCTTTATTTTCATCGCTACCTCAATTTTATTCTGTCCAGGTACAGGTTACCAATCCCTTGTAAGGTTCTTTAAAAATATTTCGATGACTTTCGTAGCCTCGATGTACCAAAAAGAAGGCCACGCCACAAAAAAAAATCTTTTCGTTGCATTCCAATGATGCAAACTTCAATACCATGTCAGAAGTGGAGGAACTTTGTCTGTTGGCGCCTCCGAAGGCAGCGCATAAGTCGCTTGGATCTCAATATTTTTCTATGAAAAAATTATATAATATAGGTCAAATATAGCCGAATATATTCTCTATTTTCCGAAACATTCAATTGAGTACTTTTTTTCCAAAAAATTCGCGAAGATCACGCAAATTTTTAGCGTTCACACTGGTATAGCCCCTTAAAAACAAGCTTTTATTTAAAAGGTACTGTACTAAAAAGTACAAACAATGTTCAGTAAAATTGATAATCAAAACGGTATAATTACAAAAAAGTCCCTTCCTTGGTCACTCATCGTAGGTGCAAATACTTAAAAGATACATAAACGTAGTTATTTAAAAAATATGAATTATACATTTTTAAAGCTTGAGGCATCAAACGTCATAAGTGCTAATAAGGTAAATGTCCCAATTATTGAACAGCTAAGGATCTGGGGGATTGAATTCGGTGAGAAAAATATATAAAATCAAGAAAAAACCATCGCTTTCAGGTTCAAATGATACTTTGATATTTTTACTTTAGAAAAATCACCCTTTAAATTATTTTTAAATGATTTCACATGAAAAAAAAAAATAACAATGTGAAGAATGCAAATGTCCCAATTATTGAACACTGGAAGTGCCTATGTCCCTAATATTGAACAGGCATGTCCCACTTATTGAACACTCTCGAGAATTCTTTTTCCGTTCTAAAAATATTATTTTGGGTACAATATTGAGAAATAAAAGCAAAATGAAACACTTAAATAATCTTTTGTTAATCATGTAAAAATACAAAAATATATATTTAGTCTCTTTTGAAAGGTTTTTGGTTCATTCGCATTTGGTTTGTTTTTGCTTTTCAACTCGAACTTTATTTTATTTTTCTTTTCAGCTTCCTCGTTTTCATATTCTGTTTTTGTTTAATTTTGTCGCAGCTTGGCTCCCTGAAATATCGGAGATCAAAAAATATTGAACAGTAAATTCGTATTTTTAGGTTACATTTAGGCTATATTCTCTTTTTACTTTCCTTTTTATGTTTATTGCACGAAAATACAAATGAAAAATATATTTGACGATCTTAGAGTTATTATTAAAAGAATAGAGGTAAGTTTATTCAGGAACTTACAGTTTTTGTTTGAATAAATCCGATTCACACGATCTGTCACACGTTAACTGTCTCGATGTTTTGATGGGTTTAATGACGCCAACTTGGAGAATTCGAGTGTTCAATAATTGGGACACACTGCATTTTCTATGTCCCAATGATCGAACACCGTATTTTTTAACAAATAATTAAATAAAGTTTTTTCATAAAAATTGTAATTTGTAAGAAATTTTCTGAGGAACCTGAAACGCCTTTACTTTTTGAGATGCGACAGTTTTTTAATTTTGTATGCCCTTACGCATGAAGCGGCGCGTCTTAGCAAAAACGATAAGCAGTTACCACGAGACGTCAAAACGAGTCACCGTTGCTGATTAAATAATTTTTTTCTCTATTAATTAAAGCTTTTTTTGCACAAGTAAGGTAACATTGCGATAGCTAAAAGTTCCATATATGTAATGAAATTTTATAAATAAGTAAAAGCATGCAGGTGAATGAGAAATAATTAGAATACAAGATAGTGTTCAATAACTGGGACCTGTTCAATAATTGGGATATTTACCTTACTACCTAAAAATTTCTGAAAAAAAGACTCAAGCTTTAACAATTTATATCTCATGTTTTCAAAATAACTACGTTTATGTACCTTTTAAGTACTTGCACCTACGATGAGTGACCAAGGAAGGGACTGTTTTTTGTAGTTATACTGTTTTGTCTTTCAATTTGACTGAACATTATTTTGTACTTTTTAGTTAAGTACCTTTTAAATAACAGCCCGTTTTTTTAAGTTTTTTTACATTTATTTTTTTATCTCTGGTGTTTGTTGGTAAGGGAATATAAAAAAAATCGTAAAGTCTCAGTATGCAGTAAACAATAAAATATATATTTTTAAATTTAATATCGGATTGTGGCTACGCTCCAACCACCTTAACAAGATCGTTTATAACTTCTTCATCTATTAATACTTTTTTGATTCAATTTGGTGCACAAATTTATTAATGTATATACAAATAGCTGTCCAAACTATTTTTCAATCATTTTGCTTATTCGTTAAAAATGAATTTTTCTAAATAACCCTGATTTTCGGGTTGTCGCGGTAGCCTAACCCCTCAAAGTGCAGTCCTCGTTTGGTCGATTTTTGCCGTACGTCGTTTGTTGTTTTTGATCCCGTTAATCGTAGAGCGTCTCGCGTAAAATGTGACAGCCCGTCGAGAAGAACATAAATATTCCGTATATCTCGCGAGGTCCGCGGCGTTGTCACGATAATTTTCTTGTCGTGAAAAGAATCGGTACGAGTATCCAAATACTAGCGGTAGACTCGTGGTCGAGGGAGCAGGGATTTAGTGTGTTTCGAGGTCGCGGTGCGCCGGGATACGTGAAAGAGCGAAGAGGAGCATCGACGAAGAGCGACGAGAGAGACCCGGTTTCGCCGAGAGCTGGGCCCCTCCGACAGACTTGTATATATTCCCGGACGAGCCGCGACAGCGGCTGCACAAGTCTCTACGAACCGGGGGGCTTCCTCCGTCTCATTCTTCATTTCTTCAATCGTCGACTTTTATGCTCGCATACATCTCACTGGCGGAACAACCACGCTGCGTGTTTACAGACCCACGCGTGGGCAAAAAATTTACAACGTTGCGTCGAACCGCAAAAACGACAAGCACGAAAAAAAGAGCGTTATCATATTTTAATTGAAAAAAAAGTTTTATTTTCTCAGTTTTTTTTCATCTACGTTTCTTCGCAACAAGGAATTAAAGGGCAATAAATTAATTTGTCGGTGAAAGAAATTCGACAATTGCCTCTTTATTTCCATCTTCGGGTCCTCGAAAGTAATTAAAGATTATACCGATTATATATCGATTGAAAAAAAAACCTATTTTTGAAAAAAATTGTATTCTCGATTTCCGTGTTCTTTGCGCAAAAAGTGATTTAATGACAGTAGAGTTGTTTTTGTCGGTGAAAGAAATTCGGAACTTGCTCCTTTATTTTCATCTTCGATTATTCGAGTGTGATTAAAAATTATTCCGATATTATTACAACAGAAAAAAATAGTTTTTTTTAAATTTCCACCCATGTTTTCGCGCAACAATTTATTAGAGGACATGCAATTAATTTGTCAATTAAAGAAATTCGATAATTGCTTATTTATTTCCATCTTCGGTTCTTCGAATGTATTTCAATATTCTTGCGATCATATTTCGATTGAAAAGAAAACGTTTCATGCTTCAAAAAATTATTTTTCAAGTTTCCACCTGTTTTTGCGCAGAAAGTTATTAATCGACAGGACAATTAATTTGCCAGTGAAAGAAATTCGAAAACTGCTTCTTCATTTCCATCTTCGATTATCCAAAAATAATTCAAAATTATTGCAATCATTTTTGGATGAAAAAGGTTTTTTTTAAATTCCGCAGCAAATTAATTTGTCAATTAAAGAAATTCAATAGTTGCTTTCCATTTGCGGATATTCGAAGGTAAATTGTTCGAAACATTTCGATTAAAAAAAACATTATTGTTTAAAAGCTTTTTTGATTGAATTTCTGTCAATAACTTACTTTCTCAGTGGAAGTAATTCGACAATCGCATCTTTATTTCGATCTTCGATTATTCGAAAGTAATTATAAAAATTCCGATCGAATTTCGATTGAACAAAATAGTTTTTTTTTACCCGCGTTTATCAGCAAAAAGTGATAAAAACACAATAAACTTATTTGCCAATGATAGAAATTCGATAATGGCTTCCATGTTTCCATTTTTCGGTTTACCGAAGGTAATTAAAAATTCCAAAGTCAAAAAATAGTTTTTTTTTCTTCGAATTTCCATGTTTCTCGGCCAAAAGTCACAAAAGAACAATAAATTCATTTGTCAATAAAATCAATTTAATTCCGAAATAATTCGATAATATTTCGATTGTCCAAAAATAGTTTTCCTCTTGTCTTCAAATTTCCATGTCTCTCCGCAAAAAGTATGGGGTTGAAGGTTGCATCGTTGGAATGCAACGAAATTTATTTTCTCCGTTATTCTCCAAAATCATATTTTCCAGATTTAGCTTGTAGATCGCTAAATGAGAATTCTAAAAAGTGATTTTCGTAGCTCAAATCTGCCAAAGGAAATTTGGAAAATAAAATAAAAAATCGTTTCCGTTGCATTGCAACGATGCAGACTTCCACCTCATTAAAAAGTCACCCAACAACAATAAATCCATTTGTCAACAGAATCAATTTAATGCCGACATATTTCGATAGTTCAAAAATAGTTTTTCCTTTTCTCCAATTCTCCATGTTTCTCCGCAAAAAGTCACAAAAGTCACAAATTGACTCGTCAATAGAATCAATTTAATTCCTCAATAGCTTCTTCATATGCATCTTCGGTTATTCACGAGTAATTAAAGATTATTCCGAGGCGGCAGTTTCGTTTCGAAGCGTTCGTCATTCTTCTCCGTTACCTGAACAATTATTTCGCAACACCTATATCGCAAAAGACAGAATATCGCAAGGACCGCACGATTCGGATAATGCGCATTAATCAAAGACTGCACGTTTACTCATTGACGGATGCGACCATCCGCTAATTTCAATAGACGCTGCGCAATTATAGTAATAAAAAAGAGGCATTTTGCGTGTATTTATTCAAAGGAATTTGCGTGCGTGTCGCAAGAAAGTATCCACCGTGTGTGCGTCTTGCCCTCGGAGATGACATCACGGGCCTGTAGCGTTCGAGCGCGCGAGCTCACGTGGGCGAATTGTTGGAAGCACAATAACGAAGAGAAAAAAAAACCATTTATGTATTTTCGCATGGGTGGACGTGACACGCTCGTAACGTCAACGGTAAAGTTCTCCTCGCCGAACCAAAATTCAACACATCGACGTTCGCGGCTATGTCACGTTTACCAAAATATCCCTATTACGATAAAACTCGCAGGTCGACGATCCGGAAAGGTTTCGTTTGAAAGTTCCGGACTTCCTCCGAGATTTCGAACGAGAACAAAAAAGTGCCGCGCGTTCTCGAAAAACGACAAAAATACGCTGTTCCGTTAGTCCGACGCGACACTCCGTGACTCGTGTAATTTCACGTTTCTTAAGCTCTGATTAATAAGGGTCATTATCTTACTAACCGGCCTGACGTGCGTTTTTGGCATTACTTAGAAGGTCGAAAAAAGCGTTTTTTTTTCCGGGAATTTTTTTAGAAGGAAAAAAAAACAAGTGAGCCCAGAAAACATTGAGGTATCTTATCATGTATATTTGAAATGTATTTTAAAAATATTAACACGAAACAATAAATGACTGCAGATTTATCAGCCTATTCCATGTGCGTCTTGCCACTGCAGTCCCCAATCGGCGGGAAAGATGCAGCTCGTAATTCTCGACTGAACCGAATAAACCAATGAAATTTTCAATTGTCATATATTTTTCTTCTGGGTGAACTAAGGAAAGGCTGAAAAAATCGTAAAATTATAACTTTTTTCAGGCTTGAAAAAAAATGTGTTTAAAAAAAACACTTTAACGTGTTATAAAAATGATTTAACGAGACTTTTTCAACGACTTTTTTAATTCACTTAGAAGAGATTTTTTATACTGACGAAAATAAACTTTGGTTTGATCAAATAGGTCGTTTAGCTTTTTTGCTATCACGCCCGCCAATTTGGAAAAACCGTGAAAATGAAAACTGGAGAAAACGCGCCTCAAATTTTTCAATAGGAGGAAATATTAATATGAAATATCAATCGCTTTTCTGCTTTAGGCCTTGTATCTTCGAAAATATTTACAATTGGCCTCTGTAACTTTGTGAATATATTCTTGGATAGTTTATCAATAGCAAAAATTCGATTTTTCGGACCTTCTAATTGAGGCGGGAAACCAATTTAGAAGTACGTTTTTTTAAGTGATTTTCGTGATTTTTTTTACTAAGTATGAATGAATAGAATTTATTAAAACTTTGGGAATGTTTTGTACATATTTTCAAACGAATATTTTAATTTTTTCGGAGCATTTCCTTTAAAAATATGGACCATATAACCTGCCGACCATCCGAAGGTCGCCATCAGACTTTGCCGTTTGTGTACACTCTGGAGGCCACAGTTTTCATCGGAAATCAAATCGGTTCGAAGATTACTTCAAGAACATGTTTTTCTTCTATATGAACCTAACTCTGACCAAAACTAAAAATAGAATTTTTTAGAGGCGTTTAAACAAAAGGGTATAATTTTTGCCATTATTTTATAATCTTTTTTGCTATAAAAAATATACTTTAAACAATTATATTACACCGAATGAAGGTTCATGTAGAGCGTAATTATATAAAGAAACTAAATATCAATTTATAAAATTATAGGTTAGAAAGTTTTTGAGCTAGAGTGTCCACAAATTGAAAAAAGTCGTTTCGAGAAAAAACGCGTTTCAAAAAGAATTACTGAAAAGAACAAATTCAAGGAGTTATTGATACTTCTTTGGAAACATATTTTTGAAGTCTTACTAACAGTTTATGGAATTTAAAAAATTGATTTTTTACCAATCTAAACTGGTTTCCCGCCTTAAACGCGTTTTTCTCGAAACACCTTTCAAAGTCGGTGGACATGATACCTGGAGAACCACTTGATGGATTGTTTCCAAATTCACAGGAGATACGATGAGAAACATTTAAAGGTCGTCGACGATCTCACTTTTTACAAATCGATCTTCTTTTTTTAATAGTTACGTGAAAATGATGACTTTTTCCATCGATTTTGAATGCTCGAGTTTCAATTCGTTGCCACGTTGTTAAAAAAAATTATTTTGAAAATCTACGATCGTCAACGACTCGTATTTATTGTCAAGTCGAATAATCCGTTTGGTTTTTAGGTTTCTGATAAATCGTTCAAGCTGGAGAGTGTCCACCGCCAAACGTCGCGAAAAAAATGTCATCCTCTGCCGGCGGCCATGTTTTTGTTGTTTTTCTGTATATTCTGGTGATTTTTTTAAGCTCTAAATATATGTACCTTTGCGTTAAAAAAAGTGGGTTTCTTTTTCACCAACCGGTTCCCAGAAAAGAAAATCGGTGTTTGGCCGTTTTTTCCAGGTCTCTAAGTAGATATAGCCGCTCAAGCTCTGATTAATACGGGTCATTATCTTACTAACTGGCCTGGCGTCCGTTTTTGGAATTAAATGTACCGGTCACGTAAACATCTACACGCGGAAGCAAAAGAAAAAACGTTCCACACACGTACCGTGTCTATTTTGTGTTCCGCTTTCCACATGGACAGATTTAAAAAGCGGAAAGGAGCAAGCGCAATACTGAAATATCGCGATTTCTAGCACTTTGTCGAGCTAGCTCGTGAATTCCCAAGCATTCAGGATATTACGCTAATATTTATATATCGTAAGTGCACATAATTACGTATTTATATCGTTACGCTTGCGCACACGGAATACTTACGTTAACCATTCGTGTATTTGCCTATTATCCTTGTGCGGATAACGAAATAGTTGGGGCAAAATTTTCACCGCCTCAGGGTCCACTCGGACCCTCACTCGCATTAATCCCTCTCTCTCTTTTTCCCGATCTTTTTCTGCCCCGATTGCACACTCGTTTGTCCTCAGTGCACTGAATTAATCTCAAATATGCTCAAAATTCGGGAAGCCCTTTGATCGTTCACCGAAGATCACTCTACCGGTCACTACTTTCATTCGCGACCTCCGCGGCCGCTCCGATCGTCTGCTGCACAACGAGCTTACATTCGCGCAACCTTATTTTTGGAAAATGGACGTTTGAGGGCCGGACGGAGAACGTCAACGTGACACAATACACATTCACGCGCGGTGGAGCTTCCGAGCCTTCGCGGATGTCAACGCGTGTATGGGAGAACGGAAGAAACGCGGTGGATCGGGGCAACGCGATCGTCGAGCCCGCGAGCGAGGACTGCGGTAGCGAGCGAGGATCCGGTACCGATCGCCCTCCCGGTTCAGGGAACTTCCTTCTCTTTTTTTTCCACCTCTATCGCGCGATCCCTCGTTCTCTCTTTTCCCGTCTGCGCGGCCACTCGAATGCACGCTCACTTTGCCCTTTCCCTCATGCTCGGCCAAAGCAAATTCAGCGTCGAGATACAAGATCGCTGGGTCGTAATTTACGGTACATTTTTTTATTTTTTTTCATCGCTATTTATTCATGCCCGAGGTGAAAAATATTCGCGCTGCACTTTACGCGCGGCAAAAGAAATTCATGTCAGATACCGACGGTCGGTAACAAAGAGCTCGTTTTTGTGCACTCGCAACATTGCCGACTGTGTATTTTCTTCCGGCTTTCTCGGGTGGACGTTATCCCGCAAGCAAAACTGGAAACACTTGCGGATGTTCGAGGCATTTGGGTCGAGTCGTTGATCACGGGACGTAGCTTGGACTATCAAAGCTTTTTTGCTACTATCGATATTGTTTCCGGTATTATTATTATTATTTACCGGAATACGGGTATTTTGATATTTCCCGATATTTGTATGAAACTGATTGAAAACGTTAGAAGCTTGAAAGTGAAGATGGACGTTGTCGAAATAATAGTGTACGGTTAAGTGTAGCCACAGTATTTATAAAAAATGAGTCTTATTCAGACCTTCATTTATTGTACATTTCTAAACATGCTCTGCTACATTTTTCAATATATTCAACCCAACGTAAAACAAATATTTAAGAAAAAAACAGAAAATGAGAACATTTATGCAAATCAAATAAGTAGTAAACAAGCAAAATTTAAAATGGGAAGTTTTATACAAGTCAGCGTAGTAGTAGGTACCAGAATGCAAACAAATGGCATAGCTTGTGGCAGGCAGGCCACATGCCAACAGCATGGTCACTTGCCACCAGCATGGTCACTTTAATTAACGACATCGAGATTGTTGAAACAATGACCGCAAAAACAGAGGGCATCTGAAGTTTCGTCTTTATGGACCGTGTTGCGGGTATAAGCCACGGAAGAAAACACTTCGGAAATATTTAATGTAGGTAATAAAGTTTTAAGGCTGTTAAGGGGTAATAACACCTTGTGGGACCGAAATCAAGTGTCATTTTCTCCAATTTGTTTAAGAAAAACGAAGCGACATGTTTCAATGCGGTTTGCGATACATATGTATATAAGTCTTGAAGTACATTTTTTTTCTTCTTTGTTTAAAAACAACATGGCGGCGCAGTGACTGATGAAAGGAAACTCCTTTATTTTAATGAGGCATATGGGCGGAAATCTACAGTTCACAGTTTTCAATCTAGAACTAAAAACGACAACGATTTTGAAAAAACATGTTAAAATCGAGTCATTTTAGGTAGGTAAAGTAGGATTTTTAATAAATATTTATTTTAACAAAAATGGAGGCAATATGAACAAAAATGTTCATTTTCACGGAAAAATCGGTCAAAAATCAATCATAAAATCGTTAAATTTTAATTGATCGAAAAAATCCTACGTACTTCGCTAGAAAATGTTATTAGGAAGCGACAGTTAAAATTTGGAGTCGATCGGTTGAAAATTAAAGGCGTTAGTTTTTCGCTCGAGATTTTTTCTATTATTTGTTTTTATTAAAAGGATTTTATAGTTTCGTGTGTTCTAGTGGACTTTTTTACCTAAGCTGTTATTCCACTTTGAAAATTCGAGTAGTGACGACATCTAGTTACCGAATTTGGAAAATGGAAAAGTACCGACAGTCGATAATGTGTATTTGACGTCCTAATTTGAAAATTTCTGAATTGAAAATTTCTGAATTGAATTGACTTCTGAATTTGAAAAGCGAGCATTCGAAAGTCGCTCTCGAATTACCTGCAAATCAGCACCATGACCTCACTCGGTAAATCGAATTTTAGGACCCACATAAAACTTTCAGGATATCATTTTTGGATAGTTAAGGCAACTTTTACGCCAATAAAAAAATGGAACAAAAAATCACAATTACCCCTCAAAAGTGATAAAAAAAAACAAGTAAAAGTAACTTAAACGGAAATAATAACAATTATAATGATATTTCAATTTTTTGAACTGTGATATCGAAATATCGGTATTATTCGAGTGCAATATCGGATTTTTGGTTCAATATTTCCGTTTTTCGATATTACCGAAAACCGGCATCCATGTTCTAAACGTAGCGTCGGAATTCATCGAAATACAGAGATACGAGGGCCGTTTATCCCCCTACCGCCATCTTGCGGCTGCAGGGCCCGGGCATTTTTTTCTTCGATCACTTTTCATGCTCGTTCCCTCCTTGCCGCAGGAGTTCCTGGCCGCCGTTGCGCTCATTAGTTGTACAAAAACGGCAGCACCAGCTCCGCCGACTGTAAACTTTGCCTTCCGTGTACATATCTCGAGAGCGAGACAGAGCGACAGTTTTCTGCCAGAATTCGCACCTGTGCATATACATACAGTCGGGAGAGTTTCGGACACAAAGCCGTATGCGAGCGGGTGTACGTGTTTTTTTTGTATCACTCCGGAACGATGGATGATTCCATTGACCCGAAGGAGTTGAGAGTTACGCTCGAGACATACAAGAAGCTAGCGAACGATTTTGCGAACCATGACACGATCCTAAAGGTCAGCACTTTTCTTTCACACGTTCGCTCGTAGGTCTTTTCTCCATATCCCTCCTAGCTAAGGAAACTCTCGGTGAACACTCGAAACCGCACAATCGCGACTTTATATTTCGACGCTAAAAAACATTTTGCCCGCAGGATCGAACGGTTCTCTCGTATCTCGCTTACGTGCTGGAAGTTCCCGATCCCGAGGTCGTGGAATTGGCCCTCGGTATCCTCGAGATATTCACGAAAAACGTCGAGAATTACGTTCACGTAACTTCCACCTTCGGCGTGCGAGAGGCACTCGACGCCGTTGTAAATAAATACAGCATTGACGATGCCGAGCTCGCCGAGAGGGCGCAAACCGTCAAGAACGACATAGAGCGCATGAAGCCGCCGATCTACAATTTACGCAGTCGCTGCAGAAGGGTCATCGAGCCGAAGAAATTAAAGACGCACGTGGTGGTGCTCCACGTCAGCGGCTTGCTACCCGTAAGCGAATCGGCGTTCCGCGTCAATCGGCGCGCCGTTTGCTCACGTCGTCGGATATTTTTTGTCGCAGGAGACACGAGCCGACTTGGAAGCTACTCTCATAAGGATCGAGGGATTGATCTCGTTGGTGGTCGACGTCGAGCATCAGCGAGTCACCATGAGGACGTTGATCAACGTCACGGCCAAGCAAATCGCCGAGGCCATCAGAGACAATACTCAAAATATGGAGGCCAGATTAGTCACGAGGAACAAATTCAATCAAGAGTTTCTCGTCAAACTGGTAATGGATTAGAGATACTCTTTCTATTTAAAAAAAAAAACAAATTTCCAGAGACCGAAAGCATCCTCTTATACGGCGCTCCGATCCTTTTCTCTCGCAGATCAACAACGAAGGGGTAGATTCCAACGAGATGCCTGAATATTTGCCGGAGGACGACGAACCCGCGGCGGACAGAGAAGGCGTCGTGTCTCTCTTCACCGGGCTCAGGCAGAGCGCCTCGACTATCTACAAATCGACGGCCGAATTTCTTCACAACTCGTTCTACTGGTGAATTTTTCGATGTTGCGATACCGCTGCTATGCTTGATCGAAGAAAAGGATGTTGCATTATTTATTCGATGTACGAAAATCGAACTGTCGCGTTTCGAGAATCTCAGCCTCTCTATCTCTCTCTCTCTCTCTGCCTAAGAAAAAAAGGACGAACCGACAAAAAAGAAAGAACTAATCGAGTTGCGTAACGTCGAAGGGGGAGTTTTTTTTTCGGCGTTTTCCAACGAGATTGTAAACGCGCTGCGTCGTCTGCGACGATCCTGTGAGATTCTATATATATTCCACGTATATAGAATCTATAGGTATACTATATATATATATAAAAGCATTCAGTAACATTGCGCGCCGCGATCCGCGAGTTTCCAATTTTTAGATTTGTACATATTTAAATCTTATACAGACTTGTGAATATTAATGTTAATAATAGCCCGGGGAAAGAGAAAGATTAATGTTTCTTCTATGCGGGTGGCTCATTTTTATTTCGGGTCTTCTAGTTCGGTGAATGTTACCTTTGGAAATTTCTTTTCAAAGCTACACGTCGTTCTAATTGCCGAAGCGCAATGGCGCGAACTACAGCTGCGAGTCTCGATTCAACGTCGTTTCCTTTGTTTTTTCACTTTTCCATTTTTTACCGGCAATATTACGAGGATTGTTGCGACCAGTGGTATAACAGCGTCGTAATAGTAATTCATTTCTTCATCTTTTCGTTCCTTTTTATTCCGCTCTCGATCTTTGCAAGACTGGAAACCTTCGTTTTATATTGAAAGGAGGAAAAAGTAACTCGTAGGCTGTGCAGACTAATCCTGAGCATTGTTTCGTTAAAAAAAAACTATTACTACTATTATAATTGTAGAAGACGATTATTCAATGGGCTATCGGAGCGCGAATAGTCCTCATACTCGCACAAGTAATGGGAGATATTATTATTGTCTTTTTCCCGATTTCGTATGTATTCGTTATTTATCGTACATGTGTTTAGCCAAGAATCTCCGGTATGTTGGACGAACGATAAAAATAAAGAAAGCAAGTATCGTTGTCCCGTCGTTACACACACAAATATATATATATATAGATATAAATATAAATGCTCCTCTACTGTGCCACGAGGATTCGGATTTCGTTTTTTTTTTTACAATGAAAAACAAGAAACAAAAAGTATCGACGGAAAAGACGAAAAAATATATTTCGCAACGAATCGCTTGGACGATGGATTTAAATAAGTCGAGACGATGATTAATTGTCGCATTTGTTCTCCCTATGTAAAGAAACTTTACTTGTTTGGATAAAGACGCACAATTCTTTAGTCGTGTATACAATGATTTTTTATCGATCGCAGATCGCCACCGACTACACAAACCGGTCAGTTACTTTCGTTTTCGTATAATTGCTGCTGGACGAGAGGAACAAAATTATACGATCACACGCATAAAAAAAGAAAGTAAAAAAAAATGGATACGGTTGGAGCACAGCTATGATCGCAATACTACGATCTATGTGTGTTTGTGTATACATATAAATTATATATATAATTATATAATTATATATAATTATCTATATATAATAATGCATCTTACAAAATAACTTGGACCGTACCCGAGCACTCCACAAATGCGTTCTGCTTCGTGTTACATTTTCGTCGTTCCTTTATTATTTCAACATTAACTTTCTGTTTGCTCTCCTCGAAAGATCCTTAGCTTCTAATTCGTTCAGCTCGCAATCGTATTGTCCATATTTACAGACGTTACAACAATATTTGTCATTAAGGCAATTTGAGTTTCGAAGCAGGTACATTAGACGGATGCGAAAAGAAACGTCGATTCGCACTTTCCTTCTTCGTTATTGTTGCTCTTATCAAAGTGACGTTCAAGTTAGTGTTTTTTTTGCACGTTTGCCTAGTGTTAAATGTCCTTTTCGTTTCACGTCCGTGGATCGAATCGTTTTTTTTTTAATTCCTCGTTTATTTTATTTATCTTCAATCAGACAAGGCACACTCGCGTGCCGATTCGGAAATTGCACATTCGCGTTATCGGGAATAGAAGTACGCGACGAGCCCAAAGTGCAGCGGATGGTCCTACGGTAATAGAGTGACGGGAAACGGGGCACTCGGGCGATTAAACAATTCTCTAAGTAATACTATGCTCCTCACACTCCGCTCTAGACATCGAATTGTTTTTCTTTTTCGTTCGAACACATTTCCGTCGTCCAATTGCGCTCCGATTAATATCTTCGGCGTGTAATAATAATTGCACCGATCACGCGGACTTTCGTGTTTTCTTCATAATGTTTTCCGAGCATTCGCTACTTATCGATATACAGTAGAGCAAGAGGGGTGAAGAGGGGGCGGCATAATCGTATAAATACTATCATTGGAATGAGTAAATGCGAACAATTATTATCGAGAATCAAGGAATGACTTTTCGTCGTTCTCTCGACGTTCGAGATCCTGGAAGATATCGTACTACATGTGTATACTTATGCCCACACATAGGTATATACAGGATGTGCAGTTATGAATGGATTATCCTGCAACTGTCGATACGTCGGATCATGTCCTACTATATGCTGGGATTTCGGTTTAGTAAAAGTTCCACGGTTTTCGAGATTTTGGGCTTTATGTAATTTTTTTTAGACATCTGCTTTTGGTTTTTCGCATGCCATTTCTACAAATGATATGAATCGACAATAACTAAGCTTTTTAAAGTAATTGGCACGATATGCGTGGTACATTTTTTTACACCGCTATCAACGTGGATTGTTCGAATTGGTTTGCATGAAAATTCCGCATACGATATTTTTTCGTACTTTCCTTAACATTTAAGGTTAAAAAGAAGACTTTTCTAGATAAAACAAATAACCGAGAGTATTTTTTTTAAGTTGGGTAAAAAAGGTTGTCATTTGTAGAAATGGCACGCGAAAAACGAAAAGATGATTTTTATCTCGAAAACCATGGGACTTTTGATAAACTGAAATTCCAGCTATAGTAGGGCATGATTTGACCTATCGACGGTTACAGGATTATCCATTCATAACAGGACACCCGGTATATATGAAGTATTCCACGTGAATCCGGTCGACTTTTTCCCTAACCCCGCCAATTCGATTTATTAATTTTTATCTTATTCCATTGACTCTAAAAGACACCCTGATTTTTTAAAACATTTTTCGAAACAACCCTTAATGAAAAAAAATCTCCGAAAAAAACGCCCCTATTAAAAAGTCGGAAAAAATTCCCAAAAATGCGTGATTATATGTAAAAATTGTCAAGCTATCACCCGCAGTCGAAGTATGTTTTTTTCGTGCTTTCTGAGCGATTAACGTAAAAAAAAAATCCGAAAAATTCAAAAACCGCTTACTTCGGGCGGATACTTTAATATTTCGATACCCAAAATGAATTTTTTGACCATTTTTGAATAACCAAATCACAATCATGGACCTTGAACAGTTAGCAGTCAATTTTTCGTATTTTTTTATAACGTAAATCGCTGAGAAAGCGCAGAAAAAATCATACTTCCACTGCGGGTGATAGCTTGAAATTTTTTACATATAATCATGCATTTTTGGGGATTTTTTCAGATTTTTTCATCGGGGCGTTTTTTTCGGAGAATTTTTTTTTACTAAGGGTTGTTTCGAAAAATGTAATAAAAATCAGGGTGTCTTTTAAAGTCAATGGAATCAGATAAAAAAAAATAAATCGAATTGGCGGGGGTCAGGGAAAAAGTCCACCGGATTCACGTGGACCTCACATATATATATGTGTGTGTGTGTGTGCACCCGTATAGGCAAATTCGTGTATGAGATGCACGACGAATATATTTGTACAAATAATGGGCACGATGAACATCTTATAATGTAATTTGAGGTGGCGCCAGGTGCATATTATTTTCGTCTCTGTCGGAGCAACGATGGTAAAACTAATCGTGAAAGGGTCGAAACGGCCCTCGGAGCAGCCATTCACGAATTCTTTTTTCAAACTTGCTACCAGCGAGACTCGTAAAATGAGAGCGAAATCGAACGAAAAACGAACGAAACGTCTGCAAATTGGAGAAGTGTCTCAGCGAGTAGCGAGAGCGTTTTCGATACCGCGTTTTTGTTGTAACTTTCGCCTCTCGTACACAAGCTCGTAAAAAAACATCGTTAAAATGAGCCCTCGTTCGAGCAGCGCTCAACACCTCCTTGCGTCCCGAACGACGCGACAGAAGAGAAAAATCGCCTCCTATAGCTGAGTATGTCAAATGTCGTGACGCTCACGGCATTTGTTTTATTTAATTTAAATTAACACGAATTATACACGAGGAATTTACGAGCGAGGGAGAACGAGTCCTGATTCTCTCTCCTCCCTCTCTCACAATTAATAGTTCACAGACGAAAGTTCGCCGCTCGAGGCAGCCGAGAAAAATCTTGCTTTCCATTCGGTGTTTTATTGATTTTTCTTCCTTCTTACGTAAAGTTGGCTCTCATTCCGGACTTTCATCACACCGGAGTGTTTGTCGTGGGCCGAAACATTTTCTACCGCATTTATCAGAGTATTATAACGCCATGTACCAATTTTATCAATAATAATAATAATAATAATATTGACTAAATTATTTAATAGCAATGTACAAATGACCCTTTCCTTCATGCAAAATATACGCGCGTACTACACGTACGAAATAATTATTTACAAATCTATTCGGGGGAGAGCGAATAGCGACAAATACGAGCAATTATCTCGTTATCGACGACCGAGGACCCAACGAGCCGCTCCGAACGGCTTTGCTACCATTTCTACCTCGTCGCCATTCCTATTCTATTTACAACTTACAAAGTGAGACTTAAGATCCGCCTGGGCGGCCGCGTCGGTTTATCGCGATTTTCCTTCAGCCTGCGAGCTTTTTTTTTCTCTCTCGCTCTCTCGTCGGTTATACGTTGCTTTCCAATCTGTTTACGCTGTTCGGGTTCGTCAGGGTCGTCGGCGCCGGCGTCCGCGGGGCTATCGTGATTTCGCTCAGCTCGTCAGTTTCCGATTGTCCGGACGTGTCGGACGCGTCAGCTGTACCGTTTCTCTGCGAATACGAATTAGAAAAACGGTTAAAAAGGGGATATTACGATATCTGCGGCCCCTAATTCGAACCACGCAGCCTTCAAACTTGACCCAAAATAAGACTTTTTGACAGTGGTAAAAATCGAAGTTCGACCCTTAAGGGGGTGGAACAGGGGTTTTAAGGGATCGTCTCAGTGTGAAATTTTCGAAAAATCGATTTTTTTGTTGCATTATCGGATAGTATACACTGTAATAAACATTCTCTCAAATTTTTTAATCGAAATTCAAATTATTACGGTCGCTACAACGTTTCTTGCAGAAACGGAACGGAGCGAGACATCTGCCTCGCCAATCTTTAAACGCGTTTTTCACAGAATAGTGTTTTTCAAAACGGTTTCCACTCTCAAAGGAAGAGTTTTGAAGATATCTAGTTCCCCTTTGAAGAGAACATTTTTAACGTCATTCTTTATAGCGCTATGAAAGCTTTTTTTTTTTTGGAAATCTTCCTATTTTTTTTTACGAAAAACTGTCGAGAAAAAGAGCGAAATTCGATACTTTTTGTTCAAACCGCCGCCATTTCGTCAAAAAAAAAAAAAAACCCTTCCACAGCGCGATAGCGACTTTCCTACAGATTAATAATCTTTTTGAAATTTTTGTTTCAGATCAAAATTGCGGCCGCAATCGTGGAAACCGTACAGGACCTTTTTTTATTACGTGTCATTTCAACAATTTATTTAGCTATTGTACATCCAATAAATAAACATAAAAAAAATTATTTTGTATTCGTCATGAATGTATTTATTTATTTAAAAAAAAAACCGGACCGATTAGTTTATTTGAACATTTAAAAAAAAATCGCGAACATCAGTGATTTTTCGGAGGGTCACACTGAGACGATCCCTTAAAGTTTGTATGAGACAACATATTTTTTTGTCAGATTTGCTTGAAACTTGGGGTAAATACTCTGCAATGCAAATAATTGAACACGTATTCCAGCATTTCCTAAAATTCGACCCTTAAGGCTTTAGGCTACAGTAACGGGTATAAAATCATGTGCGAATTTAACCATTTTTTTCCGTATGAAAAAGTGATTCACTCATAAAATTAATTACACATCTATTTAGTATGAATATCAAGCAGTTAAATTTTTTTTCGATGTACAAAATTGCCGACTACTCGAAACTGCTCGAAACAACTTTTTTCCCAATTGGCGTGACAAATAACTTCAACAATTTTCACTCGATTTACTTCAAATTTAAAAGTTACGTTCCTAATTGCATTTTGCAGAGAAGTACGTACGGAATTTCTGATTAATCGAAAACTTTTCATTTTATGAGCAATTATAACGAAATTTTTCACTGAAAATTCATTTCTTAAGGGGAGATATACACCTAGATGGTCGAAAAGATCGATTTAGAAGCTATGAACATTCCGCCGACCGTAAAGGCCTACACTATGGGCCTGGTATCGATGATTCCATGTAAGTTGACAAATTTCATGATTTATTGATTCCCAAATTTTCAAACGCGTCTTTCTTAAAACCACGTTTTTCAAATCGGTACCCAAAATTTCTCGAAAACCAATTAACCGATTGCCTTGAGGTTTTTTGTGGTTATTCTATACACCATTATCTAGTACTTGTCATAGGATTTTTTTCCGTTTCTTAGTTTTTGTTTTATACGTAAAATAATAACTAATTTTTGGCCCAAAAGTCACTACTTATGTTCGAACGTCCGCCATTTTGTCATAAATCGATGTTTTCAAAATCGGCCATGACAAGTACTAGATTATAGTATCTAATTTAATAATCTTTTTGGTTTTTTTCCAGATGATTTTTGAAGAAACGCCAGTGGGTACCGTATACGCAGATTTTTTTACGACGCTCCAAGGATCATACAATAACCTTGTATATTTTTGATATTTTTAAATAAAGAAAATTAAACATATTTTTGAATGTATATACTTTTAGACAATTAAAACCCCAATCCGAAATTTCAAATAGTTTTCCTTGAAAAAATTCACAAAAATGACCTTTTTTCCGGCTCCTAGGATATCTCCCCTTAAGTTCAAATACCTACAACTTTTGAATCAAACAATATTTTTTAAATTCCGTACGTACTTCTCTAGGTATTCTAATGTATATTGACGAGAATTTTTGTTTATTGTTCTAGGTAAAAAATTGTGAATGCTAAATGTCACCTAAAAAAACGATAACAAAAGAAAATATTAGCAGTCGGCCATTTTGCACATCGAAAAAAATATATATATATTCTAACAGCTTGATATTCATACTAAATAGATGTGTAATTAATTATATGAGTGAATCACTTTTTCATACGAAAAAAAATTGCTAAATTCGCACATCATTTTATACCCGTTACTGTGGCCTAAGGCCTTAAGAGGGTTAAACGGGGATGTTAGAGTTTGTATGAGACGCCATATCTTTTTGTTAGATTTACTTGAAACTTTGCATAAATACACTATAATACAAATAATAGAACATGTAGTTCAGCGATTTCCAAAATTTAACCTTCAAGGCGGTTAAACGGGAGTGTTAACGTTTATATGAAAAAACTTTTTTTTTTTACCAGATTTACTTGAACCTTACCAAATTTATTTTATATGTAACACTACATATTTTCCTCGCTGTTCGGTGCGTGTAGACATTCAAGTAGTACTTTTAACCCCTTAACTGTGTTTGTTTGGGTTTGTTTGGGTTGGCATAAATACAGCAAACAAATACATGTTTAATTACTTGTATTGGAGTGAATTTATACAAAGTTTCAAGCAAATCTGACTAAAAAATATGTTGCCTCATATTAACTTTAAAACCCCCGTTTTACCCCCTTAAGGATCGAATTTCGATTTTTACCACTCTCGAAAAGTCTTATTTTGGGTCAAATATGACGTCTCAACCAGCGATGGCACGAACGACGCCGAGTGATTGACGTCGCTGTTTCCCACCTTGCGGGAGTGATGGATGTTTCGCAAGGCGCGCTGCACGTCGGGATTACTCTCGAGCGTCGACGACTGGCTTGACGGCGGATGCGAATATTCCGAGGTGTTTTCCTCGTCGGAAACCAGCGCACCGTCCATCCTAATGGATATTTGTTTGAATCTTCGCAGACGGCTGCCAGGGGCGATCGATCTTCTCGCGATACTGAAACGGTCGAGATTTGCTGAATTTTGCCGCCTGCGGAGAGAGCTTCGAACTGTTCTCTTTTGTTCAGAAGGAGCCAGCGTTTTACAGTGCGTTACAATTATTTAATAAATAATTGTGCAATTTTCCAGAAAGCTTCTTCCATGCATAAATTATCAACGCCAATCTGAGAATAAAGCGACATCCCATAAAATCGCGAGCAAAATTTCCTTATGGGGGGAGATACCTTAGGCGAGAAAAAAATTTGCTGATTTTCATGACTTTTTTTTTAAAAGGAAACATTTCTTCACTATTAAGTATTACAAGTATTTTACGTTCGTATGTCTTTACGCTTCAAAATTTGTAATCCATTTTTCAAGCACTAGACGGCGTCCTATTGCGCTGAAATTTAGCATACCTATGTAAATTCGATGACAACACAATATTATGGTTCATGGAGCGATCAAAAAAAAAAAAAGTGTAATTTACGTGTAACATGTGAATAGCCAAAGTGAACAAATTTAATATTTAACAGATGAATACCCACAATTGAAGTTATTCACACAGATAACTAAACAAATGCTAATGCTAAAAAGTACAAAATAAAAAAATTAACGTAAAAAATCTCTTTTAAAACAAGTTTTATTTATAAAATATTGAAGTAAAACGTAAAAAATGATATTTCGTGTACGGGGTTAAATAGTAAAGCTACGGAAGAACCCCATCCTCGGTCTCTGATCAAAAGCGCAGGCAGTACATACCTGATAAAACTCAAATAAGCATGGAACTTTTGAAAATTTGAAGATTTTCTCGAAAGCTTGAGGCGTGAAACATTACACTCGAAATAAAGCCTCAAGCATTTAAGAAAACATTACATTTTTTTAAAGTTCAATGTTTATGTAAATTTTATCGAGTATGTACTCCTGCGCCTTTGGTCAGTGACCGAGGATGGGGTTCCTCTGTAGCTTTACTATTCAACTTCGTACACTAAATATTATTTTTTACTTTTTAGCTCAATAGTTTAAAAATAATAGCTCATTGGCAGACATTGTTTACATTTTTTTTGAGACTTAGGGTATGGTTTATTACTACTTTTGGCTGTTGCATGATATGTTTTTATTAATCATCAAAAATGAAAACTGCATTTTCAAAACTGTCGTGCTGTAAAGCTAAAAAAACGAATCGACCGATTCTGATGAAATTTGGTATAAATCTTTCTAACCTTATTGTCTAAAACAAAACCCTCAATATTCCCGACAATAAAGTTTTTTTTCATTACAAAATGTAGCAATTTTTTCGGACAATTCAATCTTTTGTTTTACAGCGTTCTCACTTTTTCTTGGTTCATATTTCGCGTATGAGAATTAATGAAAGAACAATCTTCGTTGGTTTTTTTTCAGCTTAATCCTGTCGGCAATCGGAAAATCAGCAATGTTTTTTACGCCTGAAGATTTCTTCCTCCCTTACATCGAGTATTATAATTCTCCAATGGGTCTCCAGATCGATAATAAATGCATCCAATTTTGATCACCATGGCTGTATCCTGGGCGAGCCTCCCATACACCCGGAAATCAACGGGAGACAATAACGCACCTTCGACGTCTTAGCGAATATTTCTTCGTAAAAATAGGATCCTCGCGTTCCTCGTCGGACCAACTCTCCTCGCAGGGCTCGTCGTCGTCGTCATCGTCATCGTCGTCCCCATCGTCCTCGTCATCGTCACCGTCGACGCTGTTCTTTCCCACGATTCTGCCGTCCGCTTCTTCTCGCCCCGACATGGAGTCCATCGTTTCGGGACAACGTCTTATTCTCAGGTCAGTCTCGTCGCCGTCGACGACGACTCCGTTCATCAGAATGCTACTGAACTGGCCGGACAACTTGCCCAGATCTTCCTTGACGGTGTTGTTGTAACTTGAATATTCACGAAAAGAAAACCGTCGTAGAATGGTGCAGTGAAAAATCGCGAGGGCAACACATTTTTGCCCATTCGAAAGGCTACGGAACGATAAAAGTCGAGCGTGCAGCATGCGGACTGAACATTCGCGTTGACCGTTCACGAGCGAGTGAAGTTTTTTTTAAAACATAATTTGCATCATAAAAGTGTTCAGAACACGTGGATTTGCTCGTTTGGATTGTCAAAAACAAACGATACATTCTTCACGACATTCTTCCCGCTATGGAAGGTTTTTTATCTTCATTTTTTTAACGAAAAACTGTCGAAAAAAAGGGTAAATTCGATACTTTTTTGTAAAACCGCCGCCATTTTGTCAGTTTTGATTTTTTAAACCTCCATACTGATTAGCGTATTTTAACCATCGAAAAAAAAATCGCCAGTCAGCTGTTTTTCGACCTGTGATGATCCCTTAGCTTTAAATGCGTTTTTCTGGAAGCAGCATTTTTCAGCGCCCGGGGCGTTCTGCAGTTCCAACGTATGAACCAATTCACATGATTTTCTGAGCAATTGAAAGGAAATTCAATTTGCGGGCCCATCAGAAAGCGATTTTTGCCAAAAATTGCGGCAGAAATATTTTTTTCGTCCAAGCAAAAAAAGGGCAACAAACTGGGTTTTTTTTTTCTTTAAACGGCTGCCATTTTGTTGTCCAGGAGTTTCTCCGAAAGCAAAAAAACCATAAGGCCCGCAAATTTAGTCTAGTTTAAGGGGGGATTGTCTTTTTTTTCGCAAAATTTACCGCTTTTTGGGAATTTTTTTGTGAAGAAAGTATACAACGGAAAACTTGTGAAACTTGGCATATAGTTTTATTGATCTGTTTACTACATACAAAAAAATGTTTAAACAATTTCGTCAAAAAATCCGCCTCCCACCCCCCTCGACGCGCGATGGTCCTTTTTTGATGGTGTGCACGATTTCTCAAAAACTATTCAACCGATTGCCTTCAAATTTGGACAGAGTGCTCAGCTGACATCCTTTTATCGTTTGATGAAGCAAAAAAGCAATACGTTTAATAGTTTTTTATTTATAACAAAAAATCGATCAATTTTTTTCGAAAAATCGATACTTCAAGTTCAAAATGTCACCAAATCGTCAATTTTTTTTTCCCTTCATCGAACGATAGCTATATGTGTCTAAAGTAAAATGCTTTTTGGGTTTTTGTTGCAGGATGAACGTGAAGGCTGTAATCGTGCACACCATCAAAAAAGGACCATCGCGTATCGAGGGAGGTGGGAGGCGGATTTTTTGATGAAATTGTTTAAAAATTTTTTTGTATGTAGTAAACAGATCAATAAAACTATATGCCAAGTTTCACAAGTTTTCCGTTGTATACTTTCTTCACAAAAAAATTCCCAAAAAGCGGTAAATTTTGCGAAAAAAAAAGACAATCCCCCCTTAATAATGTTTACCCCGTTTTTGCTTCTCAAATGAACTGGCAAGGCTGTGAAGCACCCCGCGCGGACGAAAACCACGTTACGCATGGCTTTATTTAAGGCGAGATATACATTTACAACGATCGAAAAATCGATTTCTTTTTTTTTTTTCGTTAAACGATAGAACTATATATGTAAAATATTTTCCCAAAGTTTCAAAGCGAAATTCGGAAAACTTCGAACGCTACAGCCCGCCAACGCTGTGCCTCACCGCTCGGATTCGGGGCGGGCGTGAACTTCAAACGCGTTTTTCTCGAAACTGCATTATCGAAATTGGCGTGCAGGATTACTCGAAAACTATTAAGCTGATTGAGTTGAAACTTGGTAGAAATGTTGATAATATTGGTACCTTCTAGTTGACGAGAATTGTTTTTAAAAAATTGAAAAAAAAAAAAAACTACTTTTTCAAACCACATTTTTCAGAAATGTTGCGTGAAATGTTGATTTTTTTTTGTAAATGCGTGCCATTTTCTTAACTTTGAATTTCTTCATTTTAATTACAGTCACAGAGAAGCTATACATGTTCTAGCTGAAAAAATGTTTGAACTTTTTTGCAAATCAAAGTCTACGGGAAGCTAGACTGCACGTCGATTCGCAACTCCCGCGGTGACCTTGCTGTAACACTCTGCCACAGCTCCGCCATTTTGATGATGAATTGATTTAAAAAAATTGTTTCGTATACTTAAATATACTATTAAAGTATACCTAAAGTTTGATAATTGTAGAATAATTATGTCTTACTTTAAAAAATCCCTCAATATTGCTTATTTTCTTCTTGTCTAAATGTACATCCCGCCTTAACGGTAGCTGGAAGCGCCATTTTTTATTTTCTTTAAACAAATAAAATTGGACTTTCCTCTCCATTGACAGAAGAATAAAATACGTTGAGAGCCATTTCCAAAAGTATTTATTCAATATTAAAAAAAAAAAAATTCCCGAAGTTCATGCATTGTTCATGCCTCTCGCCGGTAACGACCCGTGAAAAGGACAAATTACCCGTGGGTAGTGACGAGATCGTCGCAGTTGCCATTGTCAACGGGCGAGATGAGCCGATTGGCGTTCAATATCTCGCTGACCTTGCGGCCGAGGGTCTCGAGATGATCGTCGTCGCTGCAGTCCTTGAGTCTCTCGTTCCCGTTCGACTGATGATTGTCCGTGTTACGGGTGAGTTCCGGGCTCGAGCAACCGGCCCCGTCGCGACCCTCGTAATTCATCTCGGGCAACGTCGTCGTATTGCCGTTCATCGATTCGGCGATCGACTCGACGTAGGACGGTTGCTCGGGCGGCGAGTCGAGATTGTACTCGTTTCCGGTGAACGTCTCGGTTCGCGAATGCCTGCGCGAGTCGCTCTCCGCTATGCTCGTTATGTCAGTTTGAGTCTCGTGATCGATGTAACGCAACGATACGTCCCCACTCTGGAAGAAAAAAACAGAAAAGCGAATAGAGTTTTTGATTGTTGTACGAAAATCATCTTGAGGGATCAACACCACGCTAGGATTTTGGAGTTTTTTTTTTCTTTCGGCTTAAGGGAGACTTTGTCCTTTGTGCCCAGCGGGAGATGTTAGCGGCTCAGCATGAGCAGCTAGAAGAAGAGGAGGGATGCCTCTACGGACCAGGCATTGCCGATTAGCGGTAATTATAAACACATTTGTGTAAACACATTACAAAACTTTATACGCGTTTTTCTCGTAAACACGTTTTTAAAAATGGCTGACATTCTCCTGACCGCTGTAATTAACGTATCGACCTGAAATTTGGAGAGCATACTCGGAAAATATGTCTTCACGGAATGACGGATCGTTTTTTTGATAGATACATTTTTGCAATTTATTATTCATCTTTTTATGCGAAAAAAAACGCGAAAATTCGATTTTTTTTTAAATTGCCGCCATTTTCCGAAATTTGTACTAAACGAAAAACTCATCCGTCATTCCATGACCAAAGGGTCACAGATTGATAATATGCTTTGAATTTGTGTTTCAGATCAACAAAGAGGGGGCAGTGATGTCAGCCGTTTACTTCCCGCGATTTGAGGACCTGTTTTCGCGGAGCTGCAACGGGCCGCCATTTTGGTTTTTTTTTAAATTTGTTAACGTTCTGTATATCATGAATAAAAGCAAGAAAAAAACCGCACTCAAAAAGCTTTACTTGTTTCCTTTAAAAAAAAAATGTAAACACCTGAAATATGGCACTCCAAGGACAAAGTCTCCCTTAAAAAATACTTTGGGGTCATAAAAACAATATGCAATTGGTCCTGGCTTCTGTCGCCGCCATTTCGTGACCGTCACGTGACCAAACGTTCAAATTAATCTAATTAAAAGATTGAAATAAACAAAAATAACGTATATTTTTTCGATAATTTGATAGAAAATCCTTTTTAAGGCAGGATTCTACTTTGAAACTTTGAAAAATTTTTTTTTTTTTTTTACATTTTTCGAAAGTAAATATGTTCAAGAATGTTCGGTCAAAATTTTATAAAGTTCAAAGCAGTCTAACTATCCTTTTTCGCCTTTCGAACGCACCTACCTGAGCGCGCTATTTATCACTCACCAAAACTTTAAACGCGTTTTTCTCGAAACGACATTTTCAAGTACCGTGGTCGTGATAACTCAAAAAGTACTGAACCGATCCTTATGAAATTTGGAACACATATTCTATATGTGTGTACCAACCGACCTAACTACAATCAACTTAAAATTTTGACTAGAACTATTTTTTTATTGCACAAAAAGACCCAAAAAACGCATTTTTTTTCGTATTTTAGCCGCCATTTTGTTAATTTTGCACGTATATAAAATATTCTAGTTAGGTCGGTTCCTGAAGACATACTGAACATGAAACTATTTGATTTTTTTGTTTCAGACCATCCGTCGGGAAGATTTCACGACCACGGCAACGGTACCTGCTTTTCGAGGCGTTGGCTTTAAACATATTTTACGTGTACAAAAAATGAATAAAATACATTTAAATTTTTTTTTGTGTACTTAAAGAGTGTATTTATTGAACAGTTTAAACCCCATATCGATATCTTTAATAGTATTCTCAGAAAAAATTCACGAAAATAGCGTTTTTTTCATGGTTTCAAAGTAGAATCCTGCCTTAATCAATATTCTTTCAGGATGACAAGAGAATGGATCGTGGTTTTGATATAGTCAAATACCCTATTGTTCCACGTGTTGCCTTTGGATGGCGAAAACGTTAGGGCATTTTTTGGACATCGCGGAGTGGTGGAAGCGCGCGGGTGGGGCAGGTGAAAAGTAACGAGAGATCCTTGCCGACCTTTCTCTCACGGTGCGGACTCGATCGGGGACTCGAGCTGACACCGCAGCCCGAACCGACTCTGCGATGCCTGTATTTTCTCTGCTTGAAGCTGCTGTTGGACGCCACGACGACGGTCTCCGGTTGATTCGAGTCGTTGAGCTGCGTGTAGAGGGTCGCCTTGACGGGACTCTGGGGCGAGTCCACGGGCGACGAGGGCGTCGTAGGGGTCGAAGAACTCGAGACCTTCACCGACGCGTTTCTTCTTCGTTGCATTCTCTCTTGCGCCTTCAGAAGCGGATGGACCAGACGTTTTTTGTACTGTTTGTAGCCAGATTGTTGTTCTCGCCTGTGGAACGTACGCACATTTGTTAACCGGCTACATTTACCTAGGTGAGTCAAAAATTTGCATCCCAAAAATATTTTTTTCCATACTATAACCCTTCAGCTATATTCACTGAAAATGTCATTCAAATATTCCTAAAATCGAATGAGCTACTGCTTCTAACAGTCGACCGGGCGAGCGGTAGCAGCACCATACTTCATACTTTAAGGGGTCACAGAGCAAAATTTTCAAAATATCGTCTTTTTTGTGTGCATTATCCGATAGTATGAACAGTTATAAACTTACTGTTCATATACTTACAAAAATGTAAGTAGACAATTTACATGAAAATTCCGGACTCGAGACATTAATCGCGTTTTTCTCGAGATGTTTTTCAAAACGGTAGGCACTCTCAAAGGAAGAGTCTTAAAGCTATCCGTCTCAAATTTTGACACAACATTCTTCACGCCATTCTTTATCTTGCTATGGAAGCTTTTTTTGTTGAAATCTTCATATTTTTTTTAACGAAAAAACTTTTTTTTTTTCAAAACGACGCCATTTTGTCAATTTTTATTTAAAAAAATCTTCATAGCTAGATAGCGGATTTCATACTGATTTTTCTTTTTACAAATTTTGTTTCAGATAATATTTACGGCCACAATCGTGTACACCGTGAGGACTCCTTTTTTTTCGAAGACATTTTCAACCGTTAACAAAAATGTAAAAAAATAAAAAATAATCATTTAAAAATTTATTTTCTGTCCTTTATGAGCGCTTTGGTTTGACACAAAAAATCAGACTAGCGTATTTTAACCATCGAAAAAAAATCGCAAAAATCAGCTATTTTTCAATCCGTTACACTGTGATGATCCCTTAAGGCGGTATATACATTTACAACGATAAAAAAATCGGTTTTTTTCGTTTCTATAAGGGGCCGTCCATAAATTACGTCATTTTAAAATGGGGGGGGGGGGGTTCGTCTGCGGATGACGGCAAATGATGGATGAGGGGGGGGGGGGCGTTTCGAAATTGACGTCATTCTTGTGATACCAGTTACTTCAAAATGTACAATAGTATATTGTACAACTAGAGTGGTCTCCCCGCATGAGTGATGAAAAATATTTTGCAAGTACCTAATGGTATTAATTATTGAACTCATTACTTATTTATTTATTACATAAGGTTTGTCTACATTATATTCGAGAACTTCAAATAACAGCGTACCTATGAAAATAGTTCGATCGAGCCAAAATGAATATGGGGAGGATACGAAGATATTACCCGTGATCCAGGATTTGCAAGAATGGGTGAAAACTCCGTGGGAGCTATCCAAATAAAACTAAAGAATAGAGAAGAATAATATTATTATATTAATGAAAATTGCCAAAGTACAAAATAATAAAAGATGATTCTATAACAAAATGTGGGAGCTATCCAAAGAAAACTAAAGCATAGGGAAGAATAATATTATTATATTAATAAACATTGCCAAAGTACAAAATAATAAAAGATGATTCTATAACAAAATGTTTTAATGTTACCCAATTTTTCTCAAATCCGCAAATGTTTTAATTTTGCCAAACTGGTAATGACGTCAATTTTGCGAGAGGGGGGGTCATTAGGAAATGACGATAGGATGATTGTAGGGGGGGGGGGGTCGAAAATCAGCAAAAATCGATGACGTAATATATGGACGGCCCCTAAGCGATAGAAATATGTATGTAGAATATTTTCCCAAAGTTTCGAAGCGAAATTCGAAAAATTTCATATGTTACAGCCTGTCAACGCTGTGCTTCACCGTTCAGATTCAGAGCAGGCGTGAACTTCAAACGCGTTTTTCTCAAAACTGCATTATCGAAATTGGCGTGCAGGATTACTCAAAAACTATTAAGCCGATTGAGTTGAAACTTGGTAGAAATATTGATAATATTGGTACCTTCTACTTGACGAGATTTGTTTTTGAAAAATTGAAAAAAAAAAACGACTTTTTTAGTCCACATTTTACAGAAATGTTGCGTGAAATGTTGATTTTTTTTTGTAAATGCGTGCCATTTTCTTAAATTTGCATTTTATTCATTTTAATTACCGTCACATAGAAACTAAACAGGCTCTAACTGAAAAAACGTTTGAACTTTTTTGCAAATCAAAGTCTACGGGAAGCTAGACTGCACGCCGATTCGCAACTCCCGTGGCGACCTTGCTGTAACACTCTGCCACAGCTCCGCCATTTTGATGAAGAATTAATGAAAAAAAATTGTTTTGTATATTTAAATATACTATTAAAGTATACCCAAAGTTTGATAATTGTAGAATAATCAAAATTAAATTGGTTTCTTCCTCACGGTACACGCTGTTAGCGCTTTTACCTGTCCCCACCTGTTCCCTTCCATCTCCCCCTTATTCCAATACCTTAACCTTCATCTTCCAGGTCTCTTCCCTGTTCCAATACCCGACCAGAACCTTGTAGAATAATTATTTCTGAGTTTGAAAAATCCTTCAATATTGCTTATTTTTTTCCTGTCTAAATGTATATCCCGCCTTAAGAGGCTATACCAGTGTGACCCTTTCAACAAATCGATTTTTTTGTGCCTTTTTCAACAGTTTATACTTTCAAGAATATCCTGTAAAAATATCAAGGCCGTACCTCTAATCATTTTATCTTGCAAAAATCGATAGTTAAATCTTTAAACGCGTTTTTGCTCGAAATGTGATTTTTCAAATTTGCTGACATTGTAACACAAAGTGCAATTATCCGATTGACTGGAAATTTGAACTGAGTACTCTTGAATATATTTACTCTACAACGACGTAGGATATTTTTGATTGGATGAAAACTGACGATTTGGCATTGAAAAAAACGACTATTTTCTAGGCAAGAAAACAGCCTTTTCTTCATAACTACGCCATTTTGTTAGATTTTGATATTTTTCGAAAATCCTACGTCATTGTACAGGAAACACCTTCCAGTTTAACGAAATTTTTTTCTTTTTCGGTTTCAGCTCCTCGATCGGCCCGAATCATGTCAGCAGTGGAGGAACTTTTTTTTTGGCGCCTCCGAAGGCAGCGCATAAGTCGCTTGGATCTCAATATTTTTCGATGAAAAAATTATGTATTAGGAGTACAAGTTTGCAGTGACCGTTTTACTTAGACAGCCACTGCGGCCGAAGTAGTGGCCCTAGCTCAATAAAAAAAGTGGCATTTTAAACTAGAGGCTCTGCCAATGTAAACAATTTAAAAAAGCTAACGGATACGTGTATGCATTATAAAGTTATTGACACTCAACCATGGCAACCTACGAGCCGAATTCTCAGCATTTGCGGGAGGTTATGATTTACTTCTTCAACATCAAGAAATCTGCGGCTGAGGCCCACCGTTTTCTTGTAGATGCTTACGGGGAGGATTCTATTAGTGAGAAAACGTGTCGGCGGTGGTTCATCGACGCCCAAACCGAATATTCACGGATCCAAAGTGATGCTGTGTATCTGGTGGGACCAGCTGGGCGTTGTGAACTATGAGCTGCTCAAACCATCCGAAACCATCACAGGGGAACTCTACCGACGTCAGTTGATGCGCTTGAGTAAGGCACTCAAAGAGAAACGGCCACAATTCAATGAAAGACATGACAAGGTGATACTGCAGCATGACAATGCCCGACCCCATCTTGCAAATGTCGTGAAAAAGTACTTGGAAACGCTGAAATGGGAGGTTTTATCCCACCCGCCGTACTCTCCAGACATTGCCCCTTCCGCCTATCACTTGTTCCGGTCAATGGCACACGATTTGGCTGACCAGCACTTCGGTACTTACGAAGAAGTCAAAAATTGGGTCGATTCCTGGATTGCCTCCAAGGACCAAGACTTTTATCAACGCGGGATTCGAATGCTACCTGAAAGATGGGCCGAGGTCGTAGCTAGCGACGGGCAGTACTTTGATTAAAAAATATGTAGCCACTTTTTTATAATAAAGCCTTAAACTTTTGAAAAAAAACGGTCACTGCAAAGTTGTACTCCTTATAATATAGGTCAAATATAGCCAAATATATTCTTAATTGTCCGAAACATTTAATTGAGTACTTTTTTTCCAAAAAATTCCCGAGAATCACCCAAATTTTCAGCGTTCACACTGGTATAGCCCCTTAAGTTGCCTAGAGCATCCACGTCCGCCGACTTACTTGACAACGTCGCGTTCTCGCTGCTCGAGTTGGAGCAAGACGGCGCTGAGTTCGAGATAAAGATCGTTCGTCTTGTCGAGCTTCCGCTGGTAATGTTCTCTGATGTCCTGAGCATGCCTGAGCTCGTCCTCGCGTCTACGTATGAGGTCGGCCTCGAAACGCGGACTGCTCGACGTATTCGTCTGCATCTGTCTCATGCGCTCTCGTATCTCCTCGCGCCACGTTTGCTGCAAATTTTTCGTTTTCTCCCGTAATTCTTTCGTCGTCTCTGCGATGTGTGGGGAATATTCCAGTGAGGCGTGAGTGGGACGAGAATTTACCTGCGTTTTGAAATATTCGTCGGGCTCGGTGGACAATACTTTGACGGCGATGATGTTCAGGTGAGATTCTATGAGGCCGAAGGAAGGCCTCTTTCGCGGCTCGGCCTTCCAGCACAACTCGATCAGATAGCCGAAACCCTCGGGCCAACTCGCTGGAATCGGCAGATGCAGGGAATTGTTGCCGACCCCCCATATTATCGCCGATGAGTCGACGTCCTTGTAGGGTATCTCGCCACTCAGTAATTCCCACAATACGACACCGTACGACCTTGAAATCGAAAATATCCAATTAACGCGCCGGGATTACTTCAACGGTAATTGATGCTAGTGTTTTTTTTTACAAGCTTTTATTTAACTTCACTTTCTGTGAGATGCAAAGTGAAAATTCGATATTACACCCATTCCCGAGTACTTAGGGCTCGGAAATTTTGCACACATGCATCTAAATTATGCAAAATCTGTAAAGTCTATTAATATAATGTGTATCACAAAATTTATAGAAGAAATAAAGTTTCCGAAGAGGATCCGAACCAAGGATCGAAACGTAACGAAAAAACTCTTTTTTTCCTCTCCACCATGACCTTGGAAATCTCACGGGCCGAATCGAACCCGATTCCTCAACATCACATATACAGGGTGTCCCAGAACTCAACGTTAAGCCGAAACGGGGTGACAGGATTGATTGTAACCATCATGAGAAAAATCAGAAAAAAATAAAGGAGAAAAAAATAAAGCAGAAAAAAAATAAAGCAGGGCCTTTCAAAGTAGACAAATTTTGAAAATTTTAAATTCATAGCTTAACAAATAGCCTTAATTCTAGGAAACTTGGTTTTGTTTGGGTTTGTTTGGGTTTGTTTCACAATAACCGAAAAATGGTTACAGTTTGACCAAATTTCTAGGTTTTTCTTAAATGCCCATAATTTTCAAACTGCATGGGATAGATTTTTTTTTCGGATTTTTCTCATGATGGTTACAATCAATCCTGTCACCCCGTTTCGGCTTAACGTTGAATTCTGGGACAAACTGTATACATAACATTTTCAACTTTTCATGTAAAATTAGCGATATCTAATCATTCTTATAAAATGTAGCCGACTGTGTTTGTATGTGAAAAGTTTATATGCAGCAATTAGTCGTAAGTTCAATCCCAATTGCAATCGTTGTTATTTTTTACAAGCATTCCATGTTCCTAACGTACAAACTCGTAAACTAGTAAACTACTAGTAAAATCAATTAGACCAAAAAGTAGAAAATAATTTATATGTAAAAAAAATATTTAAAAAATAAGCTTTTATTTAAGGCCTCGTAGACGCGAAAAATTTCATTTTTTTATTATTAATTCCATTAGCCTGAACGGAATATTTCAAGCTTTACAGAATTTAAAAATTCCAAAAATAAGGTAAGATTGCATTTATGATAGATACCGCGCGGCGCACCTGACCGCCAACTTCAAAGCCGTTTTTCCACGATTCACTTTTTTGAACCTTGTGAAAGTTCTAACTCTTGAACGAAGGTTCAGATCGCTTCGAAATTTTTACAACATATTCTTAGTATCATCACCTATCGTGTGAAGCACAGAAAACAAACTTCAATGACACAAAAAAAAATAAAAAAAAAAATACCGACAGAAAATTGAGTAAAAAAATTTTAAGTTTCGAATTTTTATTATAATAATTTTTTAAAATAATATTGCTGGTTCACACTGAAGATACATTCGTTATGCAATTATAAATATGTTCATTTTTTTCAGACGGCCACATCGACGCCGAGAACTTTCACCATCAACGCGCGCGCAAAAAAATACATTGCCTTATTATGTTATATGTCCGCCGTTTGTTAATATTTCTGATTTTTTTTACATATACTTAATCATGTGCATAAATGATCTGTAAAAAAAATGTTGTCAATATATGCGTCATTTTTTTTTAACCGCGTCTTCAACAGTACCTTCGAAAATCGGCGAAATCGCGTATACAAGGCCTTAATGTACTAAAAAGTGGAAAATATTTTTTTCTACCAAGTCGCCTATATGTGACTATAAATACAAGCTTGGAGCGCTCGAAATTTAAACATATAGTCTTTAATTTACATGAATCCGTTAACATATCAACTGTATTTAATTTACTGTAAAACAATCTTAGATTTCTCAAATAAAAATCCTGAAACTGAGTATAAACGTGTGATAATAACTTTTCTAATTACGATCGTGCCAAAATAAATACGATTGATGAAACTGAATTGATCAAATTTATTAAACATTCAAAAACTTGAGCGTCCCAAGCTTTTATTTAGCCACATATAGGTGACTCGGTAATAAAAATTATTTTCTACTTTTTAGTACATTAAATAAAAGTTTGTTTTTTATAAAATATTTTTTTCACATATAATTTCTTTTTTTTGCATCTTTGTCGCATCACGTGCTGAAACTTTGCTCTCACCATATATCGACTTTTTCGGAGCACGGCTCGTTCCTGATGATTTCCGGTGCCATCCAAGCCACCGTACCGGCGAACGTCATTCTCGTGCTGATCTCGTTCCACTCTCGCGATGTACCGAAATCACTGATCTTCACGACTTCGTCGCGGCCGATCAAAACGCTGAAGGAATTCGATAAATTCGTGTTAAACTTTCTCCCACTATCGAGCTATTTTTTCTCCTTAAACTCATATCTCCAAACTATCACCCTAAAATTTTATGAAAAAGATTGAAAATTGCCAGTTATGATTTTTTTCAAGTAAAAGAAGGTTTTTTTTAACGCATTGACCGATTAGTTGGTTTTTTTGACCGCTTCAACGTCCGTAAGAAAAAAAGAGTTTCGCGTATTCTTACTTCGGACTTTTGAGATCCCTGTGAATGATTTTGTGAGCGTGGAGGTAACTCATGCCGCCGGCGATCTGTTTGGACCAGGAGACGAGGCGAGCCGGTGGAATTGGCTCACCGGCTCTGAGCAGGTCGTACAGCGGCCCGTACGGACAAAACTCCATGATCACGCAGTAACACGGTGCCTGCGTGCACACGCCTCTGTAAAACGAATCGTTGTTTTGATCCATGCTTATTATGCATTAGGGTCTCAGGAATTCCCTGACTTTTCCAGGTTTTCCGCACAGCTTTTGCGAATATTCCAGGGAGATGGGGTCAAATAGAGAACATAATTGTTTTTAAGATAGTCCTATCGCTTCACACTAGTCATACCACTGATCATACTTGGGACTCGTACAATTTGTATTTTCAACATATGCAAAAAAAAATTGTAATAACTAAATTTTCCATGTGTGAACTGTTTAAGGAGGGAGGTCTAGTTAGAATTTTCAAAAAATCGATTTTTTTCTTTCATTTTCTAAAACTATAATATCTTACGAGTATTTTCCGACTAATTGAATGTAAATCAGACCATTATTCGCCGAAATACATAACTTTGAAGGACAATTAGGACTTCAGATGCAATTAACTTAGCAAGCAATCAATTAAACAAGGACTTCAGATGCAACTAATAAAGCGCAGGAAGGCGAACTATATGGCCCAGGAATAGACGACGCTATGTAAGTTACAAAAAAAAAAAATTTATCTGCATGCAAATCGTACTCAAAACTTTAAGGCAGGATTCTACTTTGAAACTTTGAAACTTTGAAATTGGATGAAAACACCCACCTGGAACACGTCGAAGGCATATTATATGGCCCAGGCATCGCTGATTGAGGGTAAGATAATTTTCTTCTACGATTTATCACTCACCAAAACTTTAAACGCGTTTTTCTCGAAACGACATTTTCAAGTACAGTGGTCGTGATAACTCAAAAAGTACTGAACCGATCCTTATGAAATTTGGAACACATATTCTATATGTGTGTACCAACCGACCTAACTACAATCAACTTAAAATTTTGATTAGAACTATTTTTTTATTGCAAAAAAAGACCCAAAAAAAACGCATTTTTTTTTTCGTATTTTAGCCGCCATTTTGTTAATTTTGCACGTATATAAAATATTCTAGTTAGGTCGGTTCCTGAAGACATACTGAACATAAAACTATTTGATTTTTTTGTTTCAGACCATCCGTCGGGAAGATTTCACGACCACGGCAACGGTACCTGCTTTTCGAGGCGTTGGCTTTAAACATATTTTACGTGTACAAAAAATGAATAAAATACATTAAAATTTTTTTTTATGTACTTAAAGAGTGTATTTATTGAACAGTTTAAACCCCATATCGATATCTTTAATAGTATTCTCAGAAAAAATTCACGAAAATAGCGTTTGTTTCATGGTTTCAAAGTAGAATCCTGCCTTAAACTCGTTTTTCTCAAAACCATGTTTTCGAAGTCGGTGATCAATGTAACTCGAGAACGGCTTTACCGATCGGGTTGAAATTTACATCACTTCTTCTATACATAGTTTTCCTCCGGATGAACGAAGGATTTTTTTAGACAATTATTTTTTGTTTTTATAGTCAATTTTTGTAAGTGAAATTTTGGTCAAAACAACACTTTTGACTTTCAACGTCCGCCATTTTGTGAAAAATAGAATTTTTTTCAAAACCCTTCGTTCAACCGGAGCATTATATCATTAACTAAAGATTCCCCCCTGTTTTGTTGGTTTAAGATAATCCGTCACAGCGTGAGAGTGATCACCGCAAAACCTGTTTTTTTGCTGCGTCCTCGGCCATTGATACGTATCGGCTTATTTTGAAACATATTTCTTTTGAAAAATTATAATGTTTACATTAAATATATATCTTTTAAACGGCAGAACTTTTGTTGTAAATTATTTTATCGTTTGGCCGAAAAAAAATCGGAAAAAAGGCCTTTTTTTAACGTTCCAACTAGACCTCACTCCTTAATACTCCTTAGTTCTCGTTTAATTAGAAAAATGAAAAAATAGTTATTCCAACGATTCGCGCAGTATTTCTAGGTTTGATATTTGGCAATATTGGTTCTGTCTCCGTCTCTTTTTACTCAACCAGGCGAGTTTAACCTCCATGCTTTTCAACGTCGATCTGTCAAAACAATGTCAGGTGCGGGAAATATAAAGCATTGTATTCGGGCCACGACTGGTAAGAAGCGTGAAAAATATGTGTCGGCGAAATATGTCGGTTAAAAATGAAATATATGTGGAAATTCGAATGAGTGAGACGAGGTTAGGACTACAGTCAGCTGTTGCCCTGCTGTCACGTCTCTTTATCGCAGCAAGTGGCAATAAATCCAATACCGGAAGTTCAAATTAAACCTGATATTACATAAAAATTAGGTCAATAAGCGTAATTTTTTCCGTGAGCACTGGATTACTACAAGCGTTAAGTATGTAAATCTGATTATTTTTAAGAATCTGACGGATTCGCACTATTATATATACTTTCGTAGCGACCGGAAATTGGGTTTTTGTATGTCGTCTCCGAATTCATTCGTAAAAATACGCAATTTGAATTTTTTTTTCTCTGTAATTAGGTCGATAAACGACCCTGAAATTTTACAGAGACGATTATTAATATATTTAGTGAAGCTAAACAAATTATGAAAATCCTATGGATTGAAGCCTGGCGATACGACTACCTTAAGATGAAATATATCAAAATGTTACGCACTAAAATGAAAATAAAAGAAAATCTGAAATTCAAAAATAATTTTAAGGCTCGAAAGTAAAATAAATGCAATAAATGCAATAAAAGCAAATACGGAACATGTTCTTCATTATATGTAGAAATTTTTATGTCGGGAGAAATAAATAAAAAATAAATATAAATAATTATCTATAATAATAATTGTGTGGTTATGTATCGACAAATCGAATGTATAAAGTTTCAGAGTAAATATGTTTCTAGCTCTTAAAATCTCCAATGTTTGGCACTTAACTTTAAACAATTTTAATTGAATTAATGAAGAATAATGTAAATATTAAAAATATGAAAAAATATTTATTTTTGTACTTTTTAGTTTTTGTTAAGTAAATTTTGGAAAAATTCCAGGACGAAAGAAATCTCCTGATTCTTTCCGGTTTTTTATATGCGTAACAGCCACGTAATCATTTTGGGGGATTTTTAGCAATGAACACTGGTAATTAAAGGGCGATAAGATTTTCTTCTCACTTGAATCTGACGACGTTCGGATGATTGAGCTTTCGCAAGTGTCTTATATCCGTCTCTCTCGGCTCCCGTACTTTTTTCACAGCCACTATCTCCTTGTTGAGCATACCACTGAAGACCGCACCCTGCGCACCTGACCCGAGCCATTGAAGTTCGTTGATCGTCTCGAAGGGTATCTCCCAATCGTGGGCTACAAAAATAGACCGCAACGCTCTCATACATGATGTTGAATTTATCATGTTCAAAAATATTACACAGATTCAAAAAACAGCTTTTTCGTAAAAACATTAATTATATTGACAAATAACGATTAAATTGTTGAATTTGAAAGAAAAAACGCAAGGAACGAGAATATTCGATTGTAGAAATATGTTAACGCATTTTTTATGTCGAGCAAATATTATGTTTGAGAAAATGGTATAATACCATTTCTCACGACACGCTTTCAAGCGACCACTAAATATTCATTGACCGGCTGAGGTTTTCGTAAGGTTAATTCAAAAATTAGAAAGCGTAAAATTTATGGGTAAGAAGTAAACGAAGAAAAAAATCGATTTTTTAACGAAAATTTGACTCTTTGGGAGGCTTGAACGACCTCCAAATATTTTTTCACCGCTCGCAGATTTCGCGACAATTTTTTTTGTTCTTTAAAGAAAATAATCGAATGGTGAGAAAAAGGAAAAATAATAGAGCTCAAATTTGGGCCACCCTAATTCACACGTCAAATGTAGAATATGCGGCATAATTACGGAAGTTAAGGGAAAACTAAACCAAAAAACAGTAAATAGTAGCAGAGGGTTAGAAATATACCGGAAAATGAAAGCGCAATTGAAAATGCACCTGGTAAAGCAATTATGCGATTACATGGGACAATTTGAGAAACTAGAAACTGGCATAGGTATAAAGAAACCAATGTAAAATACTTGATGTAAATGAAAAGAGAGGGGCATTTATGTAAACACCCTTAAAAGGGGGTATACAAGGGATAAAAATAATACTGCTAAATATTACGTGAAATATTGATTATATTAGCGAACAATATTAAAATTAAATAAAACGGAACGGAGCCAACGCAAATATTCTCGTTAAAAAAATACATAAAATTATGCTTCTGTTTGATATAAAATATTACGTTGAAAACAATTTTATATGACTTATATTTGTTTCAAATGGCAATGAATGCAGGAGAGTAAACTATTAAAAAACCTCAATATATTTTTTTACATAACAAATATTATGTTAAATGAGTACTATATTTAAAATAAAACATTTTGAAACATACATTTATTAATATCTTACTTATGAATATGTAAAAAGACGATTATTATGTATATTCCCTTAAAAAATGTTACTTATAATAACAAACGGTATCTAAAATATTATACTTGCATAAAACGCAACGAATCCAACGCAACTATTATATTTAAAAAAAAATACATTAAATTATTCTTCCGTGAAAAAAATATATTGTTACAAAAATTACCTGATATATTAAGGGGTAAGGCCACTGTAAATTTTTTGAAAAATCGATTTTTTTTTATTGGCTTAAAAAATAGTTTAAGTTTAAAATAAAAAATAGTTTAAGTTTCTTCGAAACTTCTTTTTTAAATTTTTTCCAATAAAAAACTATTCGCAAAACTTTAAACGCGTTTTTCTCGAAACATGGTTTTTCAAAATGGCACGCAGCATAACTCGAACAATTTTCATTTTTTTTACTTGAAATTTTAACCAGATGTGAACATTTACTTTATCTTGAGAATGTCGATCGGAATTTTCAAGAACTTTATTTATTGATTTTTTATTAACAAAAAACTTGCCGTTTTTTTCGTCAAAAATCATTTTTTTTTTTCAAACGCACGCCAAATCCACAAAAATTGATACTTTTTAAAATCCGATCGACATTCTCTAGCCCTCTAGATTAATGGTTTTTTTTTTGTTCTAGATTCAAAAGTGCACCAGTGGTGCTGCGTGCCGCGGAGCCCTGGAAGCAAAACATGTCCCGGGAAGATAGCTGTGGAACCGCCATTTTGTTTTTTTTTTACTGTAAAAAAATTTTATAATAAAGTTTAATGTATGCCCGATAAAACCATTAAAAGTTTTTTTTCAAATACCTTCAATTTCGGGAGCAAAAAATTAGTGAAAAAACCTTTTTTTTTGGGCCGTTACAGTGGCCTTACTCCTTAATAAAAATTAAAATAAACGACGACGACAAAAATGTTTCAATATAAAAAACTTTATACAATGTTATACTAACCAACTATTGTGTAAAAAAAATATATATTTAAAAAAAAGTGATTTCACCGTTGCTTTCATAGTTCGAGCGAAAAACGAAATTGGCCGAAATTGCTTGGGCCCTATAAAAATAAATTTTAAATAGAAATCATACGCGTACTCTAACCCGAAGCCACGCAAAGTCCATTCGTGTGAATATTCCATTCACGCAAATTGACTTTGCATGAGTAAAATGAACTTTCCTCGCTCCAAACAAACATTATGGAACTCGCGGATTTTCTAAGTCCGTGAAATTCGCAAATGAGATTACGTCATAGGAGAGGGGGAGGGGAGGGGGGGTAGAGATAAATGGTGGACTTACATTGATTTCCTTTGATTTTCTCGTTGGACGTTGCCTTGTAGAGCATGGTCCATACGGGGCGCATGCACCCGAGTATACCCTCGACCCAGTTCGACTTCTGAGCCTCCAGGCTACCCGAACCGGAGCCGCACTTTGTCGCCGTGTCGCTCGAGTTCGTATTGCTCTCGGATTCGGCGCTGCGAGTACCCGAGACCCGCGCGATTTGTCCGATCTGGCTGTCTCGGGCACAGCTGACGGCCGGACCGACGGCTATGCCGCCCAGCTGGCCCAGCTCCTCTTGAATGCACAGCATACTGCGGATACGAATCTGTCGTTAATTTCCCGACTGCTCGACTCACGTTTCGTAACTTATTAACCCCTCATGCACGCTGGGCCCTACTTTCGCTCCGTATTTAAAAAATTGAAAATTGCTCGCGAGTAACCCAAATGCAGGAATTACCATATTTATTTACTGAGCCATAGTTACCATTATTTTTTTGCCAAACTTACAAATTTGGGAACGCTCTACATCGACCTAGGTGGGCCGAAAAATAGCTTTTTCCAAAACTATTGTTATTCGATAGTAACTTTAACCCTTTAAGGAGGTTGGAGCGTTAGCCACAATCCAAGGTTAAATTTAATTAAAAATACATGTTATTGTTTAAACTATACTGAGTCTTTACGAATTTTTTAAAACTTTTTTCACCACCAAACACCAGAGATAAAAAATAGTTTAATGTATGTCAAACAATGATACCAGGGAATTGAAGGAAATAATAGAAAGAGGAAAGAAAACAAAAATAGATCAGGAAATCCAGCAGGATTGGAGCAAAATCGAAAAATCCACGTACTGCGTACAATACAAGAATAGAAAACAAACGGTCGAAGCAGAAAAGTATTGGGAGGAGGGAAACACAACGTCGGGAATGAAGGAGACATGGGTGAGACTCAGATGCGGAAATGTGAGGAAGGAAGGCAACAAGGGATATAGCGACAACAAGTGCAGGAGCTGCGAAAAAGAAATAGAAGATTTGGTCCACATATGCACATGTGAAGGAATAAAGGGAAAAATTAAAAAAGAAATAGTGGAGGAGTTGGAAAAGTGGTTAGGGGATGGAGAAAGAGAGGAGATAAATAGGAGAATAGAAATGGCGTTGAAGGAGGGACCGGCGGAACCACTAGGTACATACATAAGGCAATTTGAGAAGGTGATCAAAACCGAAAAGAGATAGAAAAGGAAATATACATAGGAATAGATAGAGAATATAAGTCGTTTTTAAGTGTAGTTTCTAAGTATTTTATGTAAAAGAAGAAACTCAAATAGAATGTATTTAGATTTAAGTGCGTGCGAAAGGAAAGTAAAACAAAAAAGTGGGATTGGTTATTTAGTGGGGGGATACCTGTGTAAACACCCTGAGAGGGTATACCACGAAATAAAGACATAATAATACTAGTACTAATACTTAAATAATACTAGTCCTCAACACGGCCTCCATCCGGAAGCCACATACTCTTCTCACTAGTACTAATACTAGTTTAATGTATGTCATTTAACGTGCGGTTAAATGGGCAAGACTTTCACACTAAACGTTATGTAATTTTTTGTTATTTAGCGCCAAGATAAACCATTTCTAACAACGGATTGATGCAAACTGAACCTTTGTAAACATTCGGAAAAAAAATCCTCATCTTGCCCATCGTAAACCATGGGCCAATAATCTCGTGACGTAATTATGAATAGGTATAATTATAAATTACTCAAAATTTCATTGTGAATTGTATAAAACATTCGTTGTCGTAGTGTTCTCATAATAATCATCGATAATGTTATACTTTTTTCAAGTTTGTAGTAACACAAAAGTTATTCTGCTTTACGTAATAAAAATATTTAAATGCATATTTTCGCCCTTTAATTAGATATTTTTAAAAACTTAGCATCTACAGAATAAATCTGTACCTTGTATGCATTTTTTTGAGGTTCATTGAAAAAAAAATGAATAAACCGTCATTTGTCCAGTCTGAATCGCTCCAACCTCCTTAAGGCGGGATATATATTTACAACGATAAAGAAATCGTTTTCTTTTTGTTTTCCTCTAAACGATATAACTATATATGCAGCATATTTTCCTAAAGTTTCAAAGCGAAATTCGCAAAACTTCAAACGTTACAGCCCGTCAACGCTGTGCCTCACCGCTCGGATTCGGAGCGGGCGTGAACTTCAAACGCGTTTTTCTCAAAACTGCATTATCGAAATTGGCGTGCAGGATTACTCAAAAACTATTAAGCCGATTGAGTTGAAACTTGGTAGAAATATTGATAATATTGGTACCTTCTACTTGACGAGAATTGTTTTTGAAAAACTGAAAAAAAAAACGACTTTTTTAATCCACATTTTACAGAAATGTTGCGTGAAATGTTGATTTTTTGTGTAAATGCGTGCCATTTTCTTTAATTTGCATTTTCTTCATTTTAATTACCGTCACATAGAAACTATACATGTTCTAACTGAAAAAATGTTTGAACTTCTTTGCAAATCAAAGTCTACGGGAAGCTAGACTGCACGCCCATTCGCAACTCCCGCGGCGACCTGCTGTAACACTCTGCCACAGTTCCGTCATTTTGATGATGAATTAATTAAAAAAAATTGTTTTGTATACTTAAATATACTATTAAAATATACCTAAAGTTTAATAATTGTAGAATAATTATTTCGTAGTTTTAATAATCCCTCAATATTGCTTCTTTTTCCCCGTCTAAATTGTATATCCCGCCTTGAGCGGCATTGACGCCATATGACGCACATTTTTTTCGTGCCCGAAGCGGCATTGACGCCGTGTGGCGCACATAGATTATTTCGTTGTTGGGTCGATCAATTTTCACGATAATTGGTACCCCGGAGTTTTCAAGGTCGCTGATTACGAATCTGCCATAAAAATGCAGAAATTCAAATGGCGGATTCAATATGGTGGGTCAAAATGCAAAAATTGATTTGAATCGTATGAAACTTGGTACTTGGGGGTTTTCGAAGTCGCTGATTACGAATCTGCCCTTACAGTACAGACATTCAAAATAGCTGATCCTATATCGCGCACGCGAATCCAAAACGTAAAAAGATTGGAATGAAACCTTTTTTTCTTCACATTTTTATTTAGTATTAAGTATAAATATTAGTAAAAATTGCCCCGTGCATTAGCTGGTGAACTTGGATCCGCATCTCCAGGAGGCTGCATTCGTAGGACTTTACACTCCCTTTGCTGTTTTTTTTAAATTTTTATATATTTTTTATTGTTATGATTTTTTCGGAGATTTGAGCCCACCATGTATTATCGAAAAATGTAAATTTATTGATTCTGACGCCAGATTCGTAATCAGCGACCACGAAAACCCCCGAATACCGATTCTCATGTGATTCGAACTAATTTTTGCATTTTAGTCCGCCATTTTGAGTTTCGACATTTTGAGGGCAGATTCGTAATCAGCGACCGCGAAAGCCCCGGGGTACCAAATTTCGTGAAAAACCAGATACTTTTTTCCGCGTTTGGGGCACTCAGCGTAAATTTTTTCTTGCTGCTCAAAGTGTTAAGGGGCAATACCAGTATGACACTTTCGAAAAATCGTTTTTTTTTTGCCCTTTTCGACAGTTTATACTTTCAAGAATATCATTATCATCTATATCATTCATATCAATATCATTTTATCTTGCAAAAATCGATAGTTAAATCTTTAAACGCATTTTTCTCGGAATGAGATTTAAAAAATTTGCTGACATTGCAATTCAAAGAGCAATTATCCGATTGACTTTAAATTTGAACTGAGTACTTTTGAATATATTTACTCTACGATGACGTAGGATATTTTTGATTTGATGAAAATTGACGATTTGGCATTGAAAAAAACGACCATTTTATAGTCAAGATAACAGACTTTTTTCATAACTACGCTATTTTGTTAGATTTTGATATTTTTCGAAAATCCTACGTCATTGTACAGAGAATACCTTCCAGTTTAACGACACTTTTTCCTTTTTCGGTTTCAGCTACTCAATCGGCCGGAATCATGTCAGCAGTGGAGGAACTTTTTTTTGCGCCTCCGAAGGCAGCGCATAAGTCGCTTGGATCTCAATATTTTTCTATAAAAAATTATGTAATACAGGTTCAAATATAGCGAAATATATTCTTAATTTTCCGAAACATTTAATTCAGTACTTTGTTCCAAAAAATTTACGAAAATCACCCAAGTTTTCAGCGTTCACACTGGTATAGCCCCCTAAGCGCGTTTTTCTGGAAACTCTGTTTTCAAATTCGGTGGACATGATATTTAGAAAACACCTTGATGGATTGTTGCCAAATTTACAGAAGATATGACCAGAAACATTCAAAGATCGTTGACGATCTTACTTTAAAAAAATCGATTTTCATGTTTTAATAGTCACGTGAAAACTCGGCCAAGTGCGAGTCGGGCCTCGCTCTATTAGAATTCCGTACATATGACCAATTAATTTTTTGTTAACTAGATATTTAATTAGGTAATGCTTTTTTCTGTCTTAGATCTTAGGTAGTACTAAACTGAAACCATATGGGGTGATGATAGCTAAAGAAAGCTTTGTGAACTCCTGCTGTAAGCTAATAACGAATATATATAAAATTATTGTTATTTAAATATTTACAATACCAAATGACTTATTTTTGGAGTCGGTACCAGCTAATTGCCAATTTTGTCACATTTTTGACAGAAAGAGAGGAGGCGAAGAAAAATAAATGAAATATACGATCTACAGTCTTTTTTAATTTTGCAATCTCGTTTCTTCCGTGACGTCAATCTCTCGTTCTTGCCTGACAGCGACCCCAGAAATAACTCATTTGGTATTGTAAATATTGAAATAACAATAATTTTATATATTTTCATTATAAATTTATTGTATTATGTATACAATGAATTATTATATATACTATATTATGAATCGGCTTTTTCAGTATTTGTTGTTTAAATGCGGTATATGGTGCATAATATACAGAAATTCCAAATTCCTAACTAGTTAAGTTTTTGAAATAGACCCCGTAACAAAAATGATCTAAAACTGACAATTTTAACGGTCCCCATTTCTTTATTTTTTAAGATAAAAAAGGAAAAAAATATATTTGTACTCTACTCAATGAGCTTTATACAATGACACACCCCATGCTAGGGTAAGAATTTTTTTCTGCTCCTTTTTCACGTATGACTCCCATGAGAAATAATTTCATGGAATTTCTAATTCAATATTCGGTTTTGGGTCAACATTCTACACAAAATGTCCAAATTTCCGGTCTGCAACTCATTCCGTTTACGAGCTACAGACGGATAGACAGCGGAGTGACATCAATAGGGCTGCGTTCTGCCATTTGGGTACAAAACCCTTAAAATTACGACTTTTTTCATAGATTTTGTGTGCTCGAGTTTCAATTCGTCGCCGCGGAGTTAAAAAAAATTATTTAAAAAATCGACGATCGTCAACGACTCGTATTTATTGTTAACGTGAATAACCCGTTTGGTTTTTGGATTTCGGATGGACCGTTCAAGCTGGAGTGTCCACCGGCAAACATCGCGCAAAAATTTCATCGTCTGCCGACGGCCATGGTTTTGTTTTACTGTATTTTTTAGTGGTTTTTTTTTAAAGATCCTCAATATATGTAACTTCGTGTTAAAAGAAATACGTTTTTTTTCCATCATTCGTTTCCCAGAAAAAAAATCGGAATTTAGCCATTTTTTCGGGCCTCTACATAGATGTAGCCCCTTAATAACCTCTCGAGCATACTTGAGCCCTATTTTAGCTTGACATTGACAAAATTAAAAATTGAGATTATAGAAGAAAATCACTTAATTGTCAAATATTCTGGTTCGTGAAAGAAATACCTCAATTCCTCATTCAGAAATCTAGGCAAGAGTGCGATGTTCGAGGCGGCAAGATTTGACGGTGAATTTCGGGTTATCAAGTCGAAATAAAATATGATGAGTGGTGAAAATTAATATTTCGCTTATTTTTCGTTAGTTATCGAAAATGACGATTTTTTCGAATTTGAAAATTTCAGGGAACATCAAGCAAGATAACTTGGAAATATATAGTTTCAACAGGAGCGCGCTTGAAATTCCGAACTTTGAATGACCAGGAGGCTCAAAATCCCGAATTTATTAGCTACCACTCAATACTTCTAGAAATATATAATTCCAAAATGTTGTTTACAGAATTATCATATAACCGAAAATAATAGTACAGTAAGGAATTGAATGAAAATGACCATGGGACCGACTGATAAAGTGTCGACCGTAAAACACGGCGCATAAAACAAGTATCAACTTCTCATGTTTAGAAAGTTCATAGTTCCGAAAAACTGTAGTATTAGAACTTCGGGTTCCTGAATGGCCAAGGTTTGCACTGGGAAAAGTTCCGAAAATAAGAATATCAATAAAAATCATGGATAGCTAAACATCCTTACAGTGTATATTCACAATAAAATGTAAAGGACGATAACACTCTGAAAACATTCTACCACGGAAGATCAAAACTCCAAAATACTATCCCGAAAGATCAAAAGTCCGAAAATCTGTACACCGTCACCATGCGTTACGGTGGTAGTGGTGCTGCCATCTGGCCGCGCTCGGCTTCACTTGCAATCTGCTGTATGCCTGATTTTTCGGGATTGTGAACGTTCTGTATCGGAATCTTATACTATCTAAACTTCAATTTTCGCAAACTGGATGTTCGAAACTATAATTTCCGGAAGCTAAATCTTTCGTACACCTGACGAATCTCTTATTAGCTTTAATTATATTTAAACTTTCTGGTGTAGTTCGTTTTCTATAATAAAAAATTCGCAATTTTGCGGCATATGTTTAATATTACATATTCGTTGTTTTGTACAACGTATTACTGGTCATTCTAATAAAGCGTTGATCTTTTTCATACTATTTATGAAAATGATGTATAAAAATAATATTGGTATCCTTTTTCTATCGCTACTCGTACCGTTCTACACCAATTACCGAGTCAACTGTGTAACCTGTCGCTGGCATGAGCTTTACGAAACTTGAAGTTTTGGAATATTAAAATTCGGAATTTTCAGCCTTCTGGTCATTCAAAGTTCGGAATTTCAACCCCGCTTCTTTCAACAGTGTCTCAGAAGCCAAAAATGTATTTAAAATTCCACTACCATGTTTGCCTCGCTTATAGGTGCGACTAGATAAAGAGTAAAGTACTTTTCAACCTGGTTGACAACATACTAAAAAAACTATTCATCCGATTAGCATGCGCCAAGTCTTAAGCTGTTGAAAAATCCAGTCTCCATGGCACCACGTAGGGATTTTTTTTTATAAAGGGCCCCCTCCTATTTTTTTTACGAACGATGAAAGTTTTCCATGAAATTTGGAAATAAAAATCCCTGTTCCCAATTTTTTTCATTTAGATATCGAAATTCCCCTACGTGATGCTGTAAACCTATATGTCTAGTTTCTAAATATATTTTTATTTTATTTTTCCAATGAACCGTATGGCTTAAGGGGGGATTGTCTTTTTTTTCGCAAAATTTACCGCTTTTTGGGAATTTTTTGTGAAGAAAGTATACAACGGAAAACTTGTGAAACTTGGCATATAGTTTTATTGATCTACTACATACAAAAAATTTTTTAAACAATTTCATCAAAAAATCCGCCTCCCACCCCCCTCGACGCGCGATGGTCCTTTTTTGATGGTGTGCACGATTTCTCAAAAACTATTCAACCGATTGCCTTCAAATTTGGACAGAATGCTCAGCTGACATCCTTTTATCGTTTGATGAAGCAAAAAAGCAATACGTTTAATAGTTTTTTATTTATAACAAAAAATCGATCAATTTTTTTCGAAAAATCGATACTTCAAGTTCAAAACGTCACCAAATCGTCAATTTTTTTTCCCTTCATCGAACGATAGCTATATGTGTCTAAAGTAAAATGCTTTTTGGGTTTTTGTTGCAGGATGAACGTGAAGGCTGTAATCGTGCACACCATCAAAAAAGGACCATCGCGCGTCGAGGGGGGTGGGAGGCGGATTTTTTGATGAAATTGTTTAAAAAATTTTTTGTATTTAGTAAACAGATCAATAAAACTATACGCCAAGTTTCACAAGTTTTCCGTTGTATACTTTCTTCACAAAAAAATTCCCAAAAAGCGGTAAATTTTGCGAAAAAAAAGACAATCCCCCCTTAATCGCTGTCAACCGTCGAGCAGCAATTTCGTCGGAGTGCCCTCTCAGAAGCGGCGTACACCGCAAACTATACTTTAGATTCGAGTACAAAAATTTGTATACAGTCTTCTATATGTATATATTGACTATGAGTATTAATAAAAAAAAATGTCATTCATCGTTTGCTTGAAACAATTACGAAAAATACACCCGCGTACCGCGCACGAACCGCGGTGTGGTGCCTTAAGGAGAGATATACACCTAGATGGTCGAGGTCGAGGATTTAGAAGCTATGAACATTCCGTCGACCGTACAAGACCTACACTATGGGCCTGGTATCGATGATTTCATCTAAGTTGACAAATTTCATGATTTATTCATTCCCAAATTTTCAAACGCGTTTTTCTCAAAACCACGTTTTTCATATCGGTATCCAAAATTTCTCGAAAACCAATAAACCGATTGCCTTGAGGTTTTTGTGGTTATTCTGTACGCCATTATCTAGTACTTGTCATAGGATTTTTTTCCCGTTACTTAGTTTTTGTTTTATAGGCAAAATAATAACTAATTTTTGGCCCAAAAATCACTATTTATGTTCAAACGTCCGCCATTTTGTCATAAATCGATATTTTCAAAATCGGCTATGACAAGTACTAGATTACAGTATCTAATTTAATAATCTTTTTGGTTTTTTTTTCAGATGATTTTTAAGAAACTCCAGGGGGTACCGTATACGCACATATTTTTACGACGCTCCAAGGATCATACAATATCCTTGTATATTTTTGGTATTTTTAAATAAAGAAAATTAAACATATTTTTGAATGCATATACTTTTAGATAATTAAAACGCCAATCCGAAATTTCAAATAGTTTTCCTTGAAAAAATTCACAAAAATGACATTTTTTCCGGCTCTTAGATGTATATCTCCCCTTAAGGAGGTTGGAGCAATTCAGTTGAGTCAAATGACAGTTTTTTTTTTTCAATGAACCTCAAAAAAATGCATACGTGGTACAGATTTATTCTATATATGCTAATTTTTTAAAATATATATTTTTTTTTATTGGTTTTTTCCTTAGGTACACGCTTTTCGCGTTTGTTACCTATTCTTCCCCACATTATGACCGTTCTTTCCTCTACTGTTTTACTCCTTCTTTTCTCCATCTTTTGTTCGCCCCCTCTTGCGGCCGCAGCCGACTTCCCCTTCCGTATTATATTCATCATGACATTTTCTGTCATGGGTATAGGGAAACTGCCGAAAACCTGTACCAAATACAGCCGATCATCGAATTCGCCCCCCGGTCGTGGAACTAGTCTTATTTCGCCGCGAAATGCCGAAGAAAAACATTTCACGACGAAATGTACGCGACCGGGATTCGAACCCGGGACCTCCCGGTCCGCTGGTTTAGTGGCGAGCACGCTAACCACTAGACCATCGCACCGGTCTTTTTTTTAAATATATAATTAAAGGGCAAAATTATGCATTTTAATATTTTTATTGCGTAAAGTAGAAAAACTTTTGTGTTACTACCAACTTGAAAAAGCATAACATTATCGATGATTATTATTTTAAAAAACTACGACAACGAATGTTTTATACAATTCACAACGAAATTTTTAGTAATTCATAATTATGCCTTTAATTATATATTATAAAAACCATAATTATTTTTTTTCTAAATGTTCGCAAAGGTTCACTTTGCGTTAACCCGTTGTTAGAAATGGTTTATCTTGGTGCTAAATAACAATAAAAATTACATAACCTTTAGTGTGAAAGTCTTGCCCATCTAACCGCACGTTAAATTACATACATTAAACTATTTTTTATCTCTGTTGTTTGGTGGTGAAACAAGTTTAAAAAAATTCGTAATGACTCAGTATAGTGTAAACAATAAAATGTATTTTTTATTAAATTTAACCTTGGATTGTGGCTAACGCTCCAACCTCCTTAAGGGGTAAGGCCACTGTAAATTTTTTGAAAAATCGATTTTTTTTTTATTGGCTTAAAAAATAGTTTAAACCCTCTAGTTTAAAAATAGTTTAAATCCTTTTAACTTCTTTTTTTAATTTTTTCCAATAAAAAACTATTCGCAAAACTTTAAACGCGTTTTTCTCGAAACATGGTTTTTCAAAATGGCACGCAGCATAACTCGAACAATTTTCATTTTTTTTACTTGAAATTTTAACCAGATGTGAACATTTACATTATCTTGAGAATGTCGATCGGAATTTTCAAGAACTTTATTTATTGATTTTTTATTAACAAAAAACTTGCCGTTTTTTTCGTCAAAAATCAATTTTTTTTTCAAACGCACGCCAAATCCTCAAAAATTGATACTTTTTAAAATCCGATCGACATTCTCTAGCTATAGCCCTCTAGATTAATGGTTCTTTTTTGTTCTAGATTCAAAAGTGCACCAGTGGTGCTGCGTGCCGCGGAGCCCTGGAAGCAAAACATGTCCCGGGAAGATAGCTGTGGAACCGCCATTTTGTTTTTTTTTACTGTAAAAAAATTTTATAATAAAGTTTAATGTATGCCCGATAACACCATTAAAAGTTTTTTTTTCAAATACCTTCAATTTCGGGAGCAAAAAATTAGTGAAAAAACCTTTTTTTGGGCCGTTACAGTGGCCTTACCCCTTAAGGAAGCCGAAAGGGCAATTTTTTTATTCTCGAAATTTTCATTATTTCGGTTCAAGTATCAAGAATCAACGGTCAAAAATTGTCGCCTTGGATATCGTACTATCCCCGAAATCTAGAATGTAAATCTGCAAAAAGAGATTTCGTAAAAGAATGAAATAAAAATATAAATAACATTCGTCGCATTCCAACGAAACTTCAAGACTGTCGCACTCGTCGTGCCTCGTAGTCTGTCACATTCGACAATGAAAAAAAAAAAATCGCCATCCCAGACCGGGTATATTCCGCGATGTCAATCGTGTCAAAATTCGGCACGAAAAAATCTTCCATCTCCGTCGCACCCGGTCTTTATACACCTTCGGCAAAAGTATAAAAAAAAACACACACACACACAATATAGCCAGCGGCATGATTGTATAGTATTTCACGTTTAAAAATAAACGCGAGGAATTAGCGAGAATAGCAGCGCGATAACGTTGTCGACCAGTGTGAGTGTGCATGATTTTCCAATGATTTTCCATCCTCGGACAAAAACACGAACAATTCGACGCGTGTATCGGCCTCGAAGATGAAAAAAAAAAAAAAAACGTGCGTTATCTTTGCCACATTCCGATGAACGTCCCTCTCTCCCTTTCTCGCTCTCTCCGCATCACGTACATTTGCTTATTGTTTTCACGGGGTGAGCGCGCAGGCTCTTCTCACCTCGTAGCAACGTTGGCTGGCAATGTCGCAGCAGGTGAAATCTCTTCGTCTTGTGTTTTTCTGACGAAAAATCGCGTGAGCCCCATTTTCCCGGATCGAACATACGGAATACCGTCAACCGATGCTCGCAGCCACGAGCGTGCTTTCGAACGATTTTTCAACGATTTTTTCTCGATTTATCAACTTTGCCGTAATTTTCCGTTCGAAGTCTCGTTATCCCGCGGTAATAGGATCCATTGTTGCACACCGGGAGACAATGAAAACGTGTGCGATAAACTATGCTCGAGTTGTTGCGATTCGAGCAACGATTTTTCTCCAGCGTTATCGTCTCTCCGTATTTTTTTACCCCCTCCCTGCGCCCCGCTGCTCGCTCGCGCTGTACCGTGTCTCTCCGAGCGCGCGTAACCTTCCACCGAACGTTCCAGCGCGAAACTTTGTCCCCTCTCGGCGAGGAAGAAACTGCCCTCGATTTTCCACGAATCTTCCAACTCGCGTGCCTCTTATCGACACTCAACACTCGCCGTTTGCGTTTTTTACCGCAAAATTGGCACGTTCGCGGTACGAACAAGCGGCCAACTTTACGCGCACTGAGCGCGAGTCTTTTATTTGCCTGTCGATTATTGGCGCGCGCGCGCGCGTGTGTGGGTGGGCGCGTATATGTATACGCGAGTTCGATGGACACACAGGGCACGAGCCTGCTATCGTCTTTCGGGCGCGCGTACGTCAGACGATACAACCGTCGAGAACGCGGAGAGAACGAGATGAGAAACTAGGCGCATGTTTCGGCGTTACTGTCGCGGTGGGAGAACTCGGCGTACGCCTTTCGTTACGCTCGGAATTCAATGGATGGCGCGGCTCATTGTTACGCTGTGCTTGGAATATCCTACGGCTGGATAATAGATTCTGAGCTATTGAGGACTCAACGCCTAGTCGAAGTTTGGAAAAATATTCGGTTCTTGGTTTTCGCCGGATTCTCAAAATGACATTTCTAAAATATTCTCGGGAAATTTCAAGTCTATCTGTTTAAGGGGTTACATACAGTCGAAATTTTCGAAAAATCGATTTTTTAATTTTTTTTTTTTTTTTCGTAATGTACATATATTTAAGTACACACAAAGAAAATTTCTCGTCAGTCCGGCGAATATTCTCTAAGTTACACGCACATTTGTAATGACGTGTCAGAGCGTTCCAAAGTGCTTTTGAAACGTTAAACGCGTTTTTCGCAAAACTGTGTTTTTAAGGTCGGTGAGCAAAATTTCTCGGAAACGGCTGAACCGATCAGTCTCAAATTTTAACACAATCTTTTCAAGTATAATTTTAAATAACTAATCGAAGGTTTTTCTCACCGATAAATATTTTCCATTTTATAAACAATTTAAGGGCTACGTTTTGTCAAAAATCGATTTTTTTTAGTAGCCGCCATTTTGTAAAAAAATATTATTTTGCTTAGGGGCCGTCCATATATTACGTCATTCTAAATTTGGGGGGGGGAGGTTCGTCTGCGGATGACGGTAAATTATGGATGAGGGGGGGGGGGGGGCGTTTCGAAATTGACGTCATTCTTGTGATACCAGTTAATTCAAAATGTACAATAGTATATTGTACAACTAGAGTAGTTTCCCCGCATGAGTGATGAAAAATATTTTGCAAGTATCTAATGGTATTAATTATTGAACTCATTATTTATTTATTTATTACATAAGGTTTGTCTATATTATATTCGAGAACTTCAAATAACAGCGTACCTATGAAAATAGTTCGATCGAGCCAAAATGAATATGGGGAGGATACGGAGATATTACCCGTGATCCAGGATTTGCAAGAATGGGTGAAAACTCCGTGGGAGCTATCGAAAGAAAACTAAAGAATAGGGAAGAATAATATTATTATATTAATGAAAATTGCCAAAGTACAAAATAATAAAAGATGATTCTATAACAAAATGTGGGAGCTATCCAAAGAAAACTAAAGAATAGGGAAGAATAATATTATTATATTAATAAACATTGCCAAAGTACAAAATAATAAAAGATGATTCTATAACAAAATGTTTTACTGTTACCCAATTTTTCTCAAATCCGCAAATGTTTTAATTTTGCCAAACTGATAATGACATCAGTTTTGCGAGAGAGGGGGGGGGGGGGTCATTAGGAAATGACAATAGGATGATTGGTGGGGGGGGGGGGGGTCGAAAATCAGCAAAAATCGATGACGTAATATATGGATGGCCCCTTATTCCTTCGACCAATTACAAGATAATCCATTATATTAACGGAATATTTTTGGTTTTTCCCGGAGATCAGCTATAGCAGCTTTGAAAATAATTATTTTTACAAATAAATTTTTTTTTAAATACAGTTGAAAGTTAATACAATACGTGTACAAATTTTTACGTTAATAGATTTAAGAGTCTATACCAGTGTGACACTTTCAAAAAATCGATTTTTCTTGCCTTTTTCGACAGTTTATACTTTCAAGAATATCCTGTAAAAATTTCAAGGCCGTATCTCTAATCATTTTATTTTGCAAAAATCGATAGTTAAATCTTTAAACGCGTTTTTCTCGAAATGAGATTTTTCAAATTTGCTGACATTGTAACTCAAAGAGCAATTATCCGATTGACTTGAAATTTGCACTGAGTACTCTTGAATATATTTACTCTACAATGACGTACGATATTTTTGATTGGATGAAAATTGACGATTCGGCATTGAAAAAAACGACCATTTTATATGCAAGAAAACAGACTTTTTTTCATAACTACGCCATTTTGTTAGATTTTGATATTTTTCGAAAATCCTACGTCATTGTACAGAAAATACTTTCCAGTTTAACGACATTTTTTCCTTTTTCGATTTCAGCTTCGCAAACGGCCGGAATCATGTCAGCAGTGAAGAAACTTATTTTTTGCGCCTCCGAAGGCAGCGCATAAGTCGCTTGGATCTCAATATTTTTGTATGAAAAAATTATGTAATATAGGTCAAATATAGCCAAATATATTCCTAATTTTCCAAAACATTTAATTGAGTACTTTTCTTCCAAAAAATTCCCGAAAATCACCCAAATTTTCAGCGTTCAGTGGTATAGCCCCTTAAAGGTCTTCTCAAGAAAAATTCTTGAAAAATGCATCTTTTTGGGCCTCCTGACTGTATATAGCCCCTTAAAGGTCTCCTCAAGAAAAATTCTTGAAAAATCCATCTTTTTGGGCCCCCTAACTGTATATAACCCCTTAAAATTACGTAAGTTATGGGGGTTTATAGGCAGGGTCCACGAACTAGCGAACTTTCAGGGGTCAAGCTACTTCGAAAATTTGGAAACAAATCGATTTTTTTTATCGATTAAAAATATACTTAGAAACCTTCGGATTTATTTTCTAAAAGTTTCAACATATAGTGCAGGTATCTATTTCTCGATCCCTCACACTGTGATTATCCCTTAAAACGCTTATTCAGAAATCTACGATTCAAATCCACAAAAATATGTCGTTAATTAATAAAAATGAGCAAATATAAAATATAAAGAAGAATTTTCGTTGCGGTCCAACGATGCAAGCTTGAAAACAACAACATCATTGAATTCTCACCCGTTGGTGAATACGTGAGTCTCCGGTTGCGAGGCCGACAGGACCATCTGGTTGACGACGACCCGTGCAGTGGTCGATGCCGTTGACGAGGAGCCTCGAGTCTCTTGGCCCTCGAACTTGTAACTCTCCCCGTGGGGAAGGCTCACCTCGGTCTCCGCCGGAGTTCGCATTATTTCTATCCTCAGCCAATCGCGTATTCACACCAACTGCCGAATATAACGAAATCATTAATTCATTGGTTAACGGGTCTTGAGAAATTTGTCGGTAATTTTGTATCCTCGACGTGCGTTTTTACACAATTCCATATACTGAACTCGCTGAGTCTTGGGATCATCATCGGCGGGCCGAACAATTTATTGCCAAGGATCAAACTGAAATTCTTGAAATTCTTGGGTCGCTTCCTCCCCGATTATACCTCGCCATCCATCAATTATAATTCGTTACGAAATTCTCTCTCCCTCCCGCCCCCTCTCTCGCCCCGAGGCATTGTATACTATGTATTGAGGCTTTCCCCGACTAGAAATGTTGCTACGGGGCAGACTGGAGCTGCATTCGGCATACCGTATTCCGTACCAAGGCACGGTACAGGCCGCCGGATCAGAGCTTTACCGGGCGTGAAACGCTTTTTTTATCCCGCCATGACGCGGATGCCGGTAACGTAACTGATCCGTATACCTTTTCAGGCCCTGATCCGGTTGCCGTATCTATGCCTGAAATGAAAAAAAAAAAAAATCCAAAATTACGAATAAAAAAATGCTGGTGGTATTATTTGTTTCCATATGCGTTATTTGTGATCCTGCCTATATGATAATTGGAATAAAACGTATCTTGCCTCGTTGAAGTTTTTTTACCTACCCTCGGAATTGAACCTTCGTCTTCTAATTCTAGAGCTGAGCGCACTTTTTTTCAGCCATTTAGAGCCATTTTTAGCCATTTTAGATTTAGCCATTCCAACACTTGTGTAAACCCTCTTTTTTTTCTTTGCATATTTTTATCATCCTTATTCTATTCTAAAGAATGTCAATAATTTTATTCACGAGGTTGAAGATTGCATCGCTGCACTGCAACAATAATTCTTTTTTACCTGATTTTTTCTGCCTATTTAGGCTATGAAAACAACTCACACGTTTTTACATACTCTCATTAGAGTGTTGCGACGGAATTTTCAAAAAAGGTTTGCGATGATGATTTTGTAAAAAAAAAAATGTTTTTAAGTTGTGCCAATAAAATTAAATTTTATCGATTCGATTGATTACCTTTTGATGATGATAAAAATAAACGAATGAAGAGGGAAGAAAAAAAGCGTTGCATTCCCACGATGCAAATTTCAGATTTACTTTTATTCGGTCTTTGTTTCTTGATTTGAATCTTGCCGAAATTTGCTTTGATGGCCCCGAATAAGGTTATCCGGTACACTGAGAAAAAAAAACCAATTGCATTAAAAAAAATATATCGCTTGATCCTAATAAATATCTGATCGCGCAGTGCCACCGATATATGAGCTGTTACAATACTAGCTGAATATAAAATTATATTCTATTGAAATCATTCTATATATAATCCGTAGATGTATGAATGAAATAATTAACGGCGGGGTAATGTTAATTCGGCGAAAGAAAGGCATGTTTTTAAGATTTTTTTTTGGCATAACGAATAGTGTTCGTTTATTGAAAAATTTACATATAATAAAGTAACATTTGAACAACATTCTCCTAAATTTGCATTGCAAAATATTCAAAATTGAGCGAGTGAAAATTAAACCCCGGAGGCGCCTCGAAAAAAAGTTGGTTTGCGGTGTGCACCATAACTCGCAACAGAATCATTTGAAACAAAAAAATCAAAATGCATTTGTTAAAGGAGATGTTTCTCGAGGTAATGACGGGAGGATTTTTTTTTTCGATTTTTCGATTTTTCGTAGCACTTGGGAGCCAAAAACCCGATTTTCGCTAAAAAAATCGGCTAATTTGTTGTTGAAAAATTAGTAATTATTAAAAAAAACAAAAAAGGTCTCGACAATACCTGGTGAATTATGTGAAGAAGTACTGTGCAAAATTTCAAAGCGATTGGTCCAGTAGATTTTGAGTTATCGTGCACACGGACTTCAAATATGACAAGTCTCAGAAAAACGGTTTGAAAAACGCAGAAGAGAAGAGAACGGCATGGAGCAATAGACGCTCAAATACTCATAACTTCGTCAATTTTACTCCGATCGACTTCAAATTTTAACACAATATTCTTGATATATTATGCATTCATTTAAAAAATTAAACAAAAATTTAAATACTTTACCCCGCCCTTAAGCGGTTGCTACAAAATTTTTTATTTCGTACAAAAATATAATCAATAGAATGAATTATTTCGTTACTACATCGAAACGAATATGCCATGAGACGTAAGTTTTTCAATTTATTTTAAATCTTAAATAAGAAGTGAGTATGAGAATGATCATCCACGATAATAGTAGCGAGAATATCAAATATCCAATGTAATATCCATGGAGAGAATATCAGATATTCAACTGATAAGAACAGATACTACACTTTGATCTTAGCCACAGGCCAAGAAGCGATACTCTTCAGAGTTTCTCCGGCGTTTAAGTAGATTTTCGATTCGCGCTACGCTTACGAGAAACGAGCGCGCGTGCGGCTTCTAGCGGTTACTCCTCGAACTACGGGTTTCCTCACACCTATAATTTCGGTGGCGCTCGGCCATGATTTGGTTGAAGTTTTTCAACCAAGTGCGCAAGAAACAAATTTTATTTTCGCATAATGTTTTAACCAATTCAGACATTTGCTTAATATTTTTCAATCAAAATAAAATATTAACATTTCAACGAATAATGCACTTGAAAATCAATATCGGATATGGTGAAAAAATCAAATAACATATTTACTCAATAGAAATTTTATCTGAATCAAACGAGCGAAACCCAATTTTTCTTGTGTACTCGAATCAACAATATTCATGTTATGAATTGAAACGCTTTTTTTTGTTCGTTGCAGAAAATGCATTCAAAACTATATAATTTGTGCGCGATAATTTTTTAGATAGTTTCAATAATATATTGTTCTCGGTTAACAATATATCTTTTGAATTAAAAAAAAAAAACTTTTAATTTGATCATGTTATTAAAGTCAATAGCGTTTTGTTCGGACTAATAAATCCGATAATTTACACCGACAATTTTACAATTGAATCAACGAAATTTCATTCAATAACACCATTGATATTATTGATTTTTTTTCACAGTGTATAGTATGTATTGAAGCTTTGTTCTTTATTTCCAAGAATACCATTGCATGTTTTGACACAGTTCCCTCCTCTGTACATTGACACCCTTTTACACATTTCCTTCTTTTTCGTTATCATTTGCCTTTCGTCCTTTTTTTCCCTTATGCTTCCTTTCTTATTACACAGTCCCTACAATACGTCGAATTCTCAATTTTGTTCCAGTCTCGTTGTATTTCCTGGTCGCTTTTTATTCGTATAGCTTTTTCGATTATTTTTCTTACTCCCTCCGCATCATCGCCGAGACTATATATATATATATATATATATATATATATATATATATATATATATATATATATATATATACTTGCGGTTCGGAATGGGAGGCGCGGATAAAAGTGTACACACGTGTGCGTAAAACGGGTTCGCGAGATGGAAGGATGGGCTCGTGCGGATGGTCTAGTAATCGCTAAGGTATGTGGTTTAACGAAGCCTCCATCCTTTCTCGGCCTTTTTTCTTCTTCCCAACTGTTCTTTTTTCGTCCCATCGCGAATTCCTAGCTCTTTGGACAGGTCGGCGGGGATGTTGGGGCGGGGGAGGCGAGAGCGATATATCAGTTGATTCTGCCGCGGAGCCCTCGCGCCGCATCGGCCAAGTGCCCTTGAAACCACAAAGACCCGGGTAAATATAGGGTCTTCCGAAGTTCCCATCGACCGCGTAGGTCTCGCAACAAGAATCCTTACCCGCAGGGCTTCGCCGCTGGAACAATTAGACCGCGAGAGATATCGGATCTCTGCGGACCCCGCAGCCACGGCCAATTCGACTGGCACAACAACGAATCTGAGATGAGATCGTCGCCGCGAATCATTATTCGATCGCTGCTTAAGGTAATCCTATCACTTCACACTAGTCATACCCACTGATCATACTGGAGACTTGTGCAATTTATATTTTTAGCATGTGCATACAAAATCATTTGCAATAACTACAAATTTTCATGTGTGAACTGTTTTATGAATGAATTTAATTAGAAAAATGAAAAAAAAAATAGTTATTCCAACACTGAAAAAAATCATTGATCCAATAGCATTGGTGTCGTTGAATGAATTTTCGTTGATTCAATTGTAAAATTGTTGGTGTAAATAATCGGATTTATTAGTTCAAACAAAACGCTATTGACTTTGATAACAAGATAAAATTGAAAGTTTCTTTTTCATTCAAAAGATATATTGTTAGCCGAGAACAATATATTATTGAAACTATCGAAAAAATTATCGCAACCAAATGATATAGTTTTGAATGCATTTTCTGCAACGAACAAAAAAAGTGTTTCTATTGATAATATGAACATTGTTGATTCGAATACACAAGAACAATTCAATTTCGCTCGTTTGATTGAGATAAAATTTCTACTGACTAAATATGTTATTTAATTTTTTTTCACCATATCCGATATTGATTTTCAAGTACATTATTCGTTAAAATATCAATATTTTATTTTGATCGAAAAATATTAAGCAAATGTCTGAATTGGTGAAAAAATTATGCGAACATAACATTTGTTTTTTGCGGATTTGGATGAAAAAATTCAACGAAATCATGGCCGAGCGCCACCGAAATTATAGGTGTGAGGAAACCCGTAGTTCTCGGAGTAACCGCTAGAAGCCGCACGCGCGCTCGTTTCTCGTAAGCGTAGCGCGAACCGAAAATCTACTTAAACGCCGGAGAAACTCTGAAGAGTATCGCTTCTTGGCCGGTGGCTAAGATCAAAGTGTAGTATTTGTTCTTACCAATTGAATATCTGATATTCTCTCCACGTGTATTCCAATGGATATCTGATATTATCTCCACTATTATCGTCGATGATCATTCTAATGCTCACAATTTATTTAAGATTTAAAACAAATTGAAAAACTTACGTCTCATGGCATATTCGTTTCGATGTAGTAAAGAAACAATTCATTCTATTGATTATATTTTCGTACGAAATAAAAAATGTTGTAGCAACCGCTTGATTATTTCATCCGTACATTTACGGATTGTATATAGAATGATTTCAATAGAATATAGGAAATGACAAACATAAAAAATGACAAACATTTTCAGGATCGTTATTGAAAATCTATAACATACATTGGCTAGAAAGTATTTATTATCTATCTACACAGTGGTCCTTAAAGTGCCAATAATTGGGCCCTCAACGTACCAATAATTGGGCGCCTGACCCTAATGAAAATGAAATATGGAAGAAAAAAATCTATTCCTTGCATTCCAACGATGCAAAACTCAGCACCGTATAAAAAACATTGGCTAGAAAATATTTTCAAAAATAGGGTAAAGTGACTTTATTTTGGCATCCCGCCAATTATTGACCCTTTTTAAATTTATTGTCTACCTTCACAGTGATCGTTAAAGTGCCAATAACGAGGCCCTTAAAGTGCCAATAATTGGGTCCTTAACGTGCCAATAATTGGGCCCTTAACGTGCCAATAATTGGGCCCCTAAAGTACCAATAATTGGGCCCTTGAAGTGCCAATAACTGGACCCTTAAAGAACCAATTGGGCTCTTAAAGCGCTAATAATTGGGCCCTCAAAATACTCATAACTGGACCCTTAAAGAACCAATAATGGGCCCTCAAAGCGCCAATAATTGGGCTCTTAACGTGCCAATAATTCGGCCCTTAAAGTACCAATAATTTGGGCCTTAAAGTATCAATAATTGAGCCCTTGAAGTACCAATAATTGGGCCCTTGAAGTGTCAATAACTGGACCCTTAAAAACCAATAATTGGGCCCTTAAAGCGCTAATAATTGGGCCCTTAAAGTACCCATAACTGGGCCCTTAAAGTACCAATAACTGGGCCCTTAAAGCGCCAATAACTGGGCCCTTAAAGCGCCAATAACTGGGCCCTTAAAGCGCCAATAATTGGGCCCTTAAGATACAAATAATTGATCCCTCAAAGTGCCAACAATTAGGCCCTTAAAGTGCCAATTATTGGGCACCTTACCCTAATGAAAATGAAATAATGAAAGAAAACAATGTATTCGTTGCATTCCAACGATGCAAAACTCAGCACCGTATAAAAAGTATTTTCAACATATCCAGCGTACGCAGAGCCCTTCACCGGTGCGAACGAGGCGGAAGGGACTCTCTCGTTCCCCGAGCGCGCGGCGTGGAGAAACTAGACGTAAGTCAAGAGGAAGAAAAAAAAAGAAAGGGAGCGAGTATACGAGAACGAATGATTCCTCGTGCCGAAGAGTTGAGTCACGAGGGAAAGGTGGACGTTTCCGCGGGAGCAAGACACCTCGAGGAACGACGAGCGTACACCCCACGGAGTCACTCCTCAGCCACTGTCATGGCCGAGCTTCACGATCGATCGACCCCCACCCCCGCCCTCGGAGCTTCGGGGGCCGCGCACACATCCCGCTCATTCATTCGTCGTCACGAAAACTCGAGAGGCTTTCTCCCCGGCGAGGGTGGCCTGTACTTGCTTCTCCCGCTCCTGTGAGTGCTTCAGTCCAAATGCACAGGTACTAGGCGTCGCGTGTATGCGAGATGTGACCGTAGGGAGAACGGTTTCTTCACGTAAGACCCGCGAATGCGTCATTCCCCGAGCGTAAACGACACGGAGACCGGCCCCAGAGACACGCGTGAGCGATAACGATCGTGACGCCAGTTTCTTGTTTTTTTTTCTTTTAAAGGCACGACACCACTAAAATTTTCGAAAAACGTGTTTTTTTTGGAAACGCTTTTAGAAAATCCCTCGAACCTTCAAAAATATTATGCATATTCGTTTATAGGTGAAAAACAGTTTTAAAGTGGCTTTCGAGCTATTATTGAGCCTCCGAGCGCTGAAAAGCGTACGGAAGACTTCAACCACGTTTTTCTCAAAACCACGTTTTTGAAATCGGCACGGAGCAGAACTGGAACAATTTTCGTCCGATTGACTTGGAATTTCACCTGTAGCTTCTTAGATTGCTTTAAGGAGGTTGGAGCGTTAGCCAGAATCCAAGTGTAAATTTAGTAAAAAATATACGCTATTGTTCAGACTATACTGAGACTACGAATTTTTTGAACTTTTTTCACCACCAAACAATAGAGATAAAAAATAGTTTAATGTATGTAATTTAACGCGCGGTTAGATGCGCGAGACTTTCGCACTAAAGGTTACGTAATTTTGTTTTGTTATTTAGCACCAAGCTAAACCATTTCTAACAACGGATTAACGCAAACTGAACCTTTGTAAAGATTTAGAAAAACAAATCCTCATCTTGCCCATCGTAAACCATGGGCCAATAATCTCGTGACGTAAATACGAGTAGGCATAATTATAAATTACTCAAAATTTCATTATGAATTGTATAAAACATTCTTTGTCGTAGTTTTTTTTCATAATAATCATCGATAATGTTGTACTTTTTCAAGTTGGTAGTAACACAAAAGTTTTTCTACTTTACGTAATAAAAATATTAAAACGCATAATTTTGCCCTTTAATTATATATTTTTAAAAAATAGCATATACAGAATAAATGTGTACCTCGTATGCATTTTTTTGAGGTTCATTGAAAAAAAATATGAACAAACCGTCAATTGACTCAACTGAATCGCTCCAACCTCCTTAAGGTAGTACTAGCGGATTGACTAGGCAACAGAAAATTTATAAATGATCGAATCTGAAAAAGCAAAATGTAATGTATTTGGGTATAACAATAAACATGACACAGAAAATAATTATTTGAGAAGTCCATGTGATAACTATTTGTATTATAGTTTGGTAAGTGAAGTAAAATCGCAATCAGATTTGACTTGAGTTGTCACAGGCAGTTATTTCATAATTTTGGCAATATCCCTGGCAACGCTGTATTCAGGTATATTTTTTTTATGGAACACGTGACCGCGACAGTTTTCTTGCTATTCGTCGCTTTTCGCATAGCTCTGATCTAACCGGCAACTATTATTATTTCCGTTCCAAAGTTCGATCCGCACGGATTCCCTATATGGTGCGAATTTAACAACTTTTTTTCGTATGAAAAAGTGATTCACTCATAAAATTAATTACACATCTATTTAGTATGAATATCCAGCTGTCAGAAAATATATATATTTTTTTTCGATTTACAAAATGGCCGACTACTAATATTTTCTTTTGTTATCTTTTTTTAGGCGCCCCGCGGCGTGACATTTAGCATCTATAATTTTTTACCTAGAACCAAAAACAAAAATTCTCGTCAATACCTAGAGAAGTACGTATGGAATTTAAAAAATATTGTTTTATTCAAAAGTTGTAGGTATTTAAACGTAAGAAATGAATTTTCAGTGAAAAATTTCGTTATAACTGCTCATAAAGTGCTCATAAAATGAAAAGTTTTCGATTAATCAGAAATTCCGTACGTACTTCTCTGCAACGTGCAATTAGGAACATACCTTTTAAATTTGAAGTAAATCGAGTGAAAATTGTCGAAGTTCATTGTCACGCCGATTGGAAAAAAGCTGTTTCGAGAAGTTTCGAGTAGTCGGCCATTTTGTACATCGAAAAAAAAATATATATATTTTCTAACAGCTTGATATTCATACTATTAGGAGTACAACTTTGCAGTGACCGTTTTACTTAGAGAGCCACTGCGGCCGAAGTAGTGGCCCTAGCTCAATAAAAAAAGTGGCATTTTAAACTAGAGGCTCTGCCAATGTAAACAATTTAAAAAAGCTAACGGATACGTGCATGCATTATAAAGTTATAGGCACTCAAACATGGCAACCTACGAGCCGAATTCTCAGCATTTGCGGGAGGTTATGATTTACTTCGTCAACATCAAGAAATCTGCGGCTGAGGCCCACCGTTTGCTTGTAGATGCTTACGGGGAGGATTCTATTAGTGAGAAAACGTGTCGGCGGTGGTTCATCGACGCCCAAACCGAATATTCACGGATCCAAAGTGATGCTGTGTATCTGGTGGGACCAGCTGGGCGTTGTGAACTATGAGCTGCTCAAACCATCCGAAACCATCACAGGGGAACTCTACCGACGTCAGTTGATGCGCTTGAGTAAGGCACTCAAAGAGAAACGGCCACAATTCAACGAAAGACATGACAAGGTGATACTGCAGCATGACAATGCCCGACCCCATGTTGCAAATGTCGTGAAAAAGTACTTGGAAACGCTGAAATGGGAGGTTTTATCTCACCCGCCGTACTCTCCAGACATTGCCCCTTCCGACTATGACTTGTTCCGGTCAATGGCACACGATTTGGCTGACCAGCACTTCGGTACTTACGAAGAAGTCAAAAATTGGGACGATTCCTGGATTGCCTCCAAGAACCAAGACTTTTATCGACGCGGGATTCGAATGCTACCTGAAAGATGGGCCGAGATCGTAGCTAGCGACGGGCAGTACTTTGATTAAAAAATATGTAGCCACTTTTTTATAATAAAGCCTTAAACTTTTGAAAAAAACGGTCACTGCAAAGTTGTACTCCTAATAAATAGATGTGTAATTAAATTTATGAGTGAATAACTTTTTCATACGAAAAAAATTGTTAAATTCGCACATGATTTTATACCCTCACTGTGGCCTAAGGCCTTAATTACTATTGTGTTTAGCTGGTGAGGCCTGCCGAGTTTTCGCGAACGTAATTTTTTATGTCTCTACTACAGCATACAAAAAAAAACAATTTTTTTTTCTAACGAGGAGGTTCGTGCACGAACCACCTTAACAGTCAAGTACGAGCGTTTTTTTTCGATTAATTGAAAACTGTAAGAAAAATATCACTCTTATATGAAAATTATGGTCGAAAAAACGCATTCTTATTCAAACTCGTTTCTGTTTTTCCATTTTCATTATTTTTTAATTTTCTGCTGGTACTTGACTGCGGAAACTAATATAATTGATGAAAATATTTAACTCTTAGTTCCAGGATTAAATTTACGATAGTTATACTGCGTGCCGCGGAGAGGCTTCGCTAAAAACCAGTACTCTTATAGCGTGCGCCGCCATTTTGTATTCTTTTGAAAAATACATTTATTTTTACTTGCTTTAATATATACCTGGTAAAGCCTAAAAGTTCTTTTGACCATGTAAAATTCCAAAGTGAACGTCCGAAAATGGGCAGTTACAGTGATGTCCTCCCTTAAGGACCCGCGAAACTTGAGCGATATTCGCACGGAGACTTCGGGGTCACTCTCGTGTACGCTTCCTTATCGCGATCGCGATAAATTTAATCAGGGCGTAGGAATTAATAGGCTTCTGGAAATGGGGTTCCTCTGAACAGGTTTTGGAAGTTTTTTGTAGGTAACTTTTTTGCTCCCATAGAACAATGTGTTTCAATCCTCACAATCTTATATATATATATATATATATATATATATATATATATAATTTACAATGATATATAAATGTCAAAGTAACCTCGACTGTGAGGTTTCTATGACACTATTTTGATTTAAAAAAATTAATATTTTATCCATTACACATGGAATTAAATGAAAAACAACGATTCTTTACAATCAAAGTGTTATCTTGATTAGGGAAACATTTAGCATGAAAATATAAAGTACTTATTATAGGCACTTAATCAGGCTCATAATCACCATTGAGTTGACTTGAATCACAGTTGAAACATTTCATTAACTGCCGGCGGCTATGTTTCTGTATTTTTGATGATTTTTTTAAAGTCTCTCAAAGGCTGTCTATGTAGGGGGATATTACGTTATCTGTGGCCCCTGATTCTGATCATGCAGCCTTCATATTTGACCCAAAATGAGACTTTTTTCAAGAGAGGTAAAAAATTGAAATTCGACCCTTAAGGGGGTTTTAAAGTTTGCATGAGACAATTATTTTTTTGTGAGATTTGCTTGACACTTGGCATAAATACACTAGATTACAAATAATTAAACATGTATTACAGCAATTTCCAAAATTGAACCCTTAAGTTAAATGGGAGTATTAACGTTTGAATGAGAAAACATATTTTTTCACCGGATTTTCTTAAAACTTACCAAATTTATTTTATATATAACACTTAATGTTTTCCTTGCTGTTCGGTGCATGTAGACAGTCAAGTAGTACTTTTAACCCCTTAACTGTGCCTGTTTGGTTTGGCATAAATACACCAAGCAAACCCAAACAAATACATGTTTAATTATTTGTATTGGAGTGTATTTATACCAAGATTCAAGCAAAACCGATAAAAAAAAATAGATTGTCTTATATAAACTGTAAAGCCCCCGTTTCACCCCCTTAACGGTCGAATGTCGATTTTTACCACTCTTGAAAAAAGTCTTATTTTGGGTCAAATATAAGGATTGCTTGGTCAGAATTAGGGGCCACAGATATCGTAATACTGCCCTATGTAGCTTTGCGTTTAAAAAAAATGCGCTTTTTTCACCAACCTACCAAAAAAAAATCGGAATTCGGCCATTTTTGCGGGCCTCTAGGTAGATATAGCCCCTTATGCAGCAATTCCATGCATCGAAATCACTTGAGCGCCTTCTATCGCACGGCGCCAAGTGCGCGGGCGCAGCTTCTCCATTCTCCACAGAAAAACATTTCGATCGGCAGCGCAGTCTCGCTGTGAATATCGCACATCGAAATTTCACGACTAAAAATCGTATTCTTCTGCCCGGCGATTTTTTCGCTCGTCTCGAGAAAAATACTTGGAAAAGTATTGTAATATCTTGAAAAAATACGGTAAGAGAGCGAGAGAGGGGAGAGAGAGAGAGAGAGAGAGAGAGAGAGAGAGAGAGAGAGAGAGAGAGAGAGAGAGAGAGAGAGAGCGGACGGCGTGTATCCATGCACCGGCCATGAACATAAGATTCGGGGGTGTACTATAAATAGCTCAGTGTACGAGAGAAATGTCGAGCCCCATAGGCGTAGAACCACGTAGCTCATCCCTCTCACGGTATACTCGCGTATAGCCCGGCAATAAATATACAGCGCTACGGGGTTGAACTCGGTCTTTGTCGGAGACGCGGCGTTACGCCGGGACTCCGTCGCCGTCTGGAGGAGCAGGTAGTCGTCGACCCATTGGCGTCGCACTCGGTGGGCATCGAACATCTCAATTCTTCCCGGGCGCTCTCAACCTTTCGGGAAAAACTTTTTTCTCTGCTCGTTATTCGAGTCTGTGAAATCCCCAGGTAGGAAATCCACAGGCTGACGATGGAAACAAGCTTGTGCGAGCCTTGTTTCACTGAGCCTGAGTGAGACAGACCTGGGCCAGGTTTCTTTGCATCGTTTGGAGCAGCCTGGAAGCAAGACTGGCTGCTTAGCCTAAACTCAGGGTTATTTCAAGCTTTATTCAGCAGGTGAATTTTAAGGCTAAAAAATCAAGGCTGGATACAGGCTTGTTTCAGGTTGTGATAAAAAAAAAGTTACAAATAATATTTTTTCTGTACTTTTACGAAAAAAAAAAAAAATTTAGCAATAAATGCGAGAATATTTTGAAATTGTGTATCTGCAAAAAAAAATTACGCTACTGACATTTTACTTCATCCTCTATCTTAATTTTCTAAATCAATTTGACGCCATAAACATTCTTTACAAATTTATTAAATTTACCCCAATCTGGAATATAGAAAACTAAAAACAGGCCTCGTATAGCCTCGAGAAGAGTTTGGGATAAGCCTGGTCATAAATGATCGTGAAGGCTTCATTAAGGCTCGTTTTGGGCCTTGTTGTTTCGTCTTTTCAGGCTCAGTACAGGCTTTTCTACCAGCCTTTGGTCAAGCCTGTGTGCAAGAGCCTGAAACCGCGTTATCATTCAGAGGTTCAGCTAGGCCTGAAATCAGGCTGGTGCTGAACCTGAATTAAAAAATGTGAGCCTTGTTTCAGAGCTTGGCGAGCCCTTTTTTCATCGTCAATTCCTACCTGGGTCTCAGCCGGGAATTGTTCCGCTCACATACTTTTGCTGATGACAAATTACTAAAGCTGTTTTCTTTTTCGCTCGAACATCGATTTTATTTGTACAGCTTGCCGTTTTTGTAATTTTCGAAATTTGGAAAAACTATTTATTGTACCAAAAGCAAATTTTTTTCCTTGTAAAGTAATACGTAGAATAAAACGTAATAATTACGTAATTATTTAACATGTAATTTTACTTTAATGTTTATCAATATTTTGTCATAAAAGAAACAGTTTTTTGTGTGTAATTTCGCAAATCGTAATCCGAATAATCTCATCAGAAAATACATTGAAAATCGACCTTTGGGTGAGGAAAAAAAATTCCTGATTTAAAATTTTTTTTCAAGGAAATTTTTTTTCTCCTTTTGGCTGATAGGTGGTATTTAAAAAAAAATCTTTAAAAATGACGGACGGACACGGGCTTCCAAATAGCATTTTCAAAACTGGCGTGACGTATAGCCAAAACACAAATCGACCGATTTTAATAAAATTTGGTACAAATCTTTCTAACCTTATTATTTAAAAGATGATACTAAATGTTTTTGAAAATAAAAAAAAGTATTTTTTTTATTTCAAAATGTATCCATTTTTCGGAAAATTCGATTATTTTCTTTTAAAACGATTATAGCTTTTAAAAGTACTATTTCATCGATTTTCTACATTTCTCATTTTTTCTTGGTTCATATTCTGCGTATGAGTGTTAGAGAAAGAAATATCTTCGTTGTTTCGTTTTTAACATCCGCCGCAACCCGTTTAAAATACCGTGCCAAACCTCTGCCATTTTGAAAGATTAGAAAAAGCATACCACTCAATAGCAAAAAGTAGAAATAAAACATACCCTGAGTCTCCCAAATGGCGAAGAAATCTTTCCTTTAAAAAAAAAAAACATGAAAATCGGAAATATTTTCCTCGCCTAAATGCATCCCGCCCCTTAAATTCTTCGCACGTTCACACTTTTTGCCCCGAACCGCTGATATTCCGGAAAAAAGAAAAGGTTCACCCTCCGCTCACTAAAAATACCAACGTGGAGTGCGTAGCTGCTCGGTCGTTCGAAGTGCCATCCGTATAGGAGAAAACTCTGTCGCGGGGTTTTTACCGACCGGGCGTGTAACAAATCGCCCGAAAGGAACTTTTTCGCTACTGAAACTATGATTTTGCTGCTTAGAATAGCTTCCTCTCGACTTGAAACTTTTTTTGCGATTTACAAGAATTTTTTTCCAACCCCAAAAACCTTTGTCTGCTATAAAAAAAAATCTATTCAAAACAATTTATTCGCCGTCGAAACGAATTTTCCGATCTCAAAAAAGTCTTTGCAGCCGAAAAGATTGCCTGGCTATTTCAGACATTTTTATCTGCCCTCGAAAAACGATTTTCTTCGCAATCGAAAATGGACAGCTCGTTCAAGATGTCCTTCCACTTCGATGCAAATATTCGATAATTTCGTGCGGCTTGATATTATCGGAGAAACTATCGTACGGAGTGTTAACACAGTTGCCCGCGGTACGATGGTATCGAAATTTGCATCGTTGGAACGAAACGAAAATTTATAATTTTATTATAATACTATATATATATATATATATATATATATATATATATATATATATATATATATATATATATATATATATATATATATATATATATATATACACACATACATACATACATACATATTAGGTGTACAAATAAGTTTTAGGACAGTTTTCAAAAAATTCAAGATTTATTAAAAAAGAAGTAAAACACAGTTATTCATCGAAGTAATCTCCATCGCACTGAATGACCTTCAGCCATCTCTCAGGTAACTCGCGGATGCCTTTCGCAAAGAAACTTTTGTCTTGCGAGGTGAGAAATTTAGCGACCCATTTTTCCACTTCTTCAAATGTTTTTAATCGCACGTCAGACAAATCGTTCTGCATTTTCCGGAATAAATGATAATCGGATGGGGCTAAGTCTGGTGAATACGCCGGGTGTGGTACAGCTTCCCATCCAAGCGCTAGTAACGTATCCTTGACCGGTTTACCCACATGAGGCCGCGCGTTGTCATGGAGCAGTTTTACTGGACGTTTTCCTTTACCAGAAAATGGACGTTTCTTCTCAATTTCTTGATTCACTTGCATCAATTGATGACAATAGCGATCGGTAGTAACTGTTTGACCAGGTTTGAGAAGTTCATAATACAGTACGCTTTTCATATCCCACCATATGCACAGCATGACTTTGTTACCATGAACATTGCGCTTTGGCGTGGATGTTGTCGGCTCGCCGGGGTCAACCCAATGATATTTGCGTTTCGGATTATCAAAATAAATCCACTTTTCATCGCCGGTCATAATTTTCCACAAGAAAGACTTTCTATGTTGCTTGTTGTAAAGACTCACACAAATGTTAAGACGGCTGTTTTTATTTTCTTGAGTCAGAAAGAGTGGTACCCACTTTGTTCCTTTTCGAATCTTACCCATTGCTTTTAAACGATAAGAAACAGTTTGTTGAGTTACTCCAAGCTGTTCCGAAAGTTGTTTCTCCGTCTGACAAGAGTTTTCATCCAGCAACGCTTGCAGTTCCTGATCGTCCACCTTTACAGGAGGCCCCGTGCGTTCACGGTCACTAACGTCGAAATCACCTTCTTTGAATCGCTTATACCAATACTCACATATACTTTTAGATACAATGTTGTCTCCAAGAACAGAACATATCGATTCACACGCTTTCCTAACACTTTTTCCTTGATGGAATTCATAGCGAATGCAGTGTCTAATAAATAGCTTATCGGTCTGCATGTTTAATTTACAGAATTTATTGGTTATGTTTATGACTCCTTTACGTTTCGATACTACATATCAAGCGCCACCTATGATAAGTGAGCGGGACCTTTGAATTAATTTAGAATAGCTGTTATGATACAAAATCGAAGTGTCCTAAAACTTATTTGTACACCTAATACATACATACATACATACATACATACATACATACATACATACATACATACACACACACACTATATAATACTATAGATATATATTATATAGTATATAGTATATACTATAATAATGAAGTTTGCATCGTTGGAATGCGACGTATTTTTTTCTTTATTCTAATTTTATTTTCAACAGTTCAAAGCTGCAGCGGACTTTTTTTTTAAAGGGGTTGAGGTACTGTGAAAATAACGAACCCTTGTTCGTCGCTTGAGGCACTTAAATTGGAGAGAAAGGTCCTACATATTGTGCAGGAATAGCAGATTGAAGGTAAACTTATGATTACTTTAAGGGGTTATATACAGTCAAAATTTTCGAAAAATCGATTAAAAAAAATCGTAATGTACATATATGTAATATATTTTTTTAGTAATTAATGCAAGGTTTTTTCGTACTGATAAATATTTTTCATTTTATAAACAATTCAAGGCCTACATTTTTGTCAAAAATCGATATTTTTTGAGAAGCCGTCATTTTGTCAAAAATGATTATTTTGCTTATTCCTTCGATCAATTACAAGTTAATCCATTATATTAACGAAATATTTCTGGTTTCTTCATTTTAGATGATTCACTCCAGAGATATCGTGCTCACAGCAAGACGCCTTTTTTTAGAGGTGCTCACGGAGATTAGCTATAGCAGCTTCCAAAATAATTATTTTTACAAACTAAAAATGTTAAAATTCAGTTAAAAGTTACCATAATACGTGTACAAATTTTTACGTTAATAGATTTAAAGCTCTTCTCAAGAAAATATCTTTAAAAATCGATCTTTTTGGGCCTCCTGACTGCGTATAACCCCTTAAACGCGTTTTTCTCGAAACTGTTTTCCAAAACCGCGTACACGATTCTTCCGCATCAAATAAACGATTTGGCTTGAAATTTCGTACACTTATTCAGTTTAATAGTAGTCTGGTCTTGACGGACCTTTTTCTTCTTAACATTTCTTTCTCATTAATTATCAACGATAATAATGTCGTTTTTTTTTCGAAATATCGAAAGAAAAATTCAAATTTATTTTCTTGATGATTGAAACTCGATAAAAAAAAACTCGGTCAAGTCTTAGCCAATATTATCTATTTTAAGAAAAATAGTCGTTATATTGTTTCAGCTCAACCGGGTGGCCAAAATGGAGTAGACTGTTGAGTCCCTCACGTTCGAAGGTCCTTCACGAGATTGTTTATAACTTCTTCAATTATTAATATTTAAACATGATGTTTCATACACAACGTTGGTAAGGGGTCACGTGCGTTTGAACATTTCGAAGAATCCATTTAAAAAACAATTTTATTATATAATAGTACAATATGTCTGGAACATTCTCCCAAAGTTTTAAGTCTCTAAGGAGAGCCTCTGGGAATTCCCCCCGTTGGGAAAGACCGGTCGGGAGCGACGCAGGTAATCGCATTTATCTTAAAACACTATTTTTTAAGTCGGTGGACTTTTGCACCGACAATGAAATTTTGCACACTTCTTTAAAATAGCATTGACTTGTGATTGAACGAAGGTTTTTTTGCTTACAACTAATTTTACGAGACTATGCGTGGTGTAAATTATACCAAAAATTGAACTATTTTGCATACAACTGTGCAAAAAATTCAAATTTCAATTTTTCAAAAAATCTTTCGTTCAATCACGAGCTATACTTATTAGAGAGCCGCTACTAACAGAAAAAAAAAGTTTTTCAAATTTTAGACAAAGCTATCATGAGTTATCCTGACCACTGCGAGGGCACTTATTTTTTGGTCGTCTCCGGAAACCAGGTCTCACCGGCTGAATGTCCCAAATTTTTGGATGAATTTTTAAAAAAATATTCTTGAAGTGTTGCTCTTTTATTTGCTTAACATTAAAAAAAATAATATATATATATATATATATTATATTTTTTAAATAGAGAAAATATCCTTTTTCTCGCTTCGACACCCACGTAACCCCTTAATGTACATACAAATACACGTCCAAAAGACTTTCCTTATTTAATCCGTAAAAATGACAACATTTATCTCACTTATTCCTTTAAAATTACTTATTCCAAATAGCCCTGATTTCCCGCTCATCACAGTGGCCTAAAGACTCAACGTCTCCACTACACCTACAACCTAAATCAATCAATAAACATGTTGCATAACAATGAAAATAGCGAAAGATGGCAAAAAAGTCGTTGCGTTCCAACGACGCAAACATTTTTCATTCCGATACCAAATCGTTTTTTGCATATTTCAATTGCAGATGTTCCAACGAGCATCGCAAAAAACAGCCCAAAAAAATTTGCTAGCTAAAATCTGCTTAAAAAATGTCATCGCACTCCAACGTTGCATACTTCAATCCTACGACGGAAGCACCCTTGGGCTGTTCGTAAACCGAGTTACTCGTTGCGCGCGAGGGTGGTAACGCGAGATATCGATTAACGAAAGCCGCGCGGCTGTACACACGAGGCTAACCACCTAACCAGCGCGCCCGGCCCCGAAGAAACGGCCCGCGCTACCCTGTACTGTCCTACACTAGCAGCGTTACGATGAAAATGCGAATCCGCCAACTGTCATCCACCCGAGAATTTGTTCGTGTATTCGCGTTCCACCCACACACACACACACAACACGAATACAGGAAAGTATATATATATATATATATATATATATATATATATATATATATATTCTATATACCTCCATATATATATATATGTGCATACACGTACGCAGAGTCCAAAGATAGCGGAAAAGCCGC
>OZ023323.1:25731405-25733905 GCA_964007375.1 Ophion obscuratus
ATCGGAGGACACAGGGGGAAGTGCGTGGGACGAAGCTCTCCCGTTATATATTCCGCTTCGCAGCCCCCTTTTGGCACATACATGGACTTTCGGCAAAAGCATCCCCTCCGTACTACGGGCGTCCCGTGTAGTGGTATAACGCGCGGGGGGGCCTGGAACGACTTCGAACGACATCGACCGAAAGGGCGTAACCCACGTGAACTCGTAAGCGCAGCCGAGCATTTTACGATCTCGTGTACCTACGTGTGTATATTTATTCACCAGCTCTATACCCACGGCAATATTTGGTAGTACGTTTCGATGTATATTGTTGGGAAAAGAGGGTCCGCGTTTACGGGAATTCCACGTGAATTGGATGTACGGTGGATGTGTATAGGGTGGCCCGAGAAGTGACGTCCAGAAGGAAAATCTATACGCCTTGTTTCCGTCTCTATCCGAGTCATCCTTCTGATAGGTGCTACGATCTTTTTAGTTCGCGAGCAAAAAAAAGTTTTTTTTTTAAATTCCTGTAGCATTGGTTTTTCTTTGCGTAGGTATGTACTTTCCACTTGGACATTTTTTTGAAGCAATTGGCAGACATTTCGATTAGTGCAGTTTAATTCTTAACAGTCATCGGGGGTTGAATCAACGCCGGCCGTTTTTTTCGACATTGTTTTTTGTCAACAATTACACGACTTGAAAATAATCGGCACGGTCTTACACACAAGGATTGAAAATGCATTGTGGTATTTTTTTCTTCAATTTTTCAATTATTTATCACTCTCCAAAGTGACCGGGGTTGATCGCACCCCCAATGACTGTTACGTCACAATCTGGAGGTGTGACCGACAAGGGCAAACTTTCCAGCGTACGAATGCAACGATATTTCTTTTTTCTTCATTTTTATCACAATGCAAATTTAGATCGTTTTTTATGCAAATTCAGATGGTAATTTTGCAAATATAGATCGTAAACTTCTAAGAGTACGGAGAAACGTGTCAGCGATATTTACACCCCAAAGTAACAAAAGAGAATTGTGTAATTAGAAAGAATTAAATTTCGTTGCATTCCAACGATGCAAACGTTAACGGCATCCGTGCCTGTTTTTTGTTTTACTTTTAGACCAAAATCTAAGGCACTCACGTCTTCAGTTGGTCGTTTTTTTATTGCTCAACAGTCAATTTCGTAACGATAACGCAAGTTAAAAAATTGCGACGAAATAAACGGAAGAGAAACATTTTTAAAGCTTTTTTCTCGAAAAGTGAAAAGTATCGTGGAGCATACATGGGAGCGATTCAGATACCGTATCGAGGGATCTAAATTTTTATTTCGGACGTATTATTAATGCCACCCTGTATGTGTATATATGTGTGTGTGTGTGTGTGTGTGTGTGTGTGTGTGTGTGTGTGTGTGTGTGTAAAATTTGTGTATATAACACTGCGCGCGCACACACACACACACACACACACACACACAGGCGCGCGCGCGCGCGGGATAGCATACATTTGATGTTGTTTTCGGAAAGAAAGGGCCGAACGAACCCAACCTCTCGTTCTATCCGTCCACTCGACCTCTCCGTCCCAGCTATGGCTTCACCATTATCATAATTCTCGTATCCCTCCCCCGCGGTTACCTCGCCTTTGCCCCTTCGTACGCTTTCCCGTTGTATTCTCGCAGTCGTCGTATAGTACTCCACTACACCGCGAGTCCCGGATCTCCTTGTTTTTGTCGCCCTGTGTGTTCCCAGAGAGCTCCCCCGTTAGTCTCGTTTCTTTCTCTCCCTCTCTCCCTCTCTTTCTCTCCAGCACACACACACACACACACACGCACACACACACATGCGAGGTTCTCTTGGCTCTCCAACACCCATACGTATGGCGCGAGACGTTGTGTATGCGTATGCGTGTGTATAGAACGCGAAGAAGGCCGAAAAGAGGATGAGAACATAGCGCTGGACGCGAGGATGAGCGCGGAACGGGAGAGAGGAAGCGAGCTGCGGAGCAGTGAGACGAACATAGTCTCTCTCTCTCTCTCTGTCGGTTTTTCAGAACGGCTCTTCGACTCAGGGACGTACGAACTTTTACGGAGTTCCTTTCGATTTTGAAAGTCTAGGGAACCTCGCTTTTTACGATCGAGCCCACGATATATTCGATCGAAACGTGAAACGGAAGGAAAAACAAAATGAGCACAGTAGAAAAACATCGTTGCCATTTTTCTTTGCTCCGTAAATTATATATATATATATATATATATATATATATATATATATATATACACACACACACACACACACACACACACACACACACACACACACACAGGGTGTCCTGTTAGGAATGGATAATCCTGCAAATGTCGATAGGCCAGATGTCCTACTATATGCTGGAATTTTAGTTTAGTAAAAGTCCCACGGTTTTCCAGATTTTCGGCTTTGTGTTATTTTTTGAAAAAAAAAAAATCATCCGCTTTTGGTTTCTTGCATGACATTTCTACAAATGATATGAATCGACAATAACTAAAC
>OZ023323.1:26338905-26506004 GCA_964007375.1 Ophion obscuratus
TTGTACATCGAAAGAAAAAAAATATTTTCTAACAGTTTGATATTCATACTAAATAAATTAAATAGAATTCATAGAAAAAAAAATCGCACGTGATTTTATGCCCGTTACTGTGGCCTTAGTTAACGCGCTGTTTGCTTTTTGTTTTTTGTTTTGTTTTTTGTTCTAGGTAAAAAATTGTGTAAAAAAAGATAACAAAAGAAAATATTAGTAGTCGGCAATTTTGTACATCGAAATAAAAAAAATATTTTCTAACAGTTTGATATTCATACTAAATAGATGTGTAATTAATTTTATGAGTGAATCACTTTTTCATACGAAAAAAAATTCGCACGTGATTTTATGCCCGTTACTGTGGCCTTAGTTAACGCGCTGTTTGCTTTTTGTTTTTTGTTTTGTTTTTTGTTCTAGGTAAAAAATTGTGTAAAAAAAGATAACAAAAGAAAATATTAGTAGTCGGCAATTTTGTACATCGAAATAAAAAAAATATTTTCTAACAGTTTGATATTCATACTAAATAGATGTGTAATTAATTTTATGAGTGAATCACTTTTTCATACGAAAAAAAATTCGCACGTGATTTTATGCCCGTTACTGTGGCCTTAATTAACGCGCTGTTTGCTTTTTGTTTTTTGTTGCCTTTTTGTTTTTTGTTTTGTTTTTCGTTCTAGGTAAAAAATTGTGTAAAAAAAGATAACAAAAGAAAATATTAGTAGTCGGCCGTTTTGTACATCGAAAGAAAAAAAATATTTTCTAACAGTTTGATATTCATAAATAGATGTGTAATTAATTTTATGAGTGAATAACTTTTTCATACGAAAAAAAATTCGCACGTGATTTTATGCCCGTTACTGTGGCCTTAATTAACGCGCTGTTTGCTTCTTGTTTTTTGTTGCCTTTTTGTTTTTGTTTTGTTTTTTGTTCTAGGTAAAAAATTGTGTAAAAAAAGATAACAAAAGAAAATATTAGTAGTCGGCAATTTTGTGCATCGAAAGAAAAACAAAATTTTCTAACAGTTTGATATTCATAAATAGATGTGTAATTAATTTTATGAGTGAATCACTTTTTCATACGAAAAAAAATTCGCACGTGATTTCATGCCTGTTACTGTGGCGCCTTAATTAACGCGCGACAAAAATGCACGAATATACTCACTGATAAGAATTTTTTCGTTTTCTGGCGACGACGGGTGAAAAATCGTCACGATGCTCGGACGCTGTCTCGTCCCAGCTGGTGCTATCGTCGACTTGCGACCCGTTCTCCGATCTGCGTTGTTGATAATGATGATGATGATGATGATGATGGTTATTGTGACGTCGTCGTTGTCGATGATTATTACCAGCGGTGGTCGATTCATCGTCCATAAGAGCCGAAATCGGTTTAGATCGTCGCGTTGTTGTGCCTCGATTGGAATTGCTGTCATTATCGGCGTTTATCGCCTCGACGAGTATGTTACCGTCGCTGTTGGCGGCACGGCTCTCTCCGATCCTCGTTGTTCTTCTCGCCTCCCCGACGAACCTCGAATTTTCTTCCACACCCTCGAAAAACACCACGCTACAGGGATCACTGCAATTTTATGAATATTCATTGACAAGCGCGACACGATCGTCGCGGTGCTCGCCACTAAACACACTACACACACGAGAGAATTTATCACTTTTTTTTCATTCGCTCAGATTATTTTTTTGTCTTCGCCTTTTTTTTTCTTCATCTCTTCTTTTCATTCTACTTCCTTCGTTCGGGCAAGGTCGTCGAGTCGATTGAACGCGTGCGGCACGAGCTCGCGACAAGTTCCGCGTACATCAGTGACGCAACGACGATTGCACTAATACCACTTGTTGTTTTTTTTTCGTGAGATACAGACGGAGGGAGAGAGAAGAAGAAATAGAGAAGGAGAGCTGAGTGGCTTCGTCGGTGTACGTGTATCGGCGCAATAGTCTCTTTTTCCTCGGTCTTGCGAAAGGATGAGATGCAAAGGGGAAAAGACAAGTCCCGTGTTGGCAATTCGGATCTAGTGATAGTTTTTCTTCATTGAAAATCATTTTCTAGCCTATTTTCGTCTAGTAAAGGTCGAACGAGAGCGCGCTTGATTTCTATAGTATTTGTTCAAATTTTAGCCACACTGAGAAAAAAAATCATTGATCCAATATCATTGCTGTTATTGAATGAAATTTCGTTGATTCAATTGTAAAATTGGTGGTGTAAATAATCGGATTTATTAGTCCAAACAAAACGCTATCGACTTTAAAACATGATAAAATTAAATGTTTTTTTTTTTTCATTCAAAATATGTATTGTTAGCCGAGAACAATATATTATTGAAACTATCTAAAAAATTATCGCGAACAAATTCTATAGTTTTGAATGCATTTTGGGGCCGTCCATATATTACGTCATCGATTTTTGCTGATTTTCGACCCCCCCCCCCCCTACAATCATCCTATCGTCATTTCCTAATGACCCCCCCCTCGCAAAATTGACGTCATTACCAGTTTGGCAAAATTAAAACATTTGTGGATTTGAGAAAAATTGGGTAACATTAAAACATTTTGTTATAGAATCATATTTTATTATTTTGTACTTTGGCAATGTTTATTAATATAATAATATTATTCTTCCCTATTCTTTAGTTTTCTTTGGATAGCTCCCACATTTTGTTATAGAATCATCTTTTATTATTTTGTACTTTGGCAATTTTCATTAATATAATAATATTATTCTTCCCTATTCTTTAGTTTTCTTTGGATAGCTCCCACGGAGTTTTCACCCATTCTTGCAAATCCTGGATCACGGGTAATATCTCCGTATCCTCCCCATATTCATTTTGGCTCGATCGAACTATTTTCATAGGTACGCTGTTATTTGAAGTTCTCGAATATAATGTAGACAAACCTTATGTAATAAATAAATAAATAATGAGTTCAATAATTAATACCATTAGGTACTTGCAAAATATTTTTCATCACTCATGCGGGGAAACCACTCTAGTTGTACAATATACTATTGTACATTTTGAAGTAACTGGTATCACAAGAATGACGTCAATTTCGAAACGCCCCCCCCCCCCCCCCTCATCCATCATTTACCGTCATCCGCAGACGAACCCCCCCCCCCTATTTTAAAATGACGTAATTTATGGACGGCCCCTTTCTGCAACGAACAAAAAGCGTTTCAATTCATAACATGAATATTGTTGATTCGAGTACACAAGAAAAATTGAATTTCGCTCGTTTGATTCAGATAAAATTTCTATTGAGTAAATATGTTATTTTTTTCTCCATATCCGATAGGGGCCGTCCATATATTACGTCATTCTAAATTTGGGGGGGGGGGAGGTTCGTCTGCGGATGACGGTAAATGATGGATGAGGGGGGGGGGGGGGGGGGGCGTTTCGAAATTGACGTCATTCTTGTGATACCAGTCACTTCAAAATGTACAATAGTATATTGTACAACTAGAGTGGTTTCCCCGCATGAGTGATGAAAAATATTTTGCAAGTACCTAATGGTATTAATTATTGAACTCATTATTTATTTATTTATTACATAAGGTTTGTCTACATTATATTCGAGAATTTCAAATAACAGCGTACCTATGAAAATAGTTCGATCGAGCCAAAATGAATATGGGGAGGATACGGAGATATTACCCGTGATCCAGGATTTGCAAGAATGGGTGAAAACTCCGTGGGAGCTATCCAAAGAAAACTAAAGAATAGGGAAGAATAATATTATTATATTAATGAAAATTGCCAAAGTACAAAATAATAAAAGATGATTCTATAACAAAATGTGGGAGCTATCCAAAGAAAACTAAAGAATAGGGAAGAATAATATTATTATATTAATAAACATTGCCAAAGTACAAAATAATAAAAGATGATTCTATAACAAAATTTTTTAATGTTACCCAATTTTTCTCAAATCCGCAAATGTTTTAATTTTGCCTAACTGGTAATGACGTCAATTTTGCGAGAGGGGGGGGGGGGGGTCATTAGGAAATGACGATAGGATGATTGTAGGGGGGGGGGGGGGGGGGTCGAAAATCAGCAAAAATCGATGACGTAATATATGGACGGCTCCAAACGTTGCGGCTGCAAACTTAAACCCCTTTTTCTCGTAACTGCGTTTTCGAATTTGGCGTGCAGGATTACTCAAAAACTATTAAGCCGATTGAGTTGAAACTTGGTAGAATTATTGATAATATTGCGGCCTTCTACTTGAAGAGAATTGTTTTGTAAACACTATTTCAAAAACTATTTTTTAAATCCAAAATTTACAGAAATTTTGCGTGAAATGTTAATTTTTTTTAGTAAATGCGTGCCATTCTCTTGAATTTGAATTTTCATAATTTTAATTACTGTCAAGTAGAAACTATATGTGTTCTGACTGAAACATTTTTGAATTTTCAAATTGTTCTTTTTTTTTCGTGTTCTCCAAGCACACCTTTTCTAGCTCCCGAAATATTGTTAATCCAATCCGGCTCTAAACACCTCAAAATTGATTAAAAACTGCCTTTTCAAGCGAAAAGGCAATTTTTAGGCATGGAAACAAAAAATTGCGTAATGTGGACAAGTCCGTTTTTATTCGATTGCTCCTCACTTTTTTGGGAATTTTTTTTAAAGATACTAAAAAATCCATCGGAATGAAGATTGGAGGGTGTATTTTACGAATGTTGACGTATGTAAAAAAAATATTTTGAATTAAAAAAAATACAAAATGGCGGCTCAATCGTAACCATACTGAAAGTGTTTTTTCTTGGGCGCTGCGCGGGAGAGCTTTTACGGCAAAAAAATTGTTTAATAATTTACATTAATATCCAAGCGAAGTACACACGATTATGAAAAAATATGGTTTTATCGCAAAATGGCATCATTTTGAGTGATTTTTATTTATTTGCTGAAAATCGGCCTTAATTTGTTGATAAAAACGAGAATTGTGTATGAATCGTAAAAATCGTGTGTACTTCTTTAGAGAATTTATTTAAGAAGTTACAGTAAAAATTACAAGTTGATCGTATGAAGAGTGTCCGAATTAGTGATCTCCCTTTCAAAAACGTGGTTTCGAGAAAAACGGGTCCGAAGTTTCAAACTGATTTAGGAGCGATCATTCACACGACGAAGTAGAAGCTCCCATTTGAATTCTGCCTGTACCCACGAGGGCATTTGATAGGTCTTCGGTTGTTAGGTCGTTGTATATCTTTTGTACAGCGACTGGACTAAACGACTCCAAATAGCTACTTTCACCGTCTAGGCCTAGGCTCCTGTGTTTCGGAGCGCTCGGAGGCGCTTCGTAAAATGAGCTCTAAAAATGTTTTTTTTTCTAATTTTGCGCCTGTAATTCCTCTTGCAAATAATTCTCATCACGTTTATACATAATTTAAGGGGTTAGGCCACAGTAACGAATATAAAATCACGTGCGAATTTAACAATTTTTTTTTCGTATGAAAAAGTGATTCACTCATAACATTAATTACACATCTATTTAGTATGAATATCAAGCTGTTAGAAAAAAATCTTTTTTTTTTTCGATGTACAAAATGGCCGACTCGAAACTTCTCGAAACAGAATTTTTCCAATTGGCGCGACAAATAACTTCAACAATTTTCACTCGATTTACTTCAAATTTAAAACTTATGTTCCTAATTGCATTTCGCAGAGAAGTACGTACGGAATTTGTGATTAATCCAAAACTTTTCATTTTATGAGCAGTTTATGAGCAGTTATAACGAAATTTTTCACTGAAAATTCATTTCTTAATTTCAAATACCTACAACTTTTGAATGAACCAATATTTTTTTAATTCCGTACGTACTTCTCTAGGTATTCTAATGTAGATTGACGAGAATTTTGGTTTTTTGTTCTAGGTAAAAAATTGTGAACGCTAAATGTCACGCCAAAAAATAACAAAAGAAAATATCAGTAGTCGACCATTTTTTACATAAAAAAATATATATATATATATTTTCTAACAGCTTGATATTCATACTGAATAGATGTGTAATTAATTTTATGAGTGAATCACTTTTTCATACGAAAAAATTGTTAAATTCGCACATGCTTGTATACCCGTTACTGTGGCCTAACCCCTTAAGCCAAGAATAAAAATTCAACATTTTCTACCACTTTCAAGTAAAATGACTTAAGTGTCCGCCGTCGATTTTATTGAATCTCATTCATGTGGTAGAACATTGAAAACTATTAGATACGTATTTTTTTAAATCGGCGGCGAATCGCTTTTTAGGGGGGAAACCACCCCTCAGAGAAAAGCATGTCGAGGGATGATTCTGCAGTTTCAACCACAAGCAGGCCACTGATCTTTATGAAACCAAAACCAAAATTCTTCTAATGTAAAGCGATGACAAATCCACTAACGAAGTATTGAAAAAAATTAAGGGTTGACACGCCTCTCTTTAGGGGGTGGTTTTCCCCCTTAAAGCAGTTTTTCCGCCGATAAAAAAATACGCGGCCGGTAGTTTTCATTGCTTTATCACATATACGAGTTTTAACAAAAGCGAAGGCGGACACTTAAGGCGGGAAATCGGTTTAGGAGTACGTTTTTTTTCTAGTGATTTTCGTGATTTTTTGACAAGAAATGATTGCATAGAATTTATTCAAGCTTTGGGAATATTTTATACATTTTTTTCAAACAAATATTTTAATTTTTTCGAAGCATTTTCTCGGAAAATATGGAACATATAAACCGCCCGTCAGAAGTCAATACGGCTTGAACGTTATTTCAAAAACATGTTTTTCTTCCTGATGAACCTAACTCTGACAAAAAATTGAAAATTGCATTTTTAGGGGTGTTTAAACAAAAGGATATAATTTTTGCCATCATTTTTTAACCTTTTTTGCTATAAAAAATATACTTTAAACAATGATATTGCCCCAAATTTAGGTTCATATAAAGCGTAATTATATAAAGAAACGAACTGTCACGTTATAAAATTATAGGTTAGAAACTTTTTGAGCTAGAGCGTATACAAATTGGAAGAAAGTCGTTTAGAGAAAAACGCGTTAAAAAAAACTTACCGGAAACAAAAAAAATTCAAGGCAGTAATGCATTATTTATACAACTTCGGAAAAATAATCTCGAATAACTTTACTAACAATTTAAGAAATTTAATAAAATTGATTTTTTAGTAATCTAAACTGGTTTTCTGCCTTAAGAATGTTTCTTGTCAAATGTAACGCCTTAAAATCGGTGATTTTTCGTTCCAATGTAAATTTCTCTCTACCTCTTCAGAATTTCGATGACCTATTTTTTCCTCGCTATTTGCAATTGCCAAATTTGTCAACACGAACATAATTCCCCAAAATACTGAAAATTCCATTTTTGACCGCACATCCTGCGTGTATGCTTTCTTTTCGCATTCGCTCCAAAGGAAATTAAGGGGGGGAATTCCCTTTAGACGCCTGAAAATGAGTAATTTTTCATGATTTTTTTCAAAGGCGATAAAATAATCGCTTCCTTTTTGATTTTGACATCTTATTACAATTTTAAAATGTTAAAAATTTGTTTTTGTCTTTTTTTAACAAAACAACATGGCGGCGTTATAAGGTATTCTTTTAGGCGTCTTTTGAAAAATGTCTCATGTTATAGCTCAAAAAGTTGTTGATCGATCTGGCTCTAATTTTGGGAGGTTTCTCACTATAATATTATCGGAAAAATATACCTATAAAAATATAAAAAAGTATAAAATTAAAAATGATTTAGGCTTTGTAATCACATTTTCATATTTTTGACGATTTTCTCGACAATTTTTACTCGTAAAAAGTAATTTATTTACGCGATAACCTTAAAGCTTTAGGTATCTCCTTCCAATGATGGTAAAGTGAGAAACCTTGCGAAATTTCAGTCAGATCGATCAATAAATTTTCGAGCTGTAACATGAGCACTTATTTGAAAGACGCCTAAAGGAATACCTTACAACGCCGCCATTTTGTTTTGTTTAAAAAAGAAAACATTTTTGAACACTTAAAAGTTGTAACAAAATAATATAAAAATTTTCAAATGATGCGATTATTTTGTCACCTTTAAAAAAATGCGTGAAAAATTACTCATTTCCAACCCTAAGGTTGGAAATCCTTTCAATCGCCCCAAAATGAGTAATTTTTCATGCATATTTTTCAAGGCTGGAAAATAATCGCGTCATTACAATTGTTTGACATTATCTTGTCAAAGGTTGGAAATCCCTTTAAATTACCCAAAATGAGTCATTTTTCATGCATTTTTTTAAAGGTGATAAAAGAATCGCATCATTAAAAAATTCGGACACTATCTTGTTACAACTGTTGTTGAGTGTTCAAAAAAATGTTTCCTTTTTTAAATAAAACAAAATGGCGGCGTTCCAAGGTATTCCTTTAGGCGTATTTAAAAAAAACTGCTCAAAAAGTTATTGAGAAAAGGTTAAGAGAGAGAAAAAAGGTTATCGCGTAAATAAATTACCTTTTTGGGGTAAAAATTGTTGAGAAAATGGTGAAAAATATGAAAATTTGATTACAAAGCCTACGTGATTTTAAATTTTATACTTTTTTACATTTTTATCAACCAAATTTTTATAAACTTTATGAACTATATTTTGATAAACCTTTACACTTCTGAAAGAGGCAACTCACCGTTGCACAGCCGATGCCAAATTGTAATAAGTTCTTTGCTGTTGATGGTTGTCCGTCCGTATCGCGGATTCGCCATTTTTCTCGCCGATCTCGATGTCATCATCCCCGTAATCGGGATTGCGTCGATTTCGCGTATTGGAGGACGGATAGAGATGAGCGCTGGTATCGGAGGTGGATACCCATTGATGATCTCGTGTACCCGGCTGGGTTTGATCGTGGCTCCGATTGGTGGCAATTTCCTCCAGGGTGATGAGCTCCTGTGGTTCTTGGCTCGCGTGGAAGAGCTGGTTGTAGCTCTCTGCCATGTCCTGAGCGACCATTTCCTCGTTGATTCGCAATTATTCCTAAAGGAGTATCAGTGCGAGCTGAGGCCCCGAATCCTTCGACGAGACATCCGTAGGTGGTCCGTAAGTGGCTCTTTCCCGTGGTTCAAAATCCCCTGCCATCCTAGCGAGTTCCGAGTTTCCGATGTAGCGACGATGAGATTTGCGACTCGACTTTCAAAATGCGGAAGTGGGCTCGTGCCGAGTGCAAAGTACGTCGGCGAGAAGGCGTAATGGCCGCGAAGGGAAGCATCAACGAGGCCGATCAAGCCGCCGAGAAGTTTGGACGCGGGTCTCGCGAGTACAACGACGGTCGGCAAGAAGAGAAAGGCCAAATTGTGTATAAACTTTAGTCCGGGCGATTCCCGCTGTGAGCGCGGTAGCTTGAGGTGTCGCGCGCTACGGGGTCTACGGGAGTGGCGCCAGGGCCGAATGGTACGTTTAGCGCCGACTCTTCTTCGATAACGATGCAGCCGTCGATGTCCCCGCGCCGGAACTCCACGACGACGTTCCCTGACGCGTCCTCGACGCACTTTCGACTCTCCAACTGACAAACTTCCGGTCAATTTTTGTCTTCGCACCCAAGCGAATTGCTCCTCGATCTCCGTAGCAAAACCAATCGCACTCGATCTAACGATCGTCACTTCCGCTTCCCTGCCGATCGCACTCGAATTACTCGGCACGGCGTTTTCCCCGTTAAAACGATCCTCATCGATGATCTTCGTCAATACAAACGACAACAGACACACGAGCAAAGCCCCGTAAAATCTTTCGCGATTTATCGCCGATCGGAAATTCACCCGCGGGTAAGGCACGATCGGCGACGAGACGCGCCGATTCCACGATAACGAACTGCCTGCCACGGCAAACCGACCGATATCACTCGCGTAGCTCGAACTCGGCAGTATCGGCCGCGAGGCGTTATACGCGTGCGAGAGTTGATAGCCGATTGGGAGAACAGAGCGCGGTACTCGTTCGAAAGAAACTCACACACACAGAGAGAGACACACGTGGTCGCGTGCCACACGGCGCAGGTGGGAGTGACTCGAAAGCCGAGTATGCAACGACGCTTATATACCCACCGACGAGGCGCGTACCGAGTCGCGCGAGGGCGGTCGCCACCCTCCGGCAAACTTCACCCTACGGGGGTTGATAACTACCCAATCCACGATCGGAGGCTCTCCTTTATCTCCGCTTACCGAGTTATGCGCTGGTAACGTACACGCGCGTGGGTACATCGAGAACGAAGGGAGGGGGGTCAAGAAGGGCGGTTGAGGGGCGAAGGGATCGCATAATGACTAAATACATCGTGCCTCGTCACTTTTAAGGAAAATATCGCGATGTGGGGGTTCTTTCGAATTGGCCGACTTTAATGTCCGGCCTTTTATGGGCCGAATTGCCGGTTGCCATGTTTTGTAGAAATGTATTATGTTTCAAGACCTTAAAAATAGGCGTTTTGGGCATTTTTTTTTTTTCGGAAAAACTACAAAATAAAACGCGATTACAAAAAGGGTTCTTGTCATACATATCAGTGACTGTATACAATAATTTTGTGGAGGCAATTCATTTCAAAATGGCGGCTGTGCAGCGATCATCTCGAAACTGCATTTTTCAAGGGGGGATTGTCTTTTTTTTCGCAAAATTTACCGCTTTTTGGGAATTTTTTTGTGAAGAAAGTATACAACGGAAAACTTGTGAAACTTGGCATATAGTTTTATTGATCTGTTTACTACATACAAAAAAATTTTTAAACAATTTCATCAAAAAATCCGCCTCCCACCCCCCTCGACGCGCGATGGTCCTTTTTTGATGGTGTGCACGATTTCTCAAAAACTATTCAACCGATTGCCTTCAAATTTGGACAGAATGCTCAGCTGACATCCTTTTATCGTTTGATGAAGCAAAAAAGCAATACGTTTAATAGTTTTTTATTTATAACAAAAAATCGATCAATTTTTTTCGAAAAATCGATATTTCAAGTTCAAAACGTCACCAAATCGTCAATTTTTTTTCCCTTCATCGAACGACAGCTATATGTGTCTAAAGTAAAATGCTTTTTGGGTTTTTGTTGCAGGATGAACGTGAAGGCTGTAATCGTGCACACCATCAAAAAAGGACCATCGCGCGTCGAGGGGGGTGGGAGGCGGATTTTTTGATGAAATTGTTTAAGAAATTTTTTGTATGTAGTAAACAGATCAATAAAACTATATGCCAAGTTTCACAAGTTTTCCGTTGTATACTTTCTTCACAAAAAAATTCCCAAAAAGCGGTAAATTTTGCGAAAAAAAAGACAATCCCCCCTTAAGTTAGACGGAAACATAACTCAGACAATTTTCAACCGATTCACTTGAAACGCTGGATATATCTTGAAAAATATCTTGAAAAAAATTGGATTTTTTTTATATTGCATAGTTCATTTGTTATTAACAATTATCTGACGATTTTTCGGCAAATTTTCGGAAAGTGAAAAATTTGCCTACAAAATCGTCAGATAATTGTTAATAACAAATGAACTATGCAATATTTTAAAAAATCCTACGTACGTCCATAGACAATGTATTTTTCAAGATATATTCAACATTTCAAGTGAATCGGTTGAAAATTGTCTGAGTTATGTTTCCGGCCAACTTAAAAAATGTAGTTTTGAAATAAACGCTGCACAGCGGCCATTTCGAAATTAATCGCTCCAAAAAAAATTATTGTATACAGTCACTGATATGTACGATAAACACCCTTTTTTGTAATCTCGATTTATTTTGTAGTTTTTTCTGAAAAAAAAATCCCCATAAAGCCTATTTTTTCGGCCTCTGGATGTTACGATGTTTTATATTTCCTTAAGGGGACAATAATATTTTATAGCCATAGTTACTGCCAAAAGTATTAATTATGCACATATGTTAACCGCAACCACCAATCTTACAAACATACGTTTATTCTTCTTGTAGTAGCTTTTCATAAAATGGATATTATCTGATACTATCGAAAATTTAATTCCCCAAGATCCTAATAGTGAACTAACATATGTATATATTGATTAAAAATGTTGCCTGTGATTTGCGACAATGTTTATAGTGATTTGTACCATATTATTATATAAGATGCGACCTGGTATATGTATATTTGGTGTGTCATTCAAGTGTTGGTACAAGGCGTCAATGGCCCGTCTACTAAATGCATAGAATATTTCATAAATCCAAAATAAAATAAAATACATATATTATATGATACGACCTGCTAAATGCATAGTAACGTGTGTCCTACTAGAAAAGAAGATGAACTACAATATGAAGTGTTGAACTGATATCCTATTTTTGCAATGCAACAAACATACTGTGCAACAGTTCGTGAGACATGCGTGGTTCTTGAGGCAAGAAATCCCCTTAAGAGCGTGAAAAGTTGGTATTTTTCGGGAATTTTTTTAGAGGGGATAAAATAACCTGATCATTTGCAAATTTGGTCTTGAGTTTATTATATCTGTCAAGGTAAAAAAAATAAATAAAAAAATTGGGATGACCAACAAAATGGCGGCGTTATTAAGGGTTTTCGGAAGCCTGTTTTTCGCGACATCGAAAAGTGCTGCAGTTGTAACTCTTTTTCTGTTGATCTGAGAAAATATTTAATAAGTGTCATTCGTTCACTGACATATTAAGGGGAAGGATATACCTTAAAAAATGACGAAAAAGTGCAAAATTGACAATTTGGGAGCCCGTTTACTCCAAAGTTCGAATTTTCGACCATTTTTTCGGCATATTGGACCCCAAAAAAATTATTTATTTACACGCTACCTTTCAAACTTTAGGTATATCCTTCCGATAATATTACTGCGAGTAACCTCCCAAAATTTCATCCAAATCGGTCAATAACTTTTTGAGCTACAACACGAGCAGTTTTTGAAAAAGTAGTTTCGAGATAATCGCGTGTAAAGTTTCAACTTGTGACTCGCTACCTGACCGCATGCTGTCCCCGCGCTCTAGACTGTATGCGATAACTCCGCGAATATTCAATATTTCGTGTTTTCCTTGGTCAGTATATTCTTTGGGTATTATAATTTCGAAATATGTAAAAAAATCGATTTTTTGAAAATTCTAAAGGGATTTCTCGCCTTAAAACTATTAAGCTGCGGTTGCTCGATCTGCAAATGATTTACGTCTTCGCTATACGTAGACTTTACGTATTTTTTTCGAACAGATCACTTTTCATAAGGTCTTCTAACAAATTATACTCAAAAAACGTTAATGGTAACGTGCATTGCTTTGATTTGCATAAAAGTTCCTATTTTTGTTTGTTTATTTATTGTTCGTTTGGTTGGATGTATTTAAGAATGTAGCAGAGCGTGTTTAGAAATGTGTAATTGAGGATCTCAATAAAAGACGGTGATTTTTAATAAATACAGTGGTTTCACTTAGCTATACACTGTTATTTTTACTAATTCCATCTTCACTTTCAAGCTTCTAACGTTTTTAATTAAGGTTTCCCATAAATATGGGAAAATATCGAAATAACGGTATTCCGATAATAAAACTTGTTGATATCGAAATAAAATCGGTAATAGGAAAAGCTCCGATAGTCCAAGCTCTAGGCCTGTAATACGCGGATGAAGGGGGGCGAAGGGATTGGCTCTGTAAAAATGCACCGAACCATCGCTGTGTAAAATATAAGCATTTTACGTTGTTCTCTCCTCACTTGGGGATACTATCGCTTCCTGTGAAAATTCCTGTGGCCCTATTGGCCCATATTTTTTCGAAAATTCTGCATAAGATATTTTTTCATAAAGTTTCATAAAGTGTTTTTTTTTAACCGAGTCAAAAAAAGTTCTCATTTGTAGAAATGGCATGCGAAAAACCAAAAGCAGATGATTTTTATCTCAAAAACCGTGGGACTTTTGCTAAACTGAAATTCCAGCATACAGTAGGACATGATCTGACCTATCGACAGTTGCAGGATCATCCATTCATAACAGGAAACCCTGTATATTCTATTGAATATTAATTAATGTTGACAATAAATAATCTCGTGACGTAAATATGAATATGCTAAAAACTCACACAACAGTTCATATAATTTGCAGTACAATCAAATTGTTAGTGACTTAGATGAACTATTCATGCATCAATTATCTGTTGCAATGCGCCCCACGTTTTTCGTTTTAAATCTTACAAGTATTTTCATAGCTACTAAAAATGCACAATCGCAAACTTTCAGGACAATCTGTACGGAGTTAGGAATCTGTATTGGGTTATAAATCTGTATGGGGCTAGGAGAAATTATTTTATACTTTTTAGTCCGTTTTAAAAACGTGGTTTAAACATAATTTTTTTATTTAGATAATTTTATTTTCTGCTGTTTAGCCTCGTGCGTGTGAAATGTTGTTTTTCCATCTCTACTGACTTGCGTCAGTGGGCTGTCTCCTTGACCATCGTAGAAATTGTCACCAATGCAGTATTCACTATTAATATTATTATTAAAAAAAAATACTCTTTCCCTAAACTATATTTTTTATTTCTTTATTTAATTGGTTCCACAATTCGTTTTCTCCTTTTCTCTCTCTCTCTCTGTGACACGCTTGCCGGTCTGTTTATTTGTCTGTCATCCAGATCCGAGCTATGTTCAGAGTTCCAAGTCTCTAGCTCGTCCGGAAGTTGGTTTAAAATCGATTGAGAAATTTGTATCGAACAGACAAACAAACGGTAGTCTCAATCGCTCTTGTTTGAGCATGACGAAGTGCGTCACTAGCAAGGCGAGATCCGAGTTCATCATCAGCTGTCGATGTTTAAAAAAAAAGAACATCGATTGCAAAATTTGTACCGAACTGACAAACATTTGTATCAAACAGATAGACAAGAAGGCTAGTTAATATCGCATTGTCATCCAGTTCTAAGCTATGTTTAAGGGGTCTTCTCACTTTAGACGCTACAAGAGGCTATTTTCATAAATTGTTTTCATAGTTTTATATTATAGATATTGATATAAAAGTTGTTACACTTAATAAATACTCTTTAGAAAAACATTAAAAAAAATTTTATGTATTTATTTAACCCAAACAAACTTTAAGGGCGGGGTAAAGTATTTGAATTTTTTTTCATTTTTTTTAAATTTTTTAAATGAATGCATAATATATCAAGAATATTGTGTTAAAATTTCAAGTCGATCGGAGTAAAATTGACGACGTTATGAGTATTTGAGCGTCTATTGCTCCATGCCGTTCTATTCTCTTCTGCGTTTTTCAAACCGTTTTTCTGAGACTTGTCATATTTGAAGGCCGTGTGCACGATAACTCAAAATCTACTGGACCAATCGCTTTGAAATTTTGCACAGTACTTCTTCACATAATTCACCAGGTATTGTCGAGAGCTTTTTTTTTTTAATTATTACTAATTTTTCAACAACAAATTAGCCGATTTTTTTTAGCGAAAATCGGGTTTTTGGCTCCCAAGTGCTACGAAAAATCGAAAAATCGAAAAAAAAAAAATCCTCCCGTCATCACCTCGAGGAACATCACCTTTAACAAATGCATTTTGATTTTTTTGTTTCAAATGATTCTGTTGCGAGTTATGGTGCACACCGCAAACCAACTTTTTTCGAGGCGCCTCCGGGGTTTAATTTTCACTCGCTCAATTTTGAATATTTTGCAATGCAAATTTAGGAGAATGTTGTTCAAATGTTACTTTATTATATGTACATTTTTCAATAAACGAACACTATTCGTTACGCCAAAAAAAGTCTTAAAAACATGCCTTTTTTCGCCGAATTAACTTTACCCCGCCGTTAAACGTGTTTCTCTCGAAACAACGTTTATCGACGGCTTGTTGATAATATCTTCGAAACTACCGAACCGATCCTTATGAAATTTTAACCACGTATTCTTTACAACTATAGCTATAGGGCATATTAAGGTTTTTAATTTTTTGATATTTACAATTTTTTGGCCAAAAACGGTGAAAAAAAAACGTTTTTTTTTGGAAAATGTCCGCCTTTTTGTTATTTTCGCATATATAAAAAATCGTATGACATGCGCTACAGCCATTAACATACTGAATCTAAAACCGTTTAATTTTTTTGCTTCGGATGATCCATCTCCGAGAATGCATCAACAGCGCAGACCTACAATTTTTAGGACATTTTTTTAACTGCCATTTTCGTCTATAAATAGTGACTTAAATAAACAAATATGTTTAGGAATGTATTTCGAAAGCGTATTTATTAAGTGTAAAAACTTTTATATCAATATATATATAATATAAACCTATAAAAAAAATCATGAAAATAGTTTTTTTTGCGTCTAAAGTGAGAAGACCCCTTAAGGGGCTATACACCAGTGTGACACTTTAAAAAAATCGATTTTTTTTTGCCTCTTCGACAGTTCTATCGTTAAATCTTTAAACGATAGTTAAATCGATCATTTTCAAATAGTTAATTCGACAGTTAAATCTTTAAACGCGTTTTTCTCGAAATGAGATTTATCAAATTTGCTGACATTGTAGCTCAAAGAGCAATTATCCGATTTACTTGAAATTTGAACTGGGTACTTTTGAATATATTTACTCAACAATGACGTAGAATATTATTGATTGGATCAAAATTGACGATTTGGCATTGAAAAAAAACGACCATTTTATAGGCAAGAAAAAAGACTTTTTTTCACAACCACGCCATTTCGTTAGATTTTGATATTTTTCTATATATGAAGGAACTTTTTTTTGCGTCTCCGAAGGCAGCGCATAAGTCGCTTGGACCTCAATATTTTTCCATGAAAAAATAATGTAATATAGTTCAAATATAGCCAAATATATTCTTAATTTTTCGAAACATTTAATTGAGTACTTTCCTTCCAAAAAAAATTCCCGAAAATCACCCAAATTTTCAGCGTTCACACTGGCATAGCCCCTTAAATTTTCGAGTCTTCAAGATTCAGCTCATCGGGAAGATAGTTTAAAATCGCTTGCCAAATTTGTGCCGAACAGACAAAACACACAACAAAGAAAGCGAGTCAATAAAAACGTCGTAAAAAACGCGTCTCTCGATCGAATCCACGAGAATATATCCGCGTACGCGTGTTCCCCTCGACAAATATTATCTCACCGCGTTTCCTCCCTCGATTTTTACTTTTTTTTTCTTCGCGAAGAAAGCGTCGGATCCACCGTGAGGACTCCCTCGAAACGCGAAGCCGCCAAAGTACTCGGGCGCACCCACATCCACGACGTATCCACAATATGCACAAAAGTCACAAAAGAAAGAAAGAAAAAAAGGAATAATCTCGCTTCGAGAGTCGACGCGAGATCGACGAGGATCGCTCGGGGAGCAAAAACATTTCGATCGCACACTCGGTACGATCGAGTGCTCCATATGAGAAAAGTTCGAGAGGCTAGGCGAGTGAAAACAAAAAGGTAGGGTGGCCGGAGGATTCGACCTTGGAGGACGGCCAAGGAGGAAGGGAGGCAGGGACGAAATCGTCATGACATACACGTTATAACGAGCAGGTCGCTCGTTTGTCAATAGCCGTTTGCGGATCGACAGTGGACATCAGTGATCGCGGATGATCCTTGGGCGATCCAGGTTAATTGCGTTAATTAGCGTTCATCCAGGACATCGGTTTATAATCCGATACACAAGCGACGTACGTTTGTGCGCCTGCGTGCGATCCACATATGTACGTACGTGCACAGTTGGGTGGAGGGAGGAAACGATAGTCGATCGGTTAACGCCGTTTGTTCACCGTTTCAGCCATCATCCCGTATGAGTCGCGGTGGTCCCTCGATTCGAATAAGCCCCAGTTAATTGCACGTTTGAACTCACCGCTCTGCATTCATTAGCGACTGCCACGTTTGACGTTCGCTTCCTCTTCTTTTTTTGTTCATTGTAGTCTTGTTGGTGTTTCTTTTTTTTTTGCTTTCTCATTTTCGAATGTGCATGTTGGAACTTTTGGCGCGGGACCATCGGGATGCGGGAATTCGAGGAGCTTATCCGTCGAAATAATAATAAGCAGTGGATTTGGGGCCTGGGGATTGTGAACGCGGGAGAAATCGTGGCGTTTGGTCTAGCGGATGGCACTAAACGAAAACTTGTGATATTTAAGGGGAGGGCGGGGTTTCAGCGTGAAAAAAAAGAAACACTTTTTTGCGATTTTTTTAAATCTGTATGGATAGAGTAAATTTGTTGAAACCTTTTGTACATTGTTAAGTGTCATATCAAGAACATTCCGTGAAAGTCCATAGCGGGGAGGAGGGAAAAATTGCCCCCGCATTTTCTCCAGCGAAATTAAGAGTATATTCTGAGGTGTAAAAAAAACAAATTTTGTGAAAATATCATCCCCGTCAACGCAATGGTTTTGGAAAAATGAATTTTTTTTTTAATAAAAATAAAAATTTCGGAAACGCTTCAGTGGATCGATTCGATTTTTTTTTTGGTACTTGTTACGATCAAACGTGTTAAGAAATAAAATTATAGAACGTCTTGCGAAAGATTAAGGTTTAAAAAAGATAATGTTCCTTGTTTTATTTTTTTTTACTATAATCCACTTGGGGTACAATAACGAATTTTTTTCATATAATCTTTGGGCACCTTATTAGATTATATAATTTTTTCAAAATGATCGGTTTGGTAAGCCACAGGGAAAAAAAGAAACAGACTTTATTGATATATTTTAGTTATATATCTATATAACTAAAATATATCAATAAAGGGCTACGTCACATCTGACCCGACGACAAAATATCCGCGACAAAATATCCGAGGACAAAATATCCGAAAGACAAAATATCCGAAAGATAAAATATCCGAAAGACAAAATATTCTCATGACAAAACATCCGTGAGACAAAATCCTAAATCTCGTCCACCACATCAACGGGGTCGCGCACAAAACACCTTTGTGGGGTGTGTGAGATAGTGGGGTGGGGGCATAATACGAGCTTCTTCATTGCACTTATTTCTTTATTGTAAAGTTTTTGTATATAATATTAGTTTAATAAAATATTGTTAGCAATGCCACGCAAATATTGTATATGATCCATGTCATTGTACTTGGATACTATAATAATAGTATGTACTATAATAGGATGTACTATAATAATATTACATGAAAGTTTCTTATGCTCAACACAACGCCAAGTTATGCTTGTTTTATTCACACTCTTTTTTGAATAAACATATCCGTCATACATTAATAATTTTGCTCCCTTCTTTAAACACTTTAAACTGTAGCCCTACATACACAGCACACTTTAAACTGTAGCACTACAACGTCATTCCTTCAAGAAACATTAGCACTACATACACAGCAGAGAGAAAAACATTGACTGTCTCATGAAGCGAGTTATCCTAGTTTAAGAGTAATAACGTTAATCATAGATTTAATTACCGACAGCGGATATAATATCGGCAGATATTTTGTCTTGCGGATATTTTGTCATGAGGATATTTTATCCTGCGGATATTTTGTCGCGGATATTTTGTCGAGGATATTTTGTCGTCGGGTCAAAACGCGTGTTACCCAATAAAGTGTGTTTCTTTTTTTTTCACTGTGGTGTACCAAGCCGATCATTTAGTCACATATCAGACTTTATTAAGTAATAAGCTGAAAAGAAATATAAAATAAAGTTCGAGTTGAAAAGCAAAAATAAATCAAATGCGAATGAACCAAAAACCTGTCAAAAGAGACTAAATACATATTTTTGTATTTTTACATGATTAATAAAAGATTATTTTAGTGATTGATTTTGCTTTTATTTCTTAATATTGTACCCAAAATAATATTTCCCGAACGAAAAAAGAATTCTCGAGAATTTTCAATAACCGGGACATGCCTGTTCAATATTAGGGACGTAGACACCTCCAGTGTTCAATAATTGGGACATTTGCATGCTTCGCATTGTTATTCTTTTTTTTCATTTGAAATCATTTGAAAATAATTTAAAGGGTGATTTTTCGAAAGTAAAAATATCAACGTATCATTTGAACATCAAAGCGATGGTTGTTTCTCGATTTTATATTTTTCTCACCGAATTCAATCCCCCGGATCCTTGGCTGTTCAATAATTGGGACATTTACCTTACAGTAAACACAGCAAATCGTGTTTTTCCAAAGGCGTTCTTGGAAAAGCTTTGTCACCGGCTTGTTTGTGGATATTTTCGCGTACAAATTTCACGGAATGTTCTTAAAATGACACTCAACAATGTACCAAAGGTTTCAATAAATTTAATCTATCCATATAGATGAAAAAAATTCGCAAAAAGGTGTTTTTTTTCACGCTGAAACCCCTACCCTTCCCTTAAATTTGCATCGAGGGAATGAATTTTTTTGTTTAAGGGGTTACCCCCACTTGCGATTTTGAAAAAATCGATTTTTTTTATTGCATTTTTTTAAAGTATAAGTATCTGAGGATATATCCTGAAAATTTCAAGTCGATCCGAACAAAATTGACTGAGATATGAGCGTTGAAAGAGAAGAATCCGTTGTGTAAACGACCGGAGATTGAAACTTTAAACGCGTTTTTCTCAAAATGGCATTTCTGAAGTCGGTGACCAAGATTACTCGAACACTAATGAACCGATCTTCTTGAAATTTTGCAGGCTTATTTAAAACATAAAAATGTAGTCTTTAATCGTTCGATTTTTTTTTCGAAAAAAAAAATGGCCGTTTTATAGCCAAAAAACGGCCATTTTTTCGTTAATATCGAACCATTAACTTTAACTGTCCGCCATTTTGTGAAAAATGAATATTTTTTAAAATCCTTGGATTAAAGACTAGTTTATACTTATATTTGACTAAATTCATCCGCATTTTTTTTTCCGATGATCGACTTCGCCGCAATGTTGGTCACCGCAAACCGTGTATATAAAAACATTATTTCATTGGCGGCCATTTGCCACTAAACAATGTAATATTTTTCAATAAAAAAATTACTGAAAGTTCTTCAAGATGTGTTCTTTAAAGTGGTGTATTGATCGATTAAAAAAGTTTTGTAGTTTTCTTTAAAAAAATTCATGAAATAGGCCTCTTTTGCGCTTCAAGTCGGGGTAACGCCTTAACTGTGTCTTCTTTGGTAGATCGAACCTTCGGCAAAGTTTTTTTTAACGGGCTACATCGACCTACCCTGACAGAAAAATTCTATTCATATTAACTAACCGCGTTTTTTTTTATCTGAATTAAGGGGCTATACCAGTGTGAACGGTGAAAATTTGGGTGATGTTCGGGAATTTTTTGGAAGAAAAGTACTCAGTTGAATGTTTAGGAAAATTAAGAATATATTTGGCTATATTTGACCTATATTACATAATTTGTCCATAGAAAAATATTGAGATCCAAGCGACTTATGCGCTACCTTCGGAGACGCTAAAAAAAGTTCCTCCACTGCTGACATGATTCCGGCCGATTGAGTAGCTGAAACCGAAAAAGGAAGAAAAAAAACATTAAACTGGAAGATAATGACGTAGGATTTTCGAAAAATATCAAAATCTAACAAAATGGCGTAGTTATGAAAAAAAAGTCTGTTTTATTGCTCGGATAATTGCTCGTTGAGTTACAATGTCAGCAAATTTGGAAAATCTCATTTCGAGAAATAACGCGTTTAAAGATTTAACTATCGATTTTGGCACGATGAAATGATTAGAGATCCTGCCTTGAAATTTTTACAGGATATTCTTGAAAGTATAAAGTGTCGAAAAAGATTTGAAAAAATCGATTTTTTTTAAGTGTCACACTGGTATAGTCCCTTAAGTCGATTTTTCGTTAAATCAAATTTTTCCTATTGCATTCCGTTATTGAAATGATTTATTATAAATATATTTATTTATTCAAATCAAAATCTCTTTAATATCGACCCATAACTAAATGTTTTATTTAATCCTAATAAATCTGTGGTTCGGTTGCATCCCCGAGTAAAAATTGTTCTAGCCTGTCTGGGTTACGACCTAGTAACTGGCTCGCCCAATTGAGCTCATACGAACTGACCAATGGTTGGCTCGCTATGATCTAGTTGTATTGTGGATGTTTTTTTATCCAGCCCTTGTCTAGTCACTGCCCAGCCGATCTTGGTAACAAATTACAAAGTGTGGTTATAACCACATTTTGTAATTTGTTTATTTGTACAGTCCGACCTCCGAACAAGAAACCCGGCAATAAGAAACTTTCCCCAGTTACTCACTCGAGCGCTTCCCCCACTCCGACTCGAGCTTCGAGCTCGAGAATTTTGTGCGCTGAACCTCTGGTTAAGAAACCAGCCTAGGAGAGATTATTCGGGCAAAATAGCGTGAACGGTGTAGTGTAAATTGATGTGTGTATGCGTGCGTGAGTATGTGTGTGTGCGTGTGTGAATGTAACAAAAAATCTACAAGTTTATTAGAAATTTTTTGTATTCATTATAAAGATACATATATGTGTTGACAAGATTTCATATGAAATAAAAACAAAGATAAGGGCGTTTAAAGATTTTCATATGAAACAGCAAAAGTTTCCGAGACGTAAAGAAAAGCGTTTTCGTCTTGTTGCGTATTATTTTGATCCGCAACGCACTCAACTGACCGTGGAATATTTTTGAGATATTGACTTCTTCTTTAATATATTGGGTTGGTACAAAAATCTTGCAACACTTTTTTTTTCAATTAAAATATTTTTCCTAATAATGAAGTTCAAGAACATTCGAGAATAGGAAATACAAGAATGGTCTAGAACCTTCCATGCCGCAGGATATATAAGCGAGTCAGATGTTCCACGGAGTCAGTATGAGCAAAGATGGATTAACGTGCACTTCGAGCAATCGCATATTACGAATTCTTGCAAGGGCATTCTGTAAGAGCTGCAGCCCATAATATGTGCAGTGCGTTCAAGGCTAATGTAGTTAATTATTCAACGGTCTCCCGATGGTATCAGCGTTTTCATTCTGGCGATACATCTTTTGAAGACAAACCTAGGTCCGGCAGGGAATCGATTGTGGACGATGAAGAACTGCGAGCACTTATAAAGGCAAAGCCTACTATGTCGTCACGAGAATTAGCCAACAAACTCAACTGCAGTCATCCTACTATCCTTCGACATTTACAAGAGATGGGATATAGGAAAGTTTATTCGTCTTGGATACCGCACAATCTCAGCGAATCAAACAAAGCAACACGCATGTCCATCTGTCTTTCACTCCTGCATTGTCCGCAAAGAAAGGATTTTCTTCAAGAAATAGTCACTGGGGATGAAAGCTGGGTGTTGTATGTTAATCACACGCGCAAGCGTCAGTGGCTATCGAAAGGGGAAAAACCAGAACCGACCCGTAAACAGCCCCGTGAAATGAAGACAGTTTTACGCTGTTGTTGGTGGGATTCTGAGGGCATGCTCTATTACGAATTTCTGCCAACCAACGCCACAATACAGGCAGATATTTATTCTGCACAACTGCAAAAGGTGGCTAAAATTATGAAACAGAAAAGGCGTCAACGTCTTCACGTTCGGCTTCTCCATGACAATGCTCGACCCCACGTCGCTAAGATGACACAAGAAACTATTTTGCAGCGAGGATGGGAAGTTCTACCACACCCACCGTATTCACCAGACTTAGCACCTACCGACTATCACTTGTTTCGAGATTTGAAGAACTATTTACGGGATAAAAAATTTGACGATCTGTCAGATCTCAAAAATACATTGGACGACTTTCTTAATTCACGATCAAAAGAATTCTGGTCTGCGGGCGTGCAAAGTCTACCAGAGCGTTGGGCAAGAGTTGTAGATGCGGAGGGAGCCTACATTACTGAATAATCGTTTATTGTTAAAATAAAATATTTTTCTTCTTTACTTGTGTTGTGTGTTGCAAGATTTTTGTACCAACCCAATACTTGGGATAAAAAAATATGTACATAAAGCTCTTTGTTTAAATAAGCAGCTTGTGCCGCACATTCTGTAATATTTTCTTCGACTTGTATACTGCAGTCTGATCTCTCACGCTTCTTTATAGTTTCGGTCATTTTATAACAGTTAATAGTAATTCAGATACAGTAGTACACAATAATATTCAATAGTATGTATATTAACGTGAAACAAAAATTCGCTAAATAAATGTCCACGTGCTGTCGAAAACGTTTTTGCATGGGCGATGTGAATACCCCGAGTAGAAATCTTGCTCCAGCTACAATAAACACCTGATCAGGCATCCTGATTTCTTTATCCAGCCTTGATCAGGATTTTTTATCAAGCCCTGATCATTTTTGAAACACAATCCCTGACTTCCGTCTAATCAGGGTAAAAAATCAAGGCCTGATCAGGGTAAACTATCAAGGCCTGATCAGGGTAAAAAATCAAGGCCTGATCAGTATAAAAGATCAAGGCCTGATCAGCGTAAAAAATTAAGGCCTGATTAGAGCTTAATTTTTCACGGCTTGATCAAAGTGAAAAATCATATGATTTTTCACGGCTCAGGATGACCGATTTATTCCTGAAATAAAAAATACAACGCATACACAAAAGAGAAAAAGGCACGACTTTATACATAACGCTGATCGTTTATTTTTCAATCTTAATATAAAATCTATCACATATATTTTTCACATATATCTATGTGGAAAACAAACATCATTTTTCTTGTATTTGTAATAGAACAAAAACTTGAAATAAACTAATATATTTTTTAAACAAAAACTTAAGAAACTTCGTGAATCAAGTAAATAGAGCTCAACGTTTCTATGACCAGACGTTTTTCGGAAACGTTACATTGGACGTTCTGTTCGTTTTTTTTCCGCGACGCTCGAAACTTGTCCCAGTCTTTTGCTGAATTAATCAGGCCTTGATACCGCTCCAACAGCTTGTCCAATTTGCTTCGAAAGAACTTCTATTTCGTGTTCCCTATATTTCGAAATGACAGCCACTGAAAAATACGAAAATGTGTATCCCACTTAGAATTCAATGTCTACATATATATATCTATATAAGGTATGCACATTATTTTATAAGGGTGGCACAAATTTGAGCTCTATTTTTTTTTCCTTTTTTGCACTATCCAATTATCTACTTTAAAGAAGAAAAAAAATTGTTGCAAAAGCTGCGAGCGGTCATTTTTTAATCTAAATTAGAATCAAAGCAGGAGAGCCTGTACAGCGAAGGCTAACCAAATAATGGTAAGTTGACAACGTAGTGCAGTTCAGTGAGTGTAATGTCCATCCGAAGTACATTTCCTATGGGCTAACTTGCATCGATGGACTTACTTTCACTTAACTGAACTACGCAGTCAACTTATCATTATTCAGTTAGCCTACGCTGTCCGGGCTAATCAGCACCGATGGCAAAACATTTACCAGATTGAACTACGCTGTCAGCTTACCATTATTTGGTTGGCCTACGCTGTCTTTTTTTCTACTCTGACAAAGGAGACGGACCAAGTAAAGGAAAATAAAAGCGATACACAAAACAAATATAAATCTACTTACATAGTGGTAGCGCCAACACGTGCCAATCCTCAGGGATTTCGAGTTGTTACTCGCTGAGAGGATCTGTTCCGGATCTGTCAAATGTATCATAATAAATATTTCAACCAATGCATATATAATTTGGCGTATAGTTAATTTATAGTCAGATTTAATCCAATTTATATTTATAGAATTAAGAAATGTAAGGCTTTGAAAAAAATTAATTGTTATACTAACCTGCTGCTGTATTGTTTCTTCTTTTTTTCCCTTATTCAGAGCCCGCTATTCACGTAGACGCAGTCGTTGCGCAATTTTCTTCCGATTATATTTGTCCATTTTATTCACAACGTACACGTTATATGTAAAAATGTATAAAGTGATTAATAATATGTCTCGTGCTTCTCTCATGTCTGTCCATCAGTTGACAAGATGAGGTTAGGCCCGTTTTTAGCGCCAAACTGTAGAAGTCCAGTTACGTGATGATTGCTTGATGTAAGCTGGGTCAGGCGAATTGAAGTAAGCCGTAAGTCCAGTTGCTTGACATCGCCTGACGCTAGCCGGGTCAGGCGAATTGAAGTAAGCCGTAAGTCCGGTAGCTCGACCACCGCCTGACCCCAGCTTGATCAGGCAAATTAAGGCAAACTTAAGTAAGGCCTTCGTACTACAAGGTGATCAGGCGCAGATCAAATATCAGGCCAGCCTGACAATATTTCTACTCGGGACTAAGTTGCAACTCGTTCGAGCGAGTTTCTTGTTGAGAGGATCGCATGCGGAAGAGTGGGAGAGACGGACAGAGGTAGTGAGCGCGGAGCGCGCGCCTGGTGGGGGTATGCGATATTTGAGAAAAACTCTTCCCCTTGGGGGCTTTTGGTTTCTTATTCGGAGGTCGGACTGTAATTAAAATTACAAAGTGTGGTTATAACCACAATTTCTAATATAAACTAGTAAAACAAACTAGCCAAGGGGCGCATAGCTGCAGTTAGCTAGTGTTGGCTAGGTCATGGCGTCATGCCCACTTGAGAATTTTTTTCTCTTGCAAAGCCATCTAAAACTTAAGTTAGCTAGCCAGCCACGAGTCATTCGCTCGATGGAACTACACGTAGTCACATAACCTTACTTTGTCATTTGTGACCAAGATCAGCTGGGCGGTGACTAGACAAGGGCTGGATAACAAAACATTCACAATATTACTAGCTCATAGCGAGCCAACCGTTGGTCGGTTCGTATGAGCTCAATTGGGCGAGCCAGTTACTAGGTCGTAACTCAGACAGGCTAGAACAATGTCTACTCGGGGCGTTGTTAAGGGAGACTTTGTCCTTGAAGTGCCACATTTGAGGTGTTTACGTTTTATTTTTTTTAAAGGAAACGAGTAAAGCTTTCTGAGTGCGGTTTTTTTCTTGCTTTTATTCATGATATACAAAACGTAAAAAAAATTTTTTTTTTTAAAAAAACCAAAATGGCGGCCGTTGCAGCTCCGCGAAAACAGGTCCTCAAATCGCGGGAGGTAAACGGCTGACATCACTGCCCCCTCTTTGTTGATCTCAAACACAAATTCTAAGCATATTATCAATCTGTGACCCTTTGGTCATGGAATGACGGATGGATTTTTCGTTTAGTACAAATTTCGGAAAATGGCGGCAACTGAAAAAAAAATCGAATTTTCGCGTTTTTTTTCGCATAAAAAGATAAATAATAAATGCAAAAATGTATCTATCGAAAAAACGATCCGTCATTCCGTGAAGACATATTTTCTGAGTATGCTCTCGAAATTTCAGGTCGATATGTTAATTACAGCGGTCAGGAGAATGTCAGCCATTTTTAAAAACGTGTTTTCGAGAAAAACGCGTTTAAAGTTTTGTAATGTGTTTGCACAAATGTGTTTATAATTACCGCTAATCGGCAATGCCTGGTCCATAGAGGCATCCCTCCTCTTCTTCTAGCTGCTCATGTTGAGGCGCTAACATCTCCTGCTGGGCACAAAGGACAAAGTCTCCCTTAAGCGAAGAAGTCTCTCCTTTTTCTCCCGATTACTCCAAACCCCAATGACCCTTGACGCGAAATTCGACTCTTTTATTATCCATGTCCGAGTATCTCATTCTCACAGATGGTGTGACAGTGATTGTTTTCTCGTCGCGGGTTCGCGTCTGATTGGTAAGTTGAGACGGTGAGGACACACGCGGCGTGTGCGGGCAAGAAAAATCCGATGCCCGTGGCCAAATAGTACATTCGCCTCTCCCATCCTCGAAGTGGCGGATCGGAAAGCCTTACGGCGAAACTCGAAAAACCCGAAAAACTCGTTCGTCGTTTATTCCTTTTTTTTTAGAAATAGATATAATAGAAAGATTTTTCCTTTCTATTATTTTATTATTTTATTCGTACTCTCATTTAAAAATATTATAAATCTCAGTAAGTCGCAAATATTTTTTGGTACCAGTATTATAAAAAAGTATAATAAAAAAAAACAATTCCCAGTATTTGACAAAATACTTTTTGGATCCGGGTACTTATTTATTGTGCCACAATAAATCATGGTATCCGTATATATATAATTTTACTAAATAACTTTTTTATTTCCACGCTGACCGCAATTTTGATATGTTGCCAAACGAGGTTTCCAAACTAGACATAGCAATAACGATTTATCTGCTGAATTAAAAAAAATTCTTCGTCGTTGCTCTAATTCGAGGTGCGAATCATTTTCCATTTCAATTTTTTCATTCGTACTCTTATTGTTTTATAATATGAATGTCAGTCATTTGCATGTTTTTTTTTTGCCAGTACAATGAAAAATCGAAACAACTATTCCTGGTATGTAACAAAATGCTTTTTAATCACACGTACTATCTAATTTGTCGCCATTGACCTTGTGCACTCGAGAGCTGACTCTCGCCAGAGATGTTCAAAAAGTCATTAAATTAACAATTAACGATTACAATTACTACCGTAATTGATAATTGAATTACTTTGTAACAGATTACTCAAGTAACTCGTTACCACAAATACCAAGTGTCATTAATTACTGTGTAATTTAATTAAAAGCTAATCTGATACAAATCAATTACATATAAATTCAAATAACGTAATTGTGCATGTTACGAAAATCTGAGTTACAGGTCTTGGAATTCACGAGCGCGAGTGGACCTTACGTGCGGTAATAATTCGTGTAGTTGGACGTTACAGTAGTGTGCGCGGTTTGCGTGTGTACCAGGCACAAAACTTGTGTTTCTTTTGATTTCTTAAATTGACTGTCGCGTACACACCACACTTCATCCAACTTCATTTCCCCCTATATTATGCCATAAATAATAATAACGTAATTAAATTACAAAGTATTTGAATACATTCTAATCAAATTACTTCGTAATGAAATACATTATAACAGATTACATAATATGTACAGAGTAATTTAATTACATTGTAATGAAATGCAATTCAATGACATTACTCTGTAATTTAATTACTTTGTAATCGGATTAAGGGGTCTTCTCACTTTAGACGCTAAAAAAGGCTATTTTCGTGAATTTTTTCGATCGGTTTATACTATCGATATTGACATAAAAGTTGTTACACTTAATAAATACACTTTCGAAATACATTAATTTGTTTAATGTATATATGTAACAAACTTTAAACGCGTTTTTCTCGAAACAACGTTTATCGACGGCTTGTTGATAATATCTTCGAAACTACTAGACTGATCCTTATGAAATGTTAACCACGTATTCTTTACAACTATAGCTATAGCGTATATGAAGGATTTTTTTTATTTTAATGTTTACTATTTTTTGCCCAAAACGGTGAAAAAAACATGTTCTTTTTGTTTGTTCAAAAAATTAGGACATTTTGTTATGTTTGCATATATCAAAAATCGTATGATATGCGCTATATCCATTAACATACTGAATCGAAAAATTTGATTTTTTTCTTTCGGTCGGTCGATCTCCGAGATTTCATCAACAGCGCAGTCCTGCAATTTCTTTACGACATTTTTTCAACTACCATTTTCGTTTATAAATAGTGACTTGAATAAATAAATTTAAAAATTTAAATGTTTTTCGAAAGTGTATTTATTAAGTGTAACAACTTTTATATCAATATCTATAATATAAATCTATCAAAGAAAAAGAAGATAGCCTTTTTTAGCGTCTCAAGGGAAAGGCTCGTTAATAATCAAATTCCAATGTAATTTAGCTCTGCCATCACTGACTCTCGCTTTCTAAGTTTGAAAAATTAAGATTAACAGCAATAATTTAGCAGGTGGAAAATAAATATCGCCGAACGAATATAACCTCAAAGAAACAACGATCGCAAATCAAATAAACTCAAACGACCCCAACGGATGAAAATTGTCGAACGAATAAACCGAAACAAACGCAAACGGATAAAAATCGCTGACCGAATGAACCCAAGTATCCCCAAACAGATAAAAATCGTCAAACGAATAAACCCAAAGGAACCAAAACAAATAAAAATCGCCGAACGAACAAATGCAAACAGATAAAAGTATCGAACGCATAGACCGAAACAAAAAACCCCCCGAACGAATAAACTCAAACTAAACCGAAAGAAATAAAAATCTCCGAATGTATAAACCGAAACAAATAAAAATCGCCAAATGAATAAACCCAAAACAAATTGAAATCGCCGAACGAACAAATCCAAACAGATAAAAGTATCGAACGAATAAACCGAAACAAATAAAAATCGCCGAACGCGTAAACCCAAACAAACCCAAGCGAAAAACCGCCCAACGAATAAACCGAAACTAAACCCAAACCAATAAAAATCGCCGAATGCATAAACCCAAGCAAATAAAAATCGTCTAACGGAATAAACCCAAACAAAGAAAAATTGCCGAGTTAATGAAGGCACGAAATAATGTGTATCGATCTCAAAGATTATGAGATGCCGGATAGGTCGGCCTCACGGTCCAGCAGTCCGAGACTCCAGCGTCATAACGAGACGTGCCCGGGCCCTCGCTGCGCGACATCGCGAACTAGCCACCCGTTTTTTTTAATTGGCTTCTTATTTATTGTTATTACGCTCGCGCGTCAAAGTAAGACGAGAGGGCCTCCTTTACGCTCGAGTTGCGTCGATACGAACGCTACGCGGCTCGCTTGCACGTCCCGTGCGAGTCTCGAGACGCTTTCGATTTTTCTCATTGTCATTATCGGCGATATTATCACTCTCACCCGACGAACATTTGCTCGTCTCGGCCTTTTTGGCAATTATCGGTGGGCTGGCTCGTTCAAAAATTGACGATGCACTTTTAACGAGCCGAATGAACGGTACGAATGGTATGAACGGGGGGATGAACTTTTGTCTCCAATGATGAGGACGTTCGGATTATTCGCATGTACATTTGCATGTAATCGTACGTACACACGTGGCACATGCGAGGTGTTTTATTTTAAGAGGGAATATAGCTTTGTTAATTTTTGTTTGCATTTTTTTTTCTACATCTTACAGAAAAGAAGAAGAGCAAGAGAATGTTGAATTAGAAGGTCAATTCGTATGGTCCAGGCATTGCCGATTAAAGGTAAACACGAAATTTCCATAATTTTAAACCATGATTTCTATATTATTTTTATATTGTTATTATTAAAGGTATTTTATTATTATTAAAGAAATAATATTATTAAAATTAATAATATTATTTATATATTATTATTATTAAAGGTTAGATTTTAAAGAATTTCTAAATACTTAAAACTTTAAACGCGTATTTCTCGAAACCATGTTTTTATACACGGGGATTGACTTGAAATTTTAACTGTAACTTATTGACAACATTTTCGAGTCCAGTACGTCGGATTTTTTCGATAAGTGGCAATTAAAAAATTTCATGATCGATATTCGACCGATTTTTTTTTTCATATTAATGCCATTTTTTTCAAAACCGATATTTTGAAAAACTTCTAGGTACTCGAGTAGTTTTTTATATCTACTTTCAAGATTTTTTTACGATTTTTTTTCTTCATATTAACGCCGTTTTTTTCAAAATCAATATTTTGAAAAAATCCGACGTACTTGACTAGTTTTTTATATCTACTTTCAACATATTTTTCGTTTTATGTTCTAGCTAAAAAATTATGACCTGTGCGAATACGCCCGTAGAGGACTATAAAAAAAGGAGTTTTCTTATATCGACTACTGAGCCGCCATTTTGTTTGAAAATAATTAAAAAAAAAACTCTTTTACTTTAAGACTTGTACTAACATGTATAAAAAACCGAATTTAAAAATATTGTTTTGTTTTTCTTAAATAAATTGTCACAAATGACCCTTGATTTTGCCCTCACAAAGGTATATTCCTCCTTAATTGCGCACATTCACAACGCTGGGAAAATGAAAGAATGCGGAAAAAAAAATTCTGCCGAAGATTTATCGTTTCGAGGGGTGCATTCGATAGGCATGGAGAAAAAAAGAACCGTCGACGGGACCTTCGGGTGACTTTTAGTAACCTGGGTAGACTTGAAATAGCAAAAACACGTTTTTGCTATTTCTTTTACTATTTTGTTTGCTATGCTATGAAACTATTAGAAAAAACGTTTTTTTGGAAAATAGCACAGGACAGAGCATAGTCTATGACATTTTCTATCTTAAGACCTGGCGATTCTTTTTCTATGTTTCAAAGTCGTTCAAGGTCATTCAAGGTCAGTATCGATGATACAAATCTAAATATCTCGGATCGGTACCAAATATTTGGTAGTGATCCGAGATATTTAGATGTGTTTTTAGAAATTTGATTTGGACATTTTATTTCTAAGTAAAATTTTATTTATTATTTTATTTATTTATTTTATTTATTTATTTATTTATTTATTTTATTTATTTATTTATTTTATTTATTTATTTTATTTAGATTTGTATCATCGATACTGACCTTGAATGACCTTGAACGACTTTGAACCCCTAGTGTTCTTTTTATGCGGCTTGAGGTGCTCCACAAGATGGGTGAAAAAATGTACCATTCCATTTAAAAATGTGGAGGTGAACTTCACTATGCGGCAGCGCCTCTACCGAAATAAAAAAAAATTGGTCGCATTTGATGGCTCCCTTCACATCGTACAACTGTGGTCCGGAACATTTTTTTGTGACGTCGATAATTACCGGGTTATTTCGGGTGGCAGAGATAAGAGCGACACCCAGTGTGTGTGTGTGTGTGTGTGTGTGTGTGTGTGTGTGTGTGTGTGTGTGTGTGTGTGTGTGTGTGTGTGTGTGTGTGCGTGCGTGCGTGCGTGCGTGCGTGCGTGCGTGTGCGCGCGTGCGTGCATGTGTGTGCGTGTGCGTATGTGTGTGTGTATGTATATATGTATGTATGTATGTATGTATGCATGTATGTATGTATGTATGTATGTATGCATGTATGTATGTATGTATGTAGTATGTATCTATATTTGTATGTATGTATGTATCTATATTTGTATGTATGTATGTATCTATATTTGTATGTATGTATGTATCTATGTATGTATGTATCTATATTTGTATGTACCTATGTATCTATGTATGTATGTATTCAAAAGGCATATTTAATATTGTTTGGAAAAGACAAAACGCGCCCTCGGCGATCAATCCCGATTTAATTACGGTCCGCTTGTCGGGCTTGCGCAATCTTCGGTCGAGAGACACGAAACGCGTGTACGCATTTTATACAGGTCAATCATGTATACGTCTATAGATACAAGCGTGCAAGCGCGTATAGGTCATTCCATATCAAGGGCCATTTTCATGTGAATCTTCTTCAATTTTTTTATCATATACGTGTTCGAAAGAAGTGTGACGATTGTGCACAATAGTTCGAACGTTGAATGCTCGGATAATCGGTATGACAACCTTTTTTGGATTTCGTATTATTTAGATTCCGTACCAGATATTCCCTACGCTGGATTAGTATATTGGTGTATTCATGTAACACGACGAACTTACTATGATTACGTAAACGACCGAGGCTCTCTCCCTTTCTCTACCCCCTCGACCACTCTCTCGCTTGCTCTCCCTCTATCTATCTATATCTCTGTATATAAACCCGAATCATCTGCATTTGACACATCTTGTCATGCTAAGGACAAGCCTCACTTGTATCCCTCGCTCACGACGAAGCCACCGCTCGTTCGTGCAAAGCCAAAAAAAACGAGCATTATTTCATGAAATTCGACGCAATTGTGCCAAGTTCGCTTTCTCCCTTCATTTCAATACGAGGCTGATTCGGGCTAATTTTACTCGACGAAATTGGGTCGATCGAATTTGCGATTTTTTCTGCGCAATCGGTACTGGAAGATAGCGGAGAGATGATTGTTGCATTTTGTTCACCTTGGCTGATCGATGTAGTGTGTACGAGGCTGGTAGGCCAGTCGAGCGAAAGTTTTACTACGAAAACGTTCGAGTAGCGTAATCTTAATGTTGAAAAAATCGCAATGCGATGGGGTATTGTCTAAGGCCTTAGGCCACAGTAACGGGTATAAAATCATGTGCAAATTTAACAATTTTTTTTCGGATGAAAAAGTGATTCACTCATAAAATTAATTACACATCTATTTAGTATGAATATCGAGCTGTTAGAAAAAATATATATTTTTTTTTCGGCACATGATTTTATACCCGTTACTGTGGCCTAAGGCTTTAACACGAGCGTGAAATCGCTTGGTTCATCGCATTCGCGGAAAATTCGAGGCAGGACCAGTGTTTACTCACATCTTGTGATATGTTTGCATACGCGCGTGTTATTTTGACGGGAACATAACCTTCATTGGTTTTCGATATTGATCGAGAGTAGGCGATATAAATGGGGTATAAAGAGCGTATTAAAATGGAAAGTTCTTGCGATTTCTTCGGCGAAACTTCAAACCTTCAACTTCAAGTTTCATTGAAGTTACGAATCTTCAATTTGAAGTTTCAGTAAAGTATCGAACCTTCAATTTCAAGTTTCGTCGAAGTTTCAAACCTCCGCATTCAACTCTTATTGGAGTTCCAAACCTTCAATTGCAAGTTTTGTTGAAGATACAAACCTTCAATTTCAAGTTTCATCGAAGTTTCAAACCTTCACTTTCAAGTTTCATTGAAGATTTAAACCTGCAATGTCGAGTGTCAGTAAAGTTTCAAACCGTATGTTACGAGATTCGTTGAAGCTTAAAATCTTCACTTTTAACTTTCATTAAAGCTTCAAGTTTTCAAGTTTTATTGAAGCTTTCTTAAAGTTCCAAACCATTAATGACAAATTTCATTGAAGTTTAGAACCTTCAATTTCAGGTTGCATAAGCTTCAATGCAACCTGAAATTGAAGGTTCGGAACTTGAACCGTTAATTTTCACTTTCATGGAAGTTACAAAACTTCAGTTCATATATAAAATAAATTATTTTCTGTCTAGTGTCGTTTACTATGAGCATACGTACAATTTCAAAATAACTTACAATTTAAAAAACTACATCTCTTAATTATTTTCTTCGTTTTCCAAATCAAGGATGTCTTAAAATGACCTGACATTCTAATTTATTAATAAAACGAGTTATTTGTTTGAAAAGTACGAACATTTTTATTTTAATCAGAGGTAAAAACATAGAGGTTATGTGTGGAACACAATATCCGATAAATGGCATAAACGGCATGGACTTGGAAGACATATTCTCTCAACAAGATGGCGCAACCTGCCACACTGTGGGCGAATCAAGGCAGTTAATGCAGCCATTGGACTTCTTTCTTTGGGGCTTTTTTGAAAGGAAAAGTGTATGCCAATGATCCACAGACCATTCCGGAGTTCAACGAAGCAATTGGACGCACCATTAATGAAATTAGTCCGCAATTATGCGAAAATGTTATTGAAAATTTCGTCAAAAGAGTGAACGTTTGCAAACAAGGACGAGGCGGCCATTTATCGGCTATTGTGCTCCACACATAACCTCCATGTTTGTACCTTACATTAATATAAAAATATTCGTACTTTTCAAATAAACAATACGGTTTATTGATACATTAAAATGTCAGGTTTTTTAGACACCCTATACTTACGATTTTCGTCCACCTGTTTCCTTTATTGCAGCAATTTTGGACGAAGAACGGTTCCAGGGTTATTTTTCTAAATGAATCAGCCCTGCCACTGCCCCGTCTCAATTGTTGCTTTTCTACGGTCAATCGGATTGTCGGCGTCCCTCCGTGGTCTCGCTGTTACAGGTCGGTCACTCGTTATCGGCGCGACGCTAGTGGTGAAATTTTGTACTAGAACTTTTTGCATTTCCGCTTACGTTCTACCTTCGTAACAGCAGCTTCGATGCTACAATTTTCGCGATCGATAATAAATACACAAAATTGCGAATGAATTCCACTGTGTTTTCGAGCTGTCATCCTGACACGACTCAGCATGGCTAATAAATCAGTCATCCCGAATTCACAGCGTCGCAGTCTCGATCCAGAGCGAGTCCTAAGCTCGCCGCCTAGTCGCTGCAGTCGACCCCAGAATTCTCGTTGAAACATTCGCCAACCGCTATCTCTTCCAATGCCATTTCGATTCCCAAATCCCTAAAACACTCTACGCGCTTTGTTCCCATATTCTTCTAAATACGAAATGCGAATGAAACCGAACAATCGACTCGTCTCTTCCATAACAAACGAAGCTGAATTCGCCACCTTTGGATTTATTCATTTAGCCCAAACAGCCGGTCGGCTCGCTTGAGTTTTCAAACGCACACACGCCACTGTGCATTATCGGTGTGTAGCCTATGAAAAACGAGTCCGCAGCGATCTAATAATCAAATACGTGCTCGTACTAGCGAAAAGCCCCCGCCGATATAGTTTAATTGTCACTTCGCGAGACGCGTACCTCGTTCGCAGAAGCAGCGCTGGATAATTCGAAGATTGCACACACGCGCGATTGTGTGCGAACGTATACGATGACAAACTCGTGTACGCGTGTGTAATTTGTGGGATTTGAATAGCTGGCGAATATGGGAGAATTGTGGAGGAAAGGAGTGTTTGCTAGAAAGGAGCCCCCATTATGCCCCGTACCGGTAAATTGTATTCAGTATGATTCGAGCGAGCATACGAGCTCGCCGTCCATGCGGACCGACCATATCAACATGCTAAGATTTGCATTTGAAAACGCTTCGACCTTTTCATCAGCTGTACGGTCCGTTTTCGCCCTCTCTCTCTCTCTCACTCTCTCTCTCTCTCTCTCTCTCTCTCTCTCTCTCTCTCTCTCTCTCTCTTTCTTTCTTTCCCTCTCGAGTCTCCTGTCCAGGCGACCACGCGCGGACAAATCATGTCCGCGAGTCTCTACTATCTCCATGTGCGTGACTTTCCGTCACGCATAGTTTGAACTCGATACGATGCTCTCTCGTCGCATATCGAGATTTCGCTCGTTCGTGACCTCTTGTCCCAGCCGTTTGTACTCCGAACCCTCGACAATCGAGATAAGACTTGCTTATATGTTTGATCTTTTTTTTTATTCGGTTCCTCGCAACGATGCACTCTCCGAGACTAGACGTCGTCGTTGCCCCCCTCGACATGCTGCTCGCTCTTTCTCTCCCTCTCTCGCTCTCTCGTAGATTACGTAAACACTACGCTGAGGTGAAGCACGGCCGAGCACTAATGAAACGTGTAAGTTCGATTGGAACATTCGTTCCAGGCTTTTTCTTCCTCTGAAGCGAGAAGCTGTACCACATGACGCGTCAGTGCGAGAGAGACAGTGAGATTTCTGGAATTTTCGAACAGACATTTCTCGGACATTAAATATAATAACCCTAATCCCTTGAACATGGGTCGTTTGTGTCCATGCCAAATCTTGTAAACAGCCTACATTCCTCTGAATTTTGATAAAAATGTTTATTGAAAAGGGGATTTTCGGGGCTGGCAACAATTTTAACGCATAGTTAGAAGTCCACGGAAGACCTACGAATTTTTTTTAGATCTTTTCTTCCAGAATAATATAGTTAAATAAGCTACGCACGCTAATGGCCCATGTTCAAGGTTTACGGGTCCTAAAAACAACGATCTGGGGTTAGGGATAATTAGGGCAAAATCGTTAGGCTCTGCGTCGGTAAATTCTACAGACTGGTGCTTTGTTTTTTCTTTGTACAAACAGTCAAAGGGGTACATTCACCTAGGGGCGCGAAAAATGGCTAAATTTCGATTTTTTTTCTGGAAAACGGTCGGTGAAAAAGAAACGCATTTTTTTAAATACAAAGGTCCGTTTAGAGAGTGGCTTAAAAAATCACCAAAAATACAGAAAAACATGGCCGCCGGCATTTTTTTCGCGACGTTGGGCCGTGGACACTCTTCAGCTTCAACGGTCCATCCGAAATCTAAAATCCAAACGGGTTATTCAAGCCAAGGATAAATACGAGTCGTTGACGATCGCCGATTTCCTAAAATCATTTTTTTAACAATGTGGTGGCGAATTTAAACTCGAGCATAGAAAATCTACAAAAGAAGTCGTCGTTTATACGTAACTGTTAAAAAATGAAGATCGTTGTTGATAAAGTGCGATCGTCAATGACCTTTCAATGTTTCTCATTGTATCTCCTGTAAATTTGGAAGCAATCCATCAAGTGGTTCTTGAGATATCATGTCCACCGACTTTGAAAACAGTGTTTCGATAAAAACGCGTTTAAAGTTTGAAGTATGGTGCTGCTATCCCACATGGAAATAAAATATATAAAAAATATATCGAAAGATACATAAAACATATATTAAATACATTTTGTACGAAAAGTTGGATATGTCAGGTATAATTTTGGATATGATTAAAAACCTATGCGATCTACAAATATAAATAGCCTCTAAGATGTACATTAAATCTATTAGATATGTATACTGAATATATGTTTAATATACTGGGGAACATAACGAAGAATGTATGCTGACATCTAAAAAAATATGCATTCAAGATGCATATAAAATATATTGAAATTGCATGACTAACGTACGCTTTATACATTTTTAATAGGATATCCGAATATATTTAAGGTATGCTATATGTATATCTGAATATATTACTATATATTCAGATATACATGTACATGGTAAATATACCATGTATATTTACTAATATACATGGTATATTAGTAAATATGTATATATTTACTAATATACCATGAATAGTCTCAAGATCCGTTTGAATCATATAAAATGCTCATAAATGATACACTTTCGATTAATTCAGTGTATATATACATTTAAGAACACACACACACACACACACACACACACACACACACACGCGCGCACGCACGCACACACGCGCGCGCACACACACACACACACACACACACACACACACACACACACACACACACACACACACACACACACACACACACACACACACAAACAAACAAACAAACAAACAAACAAACAAACAAACAAAACATGTATTAAATATAATTGGTTCGAAAAGTTGGATATGCCAATTATATTTTTGGGTAAGAGTAAAACCTATACGATATATAAATATAAATCCATTTAAGATACATCTTCAATATATCAAACATACAAACTGAATGTACGTTTTATATATTTTAAATATGGTTGGTTAAGCAACTTGAGTAACAGATGACGTTGCAAATGAAAAACATCTTCAAGTCGGTATCTCGCGAAGACCTAGCCGCACTAGCCGGAATAAATGATCGGACAAAAAAATTGAAGGTTATGTAATCTCGTAATTCTATTCTATTATCGCTCTCTGTGCGAACGCAATTAAGTAATTGATCCGATAATGTTAGTTACTCTTGTAAATCCACACATTTCTCAATAAACTAACATTGTGTATTGTACGATATGTAGATGATACGAAAGTTCATTTAACAAGTAGAACTAGCTCAGTGGGGAACGTCCCAGCTCATCACTCAGAGGTCCCGGGTTCGAAACCACCTTACGGCGTGTAAGCGTCTGATATAATTCAAATTTGAACCGCAAACACCATAATCGTAATTAAGGACAAGGAAAAATGTCGTAAAAGGGTGCAATGATGTAAATAACGTCATAACAAATTTTTTAAGAATATTTCAAGTATATCTTAAATACACGTTGAATATATTTCAATAATATTTGAAATGTAGTATGAACATATTTCAAGTATATTTTAAACGGAGTATGTACATATATCGTGTATATTTTAGATGTAGTTTAAATACATTTAAAGTATATTTCAATTATCAGTCGAATACAGTTAAAATACATGTGTAGTATATTTTGAGGGTAATTTGAGTACATTGTAAATATATATATTTATTTCAAGTTTTACTTGCACAGCCTTTTCGGCTTTTTACAAGGCTCCACTTATATATGTCCACCGCTCTACACTTGTTTCTCTCCATCATCCCCCCTCCCCATTGCGGCCGCAGCCGACTTCCCCCTCTGTATTATATTCATCATGACATTTCTGTCTTGGGTATAGGGAAACTGCGGAAAACCTATACCACAATACAGCCGGTCACGAGTTCGCTTCCCAGCCTCGGAGCTAGTCGCGTTTCGTCGAGAAATAGCTCACAGGCTACAGCCATACCCATCCGACACACACACGTACCGGTCCGTGTGCGCAACATCTGTGTACAACTGGAGCTACGTCACGCCTGTGTTTTTATTTCTCGACGAAACTACGAGACGGTGATTCGAACCCGCGACCTCCCGATGTGTTGATTTCAGAGGCAGGCACGCTAACCACTAGACCAACACATCGGTTGGTCGTACATTGTAAATATATTTTCAATATAGTTCGAATAATCGTAACCGCCTATCCAACATATATATTTTATATACATTCTGAAGATCTATTTTCGGCGAAAACTTTGATATCGCGAATATGTTTTTCAATGCATTTCCCGTATATATTGCATATATCTAATCTATATCGAAGATGGATAATATATATCTGAAATATATTTTACACCCCTTTTTAATATATCAAAAATATATTTTCACATATATTTTATTTCCTTGTGAGATAGTTCGCCCAGCCGACTGTTAAAAGCTGTAGCTCATTCAATTTTAGGCATATTTCCATGACATTTTCAGGGAATGTAGCTAAAAGGCGTACTATCGAATAAAAATGTTTTTGGAAAATGCATTTTTTACACCCACCTAGGTAGGTGTAGCCCGTTAACTATCTGTGAGAAAAATCTGTTCGAACATTTGTGAGGTTATGTTGGGCTGGGGGATAATAACGTGGGGGATCATAACATTGCCTTTTTCGGCCAAAAACTTAAGGTACTGATTGATACGGATGAAAATTAATGATGTTCATCGGAATTTCACATTTGGTTACTCAAAATATAAACAACAAGAAGGGAAGATATTTTTTCAAATTAAGTTAAAAAAAATGAGTTAATAACAAAAGTAATGTAGCCGAATGTATAGGGACCCTAGGGGTAATAATTTCCAAAATATGTAATATAACCTAAATATGAATAAATAATTATTGATTCGAAAAAAAAAATCTTTTGAGATTCATTTTCGGTGCAAAATGGCGGCGCCCTAGCAACCTGGTAGGGTAAACCGACCATATGAATGGGCGAATAACGACACTGTAATAAAAACTATTGTTCTCGTCTTTAGAACACCTACTGTGCAGCCGTATCATAACTAATTTGCGCGGTGTGCAAGTACCGCAAACGAGAAAGATTCCGGGTGACATTCCGGTCGCATCAAAATGCGACATTAAGAAGTCAGAGCACAATCCAAGATTAAATGTGAAAAAAAAGTTATTGTCTAGACAATAACAATAAGATAAACCATTTCTAACAACGAATTAACGCAAACTAAACCTTCGTAAACATTTAGAAAAAAATGCCCATCTTACCCATCGTAAACCATATATATTGAATATTTAACCATCAAGGTTTGATGAAGGATTACGAATCTTGGCTGGCCAATGTAGAGCATTGCTATCAACCTCAATGTCCGCGAAGTTGCCGTATCTCCGCGACACTTAATATTAATTAATGATAATAACAAATAATCTCGTAACATAAAAATAAGTAGCCATAATTATAGACGACTCAAAACTTCATTCTGAGTTGTATAAATTCGCTGGAGCAGTTTTTTTTTTCATAATAATCATCGATAATGTTATACTTTTTGAAGTTGGTAGTAACACAAAAGTTTTTCTTATTTACGTAATAAAAGAATTAAAAGGCATAATTTCGCCCTTTGATTATATATTTTATGAAATATTAGCATCTATAGAATAAATCTGTACCTCATATGCATCGTTTTGAGGTTCATAAAAAAAAAAATTCATTAATCGTCATTTGGCTCAACTAAACCCATCCAACCTCCAAAATTGAGAAATCGGTTTTAACGACACTTGCGATTTTTTGGCTAAGCTATGGGGATTCGAGTTTTTCTCGAAAATTCATATTCTTTACTTATTTTTAATATAAATCAGTTTTCGTACATTCACTGGTCGGTTCACCCTATATCGTTTCCGGACCACTTTTCAGAAAGTGTTAAAAATTAACTGTAATGAGTACATATAGCCATGAAATTTTTTACTTTATATAAATAAAGCTTTTTAAGTACCTAAAACTACGTCCCAATGTTATTATTTTAAAATTGCCGCGCAAACGGTACACCACGCCATCTCAGAACGCATGACGTCATATGTGTGTAAACAAACGACAAGCTAACCTCGAAATCAAGTGCAAGGTGTTATTTTGTGCGTTTTTGTGAAGTTTGGGGTCCCTGGTTAAATCCTCGTTCCATGTTAAAAAACGTAAACAAAGGAGTAAAACGTAAACAAGAGAGAAAAATACGCGATTGTAAATGTTTGCTTACACACGAATGACGTCATACGCTGTGATTGGTGTTTGTTTGAGGTGAAGAACAGATTAAAAATATACGAATTGTTAGATTGTATTTGTTGGCTTAAAAATACGAATCCTTATTATTTAACAAAAACATTGATTGAATGATCGTATTGATTATATGAACATTCATTTTTATTACATTTTAGACTTTTTTTCTGATTATTGTGCGATTGCCTATTTAACCCTACCTGGTCGCCCTGTAGTTTCCCTGCTTCCACGGGGCACACTCGGACGAAAGCGTCCGCGTACACCTCTCAGCGTGTTAAATCGCGTGAAAAATCTCACTAAAATTGATCAGTACTCTTGAATGTCTATAGAATCTGAATCCACGATTGTTTAGGTGCAAAAGATATCTTATTTGTCGTTATAAATTGTTAAAAACGGTCAGGAATTTTAATGTGACATTTCGTTTGTAGCAGCATTTTTTGGCACTTAACATGTTTACAAACGTTGGCAACTAGGACGACTTGAAACTAAAAATACAAAAATGTACTATTCGTATAATGATAAAACTTTCGTGTGGGTAGATACTTTGAAGAAATTTTCAAAATCACGAAAATCACAAGCTGCATAAAAAAGTTCGATTTTCGACAAAAAAAACTTCAATAATTTGAATTTTTTTCAAAATGATTGAAGTTCATCTTCAATCATTTTGAAAATGATCGAAGATCATCAAAATGATTGAAGAACATTTTGAAGTTCTTCAAATCATCTGAAGAACTTGATTTGAAGAATATATACTTTGAAGATTTTGATTGATTGATTTGACAAACTTCAAAATTCTAAGTGAAGTTAAAATGTTCACTTGCAATTTCACTTCAAATTTCACTTCAAAATTGCAATTTTCACATTGCAAGTGAAAATTGCAAATGAATTCACTTCATTTTGCAAATATGCAAAAATTAAGTGAATCGGACGACAGATTTTAACAACGACAAAAATCGTCTCAACATCGTCAACATTCTTATTTTCTACAAAATCCTCTTCACATTTTAAGGTTAAGAACCTAAGCTACTATGGAATTTAAAAAATCGTGTTTTTTACATCAAGCTTACGCAGACCCCTCAAAGAAGCATCGTATTTTTAATTATTCTGCGGCATGAATTCATATCGAGCATAGAATACGAAAAAATGTACGCAGATATCAAACAAAATGTATACGTTATTGTGCATGAACGGTCATTATATACAACTGTTGAAACGTTCGACCGTATTTTTATTTATTTTTAATTCTTCAACGCCCTCCAGCGGTGGGAATATGCCCGAGCGTTATCCCGCGATTTCGTGTAATACTCTTTATCGTTTATTTTCTATTAGGTAAGACCTCCGTCTCCCTCACTCCCATCATGTATATAAATCTCTGCTTCACGGTAGCACGTTCGTAGCCTCGGCGAGACTAACGCCAGAAATTGCATAATAAGATAGAGCCAATGGCGAAGAAAGAGAGAGAGACAGAGAGAGAGAGAGAGAGAGAGGCTGATCTAGAGTACACACGCGGATGCACATAAACTTCTGTGTATACATATATATTGGGTGTAAAACACGAGGAAGCGAAATCCGCGCATTTTTACGTGAAAACCGTCGGGATTTGAGGCGGTCGCAGAGTGGCCGATGTGTGCGAGAGAGATATCCGATTCGCGGATTTCCCGTGTTTTGAGACAGCTGATATTCCGGAAAAGAGAGAAAAGGAATACTTTCCGCTCTGTAAAAAGAGGAACAGCATCTATCTGTTCGTTTGCTCGAAATGTAATCCGGAGAAAACTGGGCCGTAGGATTACTACCGACCGAGTTTTCCATTAAGGGGTTAGGCCACAGTAACGGGTATAAAATCATGTGCGAATTTAATCATTTTTTTTCTATGAAAAAGTAATTCACTCATACAATTAATTACACATCTATTTAATATGGATATCAACAGCTGTTAGAAAATATATATATATATATATATATATATATATATATATATATATATATATATATATTTCGATATACAAAATGGCCGACTACTGGAAACTTCTCGAAACAGCTTTTTTCCAATTGGCGTGACAAATAACTTCAACAATTTTCACTCGATTTACTTCAAATTCAAAAGTTATGTTCCTAATTCCATTTCGCAGAGAAGTACACACGGAATTTCTGATTAATCGAAAACTTTTCATTTTATAAGCAGTTTGTGAGCAGTTATATCTTGCGGGGGGCAACCAGAACTCGAAAAAAAAATTAATTTATCCGAAAAAAATGTTGTTCCACTCGAAGTATTTCATCGCGTCATCAATCTCCTGCTCAATCGATCGAAAAAAAATCAGTTCTGGTTGCCTCTCACATAGTTCTGGAGTTCTATGTACTTTTTATTGATAGTTCGGTTGTTAGTAACGTTTTTTCTTTTCGTTGGGGGGGGGGGGGGGCAGCTTCAGTAAATTTACTCGAGTGCACCGTTGTATATATTTGGTTGATGAGAAAAAGTTGTAAAGACATTTAACAGAACTCTTGCGGGGGCAACAGGAACTCCAAAAATAAAATCATTTTTCCAACAAAAAAATTTGGGTCCACTCAAAGCATTCCATCGCGTCATCAATCTACGGCTCAGTCGATGGAAAAAAAATCAGTTCTGGGTGCCTTTCACATAGTTCTGGAAATCTATGTACTTTTTAATGATAGTTCGATTGTTAGTAACGATTTTTTTCGTTCACGGCGGGGGGGGGGGGGCGACATCATAAAATTTAGTCGAGATTACCGTTGTAAATATTTGTCTGATGAGAAAAAGTTGTAAAGACATTTGACAGAACTCTTGCGGGGGCAACCAGAACTCCAAAAGGATCATCATTTTTCCGACAAAAAGATTGGTCATCAGTCTAATGCTAAATCAATGTAAATCCGTTTTGCTTGTCTCTCACACAGCTCTGGAGTTCAGAAGTCTTGCGGGGCAACCAGAACTCAAAGCATTCCATCGTGCCATCAATTAACTGCTCAGTCGATGGAAAAAAAATCAGTTCTGTTGCCTCTCACATAGTTCTGCAATTCTATGTAATTTTCATTGATAGTTCCGTCGTTAGTAACGATTTTTTTCCGTTGAGGGGGGGGGGGCAGCTTCATAAAATTTACTCGAGTGTAACGTTGTAAATATTTGTCTGATGAGAAAAAGTTGTCAATTCATTTAACATAACTCTTGCGGGGGCAACCAGAACTCCAAAAGGAAAATCATTTTTCCCACCAAAAAAATTGGGTCTACTCGAAGCATTCCATCGCATCATCAGTCTAATGCTAAATCAAATTAAAAAGACGTAAATCCTTTCTGGTTGTATCTCACACAGTTCTAGAGCTCAGAACTTTTGCGGGGCAACCAGAGATCCAAAGGAAATATAATTTTTCCTACAAAAAAATTTGGGTCCACTCAAAGCATTCCATTGCTCCATCAATCAATTGCTTAGTCGATGGAAAAAAATCAGTTCTGGTTGTCTCTCACTTAGTTCTGGATTTCTATGTACTTTTTATTGAAGTTATTTGTCACGCCAATTGGAAAAAAGCTGTTTCGAGAAGTTTCCAGTAGTCGGCCATTTTGTACATCGAGAGAATAAAAATTCTAACAGTTTGATATTCATACTAAATAGATGTGTGATTTATTTTAAGAGTGAAGCACTTTTTGATACGAAAAAAAATTGTTGTATTCGCACATGATTTTATACCCATTACTGTGGCCTGAGGTCTTAAATGTCAGGTCATTTTACAAGATCAGCATAACCTCACAAATACTCAAACGGAGTTTTCTCATGGATCACGAACGTCTTTTTCGGGGAAAACAGAGCATCGGGCTTTCTCTAAATATCATTAACGGGCTACATTTACCTAGCTGGATCAAAAAATTGCAATTTCGAAAAATATTTTTATTTGATAGTATCACCTTTTAGCTACATTCCCTGAAAATTTCATTGAAATTCTCCTAAGATTGGATGAGCTGCAGCTTCTAACAGTCGGTCGGGCGAGCGGTAGCGACAACATACTTCAAACTTTAAACGCGTTTTTCTCGAAACACTGTTTTTTAAATCAGTGGACATGATATCTCGAGAACCACTACATGGACTGTTTCCAAACATACAGGAGATGCGATGAGAAACATTTGAAGGACGTTGGCGATCTCACTTAAAAAAAATCGATCTTCATTTTTTGATAGTTAAGTAAGAATTACTTTTTTCATAGATTTTGTGTGCTCGAGTTTCAATTTGTCGCCACGTTGTTTAAAATAATGATTTTATAAATCGCTGATCATCAACGCCTCGAATTTATTGTAAAATAAATGGCCGGCGGCCATGTTTTTGTTCTTTTTCTGTATTTTTGGCCATTTTTTTAAAGCCTCAATATATATACCTTTGTATTTAAAAAAAAATGCGTTTCTTTTTCACCAACCGTTTCCAAAAACAAAATCGGAATTTGGCAATTTTTTTTTACTCTCCAGGTAGCCCCTTAATCTCGGACAAATCTCTGTCCGAAAATGTCAGTTCTCCTCGCGTCACGTGGTACTTGTACTTCGCTCTTCGGCAGGTACAGTAAACTCTCCTAAACTCAAAGCTCTGCAGTAGGCCATTTCCCCCCAAATCTCTCTGGTGGTAACACGAGCGGAAAAGCGTTACTCCCACCTTCCTTTATTCATGGAAAGGCGCTATCATAACCTCAATTTTAACATTAAAGTTTCTCTACTTCGTAATTCCAAGTCATAAAGAACATGAACGAAAAAAGAAAAGCGAAAAGTGTACCGCTTTCAATTGAAAAGGTTGCATTAGAAAATGTCGAGATCGGAATATCAGTTTCCGATATCGCCAAAAGTGTGGATTTAGCGGAATCAACAGCTCGACACTGGAAAACGCAGAAAGTAGCCCTAAATGAATGGACAAAAAACTGCGACGATATTCGCGATACAATAGAAAAAAAATGGATACATCACGTTATAAGAGCAATATTATTGTTGGGCTGTCATCTCTTTTTAAAAGTTTATTATACTATAAAAAACAAAATAAAAAAGAAACTATTTTATTTCATAGTGACTTCGTCCAAAAATTATTCACCCTCAAACAATAATAAAGTATTCCAATCTGAAATAACCTAGTAAAAATAACAAGTGACATTTGAACATTTATCGGGTGAACTTCCGAAAAGCTGTTGCACCCGACTTGGCTGAAATTTTGCACAGATGTTCCATTTAATATATAAAGTCATTCCCCAAAGGGATTTTTGGTGCATTCCAATAGTTTTCAAGATACCGAATTTGTTTGGGTTTTTTTTATTTCTTTGTTTGGGCTACCCCTGCACTATAGATATAGATATACTCTTGCGGAATAAAAAATAAACTTTAAAATTCGATTTCTCGTAAACTATTTGAATGCGCCAAAAATCCCTTTGGACGATGTCTTTATATATTGAATGGAACATCTGTGCAAAATTTCAGCCAAATCGGGTGTAACAGCTTTTCAGAATTTTTCCCATTTGTCCTAACCTAACTATATACCGCCGTACTACGTCGCTCAGTTGGTTGGGGACGCTCTCTAGTACCACGGAAATTCAGTCCCGAGAGCGTTGTTAGGGAGAGTTTACTGTACCGTCCGACTCGATCGGTATTAGCCGAGAAAGATCGCGGTTACCTACGTTACCGACAACCAGTACCAATCTTCCTTACCAACCGAGAACCCCTCCGGTAGAAAAATTATCATCCACGTACAGAATTACAAAACCTCAAGATATTTATGCTTTCAGTTCATCGGAGCGTGTACATTTTATTAAAAAACCAAATTTTTCACGATGTTTACAATTTCCCAGCCGCTTATAAAGAATATGTTGAGACAACGCTAAGCCTGAAGAACCGGACGTTCGTGTTTTCCTTCCAGACAATCGTTCGCCGCGGAATATCCGGTTCCACCCTGTACCAACACGCCCATAAGAATGAAACATTACGAAAGCGCGTCGATATTGCTCCAAAGAACCGATAATTACCCTCCTGAGCAAAATTATATCGTTCTCCGTTAATTTCGAGTTGTCCAGTGGATTGATCCAATCTTTTTTCAATATCTTCTCGACGCACTCGACCGTGACGACGTCCCCCCTGAAACGGCAAACTTTACAGTTATCCTTCGAAATGTACTCTCGCGCAGGGTTGCGAAATTTGTAATGAAAAAGTAATGCATTATTCATTACTTTTTTAATCGGCAATGAAAAAATATTTCATTGCCCATGACATTGCATTCAGTAATGTAAAAAAATTCCACTACTCATTACATTATATTTCGTAATGTAAACAATTTCCGTTACTCATAACATTGGATTTTGTAATGTAAAAAATGTCCATTACTCATTACATCATATTTGGTATGTAGAAAATTTCCATTACTCATTACAATGAAATTTGTAATGTAAAAAATTTCCATTACCTTTTGCAATGTGAAACATTTTCATTACACAATGCAATGTAATCTGTAATGACAAAAAATGTCATTACACATTACATTGTAATGGGTAATGGAATTTGTTTACATTACAAAGTGTAATGTAATGAGTAACGGACATTTTTTACATTACCAAATTTAACGTAATGAGTAATGGAATTTTTTTACATTACAAAATATAAGGTAGTGAGTAATGGAATTTGTTCACATTACTAATGTAATGTAAAAAATCTCCATTACTCATTATAAGGTAATATGGATTATTATTCGTTTCCCATCGGGTCAGATCGACCCAGTGCAAAAACCGCTGCCCCTAATGGGAAACGAATAATAATCCTCATACATTGTAATGAGTAACAGAGATTTTGTACATTGCATTGCATTAGTAATGTGAAAAAATTCCATTGCTCATTACATTATATTTTGTAACATAAAGAAAATCAATTACTCATTACATTACATTTTGCAATGTAAAATATTTCCATTACTCATTACATTGGACTTTGTATTGTAAAAAAATTCCATTATCCATTACATTGGACTTTGTAATGGGTAATACAAATATTTCACATTACAAAATGTAATGTAATGAGGAATGGACATTTTTTACATGACAAATTCCAATATAATGAGTAATGAAATTTTTTTACATTAGGAAGTTCAATGTAATGAGTAATGGCAATTGTTTGCATTACAAAATGTAATGTAATGGGTAATGGAAATTTTTTACGTGAATTAATGTAATGCAATGTGTAATGAAATTTTTTTCCATTACAAAATGAGTAATGAAAACGCGAATGCATTACAAAAAGTAATGGATTATTTTCAACCCTGCTCTCGCGTTTCGATGTGAAAACTGTTCCTCACGTTGTTTTTATAACCGCACAGGGAACGTTATTTCCCAGTATGTCGTGTGTAATGGGGCACATGTATCGTGCCTGCTTGACGATCAGCGCTTGCTTGTCGTCGGGATCTTTCACCTCGGTGAACTTCACAGGAATGAGATCCTTGGCTCTGAGGACGCGTCCGCTCTCTGGGCAGTAGATATTCTTGTCCGGCTTGTTTATCGGGGCTGGTTTGGCCTGCGGCGTCTTGGACGGGATCCAAAAGCTCGGCAGACTCTTGTCGCGCCCGTTGGTCATGTTCGATACGGAATTACCGCCGTCGGAGGCGTCCTTGTCTCTCCCCGACCGTGACACGATGTTCTTCTCGCCCTTGAGGAATTTTTGGAGCTTTTGCAGCTCTTCGTTCGCCGTTTGCTCCTGGGCCTCTTCCTGTGGCGGTGTAAGGTTAATACGTCGGGTGGTTGAATTTTTTCACCTTTCTACTCGTGATAAAGACACGTACCTCGTCTCGTTGCTTCTGTTTCTCGTACTCCTTCAATTGTCGCGCGTACTCTCTCTTCTTGGTCAAAATGTACTCCAGAATGGCTTCCTTGTCGAAGAGATAGCCGTCGCGTCTGAAATATTCACGGGGATGAAAAGACGCGCTAGATGATGACTGAAGTGAGGCTTCGCGATTGTTCGGGAATATTTACGTGACCACGGGATTCCTGCACGGCTGTAGAGACAGGCAACAACAGTCGAAATCCTTGACGGAATCTTTGCCGACTCTGTGACTGTTGGTTCCGTAACCGGAAGCGGCCGCGTCCTTCTTCTTCTCGTGATAAGTATACACCGCGCCAGCCGTACAATTTCTCGCGTGTCGCGTCATTTTTGAACGGACGGAATAGGGGAGAATAAACAACGGGAATACGATGATCTTTTGGCGTACTGTTGACGGCGTCGAGCGGGAGGATCAGCTGGAGGAGAAACGACGGGGCGATCCGCGCGTGGCGCCACCTGTGACGATGATAAAAAGTACGCGTTTGCTAGTCTTCTGCTCGGTGGGTAACGAATCACGGGAACTAATACGACTCGATAATTCGAAATGTAAACTTTGAGGTATTTGTTCGCGCAGGGCCGTATTTTGTCGGTGCAGGGCCCTTCTCAATCATTGGTTAAATGTCAATGACGCTTAATAAAAATAAGTCAATCAATTATTATATCCAGCGATAAAATGGAATAAAAATTTCGCGCAAACTTTGTAGATTTAGACGTTTTTACATTTTCTCTGAAAAGTCGCGGCTACGAAGTGTTTTTTGCTAGTCACGTTATTCTGTTTTATCATTAATATCTTCTTTAAGACGGAATGACACGTCATCGCGGTCGGTATGGTAGAACAATTGTAGATACCCAAAAATCTCTGGAACGGCTCTTCAGATCCCGTCGAAATTTTGCAAAGCGACGTCGAATAGATAGACGAACAACTGTCTGCCCCTCAAATTTTCTGAATTTGAGAAAAAAAAACGTAGATTGGCTTATGATAAGACAATCTACGTTTTTCCCCTCAAATTCAGAAAATTCGATTTATATTTTTAACATATGCAAAAAAATTGTAATAACTAAATTTTCCATGTGTAAACTGTTTAATTAATGTTCACATTTAATTAGAAAAATGGAAAAATAGTTATTCCAACGATTCGCGCAGTATTTCTAGGTTTGATATTTGGCAATATTGGTTCTATCTCCGTCTCTTTTTACTCAACCAGGCGAGTTTAACCTTCATGCTTTTCAACGTCGATCTGTCAAAACAATGTGAGGTGCGGAAAATATAAAGCATTTTATTCGGGCCACGACTGGTAAAAAGCGTGGAAAATTTGTGTCGGCGAAATATGTCGGTTAAAAATGAAATATGTGTGGAAATTCGAATGAGTGAGATGAGGTTAGGACTACAGTCAGCTGTTGCCTTGCGGTCACGTCTCTTTATCGTAGCAAGTGGCAATAAATCCAATACCGGAAGTTCAAATTAAACTTGATATTACATAAAAATTAGGACAATAAGCGTAATTTTTTCTGAGAGCACTGGATTACTACAAGTGTTACGCATGTAAATCTGATTATTTTTAAGAATCTGACATTCCCATTATTATATACACTTTTGTAGCTACCGGAAATTGGGTTTTTGTATGTCGTCTCGGAATTCCTTCACAAAAATACGCAATTTTAATATTGCTCTGTAATTAGGTCGATAAACGTCCCGGAAATTTTACAGAGACGATTATTAATATATTTAGTGAAGCTCAAAAACAAATTGTAAAAATCCTATGGATTTTATTGGCCTGGCAATAGGACTACCTTAAATGGTGTCCCGCTGTTTTTATTGTCGTTATGGAATCGTGAGAGCAGTTTATATCAGGCATCTAGAGTTATTTAGTGTATAAATTATTGGATAGAAATGTGGCCAGTGTGTCATCTCCATAAAGCGCCGTATAAATGAAACGATTTTTAGAGTAGTAATTTTTCGTTAAAAGTTTGGTAACTTGGCTTGAAGTTTTATCAGTATACTGGGATGTATTTTTACTTGATTATAGACGAAAATCGGTTAATTGGCAAATATTCGGGATCGTTAAAGGAATACCTCAAAATTGGCGTTCTTGAGCACATAGCAAAATTCTCTTTCGAAAACCAACTTCGCACGGACCACATTAAGGGCTCACACAGAGTTGAAATTTTTGAACACATCGTTTTTTGGTTTTTGGCGGACTCGCAAAATCTAACATTTGAAAGATATTCTCTGAAAATTTCAAGTTGAACTGTTCAGAATTGAGGGAGTTACGGGCGTGTATAGGTGAGTTCCGTGAACCGGTAAACTTTAAATCCATGTAAAATAATTGATTATATTACATATATTAATAATTAAATGCATGTTAAATCATTTCTTTCAAAAGCGTTGACCACGATATCTGAAAAATCACAGCAGCGATCACCTTCAGATTTGATAAGCTTTATTTACATCTCAAAAAGTAGTGCTTGAACGAAAGAATTTCTTTCAATGCATAATTTTTTTTACAAGCTTTTATTTAACTTGACTTTCTGTGAGATGCAGAACGGAAAATCGACAATTCGCCCGCTTCCCGACTACTTAGAGCTCTGAAATTTTTCAAACATGCATCTAAAATCTGACAATGCATGATTCAACTTAAAAAATATATATATATCCATAAAATGCTCAACTTTTCATGTAAAATGACCGATATCTAATCATCCATATAAAATCGCACTAACACATACAAACAAATTCGTAGCCGACTGTGTTTGTATGTGAAAAGTTTATATGCAGCAATTAGTCGTAAGGTCAATCTCAATTACAGGCTTTGTTATTTTTTACAAACATTCCATGTTCCTAACGTACAAACTCGTTAACTAGTAAACTACTAGTAACAACTAACTAGTAAAATCAATTGAAGAATACAAAGTAGAAAATAATTTATACGTAAAAGGCAATATTCGAAAAACATGCTTTAATTTAATGTGCTAAAAAGTAAGAAATCATTTTTTTCACCAACTCACCTATATTCGATTATAAATACAAGCTTGGGGCGCTTAAAATTCAGACATATAATCTTTATTTTACATAAATTCGTTAACATATCAACTATATTTAATTGACTGTAAAGCAACTCTATATTTCTGAAAGACAAATCCTGAAACTGAGTATAAACGTGTGATAATAATTTCTCTAATGACTATTGTGCCAAATTAAATACAGTTGATGAAGCTGAATTGATCAAATTTATTAAACATTTAAAAAGTTGAGCGCCCCAAGCTTTTATTTATAGTCACATCTAGGTGACTTGGTAAAAAAAATGATTTTGTACTTTTACCTACATTAAATAAAAGCTTATTTAAAACATTTTTTACATATAATTTATTGACGAAAATAAAGTGTTTTTTCCACCGAAAATCTATACTTTCACTTTGGACTGCGGACATTTTTACAAAATTGAATATTTTATTGAATCTTTCGTCGAAGCACTAGACAATTCCATGCAAAAAGTAAATGCATTTGATTTGTTTTCTTTCGGATCATTTGCTTCCGAGCAGCAATGATCACGGGCGTTTTTCAAACAGCAGTCTGCACAAACCATTCGATCTACCACATTAATAAATATTTTTCGATACGAAAATGGTAAAAGATACGTAACACCATACTCTTAAATGTAAAAAAAAATGTTAAACCTACACACGTTTTTCGGGAATACATTCCCGACAATTCCTCCTTTTTTCGCCCACGAGCAAGGTGTAACTCGTCAATAACACTTTAAGGGGCTATACCAGTGTGACACTTTAAAAAAATCGATTTTTTTTGTCTTTTTTGACAGTTTATACTTTCAAGAATATCATTATCATTTATATCATTTATATCAATATTATTTTATCTTGCAAAAATCGATAGTTAAATCTTTCAACGCGTTTTCATCGAAATGAGATTTTTCAAAATTTGCTCAATAAGCAATTATCCGATTGACTTGAAATTTGAACTGAGTACTCTTAAATATATTTACTCTACGATGACGTAGGATATTTCTGATTGGATGAAAATTGACGATTTGGCATTGAGAAAAACGACCATTTTATAGGCAAGAAAACAGACTTTTTTCATAACTACGCCATTTTGTGAGATTTTGATATTTTTCGAAAATCCTACGTCATTGTACAGGAAATACCTTCCAGTTTAACGACATTTTTTCCTTTTTCGGTTTAAGCTACTCAATCGGCCGGAATCATGTCAGCAGTGGAGGAACTTTTTTTTTGGCGCCTCCAAAGGCAGCGCATAAATCGCTTGGACCTCAATATTTTTCTATGAAAAAATCATGTAATATAGGTCAAATATAGCCAAATATGTACTTAATTTTCAGAAACATTTAATTGAGTTGTCTTCCAAAAAATTCCCGAAAATCACCCAAATTTTCAGCATTCACACTGGTATAGCCCGTTAAATGATCTGCGCTCGATCATTCCACCCTTAATTATAACTTCTCGGTACTATTGTTTTCCAAAGCTCACCTAAATTTGCTAGTCGCTCGAATCCGAGCTTTCCTTCTTCCGTTTTTTGTGCTTCTTACTCTTGGACTTTTTCTTCCTCTTTTTGTGTTTGTTCTTGCGTCTCCGCTCCTCCTCGCTACTGTCGGTGCTCTCGCTCTCTGAATCGCTGGAATCTTTTTCCGCCTTTTCTCGCTTCTTCGACTTTTTGGAGCTCTTCTTGCTCTTGCTCTTTTCCTTCTTCTCTGTGACTTTCAATTTTTTACTCTCTAGCTCCTTCTCGCGAAGTTCGGTCAGCGGTGTGATGTAATCCTCGTCGCTGTCCGAACTTGTGCTGCTCACGTCTAATACGATCTCCTTGTTGGGATCTACCTTGATGAAATTTCTGCACTGATAGGTGAGATGACCCGCGTAGCCGCATTTTCTGCACGCCGGTCTCACTTGTTCCTTGCTCTGCGGTATGAGTCTCGACAGAAATTCCGGATCCATACTTGCAGAGGAGAAAAAATGTACAGGGATTACGCTTTCCGCCTGTTTTGCCTGGCGCAAGGTTGATCTTCCTTTGCCGCACTATCGATGATGATAATTCGCATTACGGAATCGAAATTGACGGAAATACTACCGAAAACTTTAATATCGTAATTATTATGACAAGTTCTTGAGGATTTTTTGAACGAGGGCAAAGAAATTTCAAGTAAAATACAAACGTATAGCAAACGAGTCAACATAACCTGAAAAATGTTCGATCGAGCGTGGTGCACACGCGAAAATTTTTGGAAGAGTGCAAAGCATCGTTGAGTCCATGGAATTAATTTAAAGAATACATCTTATACTTTACCTCGTTCAAAATATGCATTTTTTCAAGTAAATCGCCATTTTTTGAGGTTATGTCGACGTTCGGAGGCTTTCAAGCACATAGGTTATCTTTTAAATCATTCTACTTACCTTCCCCCGAAACTGCGGACTGCCGACGACGATCTTAATTATCTAATGCTCCCTCGAATCGATAGATTATTGAAATACATTTTGATCGACACGCATTATTGTATGTTTACAAGGAATTGGGACTGATCGAGACGTTTGCTTCCGTACGCATCCTCGATGAATCGTTCAAGATACCGACTGATGGTAACATAGAGAGCACCGCTGAGCTACCGACTGACGGCAAACCAGCGATCCCTGCTGAGATACCGACTGATGGTAATCGAATCTGCAATCGCGTTTTCTTCCCTCGACTGAATTCGAGAACTATATACATATATAATCAATTACAAGGACGATTACGCATTGTGTAAATATTTTCCATTCACTGATTTCCTGTAAAAACAAATGCTTTTTATTACAACATTATAAAATCTACATCGACCACAAGTGCCACAATAAAATATATAATTTTTCTTCATATAGATCCAAATATAGTATATACGTAAAGAATGCGTGTTGTGTTGTACGTTTAAAAAACGAAGAGACATTGACGCATGAAAAGTACATTGATATGAAATATGTCGTTACAGTGAAGAAAGAAATAAAAAGATTACGCCATTCATTAAAACTACGGACGTTCAATCCAGACGCTTATTTTTCGGTCTTTCCTTGTTTACGCTATTTTCGATACACAATACGTTACATGTACCAATTTTTCTTCATATTACTGTTTTTAATTGCATCTTTCACTATGGAATATATCTAACATTTCTCTCTCTCTCTCACACACACACACACACACACACACACACACACACACACACACACACACACACACACACACACACACACACACACACACACACACACACACACATCTCTAAGAAATAACTACATTCTACATTTTCTACTATATACATCCTTACAATTCTATTCTCGTCTATGGATGACTATATTCTCACTACGCCTTCAATGCGGATGATGCACCAAAAACGTTAAGTACAATAATAAACGAAGACATGGTAGGCGGATTCCTGTGTGTGTTTTTTTCTTCTTCCATTACGAGACATTCGCCTCATATCGAAACTAGTGAAAAACGTACGAATTACGTGACTCCTCGCAAAAAGGATATTCAATATCATTTAAATCGAGCAGACGTCAGCCTCGATATTGTTTCTTTTCAACATCCACTCTATTTTATACGGACACGTAAACACAGAGACTCTCCGTTCCTTCGTTGCAATTCTCCCCTCGTTTCTCGCATTTTTCCGGCCAGTGAACGAGAGACTTTTTTTTCAATCGTAATAGAGCAACAGCGAAAACACAGAAACATTCGCTCACACGCCAATTATACCGTTTTCATTCACTCCGTTGGTTCTTTACGTCCAAGCTAGTTATTGTGAGTTCGTGGTCCTCTGTGTTGCGTCGAGTATGAATAAGAGGAGACGTTCTCACTTCCGGTAACATCCGCGGGAGGTCGCATCAACGATCATACGCGATTTTACAGATTGGTGTTGTAATTCATGTGCGGGAAGATACTGCAACGAAATACTGAGCGAGCGTGAATGGGAGAAAAAAGATGGTCCGGAAAATCAGAGAGGGAAGAATATAGAGAGTACTTCCGGATCGAAGCGATCGGCGAATGTCTCTTCCTTTCGTTTGTGCTCGAAGCTGGCAAATAAACTCGTCCTTTTTACTCGCGAGGACTATCCCGCGGTAATTATCTATTAAAAAAACATTAAACCAATAAGATTTACCGCAATTTTGCCATTTTTGCTAATGCATCCGCGAACGTATAATACTTTGTTGAAAGAATGAGGTGATCCACCATACTGGAATGTCAACTGAATTCGGGGCAAACTCGAGAACAAAAGAACTGATCAGATTGGATAAAACCTCTGTCATACGAAAATTACGTTTACTACATTATGTTATGGTTATCATGGCTTGAGTTGCAAAATGAACAAAAATGCTGTCAGAAAAAAAACCCCTCGAATTGTCTAGTTTAAAAAAAACGATAAGCCCAGGCTTCTAGGCTTATTCGTTTCCGTTGGCATAAAAAACAAAATCTCGCGATATTCGAAATATCTAACCGAGTCTTCGATAATTCGAGTATGCCTCGTCTACTCTCGAGTGTCGTCGTTTTCGTTGTACGAATGTGATGAAAAAAAATGATAAGGTAAAAAAACTGCGTTTGTCTCGGTTCTAATAGATACGTGAAGACAAGCTACTGATATCGCCGAATGCGTATTGTTAAGGGACCATTTCAGTGTACATTTTTTTTGAAAATAGTTTTTTTGCATTATTAAAAATTATGGACTTGCATAAAAATGCTGTTGAATTTTGGTCGCGAAATTCGAATTATTCCGGCCGCTACAGCCTTACTTAGAGAAAGGGATTCGACCAGCTGCGTGATACCTGCGTGAGAAAAACGCGTTTTTCTCGAAACGTCGTTTTTCAAAATGGTTGAAAATTTGAAACGAAGAATTTTCGGGCTATTCGTCTCAAATTTTGCCACATTATTCTTCACGTCATTTCTTAAGGGGCTATATCAGTGTAGCACTTTCAAAAAATCATTTGCCTTTTTCGACAGTTTCTGCTTTCAAGAATATCCTGTAAAAATTTCAAGGCCGTGTCTCATCGATAGTTAAATCATTAAACGGTTTTTCTCGAAATGAGATTTTTCAAATTTGCTGACATTGTAACTCAAAGAGCAATTATCCGATTGACTCGAAATTTGAACTGAGTACTCTTAAATATATTTACTCTACAATGACGTAGGATATTTTTGATTGGATGAAAATTGACGATTTGGCATTGAAAAAAACGACCATTTTATAGGCAAGAAAACAGACTGTTTTTCATAACTACGCCATTTTGTTAGTTTTTGATATTTTTCGAAAATCCTACGTAATTGTACAGGAAATACCTTCCAGTTTAACGACATTTTTTCCTTTTTCGGTTTCAGCTATTCAATCGGCCAGAATCATGTCAGCAGTGGAGGAACTTTTTTTTGGCGCCTCCGAAGGCAGCGCATAAGTCGCTTGGAACTCAATATTTTTCTATGAAAAAATAATGTATTATAGGTCAAATATAGCCAAATATATTCGTAATTTTTCGAAACATTTAATTGAGTACTTTTCTTCCAAAAAATTCCCGAAAATCACCCAAACTTTCAGCGTTCACACTGGTATAACCCCTTAACGTCGTATGGAAGCGTTTTTATTTTATTTGAAATTTCACATTTTTTTTAAAGAAAAACTGTCGAAAAAAGTCCCAATTTGACACTTAATTTTGAAATGGCCAAGATTTTGTTAATTTGCGTGGAAAAAAAATTCTCCGTACGTCTCTACAGTTTTTCATACTGATTAATAATCTTTTTGATTTTTCCTTTCAGCTAATTTTCGCCGTAGTAGGACTTTCTACCGTCGGCCGCTACTTTTTAGGCATCATTTTGCAGTGGCCAGAAAAATTATATAAAAAATAAACCTAAAACATAAGAAAACATTTTTACGTACAGCTTTTTGTATTGTTTTTCTGTAGTTTTGTAATGTTTTTATGTACTTATATTTTTTTTTATGTATTTGAATAAGCGAAAAAGAAGGACTGATTGTCTAATTTCATTTTTTTAAAAATCATGAAAATCAGCGACTTTCAAGCCACACTGGAATGGTCCCTCGATTCTAACGATAATCGCTATTTGTAATCTCACTACAAGAATGCATACAGCACCGCGCACTTTCGTTCGTTTTGGTGTCACTTTTTTTGCCACGACCTACACATACATCGACCCTAGGGACAACAACGAACTCAGCGATCATGCTTTTCCATTTCGGGCAGCAGATCCGGGAGGACTTTGTGCGGCAGACTTTTGTCGATTTGGTAGCGCGAAAACGAGGCAACTGGAGGAAGACCCGGGGCAAAGCGGAATTCGGAATTTGAAGAGCTCGAGTCATTCTCGGGCCTTGGCAGAATTTCATTGAAAGTTGCAGCGGGTGGGAAGGGGAACGTCCCTATCTTCGGTTTCGTGTGTTGGGGGAAAACTTTTACAACTCGTAGCACGAGAGCGTTATCGTGTGCTCATCGGGAGTGATCGTGTCCTCCCTAAGGGGTGATCTTTGGATCTTTGGATGATCGAAAATTACGAAGAACGACTAACGATTGGAGGACCGTAGAAATATTCGTCATTGTACGAGATTAACGATCGGAGAAAATGGAATTAACCGCGTAGCGATAATCTACACGAGGGAGGGATTTTTTCGTTCGTTTTTACTCCAGTTCAAGAACGATTTAATACTTCGTGGTCCCATATATCAATGTACTCACTTCCATCGACAATAAAATCTAGAAGGGCCCTCATATAGGCGTGTCGGACATGTACGAGAAAATCGACGGACAACCACCGCACCGTTCAATTGCTATAATTACTTGATGGGTTCATTTTATATATGTAAATATATATATGAGGTATTCCACGTGAATCTGGTGGACTTTTTCCCTGACCCCCGCCAATGCGATTTTCTTTTTATCTGATTCCATTGATTCTAAAAGACACCCTGAATTTTTTGTACAATTTTCGAATAAACCCTCAGAAAAAAAATTCTCCGAAAAATAACGCCCCGATTTAAAAATCTGAAAAAATTCCCAAAAATGTGTGATTATGTGTATAAATTTTCAAGCTACCACCGGCAGTGGAAGTAAAAAATGTTCTCTGCTTTCTGAGCAATTAACATTTTGAAAAATCCGAAAAATTGACTGCTAACTGTTCAAGGTCCATGATTGTGATTTGGTTATTCCAAAATGGTCAAAAAAATTCATTGTGGGTATCAAAATATTCAAGTATCCGCCCGACGTAAGCGGTTGTTGAATTTTTGAGATTTAAAAAAAAGTTAATCGCTCAGAAAGCACGAAAAAAATCATACTTCCACTGCGGGTGATAGCTTGAAAATTTTTACACATAATCACACATTTTTGAGAATTTTGTCGGATTTTTAAATCAGGGCTTTTTATCGAAGAATTTGTTTTTTTAACTAAGGGTTGTTTCGAAAAATGTAAAAAAAAATTGAGGGTGTCTTTTAGAGTAAATGGAATTAGATTTAAAAGAATTAATCGAATTGGCGGGGTTCAGGGAAAAAGTTCACCGGATTCACGTGGAACACCTCACACACACATATGTATATATATATAGTGTGTATGTGTGTGTGATAGCCCATCAGTTTCAAAATAATTTTTCTCTTGTTTTTGCAAAAAAATGCATGGAAATCGCATATGAGAAGAAAAAGGAATAAAATTATATTGAATCGTAAAGCGTGGACTGAATTGAATCTCATAATGAATATTAATTGATATTTTATGGTAGACTCGGTGCGAAAAAACGCCCTGTTGCTTTACCATCGTGCATGGTGAAAAATTAAGGGGCTACTTCTATCTAGACGCCCGAAAAAATGGACAAAATTCCGATCTTTTTCCTAGGAAACGGTTGGTAAAAAAGAAACGTATTTTTTTAAAGACTTAGGTACATACAGGGTATCCTGTTTTGAACGGATAAACCTGCAATTTTCGATAGGTCAGTTTGTGTCCCACTCTATGATGGAATTTCAGTTTGGTAAAAGTTTTTCGAGATTTTGGGCTTTGTTGTTTGAAAAAAGAAAAAAATCATCTGCTTTTGGTTTTTCGCATGCCATTTTTACAAATGATATGAATCGACAATAACTAAGCAACTTTTTAAAGTAATTGGCACGATATGCGTAGTACATTTTTTTTTACACTGCAGGTTATCAAAGTCAGATGTTCGAATTGGTTTGTATGAAAATTCTGCATAAGATCTTTTTTCATGAAGGTTCCTTAACATTTAAGGTTAAAATGAGGACTTTTCATCTGCTTTTGGTTTTTCGCATGCCATTTTTACAAATGATATGAATCGACAATAACTAGGCAACTTTTTAAAGTAATTGGCACGATATGCGTAGTACATTTTTTTTACACTGCAGGTTATCAAAGTCGGATGTTCGAATTGGTTTGTATGAAAATTCTGCATAAGATCTTTTTTCATGAAGGTTCCTTAACATTTAAGTTTAAAATGAGGACTTTTCTAGATAAAACAAATAACCAAGAGTATTTTTTTTAACCGGGTCAAAAAAAAGTTATCATTTGTAGAAATGACATGCGAAAAAAAGCAGATGACTTTTATCTCGAAAACCGGGGAACTTTTACCAAACTAAAATTTCAGGATGTCGTAAGACATGATCTGACCTATCGACAATTGCAGAATTATCCATCCATAACAGGACACCCTGTATATTGAGAGGCTTCGAAAAAAATCACCAAAAAAACAACTAAAACATGTCCGTCGGCAGATGATACTGTTTTCAAAGTCGGTGGACATGATATCTCGAGAACCACTTGTTCGATTGTTTCCAAATTTACAGGAGATACGACGAGAAACGTTTAAAAGTCGTTGACGATCTCACTCTTCTAAAATCAATCTCAACTTTTTAATAATTACGTAAAAACGACGACTTTTTCATAGATTTTGTATGCTCGAGTTACAACTAGTCGCCACTTTCTCAAAAAAAAAGAAAAAAATGATTTAAAAAACCGACGATCGTCAACGACTCGTATTTATTGTTAACTCGAATGACCCGTTTCGTTTTGAGATTTCAGATGCACCGTTTGAGCCGGAGAGTGTCCACCACCAAACGCCACGAAAAAAAATGTCATCATCAGCGGCCATGTTTTCGTTGTTTTTCTGTATTTTTTTGTGATTTTTAATAAAAAGCTCTCAAAATAAGCACCTTAGAGTTTAAAAAATGCGTTTCTTTTTCGCCAACCGTTTTCCAAAACAAAAAATCGGCATTTGGCCATTTTTTTGGCCTCTGGGTAGCCCCTCAAAGTAAATAATTTTGAAAGATAGAAGAAAAATCTTTCGTTCTTTCCAAGCCGCATACTTGGAGTGTGATCACAGTTTGACAAAAGGCATGTATGACAATTATACATGTTATAAATACAGTCGACGTTTAATACACATAATTTGCGCGTTAATAGAATTTTCCTGCCGTTTGCCAGGAGGGTTTTTGCACGCGAAAAGTCCGTGCTACCTTTTCTTTTGTTCCGCTCGCTTTTCGATCGGCATATATACATGTTCGAGAGCCACAGACGAGCTGCGCTGTTAAAAATCGACGAAATATCGACGATGGTAATATTGCATCCGAGAACTTCGCGACAGGGTCTACGAACGAACGTTTTCTTTCTTTTCCTCCTTCATTTGTCAATTTTCCCAAAACCGAGCTGACCGAAAATGGCGAATCGAGCTGTTCCAACACACTCCCCAGCTGGAAGTTGTTTCGTTTATTTTTCTTCTCGTCAACTCGGACCGAAGGTCGATTTCGCGTACTCTGCGATAATGGACGGAGTGAGCACATTCGTTGGTCTCGTTTTTCAAACGGAAATAAGCCGGCGGGAACGCATAACTCGTGGGGCGAAAATACGGCGGAGGAGGCCACGACGTTCGAAGGTTTCGAAAAAACGACCCCGCGAGAATTGAATCTTAATTCTTAGATGGAAACCTATCTGCGGGTGGAAGATCAAAATGTGTTTTTGGATTATTGTTAAAATTGTGCAGTATCGAGAGTATTGAAGGTGACTATTCGGCAATTGGACTGTTGAACGTCTCGATGTTTTTCATTGACATAAGTAACTGGGTAGAACGTCTAATTAACGTTGACGAAATTACTTGTGGCGAAATTAATATCAAAGATCTTTGGAAAAGTAATTTCGTTTTGTTTTGTTCCAAAAAGAGGATCTGATATAATGCTTCCGAACTTGTTTGGGTTTTGGTTGTTATTTTCACTTCATAACGAATCGGTTGCTCGCAATAAATCTGCACGTTGAGGCGAGACACCACTGTGACGCGTCGAAAAAATCAATTCTTTTTGCATTTTCTCAGTCTACATATGCAAGAATATGTGAAAAAAATTTCAAGATAAAATCAATTAAAGAAAGAAACATTTCTGTAATTGCAGTAGCTATTGTTGTACGCAGCCGTTTTCTTATTTAGTATTTTTTTTAGCTCTCAAATATAAATAAAACATTTCGACAAAATTGCACTTTTTTTTTAACAACCGCCATTTTGTGATTTGTTCTCGAAAAACACGGCTACTTACAACGAGAACTACATTTATATAAATTATGAAGAAAAAAAAAACATTATTTTTATTTCTCAGACTAACCATTGTCGAGGCGGGATATACATTTACAACGATAAAAAAATGGATTTCTTTTTTTTTTCTTTAAGCGATAGAACTATATATGTAGAATATTTTCCCAAAGTTCCAAAGCAAAATTCGAAAAACTTCAAACGTTAGAGCCCGTCAACGGGTCCGAGCCTCACCGCTCGGATTCGAAGCGGGCGTGAACTTCAAACGCGTTTTTCTCAAAACTGCATTATCGAAATTGGCGTGCAGGATTACTCAAAAACTATTAAGCCGATTGAGTTGAAACTTGGTAGAAATATTGATAACATTGGTACTTTTTTAATCCACATTTTACAGAAATGTTGCGTGAAATGTTGATTTTTTTTTTTGTAAATGCGTGCCAGTTTCGCACATTTGCATTTTCTTCATTTTAATTACCGATTGCCGATAATTAACAATTGCCGATTCGCAACTCCCACGGCGACCTTGCTGTAACACTCTGCCACAGCTCCATCATTTGAATGAATTAATTTTAAAAGAATGTTTTGTATATTTAAATATACTATTAGAGTATACCTAAAGTTTGATAATTGTAGAATAATTATTTCTTAGTTTTGAAAATCTCTCAATATGGCTTATTTTTTCCTGTCTAAATGTATATCCCGCCTTAAGTTATCGATCCGGCCGTTGGGTCAAATTTTTGTACAGAGGCTCTATATCGTTGCTAATTTTTTTTTAAATTAAAAACTTACACGAAATAAGTTTAATGTACGCTTAACACTTAGTACGTAAACGTTTTTCCGGTACCTTCCGTCTGTGAACCTGAGTATTTCAGGTCCTGCTGTTTTTTCACCCAGTTAAGACATTCGAAACTTTTCGAAAAAAAATGTATGCTAGTATTCGAAACATTCAATTTAATATATCAATCATAAAATGATAGGAAAATATTTTTTTTTCATATATTTTGCGTTAAATAAATGAAGCAACTCGGTAGAAAAGTAGTTTTGGCTCGGGCACGAATTAGCCACGTTTACAGGCGAAGTGTTGATAAAATACCTTTTTTCCAAATGCCAAATAAATAATCTGACAAAAAAATCGGCAAAGAACGACCTTTTTTCGATCACAGCGGTGTCCTCCCTCAATTCCGCGCGTTCCTTCTTCAACGAGCTACTTGTCCAACTTTTTCAAAATTGCACGTTATTTTTTGAGTACCTTGGTCGGCGTTATTCGCGTTAACGGTGACTTTGTCCTTGAAATTTAGCGGGAGATGTTAGCGGCTCAACATGAGCAGCTAGAAGAAGAGGAGGGATGCCTCTATGGACCAGGCATTGCCGATTAGCGGTAATTATAAACACATTTGTGTAAACACATTACAAAACTTTAAACGCGTTTTTCTCGAAAACACGTTTTTAAAAATGGCTGACATTCTCCTGACCGCTGTAATTAACATATCGACCGGAAATTTGGAGAGCATACTCAGAAAATATGTCTTCACGGAATGACGGATCGTTTTTTCGATAGATACATTTTTGCATTTATTATTTATCTTTTTATGCGAAAAAAACGCGAAAATTCGATTTTTTTTAAATTGCCGCCGTTTTCCGAAATTTGTACTAAACGAAAAAACCCATCCGTCATTCCATGACCAAAGGGCCACAGATTGATAATATGCTTTGAATTTGTGTTTCAGATCAACAAAGAGGGGGCAGTGATGTCAGCCGTTTACCTCCCGCGATTTGAGGACCTGTTTTCGCGGAGCTGCAACGGCCGCCATTTTGGTTATTTAAAAAAAAAAAAAATTTCAACGTTCTGTATATCATGAATAAAAGCAAGAAAAAAACCGCACTGAAAAAGCTTTACTCGTTTCCTTTAAAAAAAAAAAAAATGCAAACACCTGAAATATGGCACTCCAAGGACAAAGTCTCCCTTAAAGTTACGTGGACACGTAGCCAATAATAGGATCTGGTTCGCACCGGCAGAGTGAAAATTCCGGGCCAAGCGTGGGTGAATATCGTTGCGCGAGGTTTTCTTCAAGTCGGATTATCCGAAAAGCCGAGATAACTCCATAAGCGAAAGGGAAACAAGATTGGCCGAGCTACGACGAAAAGTAGCTGGCGGGGCCGCGATGAAAATAGCGAAAGCCCGAGACGAAGATAGCGATGGACGTGGACGTACGAAAGATAACAAAAAGAAAGGAAAAAAACAAGAAAGGTTTATAGCTCGTAGCCGTCGCGGCCGTTTATCCGTGTGGCGGTAGGCCTGCACAAGGCCGGGCTTGCGTACGAGTGCATTATGTGAACCCTCAGTTTAACATCGCCGGAAGATCTGCCGCCCTCGCCTCTCGGTCTGCGTGAAAAGCTAACCGTTGTTTTGCAGCAGCAATAATGAAACAGCTTTACGTAGGCGGTTCTAAAGTGTCGATCGGCGACGCAATACAGCAAATTGTTGAAGCAAGACTTACAGAGCGCGAACCAGGCGAGATTGTACAAGACTTTAGCGCTGACCGGCCTTACGGCGCTAACGCACATGGCGCCGCCGAACGGCAACCAGAATACAGCGAAGACGACGAAGCTACACATGTTCGTTTTCGTTAGCGCGTAGTCCCATGCGAAGGCTATTGGCGGCTTGAAGGATCCTCTGATGGCACGACGTACGCGCATTACCAACTTCATATAAACGAGTATCGTTACGAGCGCGGGTACTACGACGAGAATACACGCACCGACGATCTGCTGTGTCGCAATCCCGTTGAAACGACGTCCGCAGAAGTCCGGTCCAAGATCGAGCGACGATTGCAATCCAACCGCTGTACCGGCTATTGCCCATACCGCCAACGTAGTCGCCATTACTCGGCCCGGCGTCAACGCTGCGTAACTGATCAATCCGTATTAGTGTTATTTCATCGTTATTTTATCGTGAGATTCATCCCTTGCGGGAGCTTGTTTGTTCAAATGGCGGACGCGTTTTATTCTCGAGGCGAAATGACACACGGTTTTCATGGCAAGGAGTCATTGAAGGGAACCACCATCTAGGTGGGTCCAAAAATTGCACTGAGAAAATCTATGGTGCTCGTAACCATATTTTGACTATACAGTAGAACCTCGATTATCCGAACCAATTAGGACCGAGGCTAGTTCGGATAATCAAAAGTTCGGATAATCGAAACGTGGGTTATTCGGGACGGGATCATAAACAACACCTTTTTACATAAAAACAGTACATACATATATGTATGTACTGTTTTTATACATATGTGTATGTACCTTTAGGGTACATACAAAAAACCCACGCTTCGATTATCCGAACTTTTTATCCGAACGATTTTATGAAAAAAATATTTAAAAAGGCATTCGACTTTTGGGTTTTCTGGGACGAGATCATAAACAACAACTTTTTACATAAAAACAGTACAGTACATGTCAAATTTTAATATATATGTATGTACTGTTTTTATGTACATACATATATCAGGTGTTAATATATATATATATATATATATATATATATATATATATATATATATATATATATATATATATATATATATATATATATATATATATAAAACACCTGAAAAAAGTCGAATGCCTTTTTTAATATTTTTTTTATAAAATCGTCCATTTTTAACTGACGAACGGCCGTAACGCGTTTTTGAGCGGCTAAGTCTCGCAGCCGTTTGGTTGCTCATTGTTGCGTTGGGTTGCTCATTGTTGCTCACGGCAGTGGCAGCGAGCAACAATGTATCTTTCGCGCCAACGTTCGGATAATTGAGCGTTCGGATAAACTAAGCCATTGTTCGGATAATTGAGGATTCGGATGATCGAGGTTCGGATAATCGAGGTCCTACTGTATTTTATATTCACCTGGGGACAATAATATTTTATGGCCATAGTCACTGTCAAAAGTATAGTACTCCCTGGTGCAAATTCTTCTCCGAATTTTTCATAACTTCTCATATTTTAGTCATATTTGAGATTTTCGGAGAAAAAATGATTTAAAACGGATTCAAGTACTGGTCTATTTCCCAAAAATAATTTTTTTCTACTGAAAATTCATGATTTCTCATTTTTTCCCGGAAATTTCTCTTTTTCCTATGACCTGAGTGAACGGCTGCAGAGATATTCGGAGAAAAGTTGAAGATGAAAAGAAATGAGATTTTCGTAAAAAAAAAACTTGTTATTATTATTTTTTTCCGGAAATTTCCTTTTTTCCTATGATCTGAGCGAACGGCTGCGGAGATATTCGGAGAAAATTTGAAGAAGTGAAAATCAAGAAGAAAGAATCATTTATTTTTTAAGTAAGACTCAACCAGCAAAAAAACGCATTTTCGGTAAAACAAAGTATTTTTCTATGTAAGAACAAAGAATGAGAGTATTTTTTATGAGAGAAACAATAAGTAAGAATAGCAAAAGATTTTATTTAATAATTAAAATATTGTCCTTTTTCTATTAATAAATATAACTGATGAACAGGTGATCATGCAATATCATTTTGTTAGTTTGCGTTACTTGATAACCGGAGGAAGTATAATTTGAGCAAACAAAAAGTAAGAAATTATTTTTTATCTATATTTTTTATTTCATATAATTTCCGAGATTTTCCCGTGATCGTAATTAAAATGATGAGATATTCGGAAAAAATCGGAGAAGCTCGGCTGTTTGCGTAAAAATAATTGTCCGCAAAACGCCGAATTCTTCGTATTTGTTCCAATTTATAGAAAAATTCGGAAAAAATTTCCGGAAAAAATCGTAGTTTTTCGGAAAAAAATTTGCACTAGGCCTGCTTAGTGATATTTTAGCAGTTGCATGAATTATGCACATATGTTAACCGCAACCACCAATCTTATAAACATACTTTCTGTAATGGAAGAATCTTACTTCTTCTTATAATGGAAGTATAACCTTACTTCTTATAACCAATCTTATAATGGAAGAATGTATAAACATACATTCTTCCATCCTATATAATATAGTAGGGTTTCATAGAATGGATATTCTCTGATCCTATCAAAAATTTACTTCCCCAAGATTCTAATACTGAACTGAAATATGTATGAGGTATCCACGTGAATCCGGTGAACTTTTCCCCTGACCCTCGCCAATTCAATTTTTTTTTATCTGACTCCATTGACTCTAAAAGACACCCTGAATTTTTTTTACATTTTTCGAAACAACCCTTATTAGAAAAAAAAATTCTCCGAAAAAAAACCCTCCCTGTGACGTTGCCTGTGATTTGCGACGATGTTTATAGTCATTTGTACCATATTATAAAATACAACCTGCTATATGCGCATTTGGTGTATTGTAAAGGTTCCGTGAAAATGACTTCTTTCATAGATTTTGTATGCTCGAGTTTCAATTCGTTGCCATTTTGTTGAAAAAAATTATTAAAAAGATCGACGATCGTCAACGACTCGTATTCCTTGTTAACTTGAATAACCCGTTTGGTTTTTATATTTCGGATGGACCGTTTAAGCTGTAGAGTGTCCACCGTCAAACGTCGCGAAAAAATTTCCTCATCAGCCGGCGGCCATGTTTTTGTTATTTTTCTGTATTTTTTGGTGATTTTTTTTTCAAAGGCTCACGATATATGTACTTTTGTGTTAAGAATAGTGCGTTTCTGTTTCACCAATCGTTTTCGAGCAAAAAAAAATCGGAATTTGGCAATTTTTTTCGGGCCTCTAGGTACATGTACCCCATGAAGGTATCGTGGGCCTTTTTTCGAGGGAGCCTCAACCGGATGACGTGTAATATTCACGTAATTTCACAACCGAAAGATATCGCTTAGGTGATCGCTGATGGTGTTGCTCACTCACCTCAGCGACGTTAAGTGGCTATAAAACCGAGGGACAAGTACAGCGAGTGTGTCATTTCGTTCTAAAATAAATAACGAAACTCACCTCTCCGCTGGCAGACATAACCTCGCATAATTCTCCATCGCTATGATCGCGAGAGTTAGAATCGTAACGAGAAAGCAAACTGCCTCGAGGGTCCATTCGAATCTGCAGGTAGTCAGAGATGCCTCGTGGCCCGCGAGTATCACTATCGCCGAGGCCGGTATCACAAGACCGGTCACCAGCAAATCGGCCAGAGCAACGTTCGCGAGAAACGCGTTTCCTGATGAGCAACCACAATTCTCGTTATAATCATCCTGCATCATAAATATGTCTTTTCACGTTTTTGTTAAGGGGCTACATCTACCTAAAGACCCGAAAAAAATTGCGATATTCCGAATTTCTTTTCTAGGAAACGGTTGGTGAAAAAAACACGCGTTTTTTCACGCAAAGGTACATACATTAAGAGCCTAAAAAAAAATCACCAAAAAATACAGAACATTAACATGGCCGCCGGCGCTTGATACTGTTTTCAAAGTCGGTGGACACGGTATCTCAAGAACTGCTTGATGGATTGTTTCCAAATTTTCAGGAGATACGATAAGAAATATTTAAATGTCGTTGACGATCTCACTTTTCTTAAATCGATCTTCATTTTTTAATAGATACGTAAAAATGACGACTTTTCTCCTAGATTTAGTATACTCGAGATTCAATTCATCGCCAATCTGTTAAAAAAAATGTTTTTGAAAATCGGGGATCGTCAACGACTCGTATCTATTGTTAACTTTAATAACCCGTTTGGTTTTTAGATTGCAGATGGACCGTTTAAGGTGGAGGGTGTCCACCGCCAAACGTCGCGAAAAAATTTCTTCACCTGCCGGCGGCCATGTATTTTTTGGTGATTTTTTAAAGGCTCTCGGTATATGTACCTTTATGTTTAAAAAATCCGTTTCCTGTTCAAAAAACAGTTGTGCAGAAAATTAATCGGAATTCGGCCATTTTTTGGGCCTCTAGGTTGATGATAGCCCCTTAATGTGGTTCTTTTTATCTTATACCTCTTCGATTCCGCTTTACGCCCCTAAAAAACGCTGAAACTTTGCACGATACTAGTCTCTAAGATTCATCGAATATATTTATGCCCTTCCTCGCGAGCACAGCCGCACAAATAAATCATTGTTATTGTAATCTAGGGACAGTAAAGTACGGAAATTGGCCGAGATTGTCGTGGGAGTCTCGTGCAGCATTGACCTTTCGAGTACACAACTTCGTGGAGAATCTCAAAGTGCGCGTGGGGCCAAATTAATTCCAATTTGCGGTTTCAAATATCATACAAACGATTTTGAATGGAAAATTGTTGAAAAACGTGGTTGTTTTTAAAGTTGCGTGTGTTCCTGCAAAATGTTGCGATCAAAATCATCCCGTGCGCACTTAAAAGACGTAATCATCGATTAATATTAATAGTTTTAAACTATTATCAATTATAATAATAATTTATAATTATAATCATAATTGAGTCTTATTATTATTACTATTATTTTTTTTTTAATTAATAGACTTTATTGCTCCGGGCAACGCACTTCCTCAGTTTGCACTGGGAAACATTCACCTACCCCCGGGGGTTAGGCTCGGTCTTAATCTAGACCGGAACAATAACGCTGGACGGCACTCGAGGGTTCCGACATCACCTCGGCTGCCGCCCAGTCAAAAAGTCGCGCGAAAAATTCCATATATCGCTCTGCGATAGCCACTCCCTCAAGCCAGAGGGTTTGAGGTTTGAGGGAGTCTTATTATTATTATTATTATTATTATTATTATTATTAATATTTCCATTAGTTATTATAATTCTTAATAATAGTTGCCATAATTATTATTATAAGGATAATAATTGCAATAATTATGCAATCCGCCCACCGTACCGGCTATCGCCCATATTTGTTAATAATAACTGCTCTAATAAAAATAGTTAATAATAATTGCAATTATTATTATTAGAAAGAATAATAATTGCAATAATTATGCACTACGATGACGGTACCGACTGTCGCCTATATTTGTTAATAATAATTGCAATAATTATCATTATAATAAATAATAATTGCTATAATCGATAATAATTATTGCTACCCGACCGCTGTACCAGCTATAGCCCATATTTGTTAATAATAACTGCTCTAATAAAAATAGTTAATAATAATTGCAATTATTATTATTAGAAAGAATAATAATTTCAATAATTATGCATTTCGATGACGGTACCGACTGTCGCCTATATTTGTTAATAATAATTGCAATAATTATCATTATAATAAATAATAATTGCTATAATCGATAATAATTATTGCTACCCGACCGCTGTACCAGCTATAGCCCATATTTGTTAATAATAATTGCTATAATTAATAATAATTATTGCAGTCCGACCGTTATATCGCCCAAAATTTGTTAATAATAATTTATGATTAATAATGATTGACCATTGTGAATTATAATTTACTAGTAATCGTAAATTCATCAATTACTCATCCGGGCTGTAAACTAAATGAAATTTTTTTTCACTTCGCATAGTTCGGTCGGAGAAAGATATATTCTTGGTACTTTTAGTTAATTTGTTATCTCTCTCTCTCTCTCTCTCTCTCTCTCTCTCTCTCTCTCTCTCTCTCTCTCTCTCTCTCTCTCTCTCTCTCTCTCTCTCTCTCTCTCTCTCTCTCTCTCTCACACTCCCCCCTCCCTCCCCCTCCCCCCCCCCTCCCCCTCCCCCCTCTCTCTCTTGCTCTCTCTCCATATATATTAATTACTAATATACATTAAATAAATTAATGAGAATTGGATAGCTCCGATTAACTAATTAACCCTGGTTCCACGTATGTATCAAACTGCAATAAAATAATAACCTTCCAGTTGATAAGATCAGCCAACTATTTTCCCAACAGTCTATAAGACAGTGAAAAAAAATGACGTCGAAGTTTGCATCGTTGGATCGCAACTGATTTTCTCTTAAATTCCCAAACTTTCTTTGACAGATTCAAGTTACGAAAATAACGCAAATAATTTTAAGTATTCTTATTTAGCGATCAACAACAAATTTGAAAAATATTGTTTTGGATAATGATGAAAATAAGAAATTGCAAAGAATATGCGTTGCATTCCAACAATGCAAACTCCAACACCATGGCAAAAAATAAGGAGCAATTGACTGTAAAAAAAAAATGCGCAATATTTTCGTTTAGTCCGTACTCACCTCTCTTTTTGAGATGATCCTCCACCATAACGGCGGATATCATAAAAACATTTCCGACACTGCCGACAACAGCGAGGGAGGCGAAGAGCAAAAGACGAGCGACTCTCGGCCAGTCCGAGGAGAGGGTAACCGGTGAAATATCGGGATCATCCGCAAGAGCTGTTTTCGTTCGGTCGACCGCAACGCCCACGCCCATTTCCAGTATACCAGCGAGAGTGCTCGTTAAGCCGAGTCCTCGTTCCGCGGCCGTTACCGTTGTCACCGTATTCGCCGTTGTCGAAGCCGTCGTTGTCGCTGACACACTTCCCGTCATCGTAATGTTCATTCTCGAGCGACGATCTGAAACGATCAGCATCCATAGATTTTTCCTTCGTCACCTCTATCATGCGCGACGCGACTCTATCATGCGCGTCGACTCTTGGAACTATCCAACTGGTCGTGGCAATGCTTATCGTACGCGATATTGCTCGTTGAATACGTTTTAATGGTACTTTATCATTGAATCGTGTTAATTAGCAATTTAGTTAATAGTACAGTACTTAATACAGTATAGTTAATTTGTTATTACCAAGTCACTTATATGTGACTATAAATAAAAGCTTCAATCAACTTTTTAAATGCTCAATAAATTTGATCAATTCAGTTTCATTAACCGTAATTAATTTGGCACAATAGTAATTAGACAAATTATTATCACACGTTTATACTCAGATTCAGGATTTTTATTCGAGTAACCTAAGGTTGTTTCCAGTAAATTAAATACAGTTGATATGTTATCGGATTTATGTAAATTAAAGATTACATGTCTAAATTTTGAGCGCCCCAAGCTTTTATTTATAGTCACACATAGATGACTTGGTAAAAAAAAATTATGTTCTACTTTTTAGTGCATTAGATAAGAGGTAGTTTTATACAAATATTTTTCTTTACATATAAATTATTTTCTACTTTTTAGTCTTCTATTGATTTTATTAGTCAGTTGTTACTAGTAGTTTACTAGTTTACGAGTTAGTACGTTAGGCTCATGGAATGCTTGTAAAAATAACAAAGACCGTAATTGGGATTGAACTTACGACTAATTGCTGCATATAAACTTTTCACATACAAACACAGTCGGCTACGAATTTGTTTGTATGGGTCAGCGAGATTGTATATGGATGATTAGACATCGCTAATTTTACATGAAAAGTTGAACGTTTAATGTATATATATTTTGTTTCAAGTTGAATCATGCATTGTCACCTTTTAATGCATGTTTGCAACATTTCAGAGCTCTAAGTAGTCGGGAAGTGACTGAAATATCGATTATTCGTTTTGCATCTCACAGAAAGTCAAGTTGAATAAAAGGTTCCAAACAAGATACCATGTAACAGTCAAAATTAGTAATAAAACATACCCTAAACCTCAAAAATGGTAAAGAAATATTTCCTTTAAGGGCATGTACAAAGTCAACATAACCTCACAAATATTTCAACCCTATTTTCTCATAGATGATTGAATTTTTTAGGCAAATCAAAGCATTAGGCTCTGGAGAATTCCCTGACGCGGAGCTTGATGATTTCCTTTTGCCCTAAATATTATTCATCTCTGAGAAATCTCCGTTCGAAAATTTCAGCTATCTCTCTCACACTCATATGTCACGTGGTACATCTTCTACTTCGCGTTAAGGTAGTTCTGTATGAAATGCGACACAAAGGAAAGTTTACAAGAAAAAAACGGCGCTTGCTAAAAGACTGAAAGCTGTGGCAGCCATGTGTCAAGCAAATGCGGCTAAACGCGATGAGAATAACCATAACCTCAACGATCGGCAACAAAAATTCGCTGTCGAAGGACGTCGGATCGTGGATTTACATCTTGCCGACAGTTTAAATTGTATTCGCTGCAACAAAGACAAATACATGCATAAATACATGCATAAATTGAACAAATTAAATTTGTTTGCAGAATAAATTTATTTCACATCCGTCTCAGAATTACTAGAACTGGGGGGAAGAAAACACGCTTCGAGTTCCCAGACCACGCGTCGATCAGCTGGCTGCAGCGTACACTGTTGCCATTCCGTTACAGATGGTTGGGCTCGAGTTCGGTGTGGAATAAAATTACCACTTTTCATGAGTCGATATCTCCGAAACTAAAGGTCAAAGTGTGTCATTTTTTAAAATCAATCCCAGAATAGTACTGCGTACAAGTGTGTTTTTATTTTGAAATCCTAAGATCCGTTTAAAACCTATATCGAGAAATGCGAGCAAACTCCTATCGGTTTACGTGTTAGGTACAGGGATCGCGTACAAAAAATACCCATATTCAATTGCAATTATCTCATGAACTAAACGGTGAATCGAATTGAATTTTTGCGCATCAGTCCATGAAGGTCATATCTACACGATACTTAGATTTCAGCCAATTCGTAAGATTTGACCAAAACTACAGAACTACCTTGAAGAAAAAATCATGAAAATCAGCATTTATATTGCTCCCCTAAATGTATCTCCCCTCTTAATATTAAATGAACTGCTAAGGGCCCTCATTATAAAATTAAACTTAATTCGAAAACCCTGTGCAGTAACTTGAAATATAGATTAGTGTAGGTCTCACCAGCAGACATTTGACAAAAAATCATACGAATTTTATTGACACCACGATTTTTTTTTTTTTTTTTACTTATGCTATCGATAACAGCATCTTCGGTATAATTCCGTGCGCGTGAACGAGCAAGAGTCCTGGCTTGTTGCTTCGTTCGCTGGGGCGCCGCGCGGTTGATGAGAGCAAAAAAATCCGGGGAGGAAAATCCGGAGCGTGCACGGCGTGAATTATTGACCGGGGAAACTTTTCATCCGGGCTGAGTGACGTTCAATGTAAATAAATTACGTATACATATATCCCACGAGATCCCGCGTACTCTCGGGAGTGCAATTTTATTACCGCCCACTCGAATGGGTCGTAACCTCGAGAGAAAATATTTTTCACAACGAAATGAATTTTCGAGGTATGAATAAGCGCCGTGATGAAGCAACGCCTTATATGGCCTCGCTCGGCGTCGGAATATCCATGAAATGGAAGTAGTTCGAGATTGTCAACGGGATTGAAAGCTGAACGCCGATATTGCTGACGAGGAAGACCGATCGATACGGGGAAATTGGTTGGTGTTGTCCATCGTATTTCACGATCGAGAATACACTGCATTCATTTCCAGACTACGCGCTACACCTACCTGGGTGAGTCAAAAAATTGCATTTTCCAAACAACAAAATTTCGATGGTATCACCTTTTAGCTACAACCATCTCACTTTTTTATAATTGATCTTCATTTTTAAGGGGCTATACCAGAATTGGGCGTAATTCTATTTATACATACGGATAGGAATTTATTCACATCGTGATTTTCATGTGAATATAAATACAAATTTATTCATACTTCACTGATTGTAAATACGAATACAAATTCACACTTGTGAATACGAATTTATTTGTATTCACATGCATGCATAGAAATACAATTGTAGTCACAAATATTCTGAACATACAAATAAATTCACAAAAAATGTGAATATTTACAAGAAATTCTGTGAATTAAATAAAATTCACATCAAAATATGTGAATGCAAATGTATTCACAAAAATTGTAAGTACAAAAAAATTCACAACTTATTTTGTGAATTTTTTTGTACTTACAAAAAGCACTTACAAAAAATTGTAAGTACCAAAAAAATCACAAAATAAGTTGTGAATTTTTTTCGTGTTTAAGACAAATTAAAATCAAATTCACAATGATTAGATTAAAATTTACAGCAAACGTGAGTTCTCACGTATTTTGAAAGAAAACATTGCGTCGAGCCAAAGAAATTTTTGCAAAAAAAATTGTGAGTTTCAAATATTACATTATAAATATGAAAAAAAATCACAAAATGAGTTGTGAATTTTCTCAAGTTGAAGAAAATTAAAATCGAATTTACGACAATTATATTAAAATTTACACCACAAGTGAGTTCTTACGTATTTTGAGAGAAAACATTGTGTTAAGGCAACGTTTTCTCTCAAAATACGTACGAACTCACTTTTGGTGTAAATTTCAATCTAATCATTGTGAATTTGATTTTAATTCGTCTTAAATACGAAAAAAATCACAACTTATTTCGTGATTTTTTTGATACTTTTTTTGGATATTGTATTATATATAATTCCTATTGGATAGGAATTTTTTTTTAATTCACAGGATTTTTTGTAAATATTCACATTTTTTGTGAATATTCACAATTGTTTCTGTAAATTTATTTGTATGTTCGGAATATTTGTGAATACAATTGTATTTGTATGCATGCACGTGAATACAAATAAGTTAAGTATGAATAAATTTGTATTTATATTCACATGAACATCACGATGTGAATAAATTCGTATTCGTATTTATAAATAGAATTACGCCCAACTCTGGGCTATACCAGTGTGACACTTTCAAAAAATCGATTTATGTGTTGCCTTTTTCGACAGTCTATACTTTTAAGAATATCATTATCATTTATATGATTTATATCAATATCATTTTATCTTGCAATAATCGATAGTTAAATCTTTAAACGCGTTTTTCTCGAAATGAGATTTTTCAAATTTGCTGACATTGTAACTCAAAGAGCAATTATCCGATTAACTTGAAATTTGAACTGAGTACTCTTGAATATATTTACTCTACAATGACGTAGGATATTTTTGATTGGATGAAAATTGACGATTTGGCATTGAAAAAAACGACCATTTTATAGGCAAGAAAACAGACTTTTTTTCATAACTACGCCATTTTGTTAGATTTTGATATTTTTCGAAAATCCTACGTCATTGTACAGATAATACCTTCCAGTTTAACGATATTTTTTTTCCTTTTTCGGTTTCAGCTACTCAACCGGCCGGAATCATGTCAGCAGTGGAGGAACTTTTTTTTTGGCGCCTCCGAAGGCAGCGCATAAGTCGCTTGGATCTCAATATTTTTCTATGAAAAAATTATATAATATAGGTCAAATATAGCAAAATATATTCTTAATTTTCCGAAACATTTAATTGAGTACTTTTCTTCCAAAAAATTCCCGAAAATCACCCAAATTTTTAGCGTTCACACTAGTATAGCCCCTTAATATTGGGGTTTAAGCTTGAATTTTGGTTCCAAGGAAAAATAACGGGGTTTTTGCATAGAGCATCGATCTTGGGCACAGTACTGAGCATTATATTAGGATGCTATTATATACGATGCCGTAAGTTCTTCATGCCTTGGATTCCCTTCTCGTTCAGTTGCTCTATGTACCATGCAGCATGCTCGCGTGTATCCAACGCTCAAAATATCCAAATCTTGACGCTAAATGAAAGAACATACCGAACTCTCCAGGACTTAAAATACAGCCATTATGAGAGCAATGGTTGTTTTACGCCAGCTGCTGCAGACGAAGTCAACGCCTGTCTGAAGTCGTCAAGCTTATGGGCAAATATAAACTCTCGTTCTGCAAAAATCATCTCGAGCGGCTGCTCCATTGCTGCGCAAATGAAGAAAAATCCTACACGCTGACAAAGACTCTATAGATATAGTACACACACACACACACCTAAACACGGAATTTGATTAAAATTCGTTCAGGCGTTACAAATTTATGCTAAGTTTGAATCCCACTGGAACTATGCATTTTGACGGGACAAAAAGCACCTTAGGGGTCACTTCAACATTAAACCAATCCACAAACCAAATTTTATTCAGATTTACCAATTACAGAGTTAGTTGTAATTACTATCCCATAGGAACAGTGCCTTTTTCCGGGATAAAAAGTAGCCTATGTGACTCTGCGGCCCATCAACTATCTCTATGCAAAAAATCGCGTCGATCCATTGCTCCGTTGCTGCGTGAAAGAAACACAAATCAACAAACCAACTTTCGCATTTATAATAGTAAAGATATGGCGTAACGAGTATTATTCTCATAGAAGCAACACTAAAACTATACTGTGTTGAAGTACAACTTTGCAGTGACCGTTTTACTTAGAGAGCCACTGCGGCCAAAGTAGTGGCCCTAGCTCAATAAAAAAGTGGCATTTTAAACTAGAGGCTCTGCCAATGTAAACAATTTAAAAAAGCTAACGGATACGTGTATGCATTATAAAGTTATAGGCACTCAAACATGGCAACCTACGAGCCGAATTCTCAGCATTTGCGGGAGGTTATGATTTACTTCTTCAACATCAAGAAATCTGCGGCTGAGGCCCACCGTTTGCTTGTAGATGCTTACGGGGAGGATTCTATTAGTGAGAAAACGTGTCGGCGGTGGTTCATCGACGCCCAAACCGAATATTCACGGATCCAAAGTGATGCTGTGTATCTGGTGGGACCAGCTGGGCGTTATGAACTATGAGCTGCTCAAACCATCCGAAACCATCACAGGGGAACTCTACCGACGTCAGTTGATGCGCTTGAGTAAGGCACTCAAAGAGAAACGGCCACAATTCAACGAAAGACATGACAAGGTGATACTGCAGCATGACAATGCCCGACCCCATGTTGCAAATGTCGTGAAAAAGTACTTGGAAACGCTGAAATGGGAGGTTTCATCCCACCCGCCGTACTCTCCAGACATTGCCCCTTCCGACTATCACTTGTTCCGGTCAATGGCACACGATTTGGCTAACCAGCACTTCGGTACTTACGAAGAAGTCATAAATTGGGTCGATTCCTGGATTGCCTCCAAGGACCAAGACTTTTATCGACGCGGGATTCGAATGCTACCTGAAAGATGGGCCGAGGTCGTAGCTAGCGACGGGCAGTACTTTGATTAAAAAATATGTAGCCACTTTTTTATAATAAAGCCTTAAACTTTTGAAAAAAACGGTCACTGCAAAGTTGTACTCCTAATATTCGACGTGACCTACAATATTCAGTATTCGAGAGTCAATTCACTTGTACACACCACTCTTTTATAGTATCGAAAATATCAGGTTTCGAACCAACGAAACATCATATGCGGGAAGCTTTGTTTTTTTGCATTAATTTAAGGGGAGATATACACCTAGATGGTCGAGTTCGAGGATTTAGAAGCTATGAACATTACATCGACCGTAGAAGACCTACACTATGGGCCTCGCATCGATGATTCCACGTAAGTTGACAAATTTCATGATTTATTCATTCCCAAATTTTCAAACGCGTTTTTCTCAAAACCACGTTTTTCAAATCGGTACCCAAAATTTCTCGAAAACCAATGAACCGATTGCCTTGAGGTTTTTTGTGGTTATTCTATACACCGTTATCTAGTACTTGTCATAGGATTTTTTTCCGTTACTTAGTTTTTGTTTTACAGGCAAAATAATAACTAATTTTTGGACCAAAAATCACTATTTATGTTCAAACGTCCGTCATTTTGTCATAAATCGATATTTCTAAAATCGGCTATGGCAAGTACTGGATTATAGTATCTAATTTAATTATCTTTTTGGTTTGTTTTTCAGATGATTTTTCAGATTTTTTTCCGACGCTCCAAGGATCATACAATATCCTTGTATATTTTTGATATTTTTAAATAAAGAAAATTGAACACATTTTTGAATGTATATACTTTTCGATAATTAAAACCCCAATCCGAAATTTCAAATAGTTTTCCTTGAAAAAATTCACAAAAATAACATTTTTTCCGGCTCCTAGGTGTATATCTCCCCTTAAGACACGCTCGATCTCAGACAACGTGCAGAGATTGGTTTAGACGATTCAAAAGTGGCGATTTGGACCTTAAGACCTTAGGCCACAGTAACCTGTATAAAATCATGTGCGAATTTAACATGTTTCTTTCGTATGAAAAAGTGATTCGCTCATAAAATTAATTACACATCTACTTAGTATGAATATCAAGCTCTTAGAAAAAATATATATTTTTTTTCGATGTGCAAAATGGCCGACTACTAATATTTTTTTGTTATCTTTTTTTAGACGCTCCGCGGCATGACATTTAACATCCACAATTTTTTACCTAGAACAAAAAACAAAAATTCTCGTCAATCTACATTAGAATACCGAGAGAAGTACGTACGGAATTTAAAAAAATGTTGTTTTAGTTAAAATTTGTAGGTATTTGAACTTAAGAAATGAATTTTCAGTGAAAAATTTCGTTATAACTGCTCGTAAACTGCTCGTAAAATGAAAAGTTTTCGATTAATCAGAAATTCCGTACGTGCTTCTCTGCAAAATGCAATTAGGAACATAACTTTTTAATTTGAAGTAAATCGAGTGAGAATTGTTGAAGTTATCTGTCACGCCAATTGGAAAAAAGCTGTTTCGAGAAGTTTCGATTAGTCGGCCATTTTGTACATCGAAAAAAAAATATATATATATTTTCTAACAGCTTGATATTCATACTAAATAGATGTGTAATTACTTTTATGAGTGAATCACTTTTTGATACGAAGAAACATTGTTAAATTCGCACATGATTTTATACCCGTTACTGTGGCCTAAGGCCTCAAGAGGGAATGACACCTTATCGCGGTCGGTATGGTAGAACAATTATAGATTCCCAAAAATCTCTGAAACGGCTCTTCAGATCCCGTCGAAACTTTGCCAAACGACGTCAAATACATAGACGAATAGCTGTCAACCCCTCAAATTTTCTGAATTTGAGGAAAAAATGTAGATTGGCTTATCATAAGCCAATTTAGTTTTTTTTTTCTCAAATTCAGAAAACCTTAAGGGCAGACAGGTATTCGTCTATCTATTTGACGTCGTTTGGCAAAGTTTCGACGGGATCTGAAGAGCCGTTTCAGAGATTTTTGGGAATCTATAATTGTTCTACCATACCGACCGCGATAAGGTGTCATTCCCTCTTAAAGACAAAGAACGTCCAGGACAGCCGACAAAATTTGAATATGAAAAATTTGAGGCCTTACTCGACGAAGATCGATGTCAGACTCGTAAAGTTTAACATTTAGTAAACGTTTACATAATCTCGGACTGATAAAAAAGCGGGAAATTGGTTACCACATTAAAAAACAGCGGGAATTAAGTTTAAAACGCAATAGTAGCGTGAAAAATGACGACTTTTTTCATAGATTTGGTATGCTCGAGTTTGAATTCGTCGCCACGTTGTTAAAAAAAAAAAAAGATTTTTGTAATCGACGATTGTCAACGACACGTATTTATTTTTCGAAACTCGGAAACGGTTTTTCAAAATATTCCAATCCGACCCAAGTCGACCTGGAATAACTAGGAATATTCTTAGCCACGACTTATTTTGCCAAATGCCAAGTATGTGACTTCTTTACCAAGTACCTTACCAAGGTAAATTCGGTACAGCGGAAGGGAAGGATTTTCTGCTCGAATTTGCGCCCCGTCGTGGACAAGAAGAAAAAGTGAGTGCGTGCACATCCGTGGGAGTGCGTTGGCCGAATGGATCGAGAGGAGTCCTGGGTGCCGTTACGAAGGGACGAAAAGGGTGGAAGGGCGAAGAACCGTTGAGGGTGGGAGAAAATGATCGATAAGGTTTATAGAAGCGGCGTCTATAGACACGTGTCATCGCCACGTATCACCCACCAAGAAGTTCCGAACCGATTCATCAACTTTAATTCCGACCCAATTACCTGCCTCTCTTAAGGTATCCCTTTGACTAACCCGAATATTTTACGATTAACTTTGCCTATAATCAAGTAAAAAAACATCCCAGTATGCTGGTAAAATTTCAACCAAGTTACCGAACTTTTAACGAAAAATTATAACTTATAACGCAAAACAGGTCGCCAAATATTTAGGAAAATATTAACAGGTAAGGCACCAGTAGAATTTTCAAAAAATCTTTTTTTTTGTTGTTGCTGAAACAAATAAAGATAAAGTACCGTTTTAGCGAGAAAAAAAATCGATTTTCGAAAATCGAACTTGGGTGAAATTTTACCGATTGAATTTATTCGATTTATAATCGATTTATTCGACTAATTCGATTTATAGCAAGAGCATTTTTTTTCACCGACTTTGAGAGTATAACGTAAGCTCACCTCTGGCACGACCAAAGAGTACCTAAAGCTTTAAACGCGTTTTTCTCGAAACAGCTTTTTTCCAATTGGCGTGACAAATAACTTCAACAATTTTCACTCGATTTACTTCAAATTAAAAAGTTAGGTTCCAAATTGCATTTCGCAGAGGAGTACGCAAGGAATTTCTGATTAATCGAAAACTTTTCATTTTATGAGCAGTTTTATACGAAATTTTTTCACTGAAAATTCATTCAAATACCTATAACTCCATTTAAATACCTGCAACTTTTGAATAAAACAATATTTTCAAATTCCGTACGTACTTCTGTAGGTATTCTAATGTAGATTGACGAGAATTTTTGTTTTTTGTTCTAGGTAAAAAAATTGTGGATGCTAAATGTCACGCCGCGGAGCGCCTAAAACAAAAGATAACAAAAGAATATATTAATATTCGGCCATTTTGTACATCGAAAAAAATTATATATTTTTTCTAACAACTCGATACTCATACTAAATAGATGTGTAATTAATTTTATGAGTGAGTCACTTTTTCATAAGAAAAAAAATTGTTAAATTTGCACATGATTTTATACTCGTTACTGTGGCCTAACCCCTTAATGATGGAAGTTGACAAAATGTGACTAGCAGAAGAATTTTCGTAGCCGGGACTTTTCAGAGAAAATGTAAAAATAAACGTAGAAAATCTTTTAAAAAACAAGCTTTGATTTATAAACTAAAAAATAATATTTACTATATGAAATTAAATAGTTCAGCTAACTTTAGTGTATGAAGTTAAATAGTAAAGAAGAACCCCATCCTTGGTCACTGATCAAAGGCGCCGGCAGTACATACTCGATAAAACATAAACATAGAACTTAAAATTTTTTCAATATTTTCTTAAATGCTTGAGGCCGTATTTCAAGTGTAATGAGGTTTCACGCCTCAAGCTTTTAAGAAAATATCATTATTTCTAAACGTTCTATGTTTATGTAAGTTTTATCAAGTATGTATTCTCTTCGCCTTTGATCAATGACCAAGGGGTTCTTTTGTAGCTCTGCTATTTAACTTCGCACACTAAATATTATTCGTTACTTTTTAGTTCAATAGTTTATAAATAAGAGCTGGTTTTTTAAAAGATTTTTCAAGCTTAGTTCATTTTATACTTTTAATATTAGAATTTGTTTATTTATTTGGCATGCCAGACTCCCATGCCATTCAGACATCGGCGTAATCAAAAACCTTGCCTTATTTTATAAAGATTTCACGAGAAACTTTATAATAGTGTAATTATAAATATTGCTCAAGTCAACAAAGTTAACGAGTCCAAACGCGATTGTCCTACCATTTGCCATTAGGAAATTTCAGTTTCCACCTCGCGCCGCCATTATCAGACTCTCGTGATCATGTGTAATGAAAAGTGCTCACGATAATAAAACAAATGAGCACAAACTCGACTGTCCTAGTGTATGCTATTGAGGAGTTGCATTGCCCACCTCCCACCTCCATCATCGGACCAGCTCCATGGTACCATATTATTGCATTGTCACCGAAGTTACATGCCAAATTTCAACTCAATGCCAGCAAGTGCTTGAAAGATGGATTACAAATTTCGAACCAGAAAGACAGACGCACGAACGAAGCAAGTTGAATAAAAGCTTGTAAAAGTCCCTAAATCTATTAGCATGTTGAATAAGTTGTTGCTGTTTTCCAACAGATGACGTTACCAGAACTGCGTGCGTGTAACGCATCTATAAAGAAGTACTATAAGCAAGCTTGAAAATTCAGTCTATGTCATTTCGCCAAAGTGTAAACAACTTTTTTTTCCATAGTAAACATGTCAAATTTCAGGCCAAAGAAAGTATTTGCGAGGAATTTTACTGAACTACTTTATTCAAAAGAAATCTGCAGCCGAAGCACACAGAATTCTTGTTGAGACTTACGGCGACCATGCTCAGGCGAAAACAACATGCAGAGACTGGTTCAGTGGCGTGAAAAATAATGATTTTGATGTGTTGAATTCGAGGCATTACTTCACGAAGACTCGTGTCAGACGCTAGCTGAACTTGCAGAATCAATAGAAGTTGATCACGAAACAGTTTCGAAACGTTTGAAAGCATTAGGAATGATTTTTTTACATAAAGCATTAATTTTCACGACAAAACAGCGAGAACTTATCCAACATTCCAATACTAAATTTGCGGGATTCTTTTTATTCCAGTTTATCGTTGGGTATAATAATTGATTGTGGCTTATTTTTATTAAGCGCCACTGTAATTTACCAATGATTCAGAAGCATAAGGTCCTCCTTATGCCCCCACAAAATACGGCCTTCCGCGAAACGAACACCTTGATTACTCTAATGAATATTGTATTTACGAATGCACGAAGCGTGTCGAATGTAGGCCATTTTTTATTTAATTTATTCGGGACAAAACACTCCGAATTAATTGAAACATGCCGAGGTCATATTAACCTTAGGAGCTGCACAATGTAAGCCGTGCTACACCGATGACAATTACCGGGTCCCACTGGTGCAATAATAAAATGCCGAGGCCAATGCGGATGAATAAAGAAAAGCTTCGGTCCCCGTGTAATCATACTCCGTTACTCGGCCAAGCCAAATCGAATCGAGTGAACAAAGTATATACGAAGGATAATACGACGGATGCAGGGAAGTCTTAGAGAATTGTTGGCATGGCGATATCAAAATTGGATTCGTTATCGCTACGTTTGTTTTAATGGGTCACACCTAGCTCGTGGTCGGAAAAAAGAGGAATTTCTGTGGTTTTTGTCTGGGAAAACGTGGGTAGGTTATTTTTTTTTTATATTCAAGAGGATGGTTTTAAGGGGCTATACCAGTGGGACACTTTCAAAAATTGATTTTTTTTACCTTTTTCGACAGTTTATACTTTTAAGAATATCCTGTAAAAATGTCAAGGCCGTATCTCTATCATTTTATCTTGCAAAAATCGATGGTTCAATCTTTAAACGCGTTTTGCTCGAAATGAGATTTTTCAAATTTGCTGACATTGTAACTCAAAGAGCAATTTTCCGATTGACTTGAAATTTGAACTGAGTACTCTTGAATATATTTACTCTACAATGACGTAGGGTATTTTTGATTGGATGAAAATTGACGATTTGGCATTGAAAAAAAAATTACCATTTTATAGGCAAGAAAACAGACTTTTTTCATAACTACGCCATTTTGTTAGATTTTGATATTTTTCGAAAATCCTACGTCATTGTACAGGAAATTATGTAATATAGGTCAAATATAGTTAAATATATTCTTCATTTTCCGAAACATTTAATTGAGTACTTTTCTTCCCAAAAATTCTCGAAAATCATCCAAATTTTCAGCATTCACACTGGTATATCCCCTTAAGGGAGGATATTGAGTGTCGTTAGTAGTTCATTTAATCTTAACGGGGGAGATACCTTTAGGCGAGGAAAAAATTTGCTGATTTTCATGATTTTATTCTTAAAGCCTTCAACATTTTTAAGACTCCGGGTATGTTTTATTACTACTTTTAGCTGTTACATGGTGATTTTTTTCTTATTAATCTTTAAAAATGCCGCTGGATTAAAAAATGGCGTGATAGCTAACAAACTAATCGACCGATGCTGATGAAATTTGGTATAAATCTTTCTAACTTTATTGTCTGAAAAGTGATCCCAAATGTTTTTGAAAACTTAAAAAGAGTTTCTTTTTATTGCAAAATGTAGCCATTTTTTTCGAAAATTTAAATCTTTTCGTTTTGAATCGTATCATTTTATCTATTTTCAACATTTCTCACTTTTTCTTGGTTCATATTCTGCGTATGTGTCAACGAAAGAAAAATCTTCGTTGGTTTTTTTCAGATTAATCCCGCCGACGCGACGTGTCACTAGGTGTGACAACATCCGCCGCACCCCGTTTAGAAGACCGTGCCACACCTGCGCCATTTGTTAAGATTAACGAATAAATAAAAATATTTTTTTTAACAAGCTTTCACTTAATGTACTAAAAAGTAGAAAATAATGTTTTGTTACTAAATCACCTATATGTGACTATAAATAAAAGCTTGGGGCGCTCAACTTTATAAATGTTTAATCAATTTGATCAATTCAGGTTCGTTAACCGTATTCAATTTGGCATCTGGTAATCCGAGAAATTATTATCACACGTGTATATTCACAAGGAACATCACTTTGGTGTCCTCCTCCGTTTTTGTTCAAACTTTTTTATGTGGACCAGTATCAAAAACTAAGAGATAGGTATTTTTTTATATCGGCGGAAAAACGGTTTTAAGGGATGAAACGCACCCTCAAAAATGGGGATGTTTTTCGTTTTTCGTCGATAACATTTTAACGGTACGAGATATTTAAAAAATTAAAATTGCAACAATGTTTGTTTTTTTGTGTACTATACATTGGAGATGAGAACGATAACGTGAACGACGAAAAACGAAAAACACCCCTATTTTTCGAGGGTGCGTTTCACCCCTCAAAACCGTTTTTCCGCCAATAAAAAAATACGTGTCTCGTAGTTTTTGATACTCTTTCACATAATAAAGTTTCAACAAAAGCGCCGGACACCAAAGTGATTTTCCTTGTCAGTTTCAGGATTTTTATTTAAGGCCTTATATACGCAAAAAATTTCAAAATTCATAATTTTTTAATATTTTTGATTCCCCTAGCCTGAACGGTTAGGAATATTTTAAGTTTTGCAGAATTGAAAAATTCCAAAAATAAGGTAAGATTGCATTTATAATAGATACGGCGCGACGCGCCCGACCGCCAACTTTAAAGCCGATTTTCCACGATTCATTGTTTTTAACCTCGTGAAAGTTCTGACTCTTGAACGAAGGTTCAGATCGCTTTGAAATGTTTACAACATATTCTTAGTATCATCACCTATCGTGTGATCCACAGAAACAAAAATTTCAATGACAAAAAAATATGAAAATAAAATGCCGACAGAAAATTGAGTAAAAATATTAGGTTTCGAATTTTTATTATAATTATTTTTTTAAATAATATTTTCGGTTCACACTAAAGATACATTCATTACGCAATTATAAATATGTTCATTTTTTTTCAGACACCCACATTGATGCCGAGAACTTTCACCATTAACGCGCGCGCAAAAAAAAATACATTGCTTTATTATGTTATATCTCCGCCATTTGTTAATATTTCTGATTTTTTTTTCTTTACATATACTCAACCATGTGTATAAATGGTCTATAAAAAAAATGTTGTCAATATATGCGACTTTTTTTTAACCGCGTCTAGAAGAGTACTTTCGAAAATCGGCGAAATCGCGTATATAAGGCCTTAAGGAGGTTGGAGCGCTTCAGTTGAGTCAAATGACGGTTTATTAATTTTTTTTTTCAATGAACCTCAAAAAAATGCATACGAGGTACAGATGCATTCTGTATATGCTATTTTTTTAAAATATATCGTTAAAGGGAAAAATTATGCCTTTTAATATTTTTATTACGTAAAGTAGAAAAACTTTTGTGTTACTACCAACTTGAAAAAGTATAACATTATCGAGGATTATTATGAAAAAACTACGACAACGAATGTTTTATACAATTCACAATGAAATTTTAAGTAATTTATAATTATGCCTGTTTATATCTACGTCACGAGCTTACTGGCCCATGGTTTACGATGGGCAAGATGATTCTGTTTTTCTAGATAGTTACAAAGGTTCAGTTACCGTTAATCCGTTGTTAGAAATGGTTTATCTTGGTGCTAAATAACAAAAAAAAACATTACATAACCTTTAGTGTGAAAGTCTTGCCCATCTAACCGCACGTTGAATGACATACATTAAACTATTTTTATCTCTGGTGTTTGGTGGTGGAAAAAGTTCAAAAAATTCATAAAGACTCAGTATAGTCTAAGCAATAACATATATTTTTTATTCAATTTTACCTTGGATTGTGGCTAACGCTCCGAACTCCTTAAGAAATCTAAAGTTGTTTTATAGTACATTAAATACAGTTGATATGTTAACGGATTTATGTAAATTAAAGATTATATGTCTAAATTTTGAGCGCCCCAAACTTTCATTTATAGTCACATATACGTGACTTGGTAAGAAAAAATATTTTCTACTTTTTGGTACATAAAAAAAAGCTTGTTTTTTAAATTATTTTTTTTATATATAAATTATTTTCCAGTTTTCAGTCTTCAATTTATTTTACTGATTAGTCATTACCCGTAATTTACTAGTTTACGAGTTTGTACGTTAGGAACATGGAATGCTTGTAAAAAATAACAGACTGTAATTGGGATTGAACTTACGACTAATTGCTGCCTATAAATTTTTCACATACAAACTCAGTTGGCTACGAATTTGTTTGTATGCGTTCGTGAGATTTTATATGGATGATTAGATATCGCTAATTATACATGAAAAGTTGAAAAATGTATGGATATTTTCTTTCACGTTGGATCATGCATTGTCACTTTTTAGATGAATCTTTGCAAAATTTCAGAGCTCTAAATACTCGGGAATTGGGTAAAACATCGATTTTCCGTTTTGCATCTCACAGAAAGCTTGTAAAACAACACCACGCAACAGCCAAAACTAGTTATAAAACATAAAAGTCTCAAAAATGGTGAAGAAATCTATCCTTAAAAAAAATCATGAAAATCAGCCATTTTGTTCTCTCCTTCCTCAAAATCAGGCTACTTCCGCCTGGGATCGTATCTACCATGCATCCTCGAAGAAACTAGTGCAGTTGAAATTCGTTCTCGAATGAAACAAAAACAGGCGTTCTCGATGGGCTTGCGATAATGGAAAAAATGGACTTCCGAGTTCGAACGTATGCGTGAATAATGCAAAAGTCGAATGTTGGAAGAAAGGCGAAGAAGTCGTTGAGCGGAAGTTGTCTCTTGAATATTTAGCGAGCGAGTATCTCGCTGGGTGCGTAATCGTTCCAGCGAGTGTCCGAGCAACAGGCCACGAGGCGCTCGTGGTCGAGGAGGCGTATTTGGATATAAATGAAGGGTTGGTATATCGTGGCGACTCGTATCGAGCATTATCGTAGGATAATCGAGGAGGCAACGATCGGCACGAGGGCTTTTGAGAATGAACCGGCGACCGGTGGGGATCTAGCCGGTACCTAGAAACGAGCGCGGGGCAAGCTGTATCGATTGGACAAGTTTTGCCGGGACCACCACCTTCCAACCCTCTTTACGTGCTCTCCCTCCCTCCTCTCCCTTCCGCTCTTGCTCCCTCATCTTCCGTTCCTCGTGTCGCAGCCACGAACTCGATTGAACGTGGCCACAATAATAAATGGACGACGTTAATCGAATTAATCGGCGACTGTGACGAATCTTCCCCAACGTTGTGCCCCACGCAATCCAAATCGACCCTTATCGCAGCCATCGTTTGAGGACAACTCAAAGGTACGTGGCGGATCGAAGCTATTGAGTAGGTGATTGATACGTTGTCGATTCGCTGGCCCGATGATAAAATACACTTGGGCAGAGCTATCTGCTTCTTTTTGATCGATCGACAATTCAAAATCAATGTCAATGACAGCGATCGACACAAACGTTGGGAAATCACAACCCCAAACAAACGTTGGAAAATCCAACGATCCCTTGGTACAGAAATGTCCTGCGAAAATTCAAACGAACCCAAACGGAAATTGAAATGTAAAACCATCGCTATAGTCGGAATCGTCCTGCAGAAATCCAAACAAAGACAAACCAAAATTCAAAAATCGAATTAACCCTCACGATCGGGCTGGGTGTGAAAATTACGCCTTACCCAAACATTAAGGGGAGGTACCTGAATAAACGGTGAGAAAAACAGGTAAACTTCGGGAATTTTTATCTCAAAAACTAATGTTTCGATTGGATCCGGATTTGTTTTATTGGAAAATATGTACATTGAGGTATGTTTAGGAATTTTATAAAATAAATTCGTTGATTGGAGGCGATTCAAACGCGATTATCGCGAAACATAGTTTTCAAAGTCGGTGCCAGATGTATCTCGAAAACGGCTTGTCCGATTTTGTCCAAATTTGGAAACAATATTCTTCGATAGTTTTTCTCGTTCACCACGTAGGATTTTTTTGAAATTTTCATTTTTGACGGAATTGCGACCGTTTTAATTTAACATTCGTTTTTCGTTCGCAATTTCTGACGATTTTGGATTGCGTACACGTTGCATAAAAAAGCAATGGTTCAATCAAATGAAAAACCCCTACGGGGCGAACGAGAAAAACTATCGAAGAATATTGTATCCAAATTTGGACAAAATCGGACAAGCCGTTTTCGAGATACATCTGGCGCTGACTTTGAAAACTATGTTTCGAGATAATCGCGTTTGAATCGCCTCCAATCAACGAATTTATTTTAAAAAATTCCTAAACATACCTCAATGTACATATTTTCCAATAAAACAAATCCGGATCCAATCGAAACATTAGTTTTTGAGAAAAAAATTCCCGAAATTTACCTGTTTTTCTCGCCGTTTACTCAGGTACCTCCCCTTAAGGGGTAAGGCCACTGTAAATTTTTTGAAAAATCGATTTTTTTTTATTGGCTTAAAAAATAGTTTAAACCCTCTAGAATAAGAAAAAAAAGGTCCTGTGCGAAAAAAAATTTGTTGTCCTTAGGAAATGAAGGTCGCCGCCAAGCGTGTCAAAATCCAAACAAACTTTGAACGCGTTTTTCTCGAAACATGGTTTTTCAAAATGGCACGCAGCATAACTCGAACAATTTTCATTTTTTTTACTTGAAATTTTAACCAGATGTGAACATTTACATTATCTTGAGAATGTCGATCGGAATTTTCAAGAACTTTATTTATTGATTTTTTATTAACAAAAAACTTGCCGTTTTTTTCGTCAAAAATCAATTTTTTTTTTCAAACGCACGCCAAATCCACAAAAATTGATACTTTTCAAAATCCGATCGACATTCTCTAGCTATAGCCCTCTAGATTAATGGTTTTTTTTTTGTTCTAGATTCAAAAGTGCACCAGTGGTGCTGCGTGCCGCGGAGCCCTGGAAGCAAAACATGTCCCGGGAAGATAGCTGTGGAACCGCCATTTTGTTTTTTTTACTGTAAAAAAATTTTATAATAAAGTTTAATGTATGCCCGATAACACCATTAAAAGTTTTTTTTCAAATACCTTCAATTTCGGGAGCAAAAAATTAGTGAAAAAACCTTTTTTTTGGGCCGTTACAGTGGCCTTACCCCCTAAGGGGCTACGTCTACCTAGAACCACGAAAAAAATGGCCAAATTCTGAACGTTTTTTCTGGGAAACGGTTCGTGAAAAAGAAACGCATTATTTAAACAGAGGTACATATATTGAGTCTAAAAAAGATGACCAAAAAATACAGAAAAACAACAAGAACATGGCCGCCAGCAGATAATATCGTTTTCAAAGTCGGTGGACATGATATCTCGAGAACTACTTGATGGAATGTTTCCAAATTTACAAGAGATACGACGAGAAATATGTTAAGGTCGTTGACGATCTTCCTTTTTCAAAAACGATCTCCATTTTTCAATAGTTACGTAAAAACGACGACTTTTTTCATAGATTTCGTTTGCTTGAGTTTCGATTCATCGCCATTTTGTTAAAAAAAATGATTTCAAAAATCGACGATCGTCAACGACCTGGATTTATTGTTAACATGGATAACCCGCTTGGTTTTTAGATTTCGGATGGACCGTCTAAGCTGGAGAGTGTCCACCGCCAAACATCTGCGAAAAAAATTGCATCGTCTGCTGGCAATTATGTTTTTGTCGTTTTCCTGTATTTTTTGGTGGTTTTTTCAACCCTACGCTGACACACCGGGTCATTTTGACCCGGACGAATTTGAAATAAAATGCTTACTTTCCCAAAATTGAAGGTTGTCAATAATTTCTCACAATTCAATTTTATACTTTCCGAATTTTAATTGTGCAGACATATTAAGAAATGTTCAAAGGGTATCCCGGATTTTTTTCAATAAAAACCGACCGAAGTTTTGTTAAAGGCAGGTGGGTGAAGTACTATCCGGGTCAAATTGACCCAGTGTCTTAAAATCGTGTCCAAATATAAGTGTATCAAGGAAGGGCTGTTAATATACGTACTTTTTTGTTAAAAAAATGCGTTTCTTTTTCACCAACCGTTTTCCGGAAAGAAAATCCGAATTTGGCCATTTTTTTAGCCGTTTAAACAATCGAACGAATCCTCAGTACCGAAAAGTGCCGAAAATCAGTGAAAAGTCAATCATTTTCCTTTAGGCGATACCCTCCGGAAAGGTGGGATCGCGACCCGGCCCAAGAAAAATGGAAAAGTAAGCGCGAGAAAGAGAGAGAGAGAGAGAGAGAGAGAGAGAGAGAGAGAGAGAGAGAGAGAGAGAGAGAGAGAGAGAGAGAGAGAGAGAGAGGGCAGTGCGATTAAAAGGGAGTGGAGAAGAAAAGCGAGGTTCTTGCGGTGCTGAGCAAAAACCGTATCGCCGCAATCGATATGTTTGTGTCTGGGCACGACTTTCACCTCCTGTTACTCCAGATACGTTTCATATATCTATACACTCGGTACCCGCCACCGAGTTCATTGGCTCGGGTGAAACGTTCATACGCTCTTGCGCCCTCGCGGGACATTCGTATCGCACCGGAACTCCGCCAATTGTAACAATGTACTTTCTTCTTCGTTGAAAAGCTTGCCCCCCAAGAAAGATACGTCTTCCGCAATTTCCACGTTTTTTTTTCTCCCTCTGGTCATTCACCCCTGTGCTCTTTCTCCCTCGTTCCCTCTCGAGTGTACGAACGAGCATTGATTTTCCGCGTTTCGATGACATCCCACATATCCGACGAGATCTCGTCAAAATCTCACCAAAGACTCACCAAAATCGTTCGCAATCCAGTATCCCCCAACGAGAGAAAAACCGGAAGTTGAGGCGTCTCTCGACCTCGATCCGCGACCTCCGGAGAATTCTTCCTCGTGAAATTTCGCTCACACTCGAAAATCGCAGTTCATCGTCATTTTCGAAAAAAAAAGAAAAACTTTTCTCGTTTGCCCCCGTAACGTCAACGACACAATTTCATTGCGCTGGCGATCATCAGGTGCCGGTAGTGGAGAACGGAACGCGGCGTGTCCTCAATGTCCCTGTTGCCGATCGACGCTGACTCGAAAAGCAAAAACGATCACTAGCGGTCCGCGAGACATCGCGATTATTCTCAATCATCGCCTGCGAGCACGCGTGGTCGCAATTTTCCAGCACGGCACGGTTACGAAATGTAGGATCGTCGATCGTTCGCTCACATCCCGACGCTCGTTCTGTAAACAGAAGAAAAACAAATCTTTCTTACTATCGATCCACGCTTTTGGTGGAAAATATTTTGAGACGCGATCGAACGTCGATTTTGCAGCAACGTAAAAAATGAGACTCACGCGACAAATTGTTTTTCCTCTTCGTGTCGTACTCGGTGGGTGGCAATTCGTCGAGTAAGACGGTACGGAGCTGACGGAATTTTTCACATCGAGCACGAAGGGCTTCCGCCTCTTTTCTTCACCCGCTCACTTCTCTCGCCCCGGCGAAACGAGCAACACGACGATCTCGCGGCCGCTTTGACTCCTCGCATTTTTCGACGAAACCAACAGCCAGAGCGGAGAGGACGAAGAGACTTTTGCGAATGTTACGCGCGAATCGAACGCGGCTTCCGGTACTGACAGCCCCGCGGCACGACTCTCGGACACTCACTGACTCACCGTCAAGATTCGACTCCGGTGAAACACCACGCAGAGAGAAAATGAAAGAAAAAGAAAGAGAGAGAAAGAGAGAAAGAGAGAAGTTGAACGAATTCCGAGTTCGCCCGGACGCCCCCAACGAAGATCCCTCGTCCGGCTATACGGCGTTTTACGAAGCGCAAGCGCGGCGTCGTCGACGCCCCCGCCTCGTATTCCTTCCTCTCCCGGCATCCTAAATACTTTTCATTGAACCGACAACGCACACGCAATGTCTACCGACAAGCGTACGCTGAATGACATACGATGATCAACTAGTTGGGTACGAACACAAACGAAACGTATTATTATTTCAGAGACAATTTTCATTCGACGATTCAAAACATGTCTTTCGTTTTTATTAAATATATGCATTATATATATATATATATATATATATATATATATATATATATATATATATATATATATATATACTACTGTATCCAAAAAATAAGGTGACATTGTATTTATTTCGAAAATTCTTTATTTATTTTTCCAAATCAATTTCATCCCCTTCAAAGTAATCCCCTCCCGATGCAATGCACTTATGCCAACGGATTTTCCAATCTTCGAAACACTGATTGTAGTCACTTTCCGGGATGGCCTTCAGTTCCGTCTTCGCTGCGGCTTGAATCTCCTCTATCGTATCAAAACGGTGTCCCCGGAGCGATCTTTTGAGCTTGCTGAACAGCCAGAAGTCGCACGGCGCCAGATCAGGTGAATACGGTGGTTGCGGAACGATATGGGTTGACTTTTTGGCGAAACGTATCCGCAGCAGAAAATTGATTCAGCAAACAAAATTTAATGCAAATTCTTTGCTCAACAAATTTCGACATCGCAAAAAACGAAAAACTCACTTTTAGCAGCTCACAAAACGACGCGTATCTCAAACACTAATGAATATTTTGACATGTAAATTTGACATAGATGTCACTGACAGTACTACCAACCTAAAAAAAAAAAATAATTCTCCAAATCCCTCGACGCGCGCAGTTTAAATTCAAATGTCACCTTATTTTTTGGACACAGTAGTATATATGATAGCAATATCTTCATGCTCGTGCACTCGTACATTAGCGCGCGAGACAGTTTATATCTACGGCGATATCATCGTACACTTTTTGGCACGCTAGTAACGTCTTACGGTAGCTCCGGTCCTACGCACATCAAAGCCGGGCGATCCTTTTTTCAATCGTTCCTCACGAGGCTCGTTCGATCATCGTCGATCATACGAAACGAAGCCTGACTAAGAGATCGAACTTGAATTTTATTCATCAATCCTCATCGGATGGTAAATTTCACAAATACGTCCTGATCGATGATGTTGTAGTTTGCATCGTTGGAATGCAACGAAAAGTAATTCTTTACATATGTTCAATTTTTCTTTGGCTCTGAAAATCACACAAACGTTTTTACGCATTCTTAGAAGAGACTTACGACTTTAAGGGGCTATACCAGTGCGACACTTGAAAAAAATCGATTTTTTTTGCCTTTTTCGACAGTTTATACACTCAAGAATATGATTATCACTTATATCATTTATATCAATACCATTTTTTTTGTTGCAAAAATCGATAGTTAAATTTTTTAACGCGCTTTTCTCGAAATGAGATTTTTCATATTTGCTGACATTGTAACGCAAAGAGCAATTATCCGATTGACTTGAAATTCGAACTGAGTACTCTTGAATATATTTACTCTACAATGACGTAGGATATTTTTGATTGGATGAAAATTGACGATTTGGCATTGAAAAAACGACCATTTTATAGGCAAGAAAACAGACTTTTTTTCATAACTACGCCATTTTGTTAGATTTTGATGTTTTTCGAAAATCCTACGTCATTGTACAGGAAATACCTTCCAGTTTGACGATATTTTTTCCTTTTTCGGTTTCAGCTACTCAATCGGCCGGAATCACGTCAGCAGTCGAACTTTTTTTGGCGCTTCCGAAGGCAGCGCATAAGTCGCTTGGATCTCAATATTTTTCTATGAGAAAATTATGTAACATAGGTCAAATATAGCCAAATATATTCTTAATTTTCCGAAACATTTAAGAGTACTTTTCTTCCAAAAAAATCCCGAAAATCACCCAAATTTTCAGCATTCACACTGATACATCCCCTTAATTTGCAAATAAGAAGACTTTGGACAAGCGTAAAAATTAGAAATTGGAAAATTAACAGAACAATCGTTGCCTCTCAACTATGGAAACTTCAACGTCATCCTCATTGGCGGATCGATCAGGTGTTTAATTATAAAGTTACCGTTCCAAACAAAGCCCGCTTCGATACGATTTCGGTCGTAGGTCGTTTGGGTGAATCGACGCGTGACTTTCGGTACTGGCCCGTGAACTGTGCGTAGGCCTGCGAGCTACCTCGAACGATTCAGCGAAACCTGCATTGGCAATTTTCGCGCACCCTTCAGCGATTCTGAAAGGGACGTCGTATTTAAAAAAAAAAAAAAAAAGATCCACTCGGTTCATCGGCGAAGTTCTGTTTTCCTTTATCCCTCGTACCCTCGAGGATCGATATAACTATAATTAGATCGGATTACCGAAAGTAACGGAGGACGACATTTGTGGCACGCAACTTGCACAAACATTAGTCGAGTATTATTTGTATATGTGCATACAGGGTGGCCTGGTGAGTCACGCGCTGACATATCAAAAATTGCGCATTCAACGCTACGTTCGAAAAATTGTATATTTCCAAAATAATTACGAATAATCTTTTGAACGGATCTCAAGGCGCCAAGATGGATAATAAAAAATGTCAATTATCATCTGAAATGTTGACGGTGACCTTCACGTCACCTTGGGAATTGCAACTAGGGTCGAACTCAGAGGCTTCTTTTCATCTAGTCAGAACCAAAACACTTTTGTTTGAGTCATTCTTGCGTTAGATTGCATACTTTGTAAAATGCCAACTTGTCGGGCTTCAAATGCGCCACTCTGTATATTCATACGTATAGACGTGTATATTCGTATAAATAGGGGATGTGATAATAATAATAATAATACTATGGCGGTATACAGGTATCTGAAGGTCGGACCCACGCACGATAAGCGACGGCTCACAACATCACGTTGGTTTTCGCCTTCAATTTTGTTGAGACACTCATATGGTAGAGCATAAAAAACTATTAGATACGTATTTTTTTATCGACGGAAAACGAGTTCAAGGGGGGAGATACCTTCAGGCGAGGAAAAAATATGCTGAGTTTCATGATTTATTTTTAAAGGAAAGACTTTTTCACCATTTTTGAGACTAAGAGTATGTTTCAGTACTACTTTTGGATGTTACATGAATATTTTAATCTTCACAAATGGCGGAGGCATGGCACGGTCTTCTAAACTGCATTTTCAAAACTGGCATCACGTAGAGCTAAAAAGTAATCGACCAATTCGGATAAAATTTGGTATAAATCTTTCTAACCTTATAGTCTAAAAAATAACCCAAAATGTTCATGGAATTTTTTTGAAACGGTATTTTTTTATTGCAGGGTGTTTAATTTTTTTCTCGGAAAATTCAATCTTTTTCAAGCATTCGATCGATTTTCAACATTTCTCACTTTTGCTTGGTTCATACTCTGCGTATGAGCGTTAATGAAAGAAAAGTCTTCGTTGGTTTTTTTTTTTTCAGATTGATCGCGCCAACGCTACGTGTCACGCCGTCCGACAGCATCTGCCGCACCCCGTTTAGAAGGACGTGCCATACCTCCGCCGTTTTCGAAGAATCATTTTTTAAAATACCATGTAACAGCCAAAAGTAGTTATAAAACATACCCCAAGTGTCAAAAATGGTGAAGAAATCTTTCCTCTAAAATGAAATCATCAAAATAAGCAAGTTTTTTCTCACCTTAAGGCCGGAGCCTGAATCAGAAAGTCCGACAAATCGTTTTTTTGTTGTTGCTTAAATCGATCGATAAACTATCCACAAATATCTTTACAAAGTTACAGAGGCAAATTGTAAATATTTTCGCAGATACAAGGCCAAAAGCAGAGAAGCGATTGATATTTGATATTGGTATTTTCTCCTATTGAAAACTTTGAAGCGCGTTTTTTCCAGTTTTCATTTTCACGATTTTTCCAAATCGGCGGGCGTGATGGCAAAAAACTGAACGCCCTATTGAATGAAACCAAAGTTTATTTTCTTCAGTATGAAAATAAACTTCTATTCTTCTACGTGAATTAAAAAAGTCGTTGAAAAAGTCTTTAAAAACAATTTATTTTAATGTGTTAAAAGAATTTATTAAATAGCACGTTAAAGTGTTTAAAAAAAAAGTCAAACCTGACGTAAGTTGTAATTTCACGGTTTTTTCAGCTTTTTCTTAATTCACCCAGAAGAAAACCATATGACGATTCGTCATTTTAATGGTTTTTTTCCTTCAGTCAAGAATTACGAGCTGCATTTTTCCCGCCGATTGGGGACTGCGGCTGATAAATGTGCAGTCATTTATTGTTTCATGTTAAACATTTTTTTTGATACATTTCAAAAATACATGAAAAGATACCTCAATGTTTAATAGGCTCACTTGTATTTTTCTCTTCTAAAAAAATTTCCGAAAAAACGCTTTTTTTCAATGCACTCGAAGTGGATTTCTCATCCTTTCGTACAGAATGTTTCGTTTTTCGAAAACTGTAAAATCAACCCTTGACATGTGTTACTCTACCGGGTGGTCCCACCCCTTAAAACAGTTACCCCGCTGATTCAAAAAAATACGTGTCTAATAGTTTCAAATGCTCTACCATATCCATGAGTTTTGACAAAATTGAAGGCGGCCACCAAAGTGACGTTCCTTGTGAGTGCTCGTAACTCGAATTAACGTTGACTAAAAGAACATAGCATATCCCTGTACTCACTATCCCAGTGAGCTGAGCTCAAAGCTCCACCTACGCTCGCGCTAGCGTTAAATCACCCAAGAACACGGTAGACGCGCACTTACGCATTTTACGCGAATCGATGACGTTCCGAATCGCACGCGAATTTCTACGTCGATCATTTCAGCTTCGATTTTCGGAGTCCTAGGGACAAAAAACAACGGGACAATTAATTGATGGATTCTTTTCTTGCCTCGAGGCATCGGCTACGCAATTTTCTCTTTTGATTCGTTGTAATCATTTAAAATCATCAATTGAGTCGTATTACGATACTCGGCATTTTTTTTTTCATTTGTGACGGTCGAGCGGATAATTCACGGGATGCGCGAGGAAACACCGTACGGTTCGAATGAGCAGGAAGGAAGATTCTGATTGCGACTCGGATGTTTTATTAATGAGTACCAACTTTTAAGGGAGTGCACGTCTTTCCTGTTGTGGACTCGGAGATGGACTAACTTCTCTGGGTCCAGAGGGAAAAGTACGATTGAAGCGGATGGGCCTAGGAAGGTGAAGGGGATGATACGAGGAAGCGTAGCGAGGCACGTGGGACCAGTGACAAACGGACGAAGAGACAAACAAGTTGCCGTCGAGGGTTTCTAGAAAGGGAGATTAGGTTTAGATGAGCGTTGAGGTTTAGCTGTGGGAAACGGTTGATAGCGATATGAAATGTTGGATGTTGGCGTGAGACTGGGTTTGGGAATAGAAATTATGTGTGGACCGTAATACATCAATAGTTAATGGTAAGGGAATTGAAGAGCACAAATCATGTATTTAAGGCGGGAAACCAGTTGAGGAGTATGTTTTTTTAGTGATTTTTTTACAACGAATGAATGAATAGAACTTACGCAAACTTTGGGAATATTTTATACATATTGTCAAACAAATATTTTGATTTTTTCGAAGCATTTCCTCTGAAAATATGGAGCATAAAACCTGCCGCCCATCGAAGGTCGCCATCAGACTTTGCTGTTTGTGTACACTCTGGACGCCACAGTTTTTTTTTATCGGAAATCAATACAGTTTGAAGAATGCCTTCAAGGGAAGGTTCTGCCTTGTTGGGTCAAAAAATGTTCTATTTTTCACCAATTTTTTATGCGAAAAGTATTAAATATAGAATGTTAATATTTGGTATGTTGACTAAGCGGTCTTTATTGAACATCAAAATATTTTTTAAAGTTTGGCAAAACATGACGGTGGGAGTGGGAGGAGCCACGTATGTTGGTGCGCGGGCGATGACATTCTTCGCTTGCGGAAGTCCTAAGTGCCGGACAGGTGATCTGAAGCAAAACAATCAAACATATTTTTACTTTGTACAATATTGTGTATAAGTTGACCTAGAATCAAGAAGAAGAATTGAAAAATAATAAAATAGTGAGCAAAAACCTGCGAAAATGTTTTGGGAAAAAAAACAAACTTCTTTCCGATTGCTCACTATTTCATTTTTCAATTTTTCTTCTTGATTCTAGGTCAACTTATACACAATATTGTCCAAAGTAAAAATATGTTTGATTTTTTTGCTTTAGACCAACTGTCCGGGACTTAGAACTTCCGCAAGCGAAGAATGTCATTGCCCGCGCAACGACATACGTGACTCCTTCCACTCCCACCACCATGTCACTTTGCCAAACTTTAAAAAATATTTTGATGTTCAATAAAGACCGCTCAGTCAACATACCAAATATCAACGTTCTATATTTAATACTTTTCGCATAAAAAATTGGTGAAAAATCGAACATTTTTTGGCCCAACAAGGCAAAACCTTCCCTCAAGAACATGTTTTCCTTCTATATGAACCTAACTCTGACAAAACCAAATTGGAAACTGCATTTTTTAGACGTGTTTATATAAAAGGGTATGATTTTTGTCATTATTTCATAACCTTTTTTGCTGTAACAAATATACTTTAAACAATGATATTATCCCAAATTTAGGTTCATATAGAGCGTAATTGTATAAAGAAAATATCACTTTAGGGGAGGTTAGGGGTTTCAGCGTGAAAAAAAACACTTTTTTACGATTTTTTTTTCTTCTATATGGATAGAGTAAATTTATTGAAACCGTTTGCACATTGTTAAGTGTCATTTCAAGAACATTCCGTGAAATTTGTACACAAAACTATCCACAAACAAGCCGATGACGCGTTTTTCTCGAAATCACTTTTTCAAAGTCCGCGTTCACTGCCATTTGAAAACTACATGACCGATTTATTTCAAACTTGGTACACACTTTCTACATATAAAATACCTCCCTCCAACGGTTAGTTTGAGATTTGTTTACATTGAGGGGGTTTTCCACCCCCAAAATGGCGGAATTTGTCGTGAAAAATTGCACTTTTCACTTTACATGGCCACCAAAAATTTAGAAATGAAAAAAAAAAAATTATCGAAGACCGTTGGGGGGAGGTATTTTATATGTAGAAAGTGTGTACCAAGTTTGAAATAAATCGGTCATTTAGTTTTCAAATCGCAGTGAACACGGATTTTGAAAAAGTGGTTTCGAGAAAAACGCATCACCGGCTTGTCTGTGGATATTTTCGCGTACAAATTTCACGGAATGTTCTTGAAATGACACTTAATGTACAAAAGGTTTCAATAAATGTACTCTATCTCTATTTTTTCACGCTGAAACCCCTACCCTTTATAACATGGCTAGAAACTTTTTGAGCTAGAGTTTACACAAATTGAAAAGAAGTGGTTTGGAGAAAAACGCTTTTGAAAAAAAAATCCGAAAACAAGGCATTCAAAGCAGTAATGAATTATTTATACTGGTTATCGGTTAATCAGTAATTAGTTTTACTACCAATGTATGGAATTTAAAAAAAATCGATTTTTTGAATAATCTAAACTGGTTTCCCACCTTAATAAAACTTTGCGTTATTGCTGTTGCTAATTTAGAAAACAAAAAAATTATTCAGGTTACTGACTGATCCTTACCTCAACGGACGATTTGTGACGCGGACTTTGTACCGATGAGTTTCGTTGATCGAGAGGAAGATTGAAGTTGAAAAAAAATCGAATATTCCGCGAATCATTTGCATGCTATAGAATTGTGCTCCACCGAAAGCGAATTTTACATCAACACGAAGTGAAATAAACTTCGATGTTTCCGAATTTCAACGTGAATTGCAAAATGTACAGTTGATTTTTCCCCGTATTACCTTTCCACGCGGCCTAAGCGGCAATTTCTTAACCAAATGACTCGGACTGTAGATATTGAGATGCATTGCAACCTTCGACTACAAGAGAGTCTCAAAAAACGTATAATGCCGATAATCGAAAGAAAAACCGGAGAAAAGTCACCTCGATTCGTCTCTTGGCGGAGCGATCTTCATTGTTGAGAATACCGACGGATCTTCCAAGCGATGAGCGTTCTTTGATTTTCTTCGTCGGTAGCTTGCAGACCGGGCTGGACACTTGAGGAACTTGAATCATGAATCTCGACGGTAGTAGAGATTGGCACGTGGCTTCGTCATCAGCCAAAAGATTGGATTCGTTCGCGAGCATAAGATAATCGTAGTACGCGGTTGTAGACGAGACGTTCGACAGATTGGCGCTCGCGTTAGCAAGAATTTCGAAGTCCACGGGATCAGAATTTCGTTCCGGCGTATCTTCGTCGATAATGGAGTCTCGGGCGTTCGTTTCGCCACGTGGAGAGGACGGATCGTTGATAGCGCAGATTTTCGGAGACGGCGGTTCATCGAGATCGAAATTGGCCGAGTTCTGTAAGGGATTCTCGTTTTTTGCCCCGTTCAGCAGGGAATCTCTCTTTCTCGGTGCGACCGAGGCACCAGGCCCGACGAACATCTCGGCGTTGTCGAGGTCGCTCATGATCGCGAGTTTTTCCCCGATATTTGGGCTCTTTCGCGTCAGCCGTGGATCGACGCTTCGCACACTCGAGTAAAGAGAATCGCTCGGTGGCGAATCGATGCTGGGCAGATGAAAATCAACGAGACAATGAAGATCGGAATTCTTCTCGGTCTCGTCGTTGCCGATTATTCTTGCGACGCTCGAGGAGTCCTCGAGAATGGCTTGATCGTCGAGCATGCTCATGTCACCGTTTAATATACTATCCAGTATATTGTCGTAATGACTGGATCGATTCAATATTGCGGGCTCTTCGCTCATCTCCAGCTCGAAACCGTCAACGCAATTTTTCCCCATTGCTAATTCGCTCGTGGCGTTGTAAGATGATTTGTGCGAGTACCACAATGCGCCGTAGTGAACTTTCGCGTCGTGATTCTCGTGATTCGTGGAGGAACACTTGACGAGGGGAATTTTCGACACTTCCGGTGCTTCTGAGTGTAAGGATTCCTCCCGAATATCCTCCGTTATTGTTTCCGTAAGGACCGTCGAGTCGACGCAATTTTGACATTTCGCGACATCTTCACTCGCGACTTGGCACGTCTCGTGATAATTCGTGCTGTGAGCGTCCGCTATTTCAACGCGATTTCCCGCGCACTTCCGGCGGGATCCTCCGTCGATATTCTTCGAGCAGTCGAGTCTCTTTACTTTGCCAAGCCACTCGAGACGCCGCCCGATTCTCTTGCGACTCTTGTGCGCCTCGGTCTCGCTCGGGACGCTCTTGACCTCGGCGCTCTCGTCCGTAAGATCTATCAGTATAACCTCACCGGGCTTCACTTTTGGCACTGAGGATTTCGAGCGTTTCGCTCGTGTATGATTTTGACACGTTACCGAGGCTCGAACTCCCGAGAAACTCGAGAGTCGAGCTTCCCCGTGTTATAAATCGTACTCGATCGTCTCGTCACCGCACAACGTCGCCGCGTTCATTCTCCTCTCGAGGCTGATGAAATCCTCGCACGCCGTTCTTAGGTCGAAACTATTTTGCTTCATCAGTCTCGAGGTTGCGCTCTTGTGGCGCAAAAACGACAAGTATTCCGTCGCGTCGATTCCCCTGTTCGGCACACGGGGACCAAGAATCTTCAGAGCCAACTCGTCGATTCGTTCTCTCTCCTCGTTATCGCCGCACGTTTTTTTCCACAATTTTAGCGCGAGCAAGTATCGGGCGTACGTCACGTCCGATATCGAGTCCGGTCTTTCGCTCATTCGAGTGCAACATTTCCTGGACAAACACGACAAACAACGGGTACTTTTCGTTAGGAATTCGAGACACGTCGAATAAACGTGACTAGGGTAGAGCCACCAAAGAGTACGCAGTGCTTTCGATTGTTTTATTTTTGCTTGTGTTGGCAGCGCCATGTAACCTGTCAGTGGCATATGCCATGTCGAGGTGTTGCACAACAAGTCCCTTTGTTAAGGCGGGATATAGATTTACAACGATCAAAAAATCGATTTCTTTTTTTTCTTCTCAAAACTGCATTATCGAAATTGGCGTGCAGGATTACTCAAAAACTATTAAGGTCTAGTTAGAATTTTCAAAAAATCGTTTTTTTTTTCATTTTCTAAAAGTGTAATATTTTACGAGTATTTTCCGACTAATTGAATGTAAATCAGACCATTATTCGCCGAAATACATAACTTTGAAGGACGCCGTGGACGCTGCATGCAAATCTTACTCAAAACTTTAAACTCGTTTTTCTCAAAAGCATGTTTTCGAAGTCGGTGATCAATGTAACTCGAAAACGGCTTTACCGATCGGGTTGAAATTTATATCACTTCTTCTATACATAGTTTTCCTCCGGATGAACGAAGGATTTTTTTTTTGGACAATTTTTTTTTTATAGTCAATTTTTGTAAGTGAAATTTTGGTCAAAACAACACTTTTGACTTTCAACGTCCGCCATTTTGTTAAAAAAGGAAATTTTTCAAAACCCTTCCTTCAACCGGAGCATTATATCATTGACTAAAGATTCCCTGTTTTGTTGGTTTCAGATAATCCGTCACAGCGTGAGAGTGATCACCGCAAAACCTGTTTTTTTTTGCAGCGTCCTCGGCCATTCATACGTATCGGCTTATTTTGAAACATATTTAAAAAAAAAATTATAATGTTTACATTAAATATATATCTTTTAAACGGAAGAACTTTTGTTGTAAATTATTTTATCGTTTGGCCGAAAAAAAATCGGAAAAAGGCCTTTTTTTAACGTTCCAACTAGACCTCATTCGTTAAATCGATTGAGTGGAAACTTGGTCGAAATATTGATAATATTGATACCTTCTACTTGACGAAAATGGTTTTTGAAAAATTGGAAAAAAAAAACTTTTTTAATCCACATTTTACAGAAATGTTGCGTGAGATGTTGATTTTGTTTTTGCAAATGCGTGCCATTTTCTCAAATTTGCATTTTCTTCATTTTACTTACTGCACGCCGATTCGCAACTCCCGTGGCGGCCTTGCTGTAACCCTCTGCCACAGCTCCGCCATTTTGATGATGAATTCATTGAAAAAAATTGTTTCGTATACTTAAATATACTATTAAAGTATACCTAGAGTTTGATGATTGTAGAATAATTATTTCTTAGTTCAAAAAATCCCTCAATATTGCTTATTTTTTCCCTGTCTGAATGTGTATCTCGCCTTATGGAGGTTGGAGCGTTAGCCACAATCCAAGGTTAAATTTAATAAAAAATACATGTTATTGTTTATACTATACTGAGTCTTGACGAATTTTTTTTAACTTTTTTCACCACCAAACACCAGAGATAAAAAATCGTTTAATGTAGGTAATTTAACGTGCGGTTAGATGGGCAAGACTTTCACACTAAAGGTTATGTAATTTTTATTGTTATTTAGCACCAAGATAAACCATTTCTAACAACGGATTAACGCAAACTGAAACTTTGTGAACATTTAGAGAAAAAAAATCCTCATCTTGCCCATCGTAAATCATGGGCCAATAATCTCGTGACGTAAATATGAATAGGCATAATTCTGAATTACTCAAAATTTCATTGTGAATTGTATAAAACATTCGTTGTCGTAGTTTTTTCATAATAATCATCGATAATGTTATGCTTTTTCAAGTTGGCAGTAACACAAAAGTTTTTCAACTTTACGTAATAAAAATGTTAAAATGCATAATTTTGCCCTTTATTTATATATTTAAAAAAATTAGCATATATAGAACAAATCTGTTCCTCGTATGCGTTTTTTGAGGTGCATTGAAAAAAAAAAAGAATAAACCGTCATTTGGCTCAACTGAATCGTTCCAACCTCCTTAAGGTATTTTATTTCTAATTTTATCACTGATAATACATTTTCGATGAGTTTGATCTTGTTTTTTTTAACAATTTTCAACATGTTTTGTAAGGGTTGCGATTAATTTGCACCCAACGAATGTTATACTTGAAATTGGTGATCCAAATTTTGTTTTTATTGAGAAGTTATAATATACCATAGACTAAAAACATGTATGTGGTAAGAGTACGCACTTTTACCATTATTCCTCACCACTGCTCCGCTACTCTCATGCGCAGTTTTAGTTTCTATGAAAGGTTCTTACTGCGTTCTCTTTGCAACACAGCACCCTAAGAATGCGCACATGACGAGTTCAAAGTTTATGCTTTTCAAAATATTTTTCGACATTGTTAGCTAAGATTTATATTTAAAATAATGTTCCTAACTGACCAAAGCTTCATTTAAATAAGAAGCACAAAGTGTATTGTCAAAATATATTGTTCTAGAAATAAAAGTATATAAACCGGCTCTTTGGTGGCTTTACCATACGTTGTTGCGCCAACTGTTCACATTATTTTTACGTTGCAAATTTTCAAATACCACTACTGTTATTTACCGCAATATCGATCGGTAAACTTTGCTGTACTTGCTGTTGAACATTTTGGCTCCTAGTAACACTCTCAACACGTGCTCCTCCGAATTGTCTGAAGATTGTTGAAAATGGAACGATCAATGTACGTGTTCGGGGCATAATTTTCCACCAAGGCTCTCCAAGGGTTCGAAAAATCGTTACTCACCCAGATAGATGTACAGAGCAGCGAGCAATTTCGCAGATATTTGCAAAGAAGACGCCGCGTCCGATACTTTACTCACGCGGAGTTCCGTGTCCATGTAAATTTCGATTATTTCCGACATTTTGTCCAAATAGAAATTGTGATCTGCGACAAGCTGCAAAGAAGAGCACGTGAAATTTCTCACAACTGCGAGACCGGCAATAAGGGTGATCAGGAAAAAAAGATTCAATTGAAATTGTCCATTGCCGTTGGACGATTGCATTGTGCTGACGTTAGAGGATATTATTGATTGTGTTGAATGCATCGATGGACCGAATTTACCGTACATCTTTGACGTCGCGGTAAAAAAGATGAAAGAACATCAGGGCCTTCTTCGTATGGTCTCGTAATTTGACAGCGGAATGAATTTCCGAGCTGACCGCCCCGTTTGTAATGTTCCTGGAGAGATAAAAGCAGCCTCGTCTCAATTCCATGTTACCGATACGTCCACAGGGTGGACCCCTTGAGACATCTAAATGACTCATTCGTAATGAATAATAAATAATTCGAGGGGCGGGTAAAGTGAAATGATTCGTTTCTTATTTGGTGAACGTCCAAAGGATTTTAAAGCATTCCTTCCGCAGAGGGCCCTTCTGAATCATGAGTTAAATTACAGTAGTGCTTGATAAAAATAAGTCACAATCGATTATCATACCCAACGATAAATTGGAACGAAACATTTTGCGCAAATTTAGTAGATTTAGACATTCTTACATTTTCTCTGAAAAATTGCGGAAAATTCTTCCGCTAGTCACATTTTTCTAAGTTTTATCATTAATATTTTATTTAAACATTCGGTGATTCCCTGTTTTTATCGTCGCTACAGAATCTTCACATTTTTTACACGCTTGAGCAGTTTGTATCAGGCACCTAGAGTTATTTAGTGTAATAGTTATTGACGGAAATGTCGCCTTACGTCCCGTAAACACGTATATAACTAAAATGAGTATGACTGAAATTAATATAATTAGAATAATAAATAAACATATTTCATTCTTCCACAAAAAAAACAACACTTGGTAGAAAGTGCTGGGCAAATATTTATTTAAGCAAGGAAATAAGAGGAATCTCGAACAGGAAGCCTTCGAAATGGGGAAAACCCTTCATGAATGTCTCAAGGGAATTTGAAATTGTGGAAATAATAGATATGATAAAGGTGGCGAAAGAAATAAAAATAATAGAAAATTTGATCGATAAGGAATTGAAAAACTTAAAATGAAAGCCCATAGAGAGAGAAAAATAACAGATTCAAAAATCGACGTATAATAGTTTATACAATGCGATGATGGAGAACAACGAAGTTATGATACGGATATATACATCCATATAGATATGGATGTGAATGTGTGTAATTTTTCAAGGCAATAGAAAGAGAGTATAAGAAACGGTGGTAATGGAGAGTGAGAATGCCGACTGTCACGAAAAATAAAAATTTACATGAAACAAAAATATCTTTAAAAAACAATCTTTTATTTAACCGCTTGACTGTGAGTGACATGCATAGGAGCAAAAAAAAGTGCCATTTTTGTGTCATGACACGTATAGGGGCATAACTTTTTTTTGCCCCTATGCGTGTCACTCACAGTCAAGGGGTTAATGTACTAAAAACTAAAAAATATTTTTTTTACAAAATCACCTATGTGTGACCATAAATAAAAGCTTGGGGCCCTCTACTTTTTAAATGTTTAATAAATTTGATCAATGCAGTTTCATTAACCGTATTTGATTTCGCACAATTGTCATCACAGAATCTATTATCACACGTTTACACTCAGTTTCAGGATTTTTTTTTTTTAATCTAAGATTGTTTTACAGTAAATTAAATACAGTTTATATGTTAAAGGATTTATGTAAATTAAAGATTATATGTCTAAATTTTGAACACCCAAAGGTTTTATAGGTCATTTGTGGCTTTTATAGGCCACATATAGGTCACTTGGGGGCAAAAAATGAATTTCTACTTTTCAGTACATTAAATAAAAGCTTGTTTTTTTTCACATATAAATTATTTTCTCCTCTTCAGTCTGTAATTGATTTTACTAGTTAGTTGTTACTAGTAGTTTACTAGTTTATGAGTTTTTATGTTAGGAACATGGAATACTTGTAAAAAATAACAAAAACTGTAATTGGGATTGAACTTACAACTAATTGCTGCATATAAACATTTCACATACAAACACAGTCGGCTACGAATTTGTTCGTATACGTTAGTGAGATTTTATATGGATTAGATATCGCTAATTTTACATGAAAAGTTGAAAATTTTACGGATATTTTAAGTTGAATCATGCATTGTCGCCTTTTAGATGCATGTCTGCAAAATTTCAGAGCTCCAAGTAGTCGGAAAATGGATGAAATATCGATTTTTCGTTTTGCATCTCGTAGAAAGTCAAGTTAAGTAAAAGCTTGTAAAATAGTAAAGGAGGAAAGATATATAAGTTAGATTGTAAGAGAGCAATGTTTAACGGCGCAACAACTTTGTAAAAAGCCAAAACGGTGATGCAAATAAAACTTCCTACTACTACTACTTCGAGTACTACGAGAGCTGGTATCATATTTCACCTGGAATAATTATCGAGAAGACGATAAAGAACACGGTAGCTTTTTCTGCCAACGGCCTGTTTAACATCGCTATCGAAGCTCTCAGTCCAGAGCATGTTATTATTCGTGGAATCGTCGTTGCACGGCTCCGCAAGGCGATTATCCTCCGAGCCACTGGCTCTTGGCACGAGGGAACTACTTACGTCCCACTCTTGGGTCGGATGTCTGGCTCCGGAAGACGTTTCCATAGCTGGCAAGCAAACGTGAACGTATTGAAACGACGCTTGCGTACATTCTAATTACAACGCGGTCTTACGATCGATCGTCTCTATCATACTTTATACTCATGTGAAACTTTCTTGTCTTCTCACTACTCCAGAGGACTTTCCGAGAGCTTGCTCGCTATTCCCTGCGGACGACAAAATGAGTTATCGGAGCATCCCAAACGCAGTCGCATTGATCGGAATGGGCAATAACGATTAGATGGCCAAATGTAATTCTTACGGCGTGGCGCATATCGTTGCGACAACTAATGTCCAGGAGTCGACGCCTTTGCGAGGAAGGGCTTTTAATCGAATTTTTTTTCAAACGTGTTTCTCGCACCTACAGCGCAGCGTCCAAATTTCCGTGCCACTTGCGCGTCTTCGTCGACCTGAAAGTTTCGTGACAATCGGCATCGCGGCTTCGTCGGCTGTGAACAGCATGCCACCTAAGAATTATCGTATTTACCGTCCATGCTGGTGTGTACCACGCACGCGGAACGTTGTACTCAAATCACGATAACGTGATTTTCGTCGGATCCGTGCCGAAAAGTTTCCCCTTCGTCGAGCACGATTCACCCAAAGACTCGCCGTTCTTCCAAAATTGTCGCGGCGAGAGTCCAAAGAGACGCAGCTTTTTCACGAGTTTCCTTCATTGCGAAAAGCGCATTAAAGCTGAAAGTTGACAAGAAAAGGGCCGGCGGACGTGACTCTAGACAGTGTTGATCGATCAGGGCCGTAGAACGAAAAGTTCGCGAAGTGAATTATCGCCGAATGAAAAAAAAAACAGTTCGATAACAATGGAGATACCGTTTTTGCAGCAACATACGTCATTATTGGAATTTTAAAGCTGGATTTTCGAGGTTATGGAATCTCGTGATTTCGCGGCTAGATAATTGCGATAACTCGTTAATGGAAAATCGTAATATACAGAAAAACATGAATTCAAGGTGTGAATCAACAGTCTTCTCGTTACTCGTTCCAAGAATCGCTAGCCTTCTGTAATTTCGTCTGACGAAGATCTCTCGCGTCAGCGGCGCGAAAGCGGCGATTTGAATTTCCCGCCACTGGGCTCGCGTATCGTCGACGCGATGCGCGCGTGTCTCCTCGGAGGTAAAGTACTTCGTAATAAAATAGTGCTCTACTACGTGTGAACGGGAATGAGACGAGAAGTCTTTCGGCTTGGTTTCATCGTCGGAAAATACGTGAGAAGTAATAGATGCATTTGTTACGCTCCTGGCGCGAGGGGGTTCGGTGAGAAGAAAAAGAAAGAAAAAAAAACACGAACGTGTACCTATATAGCGAAGGTTTTTCTCCAAGTGAGTGAGCGCAGTCGCGGATTCGTACGTCCGTAACACGTCCGAGCAGACCGCCAGGGGCCGATCACGTATGTGACATGGCGTCCGGGTAGTAAGAAAGTTGACTGTTAAATAAGCGTTAATGTTGTTTTTATGACATTGACCAAGCTCAAAGGAAATCTCGGAGGGCGCGAATTTACCACAGACACCGGCATTGATGGTAATGCATGCGAGGAAACCACAAAGGATCAGCGATGGGTAGGGTTTTCCGACAATCGAAGGCAACAAAAAATATACAAGTTCCCCCCGTGCTAAATATCCCCCTGACACCCGACCAACCTCGCACGCATATACACACACTCACACTTTTCACCATCTTCGTGCCCGTCTTTCTTCCTCTCATCTTCGTCCTCGCACCTTCGTCGAACACAAATCTCGGCCGTCTTTCGATCTTCCGTATCCTAGGCGTCCGTACGTTCGTTCCTTTATGTCTAAACCGCCTCGAACACAGCGAAATTCACGATACACCAAACTCGCTACTTTTCCCTCTTTCTCTCGCTCTCTCTCTCACTCTCCTCGTTCGATCATTCTTTTCCTCTCGGGGGGGAAAAAAAAATGACCGTTTTCCCGAATCCTCCCGAATTTGTGGCGATATTTAAGAAATAATCGTTTTATCCGTCCTATGCTTTCAGGTACTTCGACAAGCATCAGGCCCATCCCTATCAGGTAAATATCGAAATCGTCCATCCGGGAACCGTGCGCCCCGAGAGGGAAGGGGTATTCCTTTTTTTTTTCATCGACATATATTTTTTCGTTTTTTTTTTCTCAACCGTTCACGATCTAACGTCAAAATCGGCGGAAAAATCTTTTTTTCACCCACTACTCTCCCCCCCTCTCTATCTCGCTCTGATTAACTCGTTAACGGACGCTTGCTGCTCGCGAATTAAACGGCCGTTTAAAAAGTATCAGTATACTTAACCCCTAACAGGTTTCTGTCCGCGTTCGACTCGATTTTCAATCCATGCCGGGCGTTGGAATCTCCCTTGGAATTATTGCACCCCCGTGAACGATCCGACGTTTGTATCCTTCGGAAAAACGAAATTGAGGAGTAAAAGTTGACGGCACGAACTTTTCGTAGGCACGTGTCTTCCTTGACGCTTGTCAAACTTTCCAACTTGATACGCGCTTGGTTCGTTTTGTGCGATTTCAGCGTTTCCCGTTGTGTCAGGTGGTACATGCTTTTTGTTACCGCTGGTAGATTTCGTCCGTCCGTTCCGAGTGGCTAACGATATGTACGAATTCACGGTCTTGCGAGTATCCCGATGACGATATTCTCCTCTCACGAGCGATACAGCTGTTTCTTTTTCACAATTTGTGGACCGTCAGCTCCCGGTCGGTCAGCCATAACCTCAAACTTGCAGAAAATCAATAGCAGAGCCCCGCAGAGCGAGATTCTCTTCGCCGCGAGTGTAGGATGAGAACGTATCGTCGTTTCGTTCGACCCGTCTATGAATCCGAGAAAGTGCACACTCTTGGCCTGAATTCTTCATGTTTTTTCGTTCCTTTGATACCACGTGCTCTGGCGAGTCGACTCGAGAGCATCGCGTCCGAAGACTTCTGACTCGTTACTTTTTTATTGTGTTGCAGAACGCCAAATACAACAGTTCTAAGGGTGGGTATTCCTCGGCAGCCGCGTCAGCGGACGGTCGTTACGAGGGTCGGATGCGAGACTCGCCAAATGGCAACTCTTACAGTCCGGCGGGAGGTTTGGGAATGGGCATGGGCGCGGAGAGAGATAGCCCTCGCAATTATACAGCCAAACCGCTATATAAGAAGGAGAGAGAAAACAGAGACTACAAGTTATCCTCCTCTAGGGACAAGTATTCCGGTATGTATTGTTATTCTCTCCTACTCGCGCTTCCTGTTTTGAAGAATCTATGGCAATTTTGGGGGATATTACGATATCTGTGGCCCCTAGTTCGGACCACGCGGCCTTCGTATTTCGACCAAAAGAAACACTGTTTCAAGAGTGACAAAAGTCGATATTCGGATCAGGGGCACAGAGTAAAGAAAGTACGAATCGCGCCCACACCAGTGTTCCACGCACCCCACATTTCTACAAGCTCATTTAAAACGCGTTTTTTACAATGCTCACATATGTGATGGTGTTGAAGTTTGCATCGTTTGAAGGCAACGAAAATTCATCTTTACCTATCATTTCTTCATTTTATCACTATCTGAACCCTTTTTTTCCAAGTCTCGGTCAAGGAACCCTAATGAAGATCGTAAAAATGATTTTTGTAGCTTAAATGTACCAGCGAAACAATTGGGCAAGACGAAAAAAGAATATTTTCGTTCCATTCCAACAATGCAAACTTCAATACCATACATAACACAAACGTGCCATGACTTTTTTACCTATATGTGTGGCATGCACAGTTGAGGGGTTGAAAGTACTACTGTCTACACGCACCGAAAAGCAAGGAAAACATGGTAGTGTTATATAAAATAAATTTCGTAAGTTTCAAGTAAATCTGACCTAAAAATATGTTTTCTCTACAAACTTTAACACTCCCGTTGAACCCCTTGAAAGTTTCAACTTTGTAATCGCCGAAATACATGTTTAATTATTTTTGTTGTATGTTAATGCTAAGTTTCAAGTAAATCTGACCAAAAATATGTTTTCCTGTATAAACTTAAGGGTTAAACCCCTTAAACAAGGGTTAAACCCCTGTTTAACCCTTGTAAGGGTAGAATTTCGATATTTGCTACTTTCGAAACCCGCCTTGGTTCCAATATGAAGGCTGCGTGGTCAGAATTTGGGGCCACAGATATCGCAATACTGACCAATTTTGACGCGACGAGCGTGCGACCTGAGATCATTGGGTTCGTTACGCGACGATTGTATCAGATGCGAGCTGTAACTAAGAAAACGTGAGCAACTCCAACAATTGAAACGGTGAAAACCATTGCTAACGATTATCTTTGTGTACTGCCGCATTCTCAAGATTTCCGACCGTATTGGCAAAACATTCGATATCCTCGCGTGGCTGTTGAAATTTCTCTTCCGGTCTGCTCTGATTAATGTTCTACACATTTTCTCATCTCATCCAAACGATTTGTCCAATTTGTACTGCATTGCGAATAATCGAGCTAGCCGATTGCCCGGGTGGCAAAACTTCGTTGATCCTCGTAACACGCTTGCTGAGATTCTCTTTCGTGCACGTTCGTAGATTGTGCGCGATCTCCAAAGGACAAGAGGAGCCGCGAAAGCAGGGATTCGGAGCACAGGACCAATCATGATAGGAGCGGGGCTGAGGTGAGTTTGTTACTTATCCGTGCATCAAAATGACGCACCTTGTAGCTGCAGTAAATCTTTGTATTCTTGTAACGTAGTCACCGTTGCTTTTATTCTCGTTCCAAAAATGTTCACGTTTTACTTGAGGAATGTATTCGAAAAATTCTTAAGGTATTCCTTTAACTGATTTTCATCTATAATCAAGTAAAAATACAGCCCAGTATACCGGTGAAATTTCAATCCAAGTTATCGAACTTTTAACAAATAATTACCACTCTAAAAATCGTTTTTTTTTTTATGACGCTTTGTGAGGATTACACGCTGGCCGCATTTCTATCTAATAATTTATACACTAAATAACTCTAGATACCTGTTTAAAGAAAATATCAATGATAAAACTTAGAAAAATGTCACGACCAGGAGAATTTTCGTACCCGCGACTTTTCACGGAAAATGTAAAAATGTCTAAATCTACTAAATTTGCGCGAAATTTTTCCATACCCAGTCTATCGCTGGGTGTGATAATTGATTGTGACTTATTTTCATTCAAAAGCGCCCTCCTCACGGCCCTACAAAACGTGCGCCTCCGCGAAAGGAATACCTCGAGTATTGTCAATGAAATCGAATTTCTCGAAAACGAAAGAAAGCGTATCGAAAGGGCAGCTGGATAATGAAAGAAAAACATGGACCGGGTCCCTTAATCCACGCGTACAATGAACTCGCCGTGTAGAGTACACGTGCGACTTTGATGCTTTCGAAATTTTCTTTTTCAATTACGTGACACTCTCTTACGTGATTCTCGTCGGAAAAAATTATCGCGTGTAACGCTTATTAAAAAAAAACCTGAGGAATCACGAAAAAGCAATTCGAAGTGAGCGATACATATTTCCGTTTGTATAACTGCAGAGAATCTCGACACAATGTCCAAATCATCGAAGTATCGCTTGCACGGTATTAATCTGCGTGTTTGCTGAACACGTTCTCGATAACCGGAAATTGTTTTCACACTCTTACGCGCGGTTTGCTCTAAGACAATATCTCGGCAAGTAATCTCAAGAAAGAAATAACGAGATGGAAGAAAAATGAAAAATATACATTTTCACAGTATACTGAGTATTGTTATAAAGATACAAAAGTTTAACGCGAATTGATAAAAGCTTTTGAAAATAATCAACAAGTTTATCGGCGTATTTCTCATCGCGTTCATGACTGGTTGGCAATGGGACCACGTAGCGCTCGGCAATTAGTTAACATCGTGCTTGAGGCTATTAGGTCACGTCGCGATTTCGATGTCCGTCTATGGGTACAGTCCTCGCGATCTTGGATTACAATGAAAGAAAGCGACCGACCGTAGAAACAACTACAGTACGCGTTTGCAAAAGTAGAACCAGTGTTTCCATTTTATCACAATTGTACTAAATTGCACAAAAGTACGCCCTTCGTAAATCTATTACGTTTTTCATTATTCCAGTACCCCAATAAAAACAAAAAAAAACTCAAACACTGATGAAAACCCTAGTTCATCCTCAATGGTAAAAGTAAACTCCCGCTCCCTCTGGAAACAGTTGCATTCGTTAGAATCAGTGACCGCCATTTTACTGCAAAAATTCGAAATTTGTTACGATTTGGCGTTGCCGTCTAATACCAAACGATAGCTCACTCTCCCAACACTGAGTAGAAACTTTCAGCTCTGCATAATCGCACTGGGTCTACGATGATATTCCAACCGTGTGTCTCTCTCGTTCACTTAGCGCGCCTCGTTCTTTTCTTTTCTACATTGTTTTTATTTCGCCAGATATTGCATCCCATAAAATTATCATCAAACTCGTCGAGGGACTCGTCGTCGCAGAGAAAACCAGCGCACAATTCCTGTCAGCAGGTGTGTAGACATTGAACCGTGAACGTAACATTTTCCCGTGTCTCACCGACTACGTCATCTTAGAACGAAAACATCACACGCTATTCTCATTATTTGCGTTTCTTTCCCGATCACGAGAGTCTCGATTGCTCTCGTCTACACGGCTAACCCTTAGACGACGCTGTCGATAGCGATTTGAAAAAAAAAACAAAAAACAAAACAAAGCTTCGGACAGACTAGCATCTTCCTGCCCTTCCCGAAGATTCAATTATCTCGGAAATTTTAGAACGATATGTTTAGGACAAGCGAGGCGATGAGCGAGGCGGCAGCGGGGGTGGTGGCGGCGGAGGCGGGGGCGGTGCGATGGAGAGAACCGCGAGGTTCGGCGACTGGTCGGAACACATGAGCTCGTCGGGCAAGAAGTATTACTACAACTGCAAGACCGAGGTATCACAGTGGGAAAAGCCACGCGAATGGATAGTCAGGGTGGACGGTAGACAGCGCCAATCGAACGACTACTCATCTTCCAGGTCAAGTGCGTACGAGTGGAGCACGCGGCAAATGCCGGCGAGCCATCGACCGTCCAACTGTACCGTCTCGGTGATCATTGTCCCATCTGCCTTCTCTACAGGTCATGATAAACATTCCAACTCGCGATCGAATAGCAGCAGCAATGCTCGCGAAGGTGGCAAATCCTCGCGTCAAACGTCCTCGTCGGACAAACGCGAGTATTGGGGCTCGTGCAGCGGCAGCAGCGGCGGCAGCAGCAGGGACGAGATCTCGGTGCGCGAGAGAGAACGCGAGAAGGACCGCGCGGAGCGAGAACGCGAGAGAGAACGAGAATCTTGCAGGGAGGACATGGGAGTCGAGCGTCAGGCACAGGATATGGATATTTCGCCGGGCGACTCGACGCCTACCTCGGAAACTCAGACGTCGAGTGCTCACGATCCACTGCCACAGGGACCTGTCCTACTTGCTACGGGTATGACTCGCCATGGTCTATTTTCTCTTACCGCCGTCGTACAAATTTTCTTCTTTTTATATGATACTCTTGACGGTATACTGTGTCACAGGCACGGAAATTTAAGGGGCTACATCTACCTAGAGGCCCAAAAAATGGCCAACTCCGAATTTGTTTTTTGGGTAACGTAACGCCTTTTTTTAACACGAAGGTACATAGAGTAAACCGACCAGTGAATGGACAGAAGCCGATTTATATTCAAAATCAGTCAAGAATATGAATCGTCGATAAAAACTCGCATCACTATAATTCAGCGGAATAATCACAGCTGTGGTTAAAACCGAGTCGTCAGTTTAATATCGAATTTCGACGTCACAGGGAATTTTACTAGATTGTGGTACTTCACACCGCGCAACTTACAAGGAACATCCCTCAGATGACACAAAAATTATAATATTCTTATACATATGAGTATTATATTCGTTATTGCGATTTCTTAGAAAATACACAAACCTTTTTTACATCTCAACGTGACATTCTCAAAAAAAAACTACCACCGTTCGTTTCGTCATAGAAATAGAAAATTAAATTTTGTCAAAAATATTTAAAAAAACGACTGAATTAATTTTATGACAACATTCAATGAAATGTACATTGTCATATCTTAACAATAATGAATTTAGCAATTTTCAGCAGGTAAGCTAAATTGTTTACTCCGCTTTAAGAATTATTAGAACAGAGCCCATATGCCCATTCACTGGAAAGAGGTTAGAATCCAGCACTAGTGAATAAACATGTCTAATTCTGACCTATTATTACGAATTTATTTAAAATGTTTGCAAAATATCAAAGATTTATTCTTCCTCAAGTAATGAAAGTAATACTTACTCTCAAAACTTATTTAAAAACTATAGCTTTCGCGTTTTGAACTCCTACTGTGCAAAGCCGTATCGTAACTAACAAGGAACATCCTTCAGGTGACACTCTTCGATTTTGTTGAAATTTAGATATATTATAAAGCACCGAAAAGTAAGCGATACGATTTTTTTTTATCGGCGGACAAACGGTTTTGAGGGGTGAAACGAACCCTCGAAAATAGGGGTGTTTTTCGTTTTTCGTCGATAACGTTATCGTTCTCGTCTCCAATGTATAGTGCACAAAAAAAATAAACATTGTTGAAATTTGAATTTTTTAAATATCTCGTACCGTTAAAACGTTATTGACGAAAAACGAAAAACATCCCCATTTTTGAGGGTGCGTTTCATCCCTTAAAACCGTTTTTCCGCCGATAAAAAAAATACGTATCGCTTACTTTTCGGTGCTTTATAATATATCCAAATTTCAACGAAATCGAAGGGTGTCGCCTGAGGGATGTTCCTTGTTAGTTACGATACGGCTTTGCACAGTAGGAGTTCAAAACGCGAAAACTATAGTTTTTATAAGTTTTGAGAGTAAGTATTACTTTCGTTACTTGAGGAAGAATCAATCTTTGATTTTTTGCAAACATTTTAAATAAATTCGTAATAATAGGTCAGAATTAGACATGTTTATTCACTGGTGCCGGATTCTAACCTCTTTCCAGTGAATGGACATATGGGCTCTGTTCTGATAATTCTCAAAGCAGAGTAAACAATTTAGCTTACCTGCTGTAAATTGCTAAATTCATTATTGTTAAGATATGACAATGTACATTTCATTGAATGTTGTCGAAAAATCGATTCAGTTTTTTTTTTTTATTTTTGGCAAAATTTAATTTTCTATTTCTCTGACGAAACGAACGGTGGTAGTTTTTTTTTTTTTGAGAATGTCACGTTGAGATGCAAAAAAGGTTTGTATATTTTCTACGAAATCGCAATAACGAATATAATACTCATATGTATAAGAATATTATAATTTTTGTTCAACACAGTGATCTGCAAATCGAGCATTTAATCAAAATGAATCGTTATGCTTGGCAGCGTTTGTCTACACTATACGTCCATTTACTGGCGGTTGAGCGTCCATTTATTGGTCATTTCGTTCATTCACTGGCGATTTAGTCATTTCGCTACTGATATATCAATTCCTTCGATATGATTTGTTGCAATTACTTCGAATATTTTTTTCTGCTATCAGAACAATATCTTTTGGTAGGTATAGCCATTGAAAAAATCGTTTCGATAATATTTCCATTGTAAAGTCCATCTGAATCCTTCAGTGTCGTTATACGTTCATTCACTGGTCGGTTTACCCTATATTGAGAGGCTGAAAAAAGATCACCAAAAAATACAGAAAAACAAAAAAAACGTGGTTGGTGGCAGATGACATTTTTTTGTGACGTTTGGCGGTGGACACTCCCCAGCTTAAGGGGCTATACCAGTGTGAACGCTGATAATTTGGGATGTTTTCGGGAATTTTTTGGAAAGAAAGTAAGAATATATTTGGCTATATTTGACCTATATTACATATTTTTTTCATAGAAAAATATTGAGATCCAAGCGACTTCGGAGGTAGATGCGCTGCCTTCGGAGGTACCAAAAAAAAAAAAGTTCCACTGCTGACATGATTCCGGCCGATTGAGTAGCTGAAACTAAAAAAGAAAAAAATGTCGTTGAACTGGAAGGTATTCCCTGTACAATGACGTAGGATTTTCAAAAAATATCAAAATGTTAACAAAATGGCGTAGTTATGAAAAAATGTCTGTTTTCTTGCCTATAAAATGGTCGTTTTTTTCAATGCCAAATCCTCCATCTTCATCCAATAAAAAATATCGTACGTCATTATAGAGTAAATATATTCAAGAGTACTCAGTTCAAATTTCAAGTCAATCGGATAATTGCTTTTGAGTTGCAATGTCAGCAAATTCGAATAGTCTCATTTCGAGGAAAATGCGTTTAAAGATTTAACTATCGATTTTTGCAAGATAAAATGATTATAGATACGGCCTTGAAATTTTTACAGGATGGTCTTGAAAGTATAATCTGTCGAAAAAGGTAACAAAAAAAAATCGATTTTTTGAAATTGTCACACTGGTATAGCTCCTCAAACGGTTCATCCGAAATCTAAAAACCAAACGGGGTATTCAAGTTAACAATAAATACGAGTCGTTGACGATAGTCGATTTCTAAAATCATTTTTTTTAACAACGTGACGACGAATTGAAATTCGAGCATACAAAATCTATGAATGAAAGTCGTCATTTTTACGTAACTATTAAAAAATGAAGACCGATTTTAACAAAGTGAGATCGTCAACGATCTTCTAATGTTTCTTATCGTATTTCCTGCAAATTTGGAAACAATCCGTCGACTGATTCTCGAGACATCATGTCCACCGACTTTAAAAACAGTGTTTCGAGAATAACGCGTTTAAAATTTGAAACACGGTGCTGCTACCGCCCGGCGGACTGTTAGAAGCTGTAGCTCATTCAATTTTTGGAACATTTCAATGAAATTTTCAGAGAATGTAGCTAAAAGGTTATACCGTAAAACTACACAACAATAATCCAGATTTGTTTTTCCCACTAAAGAATGGATTTATATATTTAAGGCCGAAGCCTGAATTAGAAGGTCCAAAAAAGCGTTTTTCCGGGATTTTTTTTAGAAGGGAAAAAAACAAGTGAGCCGAGTAAACATTGAGGTATCTTTTCATGTGTACTTGAAATGTATAAAAAAATTCAATATGAAACAATAAATGACTGCGGATTTATCAGCCCCCAATCGGCGGAAAAGACGCAGCTCGTAATTCTCGACTGAAACAAAAAAAAACCCTAAAATTTTCAAGTGTCATATATTTTTCTTCTGGGTGAATTAAGAAAAAGCTGAAAAAGTCGTGAAGTTAATACTTTTCTCAGGTTAAAAAAAATGTGTTAAAAAAACCACTTCAACGTGTATAAAAATTATTTAAAAATACTTTTTCAACGACTTTTGCAATTCACTTAGAAGAGATTTTCATACTGAAGAAAATAAACTTTGGTTTGATTCAATAGGTCGTTTAGTTTTGTTTGCTATCACGGCCGACAATTTGGAAAAATCGTGAAACTGAATAGGAGGAAATATCAAACATCAATCGCTTCTCTCCTTTGGGCTTGTATCTTCGAAAATATTTCCAATTGGCCTCTGTAACTTTGTAAATATATTTTTGGATAGTTCATCTAGGGATTTAAGCATTAAAACCATTTTTCGGACCTAATTCAGGCTCCGACTTTAATACCTCGCTTTCATATATTTACCTCGGATTTGCACATTTAATAGTCTCAGCCATTGCGATTTTGTTTTAAGAGGTAGCTGGTCTATAGTTGAGCCCCAGGACTATAATTGTGTCGTTTTACGGTACTATCGAATAGAAATATTTTTGAAAAATGCAATTTTTGACCTACCAAGGTAGATGTAGCCCGTTAATTGACCTCGAAAATGACGACGATCTAGGTGTTTGTTTCTAATGAAAGATCCATTCGATTCTCGTCGCGCAGCGTTACCCCGTCTCACGTCACATCCACCCACGACCCCACAAACGCCTGGAAAACTGAGCTCTCCGACGCAACAACAATCGGTGAACAGCAACGCTCCCGGGCCACCGGTATCCCTCGCCAGCCTACCCAGACTTATATCTCAAATAACCGGTAGCAAAGAACAAACGGATATTACGCCGCAGAAGGCGCTCCAGACCATACAAACTGCGATTTATCTGTCGCGACAAGTAAGTTTTTCGTCTCCTCTCGCTGGCTTTTGCAATTTTCACATTCCTCATCACATTGTTGTAAAAAACAGTGGTAATTGCGCGCTTCCTCTTCAGCAAAAATCTCTAGCTATTCGTTGGTCCCAACTACGTCGCGATTGCTTGTATTCTCGGCTGTTTTACGGGCTCGAAAGATTTCGTTATTACACAAGCAATATCAATCGTGTCTGATTTTCCATACCGTCGCAAAGTCAATTAGAATCTCGGTGCCCCACCCGATTAGGTCAAATTCTGACTCGTTTGATTTCCAGCAGTCAAGCACCGGCAGCGACCGGAACAGTAGCGGCGGTGACGTCATGGCACCATTGAAGGTCGACACAAGTGGTAACGTGACGAACGAAGGCCCACCGACTCCAACGCATTCGGAGACCCAGGATTGCATAGACGCCCGAAAATGTAATTCAAAATCGGCCTATCATGATCCACTTTTGACCCAATTGCGTTCAAGGAGCAACACTGTCGTATCAGGCCAAACAGCATCAATGTTGATGTTGATTTTGAACAAAACTATGCGCTTTATTGAAAATTTGCCATTGGTGACTTCGGTTTTGACATGCGTTTATTTCACTTGCGACGTTCGTATGTATTTCCGCCTCAAAATTTGGAATCCATTTTTCGAACACTTGTTGGCATCCGATTGAGCTGAAATTTGCCATGCCTGTGTAACTTCGGTGACAATGCAATAAGACGGTATCATGGAGATGGTCCGATGATGAAGGTCGGAAGTGGGCCATGCAACTCCTTGAGGCGGGATATACATTTAAACAGGAAACAAATAAGCAATGTTGAGGGATTTTTTTAACTGAGAAATAATTATTCGACAATTATCAAACTTTAGGTATACTTTAATAGTATATTTAAGTATACAAAACAATTTTGTCAAATTAATTCATCATCAAAATGGCGGAGCTGTGGCAGAGTGTTACAGCAAGGTCACCGCGGGAGTTGCGAATCGGCGTGCAGTCTAGCTTCCCGTAGACTTTGATTTGCCAAAAACCTCAAACATTTTTTCAGTTAGAACATGTATAGTTTCTATGTGACGGTAATTAAAATGAAGAAAATGCAAATTTTGGAAAATGGCACGCATTTACGAAAAAATCCACATTTCACGCAACATTTCTGTAAAATGTGGATTAAAAAAGTCGTTTTTCTTTTTCAATTGTTGAAAACAATTCTCGTCGAGTAGAAGGTACCAATATTATCAATATTCCTACCAAGTTTCGACTCAATCGGCTTAATAGTTTTTGAGTAATCCTGCACGCCAATTTCGATAATGCAGTTTTGAGAAAAACGCGTTTGAAGTTCACGCCCGCTCCGAATCCTAGTGGTGAGACACAGCGTTGACGGGCTGTAACGTTTGAAGTTTTTCGAATTTCACTTTGAAACTTCGGAAAAATATTCTACATATACAGTTCTATCGTTTAAAGAAAAAAAAAGCAATCGATTTTTGAATCGTTGTTGATGTATATCCCGCCTTAATAGCGTTTACCAGGACAGTCGAGTCGCTCATTTGTTTTGTTATCGCGAGCACTTTTCATTACACATGATAACGAGAGTCGGATAACGGTGGTGGGAGGTGGGAACTGAAATTTCCTAATGGCAAATGGTACGACAATCGAGTTTGGGCTCATTAACTTTGTTGGCTTGAGCACTATTTATAATTACACTATTATGACGTTTATCATATTTATTTGCCGTGTCTGGCACGGCAAATAAATAAACAAATTCTAATACTAAAAAGTATAAAATAAATGTAAAAAAACTTTTTAAAAACAAGCTCTTATTTAAAAGGTACTGTACTAAAAAGTAAAAAATAATGTTCAGTAAAATTGAAAATCGAAACAGTTCAATTACAAAAAAGTCACTTCCTTCGTCACTCATCATACGTGCAAGTACTTAGGTACATAAAATGTTTTCAAAATATGAAATATAAATTTTCAAAGCTCGAGGCGTCAATGGTCACAAGTACTCATACTACTTTAACATGTCCGAAAAAAAGTCTCAAGCTTTAAAAATCTATATTTTTAAAATATCTGCGTACCTTTGAAGCACGTGCACCTCTGATGCGTGGCCAAGGAAGAAACTTTTTTGTAGTTATACCGTTTTGATTTTCAATTTGACTGACCATTATTTACTTTTTACCACAGTACCTTCAAAATAAAAGCTTGTTTCAAAAAAACTCATTGACGTTTATGTTTTTCACGGTGGTGCTGCTCGTTGAAAGCGTCAAGCGGATTTTTCTCGTCGACCAGCCGATACGAAAAAGTATCGTCTTGACGAGAAGCGCTCGGACATAATACGTGCGTCTTGATTTCGCAGTGACGAGTCCGGTTGGAGGAAATACAGGTGTTCAAGGTCTGAGCTCGTTGCAAGGACTGAGTAGTCTGGGATCGTTGGGTAGTCTCGGAAACGGAGGTGGTCTCCAAGCTCTCTCGAGGGTTCAACCGCCTCTTACGCCATCCCTCACGCCCTCCCTCGCCAACCATTATCGCGAAGATTTGACGCAACACGTGCGGGCTTTTCCCGCGGATATCCTGGAAAAGCAAGTGAGTAGATCGCACCCGAGCCTACAATCGCCCCCTCCCACGCGCAATTCTCCCATATTCGTTACCATCGCGTTCTCATTCTTCCCCGAACGACGAAACCAGGCACAAAAGCTCAGCGAGGAGGCACACACAATGGGCAGTTTACAGTGTACGCGAGTATCCGCCGAGCTCAAGACTGCACGCTCGATCGTGAGGCTGACCGAAATTCAAGCGACGTTACAGGAACAGAGGTCAGTTATTCGACAATAAAAATATGAAAAAAAAAAAAAAAAAAAAAAAAGAAAAAAAAAAAAAAAAAAACGAAAAACAAATCGAAAAAAAAAACGAACAATTGCAAACTCAAGCGTGGAAAATCGCACCCCTCCAATGTTTCAGGATATTATTTCTCCGTCAGCAGATACAAACGCTGGAGGAGCTGAAATCCCAAAATTCCTTCATGTCAGACGATTCTTAGTGTAGGGACTTTATAAAATAATAATAACAATAATTACGAAAACTATAATTAAATCATGAAAAAAAAAGAACACGGCGGAAAAAAGAAGAAAGGAAAAGAAAACAAAACAAAAAATAAAACATAATAATATTCTCATTAATATTGAATAATTAAGATTGTACCTAAATTATAAATCATTATAGAAGTGATACGAATAGCGAATGATTGTTCGGGCTGCTCAGAGAGGTTGGGCTGCTTCGCTTGTCAGTCAATGAGTCTTATTATTATTATTAATTATAATTAAATTAGTAGAAAGAAAAGAAACAAACAAAAGAAAGAAAAAAAAAACGAGCACCTCTCTGGGAAGCACACGAGGCCTAGACCCAAGGAAAACAGACAAAAAATATTTCGCACATCCACGGAACGTTGCGGGCGAGGGCCGCGAAAGCGAACACGCAAACGGATAAATATTAAACGAAAGGAAAAAAGAGAAAACCGAAAGAAAACAAGCAAATGGAGTTGAAAGGGAAAAGGAATGCTTTGAACGATCGACGATTCTCAACTGTAGAGGAGAGCAGCTGTGACGAATTGTATATCTGAAAGAGAATTGTATATCTGAATTGTCCACCATCGTCTTGTATTACCTATGTTGTACGTGTCAATGTTTCATATCCCCCCCCCTCCCCCCTCGCAAGTTTAAGCGGCATTTTAACTAGTTGAAACACACAGTTTTTGTTGTAAATCTCGGAATAAAATACGTGCCGCAAGCGGTAAATGCACCGATCAACTTTTGTTATCCAGCCCGCCCCCACCGCCGACCCCTCCGCGGAAATCGTTCACGCTGTATTGTATTTCGGGTATTTATTGAATCAATTGATCGTCGTCGATACAGTTTAATCTTCTTTTTTTTTTTGTTCGCGACGAGTTCGTTCTCGTCCATCTGCCCTGGCTTTACGCGCAAACGCAATATTCGATACAGTCCAATCGCATCGTTGGAATAATTCGTTGGAAAAAAAGAAAGTGTAGGATACCTGAGACTTCTTTCTAGCCGCAACAGCTCGAGAGTTCGGATTATTTCAACGTATATTTACACGGTAGCGAGAAATAATTGTTGTCGCGCATTTGTCAAAAGAAGAAACAAAAACACACGATTTTACTCTCCGAGAAACAATTGGATGTGAGTATCCGACGATTACAGTAACGAGGGAAGATATAATCGAAGAATTGTTCTTCGGTTTAAGTAACGAACGAGAAACGCGCGTTTTCGTTAGCCAATTTGTCCGACCGACTCGTTTAGCCGCGAGTATTTATTATCTACATTGTTCTCGTTCGTTACGCGTACCCAATGTTTATAATGATGGTAATATTTTTGTTTTGCTTTGGGTATTATTATTATTATTATTATACATAACTATACGGGCAAGATCCAAAGAATTTTTCGTTTTTATTACAAAGCCCTTTAATTCGTCGCTTATTTTTCATTTCTCAGCTTTCGTACCCTTATACATTTGTAATTCGTCTATGTACTCGAGAGGAGTATAATTTTTGCCTTCTTCGCGACGAGGCATTCGGCTCATCACGTAACGAGGACAATGTTACAAAATTCTTTGGTTCCAACCTTCGTAACACCGAGTATCCTCGTATATATCGTTAAATTTTTATCTAACTAAGCTTCCGTCGCAGAATCGTTCATACTCAGGGGGGGGGGGGGGGGAGGGATTGAACTGTACGCGCGTACTAGTTTTTACGTACGATTCTTTTTCCCGAGTGACTAACGGTATATTAATGTTAGGAATATGCGCAGTAAAAAAGGAACGATACTCGTGAAATAAACGAGCGTTAATGATAATTCGATAATTGAAAAATGTCTCGACTCCTGTGAAACAGGCGAGTCGACGAAACTCTCGAATCGACCCGGGGAAATATTCAGCGCTACGTTTTCACGTTAATCGCGAAAATAGATTTTAAAAATCCTCTAAAAATCGTTTGTACACACTTTCAATGCGAGACCCATGTAAATAAAAGTCAGTGTAGAGATTAAAGAATGTTCGTGTCGCATGGAAAAACAGTGCGTGAAGATTGATTTGGAAAAACCAAGCAAAAAAAACACTATGCTCGTAATCGATAGGCTGCATTTTGGCTAAAGATATTTCTGCGAGATCAATCTGCGTTTTCAGTTTATGAAGGAAAACCATAAGTGGAAATCGGTGCTTTCGTACGAAGATCTTCATGGCTGGTACGCATTTGGTAAACTGGAAAAACCGCGGTACTTGGGGAATTTTGAAAATTCTCTGGCATTTTTGCAGCATTTTATGATGCAATTACGAAAAATTAAAACGACTTGAAAAAAAATGGAGTATACAAATAAGTATTTTCGTATATTTTTGATATTTATATTGTTATTCATTATATACAACAACACAAAAGTTATGTCAGTGCCAAGCATCGAAAATTTCAAAAAATAATTCACTCTAAAGCTCTTTAAATTTGCATTCGATTTGTCGATACACAACCACACAATTATCGTTGTGGATAAGTGTTTATATTTGTTTTTCAATTTATTGGCATAAAATTTTCTGTTTATAATAAACAGCTTCTATATTTGCTTTCAATGTCTTTTTTTTACCTCACGGTATTTAAATTCTTGTTCGAATTTCAGTTTTATTTTTATTTTAGGTAATTCTTTAGATAAGTCATTTGTCCGAAAAATGAGCCTCACATTTTTTCGTGACATCTTCTCATTTATTGGATTATGAATGATGATATTCAGTCGGGGGAAGCCGCAATCGCCACATAAGAAGTCGTGGGGTTTTGAAGTTCGCGGAAACACGTGACAAAATTGGACATTTTTGAACACTTCGACGCCTATATTGGGTTTGCTCGTAATTTTTTATTTTAATTATTTTTTGCTCGTAAAAAAATTGTCAATGAACATTTCAGCTCCCCCCGACTGAACATAATCATTTATAACCCGATAAATGAGAAAATAGCAAAAAACAATGTTACTCATTTTTCGGAAAAGTCACTTATCTAAAGAATTACCAAATTTTACATTAATATTTACGGTATTTATATATTTCATCTCTAAAAAATCATGTTCTTTCTATGACCCCAATCGCCCAGGAATATTTGCAAAACCTGTGTGGAAAGTTCAGGAAATTTCCGAGTCAACAGTGCGTAACAACCGTGTTCTTTCGTCTGGCCCTTTAAACGATTCGCGATATTTCTTCCTGACAAATTACGAGAAATTGTTGGAAAATGTATACTTTTCTAAAGAATAGATCCATTCTCATAACTCAACTGCTGTTGTATTCGATGAATGGCAAAAAGTGTGATCCGGATAGATTCGTCAAAGTTGCAAAGATCGCAATTGGAGCAGAGATTTGTGAGTTCAATGCCTGTTGTCTGAAAGCGCAATAGCTATGGCTCATTTTACGATTTACTCGAGGGACTCCCAAAGGCGATCTTCTCGCGCGACTGCCTCATTGTCCACTGTGGGGCTATGTGAATTATTTCCAACAAACTGTATCGGATAAACAAATTTATCTACGCTTTTGGCAATGCAGATGCGAAAAAAGCGTCTTTGCACTTTTGTAAACTTGTTGCACTCAAATGTTCGATCCTCGAAACAACCGACAGTACGTGCCACCGTCAAAGAGGGATATAAACTTCACGTCAAAAATTGGTACGCGTTCATATGAAGCGAATAATGTTTCTGTGCCAATTGGTGGATAAAACAAGATTGTGTGGACGATCGGAAGATCACATGGCTCGACAGTGGAAAGTAGACCCTATTTTATACATTTCCCTAACAAAACCACGAGATTACACGTGTATAAGCTTTTCCGAGCCACGTTTTCATCTGTCTTTTTGTTTTCTTCGTCTTCGAAATACTTCGTCCTTAAGGCTTCAATATACGCAGCATTGTAATACGAGTATATCGGACATAGTTATGTGTGTATATAATATCGTAATAACGACGGTGGATGGTTAGACGGTAGAAGAAAAAAACGTCTATAAAACAATTCCAACAGGTATCTGTTTTCTTTTCTTCTTCACACGTCAACATTTTCTCCCCCAAATTCGCAGTTAGACGTAATTCTCTGGGATCGCGAATCTTCAAACTCCTTTTCTTTTCGTACAAATCGAGAGCGCGTTTTATTTTTCTTTAAGGCCATATTTGCGAGAGATTTCTCATAGAAAAAAGTGCCTGCCTCCCGGGGCAGTGATCGATTCAAAGTACCTTGGATTATTTAGAATGACGTTGTTCGTCTGTTTTTTTCTTTTTTTTTTTTACAACGTGTTGATGAATTAATCTCGTCGAACATCAACACCCACAGCCTTGGAAAGATAATGTTGACGCTTTGGAAAGTGTAACGTGCGCTAAACACGTGACGTTTTGAGAGAATTCGAATAAAAAAATTACAAAACGAAAAGAAATTTACGTGATCGGTCCGCTGGTCGAATTTTTTTTTTTTTTATTCTCCGCCGGTTCGGTTCGTCGTTTTCTCTCGATAATTTTCGTCTCCGTTCGCGTCATCGCGGACCACCCTAGTATAGAGGTATTTTAATACATAACACAACTAGTCTATACTTAATCTTAAATAATTAATAATAACGCTCCGAGGCTTCGATCTTTCGGTCCGTAGATCTCGTCAGGCGAGTCAACGTTGGCCAACTATATATGTATCGGGTACATTGTACTGCACAGAAGCCGCAGAGTTCTCGTTTCAGCAGGATTTTGCATCGTGTCGATTGCTCGCGCGGGTTTGCTCGTGCAGTGAGCCGGAATAACGAGAACAATTGGTCAATTATCGGTGTACCAAAAGTCCGGGCGACGTTCTAACGAAGCGTGACGCAAATTAACAATTATTGCGGGCTTTTGTCGGGCTGCGAAAAGTATTTGGAACAATCATACCTTTACGCTACTTTACGGTCCGTTAAATAATTAATTTAATCATTGATAATCGATTCAACAACTAATTGCCTATTTAAAAAGAAATCTTCATTGGAACGACGCCAGTTTCTTCGGCGCACGGGATACACGGATAATGACCCTCGACTGCTCACTTTTCCAAGTTAAATTTACAAAAAAAAACAAAGTTAGGAGGGCAAGCGAAAAATCGCCGGATCTAGAGACGCGAGTATGAGAGAAAAAAAAACGATACGCACGAAGCCCCGGCTTGATAATTCGTAGTAGCGACTCAGCGAAATCGGGGAAGGAGATGTCACGTTTTTTTTTCGATAAAATTTGTTTTTTTTTTTGCATTTTCTCTTCAGTTTAGTTTTCGTTACCGTTCATCAGTAAGTACTGATAAAACACGCAACATTATCTTACTTAAGGACTAAGGAAAAAAAAATGGCATTCAGTATTTTCTCTTATAGAATTATTCTTCATTCGTTTGTTATAAAAAAAATAGAAAATTTCGACTACTCAATATAAACAGCCTGGGTAATCGTGCCTTCTTTGTACTATCCCGAATGCCATTTTTGTTTTGTTTTTTAATTTTTATTTTATACTTTACATTATTCGTGTTCGTGTGTGTCTGTGGTTTTTCTTTTATTTAGCGTTATTCAGCAAACCTCGTGTAACCGAGACCTAACTAAAAAATATTACATTTGTTCGAAAGTGTATTTTCTATTTTTCCGTCCTCTCATCAATATGTGTACTCTTATTCTACACTGACGAATTTATCGTCGGATTTAGCCGTTTCACGACCCTCGCAACAATTACGAATATAAGCTCTCTCTCTCTCGCTCTCTCTCTCACTCTCTGCCGATAATAATGTTCCACGTAGCCCTTGTCCTCCCATCGCGGCGCACAATTCGTTATAATTTTGTTACTCCTTCTCCCAATAATTCCCTTACATATTGCGTAAATACCAACGTCAAACGACGTACGTTTCGAAAGTCAATTAGCCGCGATCAATTCGCGCGATCGTCGACGAACGAACGAGGCTTCGGCAGACGGAGAAAAAAAAATAAACAGCAATTAATCGAATACGGATTGCTAATTGGAACTAGTGATTTTTTGTTTTTTCCTTCCGAACAGTAACTTCGCCGCGGGTTTCGTTCGTTCGTCGTCCTAACGTATTTGTCGCGAGTCCAGTGAAGAGGCGTCTTTTCCTTTTAAATATACTTACCTGAATTTCTATTTCGCAGTCTTTGCAACGAGCTTTTTTCACTTTGCTGCACGGTTGAAATTGGATATTTGAAATTTCGCTGACGGACAATCAGCTCGGGGAGGCTCGGCGCCTTAAAACTGGCATCGGTGCTCAATCCTTGTATCGTTAGTATCGTCCGTGCCCCTCTCTCCCCTTTTTTCCGGAGGTTCGTCTTTCATTGAAAACCATTACTATTGTATAATTTAAACGATGAATAATTTACAGCTCTCTTGCGTTCACGAACACAAGCGTTCTCGAGATGGCAGTCCGTGTTTTTTGTGTTTTTTTTTTGGTCGATTATATTTCTCCGTGTACCACCGCGTGTTTTTTTTATCTGTCGTTTCAACTATATTACACAAATGCTTGGCATTAAAATCACCACCGGCAACCAGCGCTGTCTCGTCGTCGTCGTCGTCATCGTCGTCGTCAGTTTTCTTGTCCTCGTACCGTCGCGTGTGCGTTCGTTTCTCGTCTCTCTTGGTAATCCGCTTTGCTTCGACCTAGCTTCTCTGTCCCCAACATCCATCGAACAACACACGATTGAACGCACGATATGAAAGTTTTCCTTCGTTTTTTTTTCTTTCTTTTTTTTTCGCGGTGTCCAACGTTGCGCTGCGCTCTTTCGCACTTGGCTGCAGCGTCTATCGCTGCTGCATTCTTCTTACAGCCTTCTTTATCTTTCTCGTCGGGACTGGCTGTGGCGCGGCGCTGAAAGAAGGAAAAAAAAACGTCTTACGAATCCGTATAGCTTCGCATCGAATCCAATATTAAAGCTGCACGCTTTTAGTCCCGTAATAGATCGCAAGAAAGTCATGATGGGTTTGTAATAAACGTACGTTATACAGTTATTGTTGTACTATGTATAAAAGAAAATTTAGAAATATATGCTTGGAATATGATATACAGTGCTGGTCAAAAGTTTCCCCTCACCAACCCCCACTTATCAAGAGTGGTCTTGACGTCAAGTTATAAAAAAAAACGACGCCACTGATAACGCCACTGACGTGACGACACGCCGCGACTCTTAAGGAGAGATATACACCTAGATGGTCGAGGTCGAGGATTTAGAAGCTATGAACATTCCGTCGACCGTAGAAGACCTACACTATGGGCCTGGAATCGATGATTCCATGTAAGTTGACAAATTTCATGATTTATTCATTCCCAAATTTTCAAACGCCTTTTTCTCAAAACCACGTTTTTCAAATCGGTACCCAAAATTTCTCGAAAACCAATAAACCGATTGCCTTGAGGTTTTTCGTGGTTATTCTATACACCATTATCTAGTACTTGTCATAGGATTTTTTTTCCGTTACTTAGTTTTTGTTTTATAGGCAAAATAATAACTAATTTTTGGCCCAAAAATCACTATTTATGTTCGAACGTCCGCCATTTTGTCATAAATCGATATTTTCAAAATCGGCTATGACAAGTACTAGATTATAGTATCTAATTTAATAATCTTTTTGGTTTTTTTTTTCAGATGATTTTTGAAAAAAGGCCAGTGGGTACCGTATACGCAGATTTTTTACGACGCTCCAAGGATCATACAATATCCTTGTATATTTTTCATATTTTTAAATAAAGAAAATTAAACATATTTTTGAATGTATATACTTTTAGATAATTAAAACCCCAATCCGAAATTTCAAATAGTTTTCCTTGAAAAAATTCGCAAAAATGACCTTTTTCCGGCTCCTAGGTGTATATCTCCCCTCAATACAGTAAGATTAACAGACGACTATTAACTTTGTCTCGACATTACGCAAAAACGCGGCAACAAATCGAAAATCTAATGACAGTTTACCCGTGTAATGTCATTTTTTCCTATCGATTTTGTTTGCGCTATTTTTAGATTCGTCCACTCAATCTTGAGATTTCATAATTTACGGCCGAATTTTTCGAGTGATTTTTTGTATACTGTAAATATAGAACATTTCACATAGAAATTATTGTTCGTTTTTTTTTTAATCAGAAGGGGGGCTTTTGTCCAGTATATTGCTATAAAGACACGATAGTTTTTTATTCAAGGAGTTAGGCTACTGTGAAAATTTAGAAACATCGTTCGGCGCTTGAGGCAACTCAAATTGAAGAGGAAGGCCCAACGCATGATGCAAGAATGGATGATTAAAGGTAAACTTATTATAGAACTGCTTGTCAAACTTTAAACGCGTGTTTCTCGAAACTGTTTTTCAAAACGGTGTACACGATTTCTCGACATCTAACGAACAGATTGACTTGAAATTTGGTACACTTATTCAGTGTTATAGTAGTTTAGTCTCGACCGACGTTTTTCTTTTTAACATATGTTTTCCATTAGTTGTTAACGAAATGATGTAATTTTTTCTCGAAAAGCCGAAAAGAATTTCAAATTTTTTTGTTCAATGATTCAAACACGTTAACCAAAAAGGTCGGGCAAGTCTCAGCCAATATTATCACTTTTATTAACGAAAAAACGTTTTTTTTTAATTGCTTGAATCGATAGATAAACTATCCAAGAATATATTTACAGTTACAGAGCCCATTTGAAATATTTTCGAAGATATAAGGCCAAAAGCAGAGAAGCGATTGATATTTGATATTGATATTCCCTCCTATTGAAAACTTCGAAGCGCGTTTTCTCCACTTTTCATTTTCACGATTCTTCCAAATTGGCGGGCGTGATAGCAAAAAAACTAAACGGCCTATTGAATCAAACCAAAGTTGATTTTCTTCAGTATGGAAATCTCTTCTAAGTGAATTTAAAAAGTCGTTGTTACAGTCTTTTAAAATAATTTTTATAGCACTTTAAAGTGTTTTTTTTTTTTTTTCAAACCTGAGAAAAGTTATAATTTCACGACTTTTTCAGCTTTTTCTTAATTCACCCCGAAGAAAAATATATGACAATTGAACATTTTATTGGTTTATTTGATTCAGTCAAGAATTACGAGCTGCATCTCTCCCGCCGATTGGGGACTGCAGTGGCAAGGCGCACATGGAATATAGGCTGATAAATCTGCAGTCATTTATTGTTTCATGTTGGAATTTTTTTTATACATTTCAAATATACATGAAAAGATACCTCAATGTTTACTGGGCTCACTCTTTTTTAAGTAAGGTCTCTTTTAAGGTAAGTAGGGAAAAATCGTCCCCGCATTTTCTCCAGCGAAATTTGGAGTATATTCTGAGGTATAAAAAAAAAATTTCTGAGAATTTCATCCTCGTCACCTCAATGGTTTTAGAAAAATGATTTTTTAAAAATAAAACAACAACAAAAAGTTCCAGAAACGCTTCAGTGGATCGATTCGATTTTTTTTGTACTTGTTACCATCAAACGTGTTAGGAAATAAAATTATAGAACATCTTGCGAAAGATTAAGGTTTAAAAAAAATAATGTTCCTTGTTTTATTTTTTTTTACTATAATCCACTTGGGGTACAATAACGAAATTTTTTTCATATAATCTTTGGGCACCTTATTAGATAATATAATTTTTTCAAAATAATCGGTTTGGTACGCCACAGTGAAAAAAAAAAGAAACCGACTTTATTGATATATTTTAGTTATATATCTATATAACTAAAATATATCAATAAACTGTGTTTCTTTTTTTTTCACTGTGGCGTACCGAGCCGATCATTTAGTCACATATCAGATTTTATTGATATATTTTAGTTGTATATCTATATAACTAAAATATATCAATAAAGTGCGTTTGTTTTTTTTCACTGTGGCGTACCAAACCGATCATTTTGAAAAAATTGTATAATCTAATAAGGTGCCCAAAGATTATATGAAAAAATGTTCGCTATTGTACCCCAAGTGGATTATAGTAAAAAATAATAAAACAAGGAACATTATTTTTTTTTCAAACCTTAATCTTTCGCAAGATGTTCTATAATTGTATTTCATAACACGTTTGATCGGAACAAGTACGAAAAAAAAATCAAATCCATCCACTGTACCGTTTCCGGAATTTATCTTTTTTTTTTCAATATTTAAAAAAGATCATTTTTCTAAAATCATTGCGTTGACGGGGATGAAATTTTCAGAAAATTTGTTTTTTTTTACACCTCAGAATATACTCCAAATTTCGCTGGAAAAAATGCGGGGGCAATTTTCCCCTACTTACCCGGCTATGGCCTTACGAAATGTTACCACTCGCTCCAAATTTATACAGTAATTTCTTTGTCATATGGTGAATGCTCTCTCCAAATTTTTAATCGATCGTCTACACCGTTTCTATAAAATTTACAATAGAAAAAAAAAACACTTTTTAACATAGGAAGATGCCTATGATCAGATAACATAAGGAGTACATTATGACACTGATGACAAATTTTTCATAATGTACTGAGTGATTTGACGATTTTGCATAACGTTTTAAACATTTTTTTTACACATTTTCGTTCGAAAAACTGCCATTCAGCGTTAAGCGTAGGCATCTCCCTATGTTGAAAAGTGTTTTCTTGATTATACATTTTATAGAAACGGTGTAGACGATCAATTTGAAATTGGGAGGGTAGATTCAGGGAATGACAAAGAATTTACTGTATAAATTTAAATCAAATGGTAATATTTTGTAAATTGTCCCGAAACTCCTTAAGAAAAAAACTCGTTTTTTTGTATCAGTTGAGCTCCTCACGTTCAAAAGTCCCTCACGGGATTGTTTATTACTTCTTTAATTATAAATATTTTAATGCAATTTAGTACACAACTTTGTAAGTGTACATACAAATAAATGTGGAACCGGTTGTCCAATCATTTTACTTATTTCTATGAAATTAACTTTTCTTTAATGTCCCTGATTTCCGGATTGTCACAGTAGCCTAATCCCTTAAAATGAATTTCGAAAGCAATAAATGAATACATCTATTCAATATATTGTATACCATGACTTTTATTGTCATAACTATACATTTTGATCCCTGATTGGTAATCGAGACGAGTTGCGCCCAGTCACTGGTTCATATCGAGATTTCGATGTCTTACTATTGGTGAAATTACATTTCTCGAAATCTCGCTATAAAAGAACTGATCATATGGCAGAACCAAAGTTGAGGTTCAAGAAACAAAAAAAATCAAGCTCTGCATTAGTTTTCGCTATTTTTCGTACTTTCGTTTCCATACAAGATAAATGCACTACCATTTTCATGATATCTGAACCGTTCGGGTATTGGGACATTGGCCTTATGTTACGGAAAAAAAAAATCTCGAGAATTCTGTCCATCTTCGTATGGACTCCAGCGTGACAATTTTTGGTAATTTTGGTGGATTTCATCAACGAATCAATATCTGATACATCCTAAGTAGAGGTAAAAAGTTAAAATTATATAAAATTGTCGCTACGATTGATCAAAAAAATTTTGTTTATTAAATGGGGGAGGGGGGTTACCGTCACAATTTCTCTTGAGAATAGTGTTATAGGGTTCCTCCCCCACCATATTCCTAACCCCGCAACCCCCTCAAAAGGTGGGGTCATAATACCGAAAATTACCCAATTTTTCGTCGTTTTCGATCCCGCATCAGAACGCAAAAAAAGGATGTAAAAATTGGCGATATATTGGTGTCCAGTAAATACTTACTTGAAGGCCGTTGGTGCGGTGCCACCGGTGAAGTTAAATACGGGCCGTGAGTTCGGATCGAAGGCGATATTCGGAGAGGGCGCGGGAGGGTTGAAGTTGAAACCGGCGGATGGTGCCGCAGGTGCCTGTGGCTGCAAAATCGACAAATCGAATTGTAACACAGTTTCGTTCAACCGGAGAAAAATCGCAGGCCATGGTTGTTACGCATTATTGACTCAGAAATTCCCTGACTTTTCGGGTTTTCCAAATATTTCAGGGAGATCGGGGTCAGACGAAGAACGTATTTTTTTTAAGATCAAATATATCAAAATGTTAAATTTTAAAATAATTTCTTTAAAATGAAATTCGAAAATCTGAAGCATTGTAAAGTAAAAAAGAAACATTTAAAGTAAATACAAAACTTGTTCTTTATTGAAACAGAATTATTCATGTCGGAGTTAAAGAATAAAAAATAAATATGCACATTTATGTACAATAACAATTGTGTGGTTGTGTATCGACGAATCGAATGCAAATGTATAGAGCTTTAGAGTAAATTAGTTTTTAGTTTCAGAAATTTTCAATGCTTGCCACTGACGTAACTTTCTTTGTATCCAGAGTGTCCTGTAATGAATGGATAATTCTGCAACTGTATATAAGTCAGATCACGTCCTACTATATGCTGGAATTTCAGTTTAGTATAAGTCCAACTGTTTTCAGGATTTTGGACTTTATGTTATTTATTGAAAAAAAAAAAAAATCATCCGCTACTGGTTTTTCGCGTGACATTCCGACATTTAATGGTATTCGCATGCCATTTCTACATTGAATGGTATTCGCATGCCATTTCTACAATAACTGAGAAATTTTTTAGTCATTATTACGATATGCGTAGTATAATTTTTTTTTACACCGCATGCTATTAAATTCAGATGTTCGAGTTACTGTGTATGAAAATTCTGCATAAGTTTTTTTTCATAAAGTTTCCCCGATTAACCCGGTTATAACCTCAAATGTTAGCATTTAAGTTTAAAAAGAAACCTTTTCTAAATAAAAACAAATGACCAAGAGTATTTTTTTTCAATCGGATAACAAAAATTTATCATTCGTAGAAATGGCATGCGAAAAACCGAATGATTTTTTTTTTTTTTCGAAAAATATCCAAAAGCCCCAAGTCTTGAAAACCGTGGGACTTTTACTAAACTGAAATTTCAGCATATAGTAGGTCATGATCTGATCTATCGACAGTTGCAGGATTATCCACCCATTACAGACACCCGGTATAATAAAGAATAATATAAATATTGAAAATATACAAAAATATTTATTCTCATACTTTTCAGTTTTTTTTTTCAATACGGTTTCATTTTTCGTAATTCATGCAAAAAGTAAATTTTGGAAAAATACCAGAAAATTGTCAAAATCCCTGAGTTTTCCCTGATTATTTAAGAAGACAAGAAATTCCCCGAGTTTTCCCTGTTTTCCATATGCGTAACAGACATGCAGGATAGTAACAAAGGCAGTCAATGAAGGGAGGGAATGATTGAACAAAGGCAGTCAATCGACATAAGGGATTGATTGAGGCCAGATATACACCTGGATGGTCGAGGTCAAGGATTTAGAAACTATGAACATTCCGTCGACCATAGAAGACCTACACTATAGGCCTGGTATCGATGATTCCGTGTAAGTTGACAAATTTCATGATTTACTCATTCCCAAATTTTCAAACGCGTTTTTCTCAAAACCACGTTTTTCAAATCGGTACCCAAAACTTCTCGAAAACCAATGAACCGATTGCCTTGAGGTTTTTCGTGGTTATTCTATACACCATTATCTAGTACTTGTCATAGGATTTTTGTTTCCGTTACTTAGTTTTTGTTTTATAGGCAAAATAATAACTAATTTTTGGCCCAAAAATCACTATTTATGTTCAAACGTCCGCCATTTTGTCATAAATCGACATCATCAAAATTAGTTATGACAAGTACTAGATTATAGTATCTAATTTAATAATCTTTTTGGTTTCTTTTTTCAGATGATTTTTGAAGAAACGCCAGTGGGTACCGTATACGCAGATTTTTTACGACGCTCCAAGGATCATACAATATCCTTGTATATTTTTGATATTTTCAAATAAAGAAAATTAAACATATTTTTGAATATATATACTTTTAGATAATTAAAACCCCAATCCGAAATTTCGAATAGTTTTCTATGAAAAAATTCACAAAAATGACCTTTTTCCCGGCTCCTAGGTGTATATCTCCCCTTAAACAGGCAAAGACTAACCATTCCTCCGGTAAAATTGAAAGCTCCGGTTGTCGGTGCGGTCGGTCTAAAGTTGAAGCCGGTGGATGGGGGAGCCGCGTTCGTGGCAAAGGCGGGTGTAGCCGACGGCTGTTGCCCGATTGCCGACGGAGTCGGTTGCGTTCCAAACATGTTAGGAATGGCGGCCGTGGTTTGGCCAAAGGCGGGAGGATCTTGTTTGGCGTTCGGAGCGTTGAAGGTGAATGGTGACGGTGTAGGATTCGTTACGGTGGTCGCGGGCGTGCCGAAAGTCCCCGTGTTCGTTCCTGCAGCACCGAAGCGTTCGTTCGCGTTGGGCTGCGCGGTAGCGGCGGCGTTGCCGAAACCGAAAATCGGCTTGGCTGCCGAGGCCGCGGAGTCCGGAGTGTCCGTGCCGAATGAGAATGTTCCAGGCGCCGATTGGCTGGCCATTTGTTGGGGATTGGCTCCACCGAAGCTGAAAAGGCCCGTATTGCTCGCCGGAGCTGGACTAACGGTCGTTTTTGCAGCGGGCGCGAATATGTTCGATGTTGGGCCACTGCCGAAACTCGGCGCTGCTGTATTGCTGCCGAAAACGGAAGTACTCGTGTTGCCGAATACCGGCTGCGTCGTGCCGGCTGTATTAGTGCCGAATGTCGGCGCGGCCGTGGCCGTCGACGAGGCCGAAGACGCCGCGGAATTAAACATCGCGTTGCCCGTGATCGCTGGCTTGTCGTTGGTGCCAAACACCGACGGCAATTTGTTCTCCGGATTGCCGAAGAGCGGAGTGTTCTTTTCGACCGTTGTGCCGAAAGTCGTCGAACTTTTGTCACCGGTGATGCCGAAGAACGTTGGTTTCGTCGTTTTCGCGGCGTCACTAGCATCGGCGAGAACGCTCGAGGCACCGGAGCTCGCGACTACCCCGAAACCCGTAGACGAGCTTGCCGAATTCGGAATTCCAAAATTCGGCATCGACGTTTTGTTATTCGGAGTATTCGTCTCCGATCCGGCTGCAGTTGCGCTGCTCGAGAACGCGGACGTCGACACTGAGCTTTGTCCGAAGCTTGGTGTGATCGGGGAGGCTTGCGCCTTGGATTTCGGCTCTGAGAATGTGAACGGCGCGCGGGCCGTAGCGGAGATATTCGTGTTGGGTACGCTCGAAGACGTGGGTTTTTCGGGCTGCTGCGTCTCGCTTGTTACGGTATCATTTTTCGAAGTGATTGAAGCGTTCGTCTGATTGCTCGTTGCCGTCTTAAACTGGTTACCAAAAATCGGCCCTTCGTCGCTCGTCGGCGCTCCGAATCGCATTTTATTCGCGGGCGTCAACACGAACATGGGATTGACGTTTTTCGCGGCACCTTCCGGCGTTTCCTTTTTCTTCGGCTCCTCCGCGACGGGCGTTTCTGGCTGTTTGTTGACTAATTTCGGCATACCGAAGACGAACGGCATCGAATTGCTCTTCGCGTCGTTTCCGGATTTGCCGGTCTCCAAGGTCGGCGGGTTGCTGGCCGTGGTAGTCTTCGGCGAGGCGAAAACAAAGCCACTCGTCGTGCTCGTTGTGGCCTTCGGGGCAGTCTCGAGTTTCTCAGCTTCCTTGGGAATGCCGAATTTGAATGTTCCCGAGTCGACGCTCGTGCCTGCCGAATTGCCGGAAAAGTCGACGCCCTTCGTCACTCCGTCGGTAGACCAAGCGGGCTTCACCTCGGCTTTGTCTATTCCAAACTTGAAAGTCTGCTGAGTGGGCGGTATGCCGAACGAGAACGGCGCCGGTTGGGCCTTCGGGGCTGCACTTCCGGGCTTCGCAGCGTTGCAGGCGACGCAAGCTGTCGTTTCCGATTTGTTCTGCAGCATACACGAGTCGCATGACCAGCTACCTTCCGGTTTCTTGAACTTGTCGCCCCATCCGGACTCGGCGACTCGCGGCGTTTCCTTTCCGCTCTTCGTCGCCTCTCCGGGCTTCGGATTCGAGCAGCAAACGCACGAGCTCGCCGTCTCGGCGTTTCTCACCAGACACGACGAACATTCCCATGTGCTTGCGGCTGGTTTGAATTTATCCATTATCGTTTCCTTCGGCGTTTCCGGCGCGGCGGACTTTTTCCTCGATTCCGCGCCGTCCGTCTCCTCGAGTTTCTTTTGCTTCGTGTTTCCTTTCGTCAAACTTGGCTTCGAGGCACTGCAACACGGGCACGTTATCACCGAGCTCGGATTTCTCAACATGCAGCCGGAACATTCCCAGGAGCCTTCGGCCGGTTTGAATTTCTCGCTGAGATCAAATTTCACCGGTGTCTTCGAGGCCCTCGAGCTTTCGCTCTTCATCGCGTTTCCGGCTGGTTTCGAGCTCGCGCACGAGACGCACTTGAGGCTCGTCGTTTGATTCCTCACCAGGCACGATTCGCACTCCCATTGACTCGTGCCGATCTTGAATTGCGCCCCGAAAGTGGCGTCCGCGATGCTCTTCGGGGGCTGACTAAGCCCCGTCGTAGCCCCGCTATCGGTGGCCATCGCGTTGGAACGTACGGAAGTGTCATTGCCGGCGGTTGCGCGTGGTTTCGGACTTTTGCACGCGACGCAAGTATTCTCGCGGGAATCGTTCTTGATGTAACATTCGGCGCATTCCCAGATCACTTCGGGTCGCGACGTGCGATCGATGGTGTTCGATCTCGACGGGTCCGTACCCTCGGACAATTTGGCCATTTCCTTCACGGTTGCGTCGTCGAAAATTGTACTTTTTTCGTTAGTCCCGCTCGCGTTTTCCTTCTTCGCTTTGAGCTTCAATCGCGGCGCTGTGGACGAGCCGGACCACGCGAAGTTCATCGGGACCGCGTCGTTGGAGGCCTTCGACGTTTTGTAATCATTGTTGAAGCTTGTCGAGACGCAATTCGCTCGAGAAGTTTCGTTCGCGTTTATCGGCTTGCTGAAGCTGAAGTTATTGATGGACTTGAGATTCCACGAGGCTTCGGTAATTTTGATAGGACTGGCGAATTTATAGCCGCAACGTGGATCCTCCTCGTCGTCGTCGTTGCGACTGGAAGGGAGCGTGGGCGCCGTGTATTTCGGCAGAGGCTCGAAACTCGGCAACGAGGCAATTTCGAGTGAGATACACGGCAAATTAACACTCGGAGCTGGTAACTCCTCGTCGGGATTATTCTTCGACTTTGCGCGCAATTTGCCGTGATACTTTGGAGTCTGATCGAGCTCGGTTCTCAAACGATAATCATCGTTGATCGTCGCCGAGGCTGCGCTCGTGCTCAGCGTTGTCGTCGAGCTCGTCGTTGGCCAAGACGTCGAGGGTGCCGGTCCACTCATGGCGGAAATAATTTTACGCGCCGCTACGGTAGTGTCCTGTAACTTTTGTCGTCTTCGAAGCTTCAGCATTTCCGGTACCGTTGGAACGGCTAGTTCCCTCGTCAAATGACGAAGTCCGACTCTCAGCGCTGGCACGGAGGGCCCCTCGTCCCGCGATCTCTTCGTACCACCGGACTGTTCCATCTTCTTGATCGGTATCTTCTTCGCGTCGGTTATCGGCGAGGAGAAATACTCCATCGCCTCGAGTATTCTCTTGGCCGTTTGGCTCATACCGGAAGCGTCGATCGACTCGGCGCTCGAAGGCTTCACCTGAACGCTCGTTCGACGCGGTACCTTCAATTGAAACTCGTTCGTACTGTTGAAGAGTGTACGACCGCGCTTGTACGTGCCGACCGCGTTCGCACCACCGAACGTCACGTTCCCACTGTAGAACGGCGAGGACAGTGACGACGTACGATCCAAATTGTTGCTACTGTTCGTACTCATCATCGAGGGATTGAAACTTGGACGACGACTCGACAAGGAGTCCCTGCTGCCGCCGCTCCCGAGGAACAAACAACGCGGCGATTGCAGATGATTCGCTGAAAGCCGAGAAAAGCCAATTCGATACGCGTGCGTGGGTGAAGAAATTATTTAAATACATTTGTTTTTGTGTGTCACGGTTTTAAAACGGACTGAAAAGTATGAAATAATTTGTCCCAGCCCCATACAGATTGTTTTGAAAATTGTGATTGTGTATTTTTAATAGCTATGAAAACACTTGTCAGACGTAAAATGGAAAACGTGGGGCGCGTGCAAAAGACTAAGAGGAGTGTAGGGAGTAGCTGGCGTTCGGAAAACTCACACAGCAGTTCATATCATTTGCAGTGCAATAAAATTGTTAGTGACTTAGGTGAACTATTCATGCGTCATCTATTGCAGGCGTCACACGTTTTTCTTTTTAAATATTACAAGTATTTTCATAGCGATTCAAAATTCACAATTACAAATTTTCCGGACGATCTGTATGGGGCTAGGAGAAATTATTTTGTACTTTTAATGGTATATTTATAAAAAATGTATTTTAATCATTTTGTTTTCTGCTTTTTAGTCTTGGGTGCGTGAAATTTTGCAATCGATTTGAAACATCCTGATGAGATTATGACAGAGACACGTGGACAATTTCAGGTTTATGCAAACCTGAAATTTGAAAACCCTAGTCACTAATGCATTATTCACTATTGATATTTTTTCTTTTTTTTTTCCTTCACAAAACTAGCTTCTATTATTTAATTGACTTTTTCACAATTTTTTTCCTCTTTTTCTCTCTTACACATTCAACCCCTTCGTTGGCATTGACGCAATAGTGCGTCAACCTTCATTTCCCTATTTAACTTGCTCTGATGTGAAATCGGAGCCTCACTCGGGGGTTTTCAGGCTCGCTGAATCCGAATTTGATGTCAACATTTGGAAATTCAAAACAGCGGCGCCAATATGGTGGACAAAAATCAAGAACTTTACACGATTTAGATGAAAATTAGTACTCCGGGATTTTTGAGGTCGCTTATTACCAATCTGAACTTTAAATTTGGAAATTCAAAATGTTCAGACGCATAATCAGTGGCCTACACAACCTATGAGTACCGAGTTTCATCTAAATCAATCTGTATTATTTGTATTTCCATTCGCCATATTTGTTCGTCATTGTGAGTTCCTGAATTTTGAGTTCAAATTCGTAATCAGCACCCTTAAAAACCCCAGAGTACAAGTTTTCAGGATAAACAAATTTTCCTGCCATTTTGGGCAGTATTCAATATATATATATATATATATAAAAAGTTTCAAGTCTCTAGCTCATCCGGAATTTAGTTTAAAACTCGATTGCACAATTTGTATCGAACAGACGAACAAACAGACAGACAAGAAAGTGAGTTAATAAAAACGTTTTTATTAACTCGCTTCAACTCGTTTTTATTAACATTTATTATTAAAACGTTAATAAAAAAAAGGCTTTTACGAACGTTGATGGAAAACGCACACGGCTCTCTTTTGATCGCTCCAAAGGCGAAAAGTATCGATAACTACCACGAATGATCAATATTTTCACTCACTGAAGGACGATTTATCGTCGATGAATCGGCTTCTCGATCCTGCCGAGTTTGCACCGTAATTCGAATTGGGAGCACCTTCCTGTCGGTTCGTCGGCGGAATGAGGGAACTGCAACAACTGGTACTCTCGCCGGACTCCGAATTGTCGTCAACCCCGTTGGTCGCGCCGTTATTAGCCATTGGCACCTGAGACAACGATCGAGCTCTTGGCGAACCCGAGTCCCGCGCGTCCATGTGCACAGCCGGTGTGGACGAGACCAATTTACAAACGCCGCTGGGTCCCGCTACCGCAGGCTCCAGAAAATATTCTTCCTGAATTGTGTCGAATAATAAAAATGACGATGAAAATGGAGAAACGGCAAATGAAAAAGACTTGCCGTTGCATTTGAATGGAAACTGAAACGCCATTCAGTTGAGGGGTTTGAAATTTCAAAAATACGATTTTTTTCGTTCGGGTGTTTTATCGACCGGGGTCTCGACTTTAGTGGCAATAAAATTTTTGTAAAAAAACATACAGAATTGACCGGGTTATGACGATCTTTGTGTTTTTCTCGAAACTATGTTTTATGAAACGGTGTAAATCGTATCTCAAAATTTATTCGTCCGATTCACTCCAAATTCGGACAGGGCACAGTTTATAACATTTCTCAATGCGGAAGATTGCATTTTTGTTATCATTTGAAATATTTTCTTACACATTTACACTGAAGATGTCTAATGAATATCTTGAAAAACGTTTACGTAACTTTAGAGGGCTAAATGTGCAAAAAAAATTGGGCTATGAAACTTTCGTTGTGTTCCAACAACGGAAACTTCAATATCATAATATTTTTCATCATATGCCTGGATCATTTTTCGATATGTTTATCCATTTGTTAACAACAAATTATTAAACTATTTTTTTTTGTTGAAAATCGAACTATTCGCTCTACACCTTGCCGTTTGCGTATTTTTCAAAATGTCAAAAAGGTCTCTACTCATACGAAAGTTGTGTTATAATATTCAAAGTAAATTTTTCCTTTTTACGCCTCGAATCACGTTTATAAACACTGCCACGTTGGTCACACATGATCGCAGATCCTTTTGTCTGAACTGAATTTCACGCGGGGTCAATGTGTAATGGTATTCCTTTCGCGAAGGGCTGTCTTTTGTGGGGCCATGAGGAGGGCCTTTTTGAGTAACTCGTGAATTACAGTGAGGCTTAATAAAAAATAAATGACAATCAATTATATCCAACGATAAACTGGAATAAAAAATTCACGCTAATTTAGTAGATTTAGTCGTTATATTTTTTCTAAAAAGTCCGACTACAAAAATTCTTCTGCTAGTCGCATTTTACCAAGTTTCATACGATGTTGAAGTTTGCATCGTTGGAATGCAACGAAAATTCTTTATAATTTTTTGATTTTCCCTTTTTCATTATCATCCAAAATCTTTTCTTATATATTTAGGCTCAAGATCTCTAGTAAGAATCCTGGAAAATGTTTGTGTTTTTGTGGAAAAAATGTTTGTCGATTTGGGGGGCTGAATGGGCCAAAAAAATTGGCTTATGAAATTTTCGTTGCCTTCCAACGATGCAAACTTCAACATCATAAGTTTTATCATTAATATATCCCCTGTCTTTATCGTCGTTACGGAATCTTCAGAATTTTTCACACGCTTAAGCAACGTATGTCAGGTGTCTAGAGTTATTTAGTGTACAAGTTACTAGATAACAATGTGGGCAGCGTGTCATCTCCATAAAGTGCTGTATAAACGAGACGATTTTCGGAGACGTAATTTTTTGTTAAAATTCCGATAAGTTGGCTTGAAATTTTACCGGTATACTGGGATGCATCAAACCGAGTTTTATTTGCACAACATTCTTAACGAATTTTTTTACGAAATTATGTTTTCTTTTACAACTACCTTATTTTCCACTCTGCATGCCCTTTCCCTTGTCACTATCTAACATTTCTCTCTTTTTCGTAGTTCAATCCTCTCCTCCATCTCTTTCTCCTCCCTCTTACTCCTTGCACATCTTTCCGCACACTTTCTCTATTTCCCTAAAATACTCGCATATCTATTTTCGTATCTTCTCTCCCAACATATTTATAATTTCTACCTTATCGCCAAATTATCCATTCCTTGCACCCACTCCTCTGCTTTCTTTCTTGCTTTTTCCATTACCAACTCCCAGCCTTTTTTACACACTAACTGGTTCTCCAGCGTCCCATTTTCTTCCCTACAAATCCCGCACCGCCAATCCCTTTCCCCCCTCTGTATACTGCGATGTATTTCTACTTCATTATAAACTAAAGTCGGTCAATTATTAAATATTCGGCTTCGTGAAAGGAATACGTTGAATAACTTCACGGTCCATCGATATTTTCCGATACAAAAACTCAAACACGACTATGTATCGTGTTTAAAATCCAAAACTCGTCATCGTGAAGATAAGGAAACGCGATCTGTTCTTTCTGCTCCGGTAGACGAGGTGAGAACAAAAATAATCTCAAGCTAATCAGCGCGCCGGCTTCGGTCTCGCGCGCAATGACGCGCCCCGATAGCCGCTGTACGCTCATCTTTTCAATTTGCCGCGTCCTTACCGTTTGATCAGCGACGTTAGTATCGTGATTTCGGGAGTATTCCTCGTCCCTGGTTTGGATGGAAAAAGTGCCCGGCGGATGAGTGACGTCCATCCGTATTCTCGGGCGTTTGGCAGGTGGTTGTTGGGTCTCTTCCTCCGTGTCGGGCGAGCGATCGTCCTCGTTTGACGCGTCGCCGTTGTCCTGCGACGTGTTGAACCACTTGCTTATCCAAGATCTTTGCGGTATCAGATCCGTGACTTTGGTGGCCATTTTTTTCACGAACGACTGCGAGAAACGTTCAAACACGATTGTGACATTAGACGAGGTGAAATAGAAAGAGAGATATCCTCGTCGGTTGGTAATCTATTTTTGGACAGAAGCGCGCGCGCTCTCGATCAACCGTTTTGCGCAACGAAGATGCAACGACGTGTGCGAGAGAGAGAGAGAAAGAGAATGGGAGGTAGGCAAGTGCGCGACAGGGAGAGAGAGAGAGAAAGAGAGAGACCGAGGGTGGAGAGAGAGAGAGACAGCATGGCGAGTGGCGATTCTGTCGCGGGAGATCCGGGCCAGGTGAAAGAATACTCACGTTGTTTGCGTCGTAGGGTTTCCCGCCGTAGGTGCGTCTCCCCAATGAATTGTTGCCTCGCTTAGCCATTCTTCACCCGCTAACTTCTCGGCTTATCTTCGTTTCCTTTGTTTTATCTCGCACTCTCGAGGCCAATAATCGAGCGACGAACCTTCAGGTGCCTCGCGGCATCGCAAACGTCTTCTCGTTTCGTCCGTAAACTCGTAACGCGCACGATATCTCACGAGGATTCCGCACTTTTTACTTGGTAGACGAGAGGGGAACAGCCGAGGCGCCCAGACGACCACGAGAAAAAATATGGCCGACCCGGGATCCGAGGGGGCACTACGAGAGCGCCGCGAGGATACTCGCCACCGCGCGCCCGGTGCGCCGTCTCGCGTGCCTTTCTCCGCTACTACAGCGACGCCGGAGGAAAGATCGATATTTTGCGAGTTACCGACTGTCGGTAAGGCGCGCGAGCGCGCTCTTTACCGCTGTCGGTAAGCACGGAAACGAGGGTTGAGCATTTTTGGTCAAACGAACGTCCCGCGCTGCGGCAACAGTGTGCGACGATTTTCTTTTCATCCTTTCGATTCGCGAAGAAATGTGCAATGTGGACGATTTTCGTAGATAAGCATCAATGATTACTCGGTGGAAAGATCATTTCGAAGTTATGACTCACGCGGCGGGCCGTGTCGCGTAAATTTGAATCGCCTTCTCGTCTCCCGTCCCTCGGAACATCTTCGGTCGCTGCGTGGTGAAAAAACGTAAATAAAAAAGTCGCTCAGACGCTGGACGAAATTGAAGGTTACAGAGCGATTTGACGTGAAAGATCGAATGGAAAAGGCCGATCGTTGTACGATGTTGTCCCTGACATTGTTCGCTGCTCTCGACTCTTCAATTCCTCGAAACACAATGCATCGTTCAATTCCCGATGATATATGCGCGGCATACTTAATAATTGTTAGCTCATCTCTGGTGTGGGAATAACTTCCGCGTTTAACGGTTTTATATCGCGCGATAATGGTGAAAGCGATGGTGGAAATGGGGAAATGGCCAAGACAATAATGAGAATTTTGATGGCCGCGTGTAGCGATGTGTTTTTTTTTTCACTATACGAAACTACATACGCTCGTACGCGAACGTAACGTAGCGGTTAAGCTGCAATATATTTCGAGCGATGCCACAGTCTGTCTAGCGATAATTTTCTCTAGCGAGATGTACGAGCCGAACGTGAAAATGCGAATTGCGAGGAGATCGTACGGATTTCGTCCTCTTTGTCTATTATACAGGGTGACCGTTATAAAATGGCCATGCGTTTTTTAAGGGGCTACATCTACCTAGAAACGCGAAAAAATGCCTATATTCCGATTTTTTCCTGAGAAAGGGGTTGGTGAGGAAGAGACGCATTTTTCTTAACACAAAGGTATATATATATATAGGGAATCTTTAAAAAATCACGAAAAAATACAGAAAAACAACAAAAACATGGCCGCCCGCAGATGATGAAATGTTTTTCGCGACGTTTGGCGGTGGACACTCTCCAGCTCAAATGGTCCATCCGAAATCTAAAAACCAAACGGGTTATTCAAGTTAACAATAAATAGGAGTCGACGACGATCGTCGATTTTCAAAATATTTTTTTTTAACAATGTGGCGACGAATTGAATCTCGAGCGTACAGAATCTATGAGAAAAGTCGTCATTTGTACGTAACTATTGAAAAATGAAGATCGATTTTGAAAAAATGAGATCGTCAATGACCTTTAAATATTTTTTGTCGTAGCTCCTGTAAATTTGGAAACAATTCATCAAGTGCTTCTCGAGATATCATGCCCACCGACTTCGAAAACAGTGTTTCGAGTAAAAAGCGTTTAATCTGAAGCTCATTAAATTTTGGGAATATTTTCATGATATTTTCAGGGAATATAGCTAAAAGGTAATACTATCGAATAAAAATATTTTTGGAAAATACAATTTTTTGACCTACCGAGATTGATGTAGCCCGTTAACGACATCGGGCGGAGGTTTCGTGACCGAGAAAAATATAAATGGTTTTTCGAGTCATCTTCGAAGAAAAATATTGTGTATTTTTGCGATGAGGAGCGTAGCCTGCGAAAATAGAGCATTTTGGAAAAAATTTAAATTCCATTTTGAGTTTTGGGAGAATGAAGATTTGTTTACTCCGAATTCGAACTCTCACTCTTTGAAAAAACTTCGAATGGAATTAAATTAAATTAATCCGCGTTAAAATGCATAATTTTGTTTCACGAAGACGAAATGCACGAAAGATATTTTTCAGGAGTGCTTTGTATTCGGAATTTTATTATCTTGATTTTGCTGAACTCAAAATGGATTTTGGGATTTTTTTCCAGAATGCTCAATTTTTTCTGGCTATTGTTGCGTTGAACAAAATACGCTATATTTTTTTTCGGAGAGGACTGGAAAAATCATTGAAAATCATATTTTTCTCTGTTGCAAAATGTTTGCACAAGAGCCTTGAAAAACGCATCACCACTTTATGATTGTCACCCTGTATACTAAGTTGGCTTTTTATTTTCTCTCTCTCTCTCTCTCTCTCTTTCTCCTTTTCTCGCGGCAGGTAAAACTTTCGCGCTGGGAATCGTGGTCGAGCTACATTCCTCGGTGCATTATCTACTCTCCTTGATCGATTTAACGTTCATCGGTTAATTTAGCAAAGTGAAAACACCGAATTTCTCTCAACAGGGTACACTTATCCGCACTCCACGATATTCGTATACGAGAGTCGCGCAACGTGCCATTGTGCCTTGAAAAAAAAACTAGGATTCCATTGGTCCAATACGGTGACCAACTAGGAGCTGCATTTTTGGTTAGCTCGTAACCCTCGTGACACAGTGGCCTACCAGAGCGACGCGGGATTCCGGTAGGATCGACGGTGGCGCGCGTGGCGGTGCGATGCGTCAATCGTTCGTGAACAGTTCAGAGCAGCCCCCTGACACTGGCCCACGGTCTTACATACAGGTCTGGAAACTCGATGAAATTCGGGTGGTGGGGGTGGTTCCACTATTGAAACAGAAATCGTGGTGTCGCTAGTATCGAGAAGTCAGTTTTGACAGCGAACACATTACCTGTATATGGTCGTCGAGTAACCGCAAAGTAAAGCCGAAGTCCTGCGTAGTACCGGAGTGCAATAAGGCTTACAGAAGCCTAAAAGTGAAACTATCAATGTTTTGCATCTATATAAACTGCTGTCAGTATATAGCGTGATTAAGCCTCAAAAATATGGTAATTGTACCATTACAGAACGACCTGAGCCACAGATTTTGATATCACTAAGCGATCTGAAAGCTTTGAGTGGCGAAAAATTGGAACCCAAAATGGTCAAATATCGTGACGAATTTCGACGAAAATTAGACGCCGTTTCAGATCCAGAAGGATGGGAGGCTGACTATGTCATCGAGTACCCTGTCGATCACGATTATGCCCTTCCTCTGGCTATAGACTATATAGTTTATTACGTGACAGGTTTTTTATTTTAACTAGTTTTTTATGAAGCAGGCTTCTTATTAACTCAACGTAGGTAGCCGTAGAATAAACTAAGAACTCTCATAGCACGATGGTAGAATCGTCGAAACCATCATCCCAGTACAAAGAATTGTTTTTAATTCATAATATTCATAAATTTTAATAAATAATATATATTTATCTAACATTATCGGTTTTATGTCTATCACGTTTGACGCGTTCCTTTTTACTGGGACGAAAGTTAAATTTAAATAGAATCTTAGATTTAAATGCAATTTTTTCCACTTCGCAGTGTTTATGTTCTGTTTTTGGCAATAAATTAATCAAGTCACAAAGGTTCACGTGTTTGATTTAACACTCGAAGATGTATTAACGGGATATAAGTTTTCCTTTCCATGTGAAAAACATGGTTCGGATATTTTATCATACGCGATAATTTATTACATAAGGTTGCACATGAGGCCTTTCAAGAAAATATGAAATTTAAAAAAAATGTCGTAAAAAAAAGATGTCTAAATTGACAAATCAATAAACGAACGATCAACAAAAAGGAAATAACGTTTTGGTTTTTTCGTTATTTTGTACATTCCGCCAACGCCCCCCCCCACCCCACTGAACGATAATGACTAAAAATCTTTCTTATTGCCATTATAAGACGCCATTATTGAATTCTAAGGAACAAATAGTTGTTATTATATGTTTGATAAACGCGGAATTATATTTGTGCTGTAAAATAAAATGCTATCTCCATATTTATTGTTCGGAAAAACACATGATGAACACGTATACCTAGAAATATTTGCAAGCAGTAACTCCGATAAATACTGATTGCAAGCCTTGGTGCGTGAGAGTGTGTATTGCTGTCTCTCTCGCACACTGACTCCTCGATTGCAGCGCCTCTCGCGGCGAACTTCAGCAAAGGAACCATGTGAACTAACGGAGTTTCCAGACCTGTATGTAAGACCGTGCACTGGCCTACTATTCCTATACGATAAACGAAAACGCGCTTTGTCCCGGCCTGTTAGTTCTTGAAATCGCCACTACCTAGCGTTGGCTGTTATGTGACAGCCTTCGGCTCTCAATGATCCGATCTCTGAACGATTCGATACTTCCGTGGCTTTCGTCCTGTTATCGTTATTGCGACGTTATTTATTGTGTTCGAACGGAAAATCTTTAGAACGGAAACTCATTCCAAATATATCAATAGACTTTTATTCATGTAAAATATTCGAAACGCCGGCGCAACATACATATATATGCATGCCTGTCACACGACTACTAGCGCCACAGTGCGGCAAGGACATTTTGCGAACAGCATTTACCTTGCAGTGTCAGGGGGCTGGTTCAGGGTCAACATTTTCTCCCGCACCGTTTACAGTCCGCACGAATAATTATATACATTTGGTTCTTCTTTGTACAGAGCAGGTGTGTGCTTTTTTTTATTATCGCAGTTAACAGAGCACTCAAAATGTTCAAAAGAGCCGTCCGCCTCGCACTTCACGGTGTCTCGAGTCAACGCGCGCCATACTGTTACGAAAAACGGAATTCGACCACCTCGAAAACGCGATTTGCGATTTCTCCGCGAAGGCGCAGCCGATAGGGATGAAAATGGGCTCAAAAGGCGCAAAATTTTGGCAAAAAGCCCTTCAGGTCTTCACTTTTGCATGAGTATTAATTATTTGGGACAAAAAGTGGGGCTGATGCGGTTTTTGGGGTTACGCCTTGTGGCCGAAAATAAGAGGAAATTTTCGTTATTTTTTTCTGGGAAAATATGTGCAGGTTTTTGAATATTCTTCGTTACATTGACGACTATGGGTTCGCGTATTTTTTACAATATTTGTATTAAAAAAAAAAATTATTTGTGTAGTAGATACAATGGCCCGTAGTAAGTAGAGGGCCAACAAAAAATGGCCAAAGACCGAATTTCTTTTTGCATAACGGTTGGTGAGAAAGAAACGCATTTTTTTACACACAAAGGTACATAGGGTAAAGTGACCTTATTGTGGCACTCCATCAATTATTGACACTTTTCTCCTACCTACACAGTGGTCCATAAAGTGCCAATGATTAGGCCGTTAAAGTGCCAATAATTGGGTTCAAAGTACCAATAATGCCAATTGGGCACCTTACCCTTTAAAAAAATCACCGACAAATACAGAAAAACGACAAAAACATGACCGCCGGAAGATGTTGACATTTTTTCGCAACGTGGGGCGGTTAACGAGCTTAAACGGTCCATCTGAAATGTAAAAACCGAACGGGTTGTTCAAATCAACAAAAAAAACCAGTCGTTGACGAACGTCGATTTTCAGAATCACGTTTTTTTTTTAACAAAGTGGCGACGAATTGAAACTCAAGCACACAAAATCTATGAAAATCGTCGTTGTCACGTAACTATTAAAAAATGAAGATCGATTTTAAAAAAGTGACATCGTCAACGACCTTTCAATGTTCATAATATTTCCTGTAAATTTGGAAACAATCAAACAAATGGTATTCAAGATATCATGTCCATCGACTTTGAAGACAGTGCCATCTGCCGGCGGCCATGTGTTTGTCTCTATTGAGAGCCGCTGAAAAGTATATTTCTTTAGAGGCTCTTAATAGAGACAAACATGGCCACCTGCAGATGATACTGTTTTCAAAATCGGTGGACATAACTTTGAAAACTTTTGGTTTTTCGCATGCCATTTCGACAAATGATTAATTTTTTTACCCGGTTTAAAAAAAATACTCTTCGTTATTTGTTTTATCTAGAAAAGTCTTCTTTTAACCTCAAATATTAAGGAAGATTTATGAAAAAAGATGTTATGCAGAATTTGCATATATTTATGTACCTTTGTGTAAAAAAATGCGTTTTGTTTTCACCGACCGTTATCCAGAGAAAAAAATCGGATTTTGGCAGTTTTACGGCCCTCTAGGTAGATGTAGCCCCTTAATACTTTGCATCTCCCTAAGCACTCGTGCTAAATTTAATTTACCATTTCGTACCTAAATATCGTGGTCGATTCACAGCATTTTTCGAAATTGGCAATCATTCAATACTCCGTACGAAAATTGTTGCTGAGGAGGCGGTTGAAAAAAAGTTTTTAATGAAATGAGGCTCATTTGATTTGACGATTCGACCTCTAGGGGCCGAATTTTCAATGAACTCACGCGAGTCACGTGTGCTTCGCTCTCGATCTGACTCTCTCGCCGAGTTAACACACTATAGTTATACGTTTGCCTGCGAAGCACTTTCCCGCGTCTCCGTATGTCTATACGTTAGCCTCGCGTTTCATTCGTCGCGTCAATGGCTACAGACGAAGCGAGTTGCGGAACGACTCGTGCGTCGAGATCATTCCGAACGCACAGAGTCAACGCACGATTAATCAATTCAAAGAAGCTGTTGGCCTCTCATCGTACCGTTAATTTGGCGCGTGATTTGCTCCTCATTGCGACCACGTTGAGGAAAAAAAAATAACATGAAATTCTTCACCTCTTTCGATACGCACAATTAAAACAAATTTACGATCATACTTATATCCAAATTACAGCCATTTGAAAAATCCATGGATCTATGTCGCACATTGGAAAAGGCATTTTTCCATCAACTGCAATTTACGTTCAAATAATTATACAAATATGTGAACAAAAAAGCTTTTTTATATTGAACATTTCTATTAGTTATCGAGTTGTTCAAGTTTAACCGTTAAGAGCGAATTTTCCGTGTAAATTAAATAAGGAAAAACATCATTCACGACTATCCGTTAGACTTCGGTTGAACCTCAAATTTTACATTAATTTATTGCACACAATAATATCATTTAAGGCTTTAAGCTAATTCAATCGTCTTAATTATTCATTCAAAACGATTTTTTTATTAACCCTTATTTTCGGGGAGCGAAATCAAGGGTCATTTTTTCCAATTTATTTTTAGAAAATGAAGCGATATTTTTTAATTCGGTTTGCAATATATATTTATATAAGTCTTGGAGTACAAGAATTCTTTTTTCTTAATTATTTAAAAACAAAATGGTGGCGCATTGGCTGATGAAAGCAATCTTCTTTTTTTATGACGTTAAGAGGGAATGATACCTCATCGCGGTCGGTATGGTAGAACAATTATAGATTCCCAAAAATCTCGAAAACGGCTCTTCAGATCCCGTCGAAACTTTGCCAAACGACGTCAAATAGATAGACGAACGGCTGTCTTCCTCTTAAATTTTCTGAATTTGAGAAAAAAAACTAGATTGGCTTATGATAAGCCAATCTACATTTTTTCCCTCAAATTCAGGAAATTTGAGGGGAAGACAGCTGTCTTGAAGCTGAAAAAAAATAGTCCAACGATTCGCGCAGTATTTCTAGGTTTGATATTTGGCAATATTGGTTCTATCTCCGTCTCGTTTTACCCAACCAGGCGAGTTTAACCTCGATGCTTTTCAACGTCGATCTGTCAAAACAATGTCAGGTGCGGGAAATATAAAGCATTGTATTCGGGCCACGGCTGGTAAAAAGCGTGGAAAATTTGTGTCGGCGAAATATGTCGGTTAAAAATGAAATATGTGTGGAAATTCGAATGAGTGAGATGAGCCCGGGAAAAAAGTTCATATCTGAATATATCTGAATCATATCTGTAGAATCAGATATGATCAGGCAAGAAAATTGGCAATATATGTTCATGTAGTGTCATGACAGACCATGTATGCTTATATCTGAGCATGTATGATTATATTAGAACTATTTATATAATTGCCAATCCCCAGGCAAGATCTGATTTTGTTGGACCAGATCTGATTTTATTGGGCCAGATCTGATCATGTCAGGTAGATCCGATTTTATTGGGCCGATCTGATCATGTCAGGCAAATCTAATCTTATTGAACCAGATCTGTCTGTCCGTATAAGAATAAAATACCGTGGATCCCAGTAGACCTGGACATCTATGAACAATAGACCTGCCCATATGATAAAATCAGAGTTTATCTGAACCATCAGACCAGGTATGACTCCGACTATATCAGAGCAAATCTTACCCTGTTGAGACAGATCAAATCTTGTTAGTGCAGTCATGAAGATATTAAAATGTTTACATATGTAGAGCGGGGCTATTAACACATCATCACTTGACGTGTTAATAATTAATAATATTATAGTAACTCACATGATCACATATAATACAGTCAGGTGAAGTGCCATATCTGATCGGATATCGTCTCATATCCTCATATATCGTTTCATATATTCAGATGTTTTCATGTATGAATAACTGAACTGCATATACGACAAGGTATGAGTGCATAGGACTTCGTATATTGTCCAGGTTTGGTATCGTATCTGATGGGATAAAATTTTATATGAACGTGCCTGCTCATATATCACGTCATATATGTTCAGATATGGTTTCACGCTGCCAACTCGCCTTGGTACCTGACCAGATAAAAACATATATGAGATCTATATAGCGGAGTCTGGTACGGTATTTGTTCGGATATGATCTTATACGAACAGATACGTTCACATATCACATCATGTATGTTCAAATACGAATTTACGGTACCAACTCGCCTTGGTACTTGGCCAGACATAAACAGATATGAGTTCATATATGGTCAGGCCAGATACTGTATTTGATCAGATATGATCTTCTATATGCATATGTGATGTGGAATATGATTAGACCTAATCATATATATGTATGACAATATCTGAAACATACATGACAATATTTGAAACATGATATATGTATGACAATATCTGAAACATACATGACAATATTTGAAACATATATGAACGTATCTACTCAGACATGAACTTTTTTTCCCGGGAGGTTAGGACTACAGTCAGCTGTTGCCTTGCTGTCACGTCTCTTTATCGTAGCAAATGGTAATAAATCCAATACCGGAAGTTCAAATTAAACTTGATATTACATAAAAATTAGGTCAATAAGCGCAATTTTTCTGAGAGCACTGAATTACTACAAGTGTTAAGTATGTAAATCTGATTATTTTTAAGAATCTGACGGATTCAAACTATTATATACACTTCTGTAGCGACTGGAAATTGGGTTTTTGAATGTCGTCTCGGAATTCCTTCACAAAAATACGCAATTGTAATATTTCTTTTCCTGTAATTAGGTCGATAAGCGACCCTGAAATTTTACAGAGACGATTATTAATATATTTAGTGAAGCTCAAAAACAAATTATAAAAATTTTATGGATTGAAGCCTGGCGATAGGACTACCTTAATAAAAGAACAAAAAGCGCAAATTCAGTAGATTTAGGAATTTTTACATTTTCTCTGATAAGTCGCGGTTGCAAAAATTCTTCTGCTAGTCACATTTTTCTAAGTTTTATCATTAATGTTTTCTTTAAACATTTGGTGACCCCTGTTTTTATTGTCGTTACCGAAACTTTAGATGCCTACACGCGTGAGCACACTGAGAGAAAAGTCCATGGTATTTACAACAAACGCCCATGGTAAAAGTGGTGATAGTAAAATTCGTTATAGTTTATTGACACCGCAATCATAATAAGGTTAACAGGACTATAAGCGAAAAGTATACCTAAACATGCGATTTGGGTGACGTGTTTGATCTATTATCCCCGAAATGATTATTCACTATTATAAAAGGCTTGACAATATAGATATGGTTAATTCAGTGCTATAACAAAATCGGCACACAAATACCAATATTGTATCCTGTACGTTAGTTTTTGTTCAGTCAAACTTCTACTATTCTTTTCAAGTTTGTACAATTCATATGATTGACATTAACGTTTTTCAAGTATAATTCGTTAGACGACCTTATGAAAAGTGACTATCCGAAAAAAACTATAGTTAAGTTTACTTATAGCGAAGACGTAAATCATTTGCAGTTCGAGCAACCGCAGCTTAATAGTTTTAAGAAATACGCATGTCTCACAAACTGTTACATAGCATATTTGTTGCATTGCAAAAATAAGATATCAGTTGAACACTTCTTCTTGTAGTTCACCTTCTGTTCTTGCAGGACACGCATTACTATGCATTTAGCAGGTCGTATCATATAATATGGTTTGAGGGGTTATACAGGGTGTCCCAAAACTCAACGATAATCTGAGACCGGATGAAAGGCCAAGTTATACCAGTTCTGGGAAAAATAAAAAAAAATCCATATCACTCAGTTCAGCGATAATAGACATTTTTTAAAAAAAGTTGAAATTCAACACCCTTGGTCGCATTTTCAAGTCCTGTGATCACCAATGTCACAATTTCGCTGTGATTTTTTTAATTTCGTGATCTTCATTAACGATGCTACTAATCGCAACTACAAATTAATGCAAAAAACATTGTTAATTTAATAAAATAAGTTAAGTTTTAGTGAGTCATGGTTCACAAAAATATTGTTACTTAACTTTGACACTTCATTTTGAAAAAAAAATCTACTACACTACCCTTGGCAAGTTATTTCAAAAGATGGCGCATTTAATCAAGATTTCAAAATGGTGCAACACTTGCCACTTTTCTTGCCATTAAAAATTGTATTTCTTATTTTTTTCAAATTGGGCTCATTTTGAACAACTCAACATTAGGATTTTTGTTAATAAAATTTGTTATTTTTTGTTTCTGGTCTGAAATAAAATTATTATTTTCAGTAAAGAGGTAATTGAGTCAGTTAATAACCAATTTTTATTATAAAAAACATATGTTTTTTACAATAAAAATTGGTTATTAACTGACTCAATTACCTCTTTACTAAAAATAATAATTTTATTTCAGACCAGAAACAAAAAATAACAAATCTGGTCTGAAATAAAATTATTATTTTTAGTAAAGAGGTAATTGAGTCAGTTAATAACCAATTTTACTTATAACTTACAATAAAAATTGGTTATTAACTGACTCAATTACCTCTTTACTAAAAATAATAATTTTATTTCAGACCAGAAACAAAAAATAACAAATTTTAGTAACAAAAATTCCTAATGTTGAGTTGTTCAAAATGAGCTCAATTTGAAAAAAATAAGAAATAAAATTTATAATGGCAAGAAAAGTGGCAAGTGTTGCACCATTTTGAAATCTTGATTAAATGCGCCATCTTTTGAAATAACTTGCCAAGGGTAGTGTAGTACATTTTTTTTTCAAAATGAAGTGTCAAAGTTAAGTAACAATATTTTTGTGAACCATCACTCACTAAAACTTAACTTATTTTATTAAATTAACAATGTTTTTTGCATTAATTTGTAGTTGCGATTAATAGCATCGTTAATGAAGATCACGAAATTAAAAAAATCACAGCGAAATTATGACATTGGTGATCACAGGACTTGAAAATGCGACCAAGGGTGTCGAATTTCAACTTTTTTTTAAAAATGTCTATTATCGCTGAACTGAGTGATATGGATTTTTTTTTATTTTTCCCAGAACTGGTATAACTTGGCCTTTCATCCGGTCTCAGATTATCGTTGAGTTTTCTGACACCCTGTATACCGTCAGGAGGCCCAAAAACATCGATTTTTCAAGAATTTTTCTTGAGAAGACCTTTAAATCTATTAACGTAAAAATTAGTACACATATTATGGTAACTTTTAACTGTATTTTGACATTTTGGATTCGTAAAAATAATTATTTTGAAAGCTGCTATAGCTGATCTCCGGGATCACCTCTGAAAAAGGGCGTCTTGCGGTGAGCACGATATCTCTGGACTGGATCATCTAAAATGAAAAAAAACCAAAAATATTTCGTTAATACAATGGATTATCTTGTAATTGATGGAAGGAATAAGCAAAATAGTATTTTTTGACAAAATAGCGGCTTCTCAAAACAAATCGAATTTTGACAAAAATTTAGGCCTCAAATTGTTTATAAAATGGAAAATATTTATCGGTGAGAAAAAAACCTGCGATTAATGACTAAAAAATATACTTGAAAAGATCGTGTTGAAATTTGAGACTGATCTGTTCAGCCGTTTCCGAGAAATCTTGCTCACCGACTTTAGAAACACACCTTTGAGAAAAACGCGTTTACAGTTTCAAAAGCACTTTCGAACGCTCTGACACGTCATTACAAATGTGCGTGCAACTTCGAGAATATTCGCCGGATTGAAAAGGAATGTTTTGTGTGTGTACTTAAATATATGTACATTACGAAAATGAAATAAAATAAAAATCGATTTTTCGAAAATTTTAACCGTATATAACCCCTTAAAGCACTATTATGCAGTACAAAACTATTGCGAAGCCCCAATAATCCATTTAAACAGTGACTTGTATTATAACAAAAAACATTTGTGCAAAATTTCACCTGAATCGCAGGTAACAGCTATTCGGAAGTACAGCCGGAATTACTTTTGTCTCTTATGCCATATCTGTGCTAAAGATGCCAAAAGTACTCGGTAGCGTAGTGGCAGCGTGCGTAGGATAGGCAGAGGTAGGCAGTTAGGTTCTAGGTTCGATTTCGATTAGGCGAAATATTTTCTTCGAATCAAATCATTACAGTACGTCAGGGAATGGCGAATTATAATAAAAAATCATCGAGGTAGAACTCTCAGTTGCGTATTTTACTTTATTTCGGGTTTATGAAATATTCTATGCGTTTAGTAGGCGGGCAATGATGTTCGAAACAACACTCGAATAAGACACCCAAATACGTATACAGCAGGTCGTATCTTATAATATGGTACAAATCACAATAAACATCGTTGCAAATCACAGGCAACATTTTTTATATATTTCAGTTCACTATTAAAATCTTGGAGAAGTACATTTTTACCTTGAATACCTTGAAATAATGGTTGATCGAATCCAACATATTCGAGGGGGGCATCGTTACTGCGTGTAAGTACGAGCGTATTATTAGGACAGTTATAATGCACGATAGTCGCGCCGCGAACCGTTATTCAATTTGCCAATTATGCGTGTATGCGCAATCCGCCAATTGCGATCGTGACGGAGCCCCTAAAGGAGCCACGGGACCTACATGAGCGAGCTTGGAAACTTTGACCTGGAAATCCTCGGGAACGTATCGCGTTACTACACTCGCGCGAAGTGCGTGTGCGCGAGGGACAAACGTCGACTAACGTCGTATCTCTCTTTCCCTCTCTGCTTGTTTTTCCCAGTGCCCTCTATCGTGTCGTCAATAAACGTACGCTCGTCGAACTTTCAGCGCGTAAAAAAGTCACCTACGACACACACGACAAAGGAATATATCCGTGAACGAGATTTCGGAGATCGAGGTCGCGTCGAAAGGGAATTTAGAGATGGAACGAGTTCAAATAAGTGTACCAACCGAGCAAGAGAGCGCCGGATATGATGCAATCCGAATTCTTTAAGGCGCTCCTCCGTAACCCAGCGGGGGACGTTCATTTTTACCAATTCAACTCCTGTACAGTTTGATGACCGTTACACGCACGATCGTTCAAAGCGGCCCGGCTTCGATCTTACGAATGAGTTGAAGAATTTTTTTTTTTCTAAAGAGAACCACGCTTGTTAGGTGGGCATTTTCAGCCTTCTCGGCAGGAATCTCCAATTTATTGAATGCCGCTATCTTGCTATGGAGGTTTTTCAAAATCAAAATTGACAAAATGGCGGCTGTTTGAAAAAAAAAGTATTGAATTTAGCGGACTTTTCCGACAGTTTTTCGTTAAAAAAATATGAAGATTGAAAAAAAAACGCTTCCACACTGAGAAAAAAACCAATTGAATAAAAAACAATATATTGGTTGATCCAAATAAAGGTCTGACCGCGGAGTGCCACCGATATATGAGATTGTTACAATACTATAAATTATTGGAAAATGTGATTGATTTAAATAACATATTATTTTATTTCAAAATCTCTTGTTCTCTGAATATCTACTTTATCCTTCAAATAAAATTATGTTCTATTGAAATAATTCTATATACAATCCGTAGATGTATGGATGAAATGAATAAGCGGTTGCTACAACATTTTTTTATTTCGTACGAAAATATAATCAATAGAATGAAATATTTTTTTACTACATCGAAACGAATATGCCATGAGACGTAACATTTTCGTACTCCATACAATAATAAAAATGCAATATCAAAATAGGATAGAATAGTCACAATAAATTGTTTAATCGCAATCGTTTTATTTAAAAAAGTGAAAGTTTTTCATTTTTTTTTAAATCTTAAATAAAAAGTGAGCATTTGAATGATCATTGACGATAATAGTGGATGAGAAGATCAGATATTCAACTGATAAGAACAGATACTACACTTTGATCTTAGCCACAGGCCAAGAAAAGATACTCTCTAGAGTTTCTCCGGCGTTTAAGTAGATTTTCGGTTCGCGCGTCGCTTACGAGAAACGAGCGCGCGTGCGGCTTCTAGCGGTTACTCCGAGAACTACGGGTTTCCTCACACCTATAATTTCGGTCGCGCTCGGCCATGATTTGGTTGAATTTTTTCAACCAAATGCGCAAGAAACAAATTTTATTTTCGCATAATTTTTTAACCAATTCAGACATTTGCTTAATATTTTTTAATAAAAAAAAATGTTAATATTTTAACGAATAATGTACTTGAAAATCAATATCGAATATGGTGAAAAAAATAAAATAACATATTTACTCAATAGAAATTTCATCTGAAACAAACGAGCGGAATTCAATTTTTCTTGTGTACTCGAATCAACAATATTCATGTTACGAATTGAAACGCTTTTTTTTTTGTTTGTTGCAGAAAATGCATTCAAAACTATATAATTTGTTCGCGATAATTTTTTAGATAGTTGCAAAAATATATTGTTCTCGGCTAACAATATATCTTTTGAATGAAAAAAAAAAAACTTTTAATTTCATCATGTTATTAGAGTCGATAGCGTTTTGTTTGGACTAATAAAACTGATTATTTACACCAACAATTTTACAATTGAATCAACGTAATTTCATTCAATAACACCAATGATATTGGATCAATGATTTTTTTTCTCAGTGCATAGCAAGATAAACAATGGCGTGAAGAATGTTGCGTCAAAAATTTGAGATGGATAGCTTGAAAACTCTTCTTTTGAGAGTGTACACCGTTTTGAAAAACGGCGTTTCGAGAAAAACGCATTTTAAGTTTTGAGTACGGAATTTTCATATAAATTGTCTACTTACGTCAATCGACGATACCAGGCCCATGTTTATAACCGTCTATAGTATTAGATAATGCAAAAAAATGTAAAACAATTAAAAAAAAACGATTTTTTGAAAATTTTACACTGATGATCCCTTAACAAACGTATTTTTTTACTGCAAAATGTAGCCATTTTGTTTGGAAAATGTAATCTTTTTGTTTCAAAGCGCACAATTTCATCGACTTTCAACACTTCTCACTTTTTCTTGGTTCATATTCTGCGTATGAGTGTTAATGAACGAAAAATCTTCGTTGGATTTTTTTCAGATTAATCCCGCCGACGCTACGTGTCACGTCGTCTGACGACATCCGCCGCAACCCGTTCAGAAGATCGTGCCATACCTCCGCCATTTTGAAAGATCAATAATAAAAATACCATGTAACAGTCATAAGTAGTAATCAAATATACCCTGAGTCTCAAAAATAGTGAAGAAATCTTTCCTCTAAAAAAAAATCATGAATATCAGCAAATTTTTTCCCTTAAAACTAATTTCCTCTTCAGCCGTAAAGATTCGTCGTAAAGAATCCGCCAAAATTCCAACGCGCGATCGACATGTGACAAGGTGAAATGAGAAGTCGAGGAATTTTCCTGGGCGCGCGACAAAACTCTCGTCGCGGAAGAGAATGCGTCGCGAAGAATACACAGAGTATAGAAATGATTATATAGAATCACGCTCGGCTCCTCGTATTTACACGTTAAAAAAGAGAAAGCTGGTGACTTGTTCGCGCTGCTCGTTGTGCGGCGAGGAAAGGCGCCTCTCGCTACGCGCAGTCGCGCCATCCTCCCTGCTCACGCAGGCTTCTCTCGGAAGCGGACTAGCAAGATTATCATCGTGACTAGATGACTCCGTAAAATCCACGGTGTAAAATCCCGTGAATCGACGTAAGCTGCTTCTTTTTCTTTTCTTTCCAGTGAGGATCTATCCCTTCTTTACTCCCGCACTTTCTATCCGCCCGTTCGTACGCCAATGTGGCCATCGTCGCGCCGGCGAGTCCTCCCTTCTCATTTCCGGGCGCGGAAATTTTCTGCGACTCGCGAACTTCCGCCAATTCGATCGAGGCGGAAAAAAACGAGCAATATTGCACATGGACGGAAATGAGAAGAGGCGTTTGGAAAAGAAAAAAGTTGAAACTAGGAGACGCATTTTTCGGGCTGTAGTTTTAGGCAAAAGAAATCGAGATTGAAAAAAAACAAAGCTTTTTAAGGGGTTAGACTACAGTAAAAATTTGTAAAAGTCGGCCGTCGCTTGAGGCAACTCAAATTGAAGGGGAAGACGATGCTGGAATCGCAGATCGAAAATATACTTATGATTACAATATCATAGGGGGGGGGAGAAAAAATTTCCGATTTTGAGGAGTTTTTTTTAAGAAAAGATGTCTCCACCATTTTTGAGTCTTGAGGTATATTTTATTACTACTTTTGGCTGTTACGTGGTATTTTTCATTTTTATTCATCTTTAAAAATGACGAAGACATGGCACGGTCTTCTAAACGGGTTATGGCGGATGTTGTCAGATGGCGGGAAGTTTTTTCTTACCGGAACGAGGAGAGCCCATTGCGTCCAGGGGGTTTCGTGTCGTCGTCGCGATTTGAGCCCACACACGTATTAGGCGTATCATTGTAATACGTATAGGTACGTATGGGTAGGTGTATGTACGAGGCGGTTGGTATGTGGGTCAGGAAAGCAACGTCGAGAAGCCTTCGCGAGGGATCCGGCGTGTGTGACTCGAATCGAGCGCGACACACACACACACACACACACACACACACACACACACACACACACACAATCCCACTTTCGTCCAATGAAATTTCCGCCTCGCCAAAAATCTTTGACACATTATTCTCGTTTCGATGAATCAGTCGCGTCCTCTTATTCTTTTTTTTTCTTTCTTTAGCTCGCAACTCCGGGTCAAACTTTCTGCCGATTCGTAGTCGCTTTTACAAACGCCTTCGCGTTCGTGACTCGATTACGAATAGGAGCCGAGTTTCCGGTATTATTTACTTCCCAGGCAAATCGGCGTTGAGCCTCGGCCGATTCGGGAAGAGACACGAGTATGAATTATTTCCAAAATATGTCATCGCTGACGTGCGTCATAATTAGAGACGCAAAAAAGAAACATGGTAATGGATTTTTGTTTCTCCTTTCAGCGTGAACGAGCACGCTCGAAGCGAATTCAACGGTCAGCGAGGAGGGTAAAAACAAATATGGTATCGGACGTCGCGATGTCTTTTGTCCTGAATACCACACTTCGTAGGCCTCGCTTCTTCAATACCGCAGCGTGTAAATACGTTTCTCGATGGAACAGTGTCGTACGTACATACCTATCGTAATCGTGCGAAAGGCGTAGGCCCACGCACTTCGTCACGCTCGTCCGCGTGCCTCGAGTCTTTGTCGATTTGAGACATCGATGTGCTCGTGCACGGGGCATTTCGTCGCGAGCCCGTCTCGTCCGTGTGATAGCGGACGAGTACGGAGGAATTCCGCAAAAGTCACGAAGCGACGATCGTGCTCGGCATTACGGGGCGACACTACGAGAACAAAGGGGTAGAGGAAAAAGATGCTCTTGCAGCTCTGAACGTTGGGGTCTTAGGGAAAAGGCCTTAAGGGGGTCTAAAGGCACATTTAGACGAGGAAAAGTGGCCGATTTTCATGATTTTTTTCTTTCAAAGGACACACTTCTTCAGTTGCAGAGATTTTCGGCTGTTACAAGGTATTATTTTTTTTTATCAATCTATAAAAATGACGGAGGGATGGTACGGTGTTCTAATTTATATTGGTGTACGAGTTGCGGCGGATGTTGTCACATGGCGGGAAGATTTTTCTTTCATCAATACTGATATGCAGAATACGAACCAAGAAAAAGCGAGAAATGTTGAAAATCGATTAAATGGTACGCTTTGGAATGAAAAGATGGAATTTTCAGAAAAAATAGCTACATTCTGCAATGAAAAAATACTTTTTATTTTCATATTCCAGAACATTTAGGGATCATGTTTTAGGCAATAAGGTTAGAAAGATTCATACCAAAGTTCATCAGAATCGGTCGATTAGTTTCTTAGCTATACGTAACGCGGCATTTGAAAATGCAGTTTAGAAGACCGTGCCACCAGAATACTTCCGCCTTTTTCAAAGTTTAATAAAATAAAAAATATATAAAAACCATGTAACAGCCAAAAGTAGTCATAAAAAATACCCTAAGTCTTAAAAATGTTGAAGAAATCTTTTCTGTATAAAAAATCATGAAAATGAGCAAACTTTTTCCTCGTATAAAGATATCTCCCCCCTTGAGGGGTTAGGCTACTGTGAAAACCTTCTTTTAAGGTGAAAAATTTATTTTTACGTACATTAACAAAGTTGCGTAACAAACTTAATTTAAAAATGTTGAGAATTAAAGGAGTTACAAACAATCTCGTGGACTTTTGAACGCGAGGAGCTCAACAGTGTATTTGATTTTGGCTACTCGATTGACTTAAAATAAAAAAAACGATCTCTCTTAAGACAATATTGGCTCAAATTTTCGAGGAAGCAACCGCTATTGTTAATAAGTAATGAATAAAAAATTCGAGTCAGTTCGTTCATCAGATGTCGAGAAGTCGTGTACCCGTTCAAAAATCACTAAAATTGTCCTGGTGATAAATTCGTCGCGATTTTTCCTCAAAATGCAAGATTTTTTTTTTCAAACGCATTGCTACGAGAAACAATATTGCTGCCCCCGCGATAACTTTGAGCCGAGAAGTTTAACGGAGCCATTGGCGTAAAAAGTAAGCACATTTTTTACGCATTTTTTACGCACCAAACAGCGTATTTTTTTGTCTCGTTCATGAAGAAACGTATCAAAGGCAATCTGGTTGAAAGCATGAAAATAAAAACGATTGGACCTGTCGCAGCGAGGCTTGAGTCGGCACGGAACGTCTCGTACTCGAAAATCAGCGTTGCAC
>OZ023323.1:26506204-26887598 GCA_964007375.1 Ophion obscuratus
GAGAGAGAGAGAGAGAGAGAGAGAGAGAGAGAGAGAGAGAGAGAGAGAGAGACAGAGAGAGACAGAGAGAGAGAGAGAGACAGAGAGAGACAGAGAGAGAGACGTTTTCTCTATGGCTCGTAGTAAGCGTGCTTATGGATGTAGTAAAAGACGAACTACAGAGGCAGCGAAGGAAAATCGTGTAGACTTGGTGGTGGTTGAGGAGGACACGGCAGGTGGGGGAGCGACAACACCTGGACGACTTCCTGCCTGGAAAGCTAACCACCTCTGCACTCTTCAGTTCGATGCCACACGGTGTCTCAGTCTCATCGTCGAATTCTCTGGTAACAGTCCTTCGTTGCTCTCCTACCCTCAAAATATCGGAATAGCGAAAATTAAGTTTTTTGTTGTTTTTTGTCAAAATGAGCAATCAGGTTCGCGAATGATTATCGGTGATGAAGCAATACGCCGAGCGAAATTCAGTGAAATTTTGCTATTGACAGAAGTGCATAATCCTCAGTCATGCCTCGCGTTCACGGTGCTCGCGGTGAAATTTCTTAGAAGAATAGCGACTAAAGAAACTCACGTTTCTTACGAGACGTAAATTGTTGACAAGACTCGAGTGCTGGTGACCGGCGATACGTTCTCACTCCTGGAATATACGGTTGGGGAACGCTGCAAAAGGACGAAAGAAAACGGTGCTAGGAGCCGATAAGGGATAGGGAAAATAAGTGCGATGACTCCAGGACGAGTCTTCGGGCACCTGCTGCTCGTCACGACAATCATAGTCCTCGCGGCTCAAGGTACGAAAATTCTAAAAATTCCTCACGTAATTTTTTTTCAATTTTAATTTTAAGCTAACTTTTATTAGCTGCCGAAATATTTTGAATCAAATCCGGCGCGAAGCACTTTAAAATTTGTTAGAAACTGCCTATTCAAGCGAAAAGACGGTTTTTAGGCACAAAAGGAAATAAAATAAGAAAATTTAAATAATCAACGTGCTGTCGACAAGTCTGGTTTTGTTGGAGTGCTCCTTAAATTTTAATAGTAAATTTCGCTAATAAATAATACACTTTTACAATAAATATTACAATTATATTAGAATAATATTACAATAAATATTAATATTAAATGTTGCACTAGTAATAATTGAGCTCCGCTGAATTTTTCGATTCGCACGATGAAATGCTCGAGATGTTGTGAATCGTAAGTTGAGATTTTTCGCCATGGACGTTTTTCGTCGTGTTTCGAGGCGGTGAAAAAACGAGGAATTCGCTGGAAAGAAAGTCGATTTTTTTTATCCATTGAAATTAAGGGAAATGTCCGGGGTTCGAATTGCAGGGACTTGCAAGTATCCTTCCGAAGGATAAATAAACTCGCGAAGTATACCAAAAGATAGTAAATAACCAAAGTACCGGATACTCAGGACAGTGCCAGATTCCAAAAGACAAATATAGGACTTTGGATCGTTCGGTCTTTAACGAGGAGTGTGAAACTCGTTACAATTCCAATTTCACACATCATTGAGCGGCGAAAACTTTCCTTAAGAAGGGAAAAACTCGCTGATTTGCATGATTTTCTTTAAAGGAAAGATTTTTTCGCCATTTTTGAGACTTGGAGTATGTTAAAGTGTTTTTTAATCTTTAAAAATGACGGAGGCACGGTCTTCTAAACGCCAAAGATTTTTTTTTTTTTCATCAATACTGATATGCGATATATGAACCAAGAAAAAGTGAGAAATGTTGAGAATCGATGAAATGGTACACTTTGAAACAAAAAGATTAAATTTTCGAAAAAAAAATACTACATTTTGCAATTGAAAAATGCTTTCTTTTTCATTTTCAAAAACATTTGGGGTCATGTTTTCGATAATAAGGTTTAAATTATTTAGACCGAATTTCATTCGAATCGGTCGATTAGTTTTTTAGCTATAAGTGACGCCAGTTTTGAAAATGGAGTTTAGAAGACCGTGCCGTATCTCCGCCATTTTTGAAGATTAATTTTAAAAAATACGATACGACGGCGAAAATATTGATTTAAAAAAAAAATGGCGACATCTTGCAAAATCAGATACTTTATTTTTTAATTTTTAAAAATATTTGGGGTGTTTTAGATAAGAAGGTGAAAAAGATTTATACCAAATTTTTTAGTTACCAAATACCAAATTTTTTAGCTATACGTCACGTCACTTTTTAAAATGCAATTCAGAAGACCGTGACCCACCTCCGCCATTTTTAAAGATTAATTTTTAAATAATACCATATAACAGCCAAAATATTGAATTTTCCGAAAAAAAAGTGACTACATTTTGCAATAAAAAATCGTTTATTTGTAATTTTTACAAACATTTAGGTAAGATTTACACAAAATTTCATCAGATTCGGTCGATTAGTCTCCGCCATTTTTTTTAATTCAATTAAAAAAATACCATATAACATGTAACATTACATGTATACCATATAATATAATACATGCATGATTTTCACGATCTTTTTTAACGGCGGGGTAAAGTTAATTCGGCGAAAAAAGGCATGTTTTTAAGATTTTTTTTTGGCGTAACGAATAGTGTTCGTTTATTGAAAAATTTACATATAATAAAGTAACATTTGAACAACATTCTCCTAAATTTGGATTGCAAAATATTCAAAATTGAGTGAAAACTAAACCCCGGAGGCGCCTCGAAAAAAAGTTGGTTTGCGGTGTGCACCATAACTCGCAACAGAATCATTTGAAACAAAAAAATCAAAATGCATTTGTTAAAGGAGATGTTTCTCGAGGTAATGACGGGAGGATTTTTTTTTTTTTCGATATTTCGTAGCACTTGGGAGCCAAAAACCCGCTTTTCGCTAAAAAAATCGGCTAATTTGTTGTTGAAAAATTAGTAATTATTTAAAAAAACAAAAAAGCTCTCGACAATACCTGGTGAATTATGTGAAGAAGTACTGTGCAAAATTTCAAAGCGATTGGTCCAGTAGATTTTGAGTTATCGTGCACACGGACTTCAAATATGACAAGTCTCAGAAAAACGGTTTGAAAAACGCAGAAGAGAAGAGAACGGGATGGAGCAATAGACGCTCAAATACTCATAACTTCGTCAATTTTACTCCGATCGACTTGAAATTTTAACACAATATTCTTGATATATTATGCATTCATTTAAAAAATTGAACAAAAACGAAAAAAAAAATTTTTAATACTTTACCCCGCCCTTAAAGAGGAAAGATTTATTCACTATTTTTAGACTAAGGGCACCCGAAGTAAAAAAAAACATACCCTAAGTCTCAAAAGTCACAAAAAATCTTTGCTTATAAAAATAAATCATGAATGTCAGGAATTTTTTTCGTCGCCTAAAGGTATCTCCCCCCTTAATGGTATCGTTGAATTATTCGCAACGTAATTTCAACGACGCGATTGTCCGTCGGAATTCCCTGCCGTTACGATAATTGACAAAAACTCTTGCGTTCACTCTTGGACTATTGCCGTGGAGAATTTCGCGGCAAAAATTCTCGGGTCCGATGGAAAAAGAATTATTGACTCAGTCAACATTTACGTACAAGAGTTTTCAAATAAATGAAAATTGACGAGGTGGAAGATTCGTAAATTTTTATTTATTAAAATGATATTCTTGAAAATTATTCTCGCGTAATATTTGACAAACGTGCAGTGCGTGGGCGATTGACCTGGCCGCAAAAAAAAAAGAACGATCGACATAGATGTGTAACGATAAGAATAAGAATAATGATTTGCCTGCGCTTTATGGGTGAGCGCGGTCTTCGTTCTCCAGTCGAAGGATTAAAACTCTCGCAATGCTCCCGGCTTGCAATTATATGTTTCTTTAGACTTTTGAACGAACACCGCCGACGCGCGTTTCACCTCCATCCGCTAATTAGCCAAGTTCATTTAGATCCAGTAAAAGTTGAAACGGAGTTTTTTTTCTTCTTCTTTTCAACGGCGATCGATCAACAGTCGCGATTTGGGTTACGTACGATGGACAAGAAGAAAAAAAAAATAGTAAAAAGTGACTTGAGAGATGATGATTATTCGTAAGAAAAAACAAATCGAGGTGCTTTCTCAACAACTTAATTGCGATTGAGTCCTACTTCTTCTTTTTTCTTCAATTTTCATGGAGTCACTCCGTTTACGTGCTGATCTCAATATTGTTTTTATATTCCAAAGACAGTATTTTTTTTTTCCATGACGGTCTAGTTCCTCTCGCTGGACGAAAGTACACGGATATTCCATGTCGTAGACATGATATAGAGAATCGTAGAACGAAATTTCTTTGATTCGAATTTCAGTAGTTCTGGGTTCGAGATAAATCGTTTCTTTGAAAAACAACAATGCCGAAAAGTTATTAACGAGTGGTTCAGACAATTAATTATTCAACGAATAATCGATGCAATTTTTTTTTCTGCATATGCAATAATTCCGTTTATTTTTCTATATAGCTATGATTTTTTTTTCAAAATTTTACCTGCTTTTTATGATTCTGAAAAGTGGCTGGACAAACGCGAATTTTTAAATATATTTTTGTACAAGGATCGCCAATCACCCTTAAGTAGTTTCCAAATCATTGGACGGACAGTTCCAAAACGGCATCCTTGTAAATAAAATCGAAAGAAGAATTCCAGAAAAAAGGAATCGGACAAAAGTGCCAAGTATTTGAAATAAATCTTTTAGTATGAGAAAAACGATTTTTGTTGTTGAACAGCAAAAATTATTATTTTAACTGTTGTTCTTTAAAACAAGTAGGTATAATAATTATAATGTTGAATTACCATTATTCTGAATGATAATTATGCAGAATTATTATAAAATTATAAAATTATAATTATACTGAATAACAATTGAATTGAATTATGCTGAATTATTATAACATTATTGATTTTTTGTAAAAAAAACTTGTAAAGCATGTTGTGCAAATAAAACTCGATTATTATTATTATTATAGAATTATTGAATTATAATTATGCTGAATAACAATTGAATTGAATTATGTTGAATTATTATTAAATTATTGATTTATAATTATGCTGAATAATAATGCTGAATAACAATTCAGCATTATTATTGCTCGAAATAAATGTTCTCATACAAAATATCTTAAAAATTTGACAACTTGTTCAGATTTTTTACCAATGTCGAAGTCCTGAAATTCTCATCCGCTGGGAACACGTAAATGCGATAATTCGACACCCTCAATAAGTCCCAAATAAACTTCCGCGCTCGAAAACGGCAACCTTGTGATGAGTGTTTTTCGAAAAAATAAAGGCTTTCGGTTCTCGAAGCATGTACAGGCAGAAACGAGGCCGTTGTGCGAAAATATTTCGAGGGCTTGGCGCGCGTTCCTGGCGTCGATCTCTGACCCACTGACCGGCTAATAAAATTCGAGCGTTGTCCGCCAGAGTGTGCGACAAGGCGTCAGAATACACTGTGTAATGTTGTATGCAAAGAGGCGCACAACCGGACTCGAGACGACGCATGGAATATCCACAATCTTACAATAGCCACACCGCGGCCTCTCGGTGTGTTTCCCAATGTTTGCTTATCTTCGAGCGATCTATAGTGGCCTCGCCTACGTGTACCTCAAACACTCAAATCTCTCGGAACAAGGAGGGACTTCTAATTAATGCGCGGCTTCGAATTCCCACGGATTGCCTTCGTAGTCTGAAGTTTTGTGCTCGTAAACAAAAAAGAAACATTCCATAACACTTCCAGCCGACATGTACATGTATACTCGTCAAAGATTGAAAGAGCGCACACCTTTTTTCAAACCTCCGAGAAACCGATTGTGCAGCAGCGCGGTAAAGACTTTTGGTACAAGAGATAAACGCGTGATGGCACTCGCGTCGCGCGTATCAGTGACACGCATCGACGCCATTTTGGCAATCGATCACTTCTTCCATTTTTTCGAACGATGGAGGTTAGGGTAGCGAATTAGGTACACTATGGAGTAATTTCCATTCTTTCGACAGGGTTTATTGAAATTCACAGGGGGAGTAGAGAACTGTCATTTCTGTGAAATTTCGAAGAGCTCCGATGTCTCTAACTCGAGCTGTTGGATATCAAAGTTGGCAACTTTTCACATATGCATTTTCACATATAGCAACTGGATTATTATCCAGATGGGCTCGAAAAGAAATAAAATATTAGTCGTTTTTTTCCGAAATACAATCACCAATCATTGCCAACCATAACCAGCCCTCTCCAACTATTGCCAACTTCTATTAACCATCACCGATTATCGCTAACCATCGCCAAACATCAGCAACTATCGTCAGCCATCACTAATCATCACCAATCACCAATTATCAACCATCACCAATCATCACAAACTCTCGTCCACCATGTTCAGCCATCACCAACCATCACCGTTCATCACTAACTCTCGTCCACCGTGTCCAAACATCACTAACTATTGCCATCCTCCACCGCCAATCACCGATTATCACCAACCTTCACCAAACATCTCCAACTTTTACTAGCCATCACCAATCGTCATTAACTATCGCTAACCATCACCCATTATCGCCAACCATTGTCAACTATCGCCAACCATCACTAACCATCGCTAATTACCAAATATGACCAACCATCACCATCCATCGCCAACTATCGCCAATCATCACCAACTATCACCAACCATCAACAATCATCACCAATCATCACCAACCATCACCAATCATCACCAACCATCACTAACTATCGTCGATCATCACCAACCATCACTAACTATCGCCAACCTTCACCAAACATCTCCAACTTTTGCTAGCCATTACCAATCATCATGAACCATCGCTAACCATCACCCATTATCGCCAACCATTGTCAACTATCGCTAACCATCACTAACCATCGTTAACCATTACCAAATATTACCAACTATCACCATCCATCGCCAATCATCACCAACTATCAACAACCATCACCAAACATCAACAATCATCACCAACCATCACTAACTATCGTCGATCATCACCAACTATCACCAACTATCGCCAACCATCCCCAACTATCGCCAACCATCACCAACTGCCGCCAAACATCACCAACTATAGCCAACTATTATGAACTATAGCCAACCATTACCAAGTATTGCCAACCATCACCAACCATCTCCACCGATTACCAACTATCGCCAACCATCATCAACTGTCGCCAACCATCACCAATAATCACTAATCATCACGAACTATCGTCAACTATCACCAACCATCACCAACCATCATCAACCATCACCAAGCATCACCAACTATCACCAACCAACCAATCAACCAACCCCCACCTCCCATCGTACCTTCCTCACACACATGAGGCGACCCGATCGTGGGAACGTAGCGATAATAACTGCGCGCGAACGAACACTTGCCCTCTTTGAATATATCGTACACCGGCGATGCGGGTACGCGCCGATACACTTGTGCTCGTAAAAATTTACGGATCCTCCTCCTGCACTATGCGCGCTTCAATTTCTCATTGGGTCTCAAAAGTTGACCTCGATTTCAATATAATCATTGTTTAATTAGTAATCCTCATTGATTCAAGATCAAACAGCTGTTTTTCTTACTTATATTGGAGCTGGAATTTCGATTAGCTTCAGCTTAAGTTTAAGGATGTACGGGGGAGACTTGATCCATGGGAAAAGTACCCGAACTGTGATAATCTCATATATCAGCATGACCCAGATCTACAGTAAAATCAGTCGTAACTGGCATAACAGGTACTCCAAAATTTCCAGAGAAAAGTGTTTATTTTTATTGATGGTTTCACCTGCATTTGATAGCCTTGAACTTCGTTAGGCCAAAACTCTTAAGAGTGAATATATCGCGCCTCACGATCAGCACCGGTTCGTCGAGAATGTATAGAAGAACCGAACGGGAAAACAAGTCGTGTTTCCGTTACAATTAATTACACTACAATTAATCTGCGAATAATATTGAAACTTTCCAAAAAATTTCTCACATACTCAAATTAGTTACGCAGAAAATCTAAAATATCACGTACCCCTTTTCATCCTATTTTACCCTAAGAACGTACGAAAAACTGTTGCAAATTAAAAGTGTTATAATTCTTCAACAGTCCAGTCGATCCCAAATACATGCGATTCGCGACGATCGCATTTCGGCCGGACTCCCTTACCCCCTTAAGGTATTCCTTTCGACGAGGGCCGCATTTTGTGGGGGCGCGAGAAGGGCCCTTCTGAATCATTGGTAAATTATAGCGGGTCATAAAAATAAGTCACATTGAATTATTATATTCAACGATAAACTGGAATAAAAAATTCGCGTAAATTTGGTAGATTCAGACGCTTTTATATTTTCTCTAAAGAATCGCGGCTACGAAAATTCCTCTGCTAGTCACATTTTTCTAAGCTCCGTCACTAATATTTTCTTTAAACATTTGGTGATACCCAGTTTTTATTGTCGTTGCGGAGTTAGATTTTTTTACACGCGTGAGCAGTTGATATCGAGCATGTATAGTTATTTAGTGTATACATTATTTGATAGAAGTGTGGCCAGCGTGTCGTTTCCACAAAGCGCCGTATAAATGAGACGATTTTTGGAGTCGTAATTTTCCGTAAAAAATTTGGTAACTTGAAATTTTACCAGTTTACTGGGATGTATTTTTACTTGATTATAGACGAAAATCAGTTAACTGTTGAATATTTGGGTTCGTGAAAGGAATACCTTACAGCGCTGTAAATCACTAAAATTAAGTGATTTTTTGCGACTTTATTTCGGCCGGAAGGACAAGAGAATATGAATATTTAAGGATGTTATTAGTCATATCTACGAGTAAACAAAAAAAAAATAATTATACAAAATGGTGACGCTGCAGCCATTCTCGCGAGGCATGTTGATTTTGAAACGCTCTGCGCCGCTGCGACAACTGATGCGAATTTGAATTTGGAAAAAATAAACAAATTTCTATTAATTTACATGAGTATAGCTTGAGAAATACGTATGGGATTTTGAAAATATGAATTTTTGTGTAGTTGGCAAGCATTCAAAGTAAAAACTCAATTTTCGACAGAAAAAAAGGACAATCATTTGTTAATAACTAATGTTATAATTAACTCATGGAAAATCCCGTACGTGTTTCTGTTCGGAATGTTATTTCAAAGAAGTGGTCAAAATTTGGAGTGAAAAGAATTAAAATTGTTGGAGTTATGCTGCGTGTCGTTTTGAAAAATTGTTCTGAAAAAAATGGTCGACGTCTCGCACGCGGGCCAGCCACTCCCACCGCAGACCCACACGGGCCTGCGGACCTTTGTTTTACAGGTACCAAATTTTTCACTTTCCATAAATTTGCCTAAAAAATCGTCAGATAATTGTTAATATCAAATGAACTATGCAATATAAAAAGAAGTTGTACGTACTTCGACAGAAAATGTATTTTTCAAGATATATTCAACATTTCAAGTGAATCGGTTGAAAATTGTCGGAGTTATGTTTCCGGCCAACTTAAGAAATGCAGTTTTGAGATAAAAGCTGCACAGCCGCCATTTTGAAATTAATTGCTTCAAAAAAAATATTGTATACAGTCACTGATATGTATGATAAACACCCTTTTTTGTAATCTCGATTTATTTTGTAGTTTTTCTGAAAAAAAAATCCCCAAAAAGCTTATTTTGTCGGCCTCTAGAGTGGCCTAAGGCCTTAAGGCGGGATATACATTTAGACAGGAAAAAAATCAGCCGTATAGAGGGATTTTTTAAACTAAGAAATAATTATTCTACAATTATCAAACTTTAGGTATACTTTAATAGTATATTTAAGTAAACGAAACAATTTTTCAAAAGTAATTCGTCATAAAAATGGCGAAGCCATCGTAGAGTGTTACAGCAAGGTCGCCGCGGGTGTTGCGAATCGACGTGCAGTCTAGCTTCCCGTAGACTTTGATTTGCAAAAAAGTTCAAACATTTTTTCAGTTAGAACATGTATAGTTTCTACGTGACGGTAATTAAAATGAAGGAAATGCAAATTTGAGAAAATGACACGCAGATACAAAAAAAAATCAATATTTCACGCAACACTTCTGTAACATGTGGATTAAAAAAGTAGTTTTTTTTTCCAATTTTTCAAAAACAATTTTCGTCAAGTAGAAAGTACCGATATTAACAACATTTCTACCAAGTTTCTACTTAATTGGCTTAATAGTTTTTGAGGAATCCTGCACGCCAATTCCGATAACGCAGTTTTGAGAAAAACGCGTTTGAAGTTCACGCCCGCTCCGAATCCGAGCGGTGGGGCACAGCGTTGACGGGCTGTAACGTTTGAAGTTTTTCAAATTTCGTTTTGAAACTTTGGGAAAATATTCTACACATATAGTTCTATCGTTTAAAGAGAAAAAAGAAGTCGATTTTTTTATCGTTGAAAATGTATATCCCGCCTTAAGGGGACATATACACCTAGGAGCCGGAAAAGGGTCATTTTTGTGAATTTTCTCAAGGAAAACTATTTGAAATTTCGGATTGGGGTTTCAATTATCTAAAAGTATACACATTCAAAAATATGTTTAATTTTCTTTATTTAAAAATATAAAAAATATACAAGGATATTGTATGATCCTTGGAGCGTCGTAAAAAAATCTGCGTATACGGTACCCATTGGCGTTTCTTCGAAAATCATCTGAAAAAAAAAACCAAAAAGATTATTAAATTAGATACTATAATCTAGTACTTGTCATAGCCGATTTTGAAAATATCGATTTATGACAAAATGGCGGACGTTTGAACATAAATAGTGATTTTTGGGCCAAAAATTAGTTATTACTTTGCCTAAAAAACAAAAATTAAGTAACGCAAAAAAATCCTATGACAAGTACTAGATAATCGTGTATAGAATAACCAAAAAAAACCTCAAGGCAATCGGTTCATTGGTTTTCGAGAAATTTTGGGTACCGATTTGAAAAACGTGGTTTTGAGAAAAACGCGTTTGAAAATTTGGGAATGAATAAATCATGAAATTTGTCAACTTACATGGAATCATTGATACCAGGTCCGTGGTGTAGGTCTTCTACGGTCGACGGAATGTTCATAGCTTCTAAATCCTCGACCTCGACCATCTAGGTGTATATCTGCCCTTGAGTCAATTTTAAAAAAAAAATTTTTTTTTGCCAATTCTACAGTCGTTTATCCCCTTAGTAAAAACTACAACGCTAAAAACGACTACTTTGTAAGCGAAATCTCGAACTACAGTTTACATCGTGTGCTCGATGAAGACTTATTTTCTTCCACAGGTTTCCACCGCATATCTCGTGAAGAGTCCGTTTCTTCTCCGTGACTGAAGCAGGTGAAAAAAACGTGCGAGACGGTAATTTTTCCTCGCGCATCCAGCAAGTACCATATGCCAGACGCCCTGAGAGCAGATGGGCTCGATGTTTATATATATATATATATATATATATATATAGTGCACAAATGTATGCGTCGATCCGTTGGACGGCCAGCATACAGACGTGTAGCAAAGCGGTACACACGGCTGACGACTAGAGCGAGATGGAGAAAGAGCAGAGGCACAAGAGTCACGCTTGCTCCTCGTCTCTCACGTTCGATTCACCGTCCCGCGCGTACCTACCGGCGAAAAAGTAGCACGTTTCGAGTCACGAGCCACTGGCTGCACTACTCGCTCCACGTACTCACACCGCTACGCGTGTATTCGCGTGTATGTGTCCAGTGGAGAATCAAGGACAATGAGCCTCCCGGGATCCTTATTTGCAACGATAGATCCTCGAAGGTCAAGGTTCATCCGGTTCGGTATTGGACGTCGAACGAAATTGTTGGGAATCAAGGAAAAATCATGGATTACTGTCGAAATGAAAAAAGAACGCTTTTTTAAAGTAGAAGAAAAATATTGAAAAATAGGGTTTTCGTTTTAGGGATAACAGTACTCTAGCGCCAGAAAATAAGGCCTAACTTTGACCATTTATTTTGGGAGTATGAAAAAAGTAGAAGGATTTCTTTTGAGAGGGTCTATTTAAGGGGGTAGGCCACAGTAACGGGTATAAAATCATGTGCGAATTGAACAATTTTTTTCGTATGAAAAAGTGATTTATTCATAAAATTAATTACACATCTATTTAGTATGAATATCAAGCTGTTAGAAAAAATATATATTTTTTTTCGATGTACAAAATAGCCGACTATTAATATTTTCTTTTGTTATCTTTTTTAGGCGCTCCGCGGCGTGACATTTAGCATCCACAATTTTTTACCTCGAACAAAAAAACAAAAATTCTCACCAATCTACATTAGAATACCTAGAGAAGTACGTACGGAATTTAAAAAATATTGTTTTATTCAAAAGTTGTAGGTATTTGAACTTAAATGAATTTTCAGTGAAAAATTTAGTTATAACTGCTCATAAACTGCTCGTAAAATGAAAAGTTTTCGATTAATAAGAAATTCCGTACGTACTTCTTTGCGAAATGCAATTAGGAACATAACTTTTAAATTTGAAGTAAATCGAGTGAAAATTGTTGAAGTTATTTGTCACGCCAATTGGAAAAAAGCTGTATCGAGAAGGTTCGGGTAATTTTGTACATCAAAAAAAAATTCCAACAGCTTGATATTCATACTAAATAAATGTGTAATTAATTTTAAGAGTGAATCACTTTTTCATACGAATAAAAATTGTTAAACTCGCACATTATTTTATACCCGTTACTGTGGCCTAAAGCCTTAAATAAAAGCTTGCCCCCCATGGAAATTTATATACGCAAAAATATACTGCAAATTTATTTGATTAATAGTTGTAATATACGTGAAATGTATGCCATATATTGAAAATATATGTTGAATATATGTGCCAAATTCTGATTTTCGTAACGTTTTTATATATGAGATGTATATGCGTGGTATTATTTTATATCAATGATATATGTAGCATTTACCCTGCATATATACCACATATATTAAGCATATATGTTGCATACACACTGCATACATACCACATATATTCTGCATAAATGGTACATATATGCCACATATATACAGATATGCGTAGCATATTTGTATATAGTGTTTATATGTAATAGTGTACTTTAACTGTAAGTTAATTTTTTTCAAGTTTAAGTTTTAATTTTTATTAACTTTAACTGTAATAGTGTTTATACACAGCATATATTTCTTGTCAGGAATATGTATCAAAAATGTATGCGTCATATATGACGCATAAATGACACATATATGAGTCATATATGACGCATACATTTTTGATATATTTTTCTGACAAAAAAATAGATTGAAAATATATCGAAAATATATGCGTCGTATATGCCTCATATATGCATCATATATAATGTTTATACGTAGCATATATTTTTTTGGTCAGAAAAATATATTGAAAATATATGGGTCATATATGCGTCATATATTTGGTGCATATATACTGAAAATATACGTATTATTCTATTTTTCGTCACTATATATGCGACCGGTATATATATATATATATATATATATATATGTAGCATATACTTTCTGCACATATTTTACATACATAAATTTCCATGGGAGGTTTTTCAAAAATATTGGGAGTACAACTTTGCAGTGACCGTTTTTTTCAAAAGTTTAAGGCTTTATTATAAAAAAGTGGCTACATATTTTTTAATCAAAGTACTGCCCGTCGCTAGCTACGACCTCGGCCCATCTTTCAGGTAGCATTCGAATCCCGCGTCGATGAAAGTCTTGGTCCTTGGAGGCAATCCAGGAATCGACCCAATTTTTGACTTCTTCGTAAGTACCGAAGTGCTGGTCAGCAAAATCGTGTGCCATTGACCGGAACAAGTGATAGTCGGAAGGGGCAATGTATGGAGAGTACGGCGGGTGGGATAAAACCTCCCATTTCAGCGTTTCCAAGTACTTTTTCACGACATTTGCAACATGGGGTCGGGCATTGTCATGCTGCAGTATCACCTTGTCATGTCTTTCGTTGAATTGTGGCCGTTTCTCTTTGAGTGCCTTACTCAAGCGCATCAACTGACGTCGGTAGAGTTCCCCTGTGATGGTTTCGGATGGTTTGAGCAGCTCATAGTACACAACGCCCAGCTGGTCCCACCAGATACACATCATCACTTTGGATCCGTGAATATTCGGTTTGGGCGTCGATGACGGAATATGACCAGGCAGTCCCCATGATTTTCGGCATTTAGGATTATCGTAGTAAACCCACTTTTCATCTCCAGTCACAATCCGGTGCAAAAATACCTTCCTTTGTTGTCTTTGGAGCAGTTCCCGCAAATGCTGAGAATTCGGCTCGTAGGTTGCCATGTTTGAGTGCCAATCACTTTATAATGCATACACGTATCCGTTAACTTTTTTAAATTGTTTACATTGGCAGAGCCTCTAGTTTAAAATGCCACTTTTTTTATTGAGCTAGGGCCACTACTTCGGCCGCAGTGGCTCTCTAAGTAAAACGGTCACTGCAAAGTTATACTCCTAATATTTTTTTTACATATAATTTATTTTCTGCGTTTTAGTCTTTAGTTGATTTTACTAGTTACTTGTTACTAGTAGTTTACGAGTTTACGAGGTTGTACGCCAGGAACATGGAATGCTTGTAAAAAATAACAAAGACTATAATTGGGATTGAACTTACGACTAATTGCTGCATATAAACTTTTCACATACAAACACAGTCGGCTACGAATTTGTTTGTATGTGTTAGTGAGATTTTATGTGGATGATTAGATATCGCTAATTTTACATGAAAAGTTAAAAATTCTATGGAATTTTTTTTTGTAAGTTGAACAATACCATGTCACCTTTTAGATGCATGTTTGCAAAATTTCAGAGCTCTAAGTAGTCACGAAGTGGGTGAAATATCGATTTTCCGTTTTGCATCTCACAGAAAATCGAGTTAAATAAAAAGTAAAGCTTGTAAAAAGAGTAAGTGGCATCGGAGCAGTTTGCCGTGGCACAGTGGGTGATCAATATTTGGAATTCTTCAAAAGTTTCGTTACAAATTAAAGTCAAGACCCCAGGCTGTAAAGGTATACAATAAAGAAATCGTATCTTTTAAATTACAAACTTATGCGCAATTATGTAAATAAAATTTATCAATTTTATAATAAATGCAATAAAGATAAATCTCTCAGACTCGTAAACGTCAGATATCTGAATCTTTATCTCGATTTGAGAAATATTATTGTACTTAATTAGGTAGTTATTCAAGTCTGAACCTACAAAGTGAATTTCCCATGCAAATGAAATGGGGAAGCAATGATCGAGCGCAACTGGATTTCACTTTGGTGTCCGCCTTCGATTATGTTGAAACTCGTGTATATGGTAGAACATTAAAAACTATTTACGTATTTTTTTTTCTGGCGAAAAATCGTTTTTAAGGGGTGCAACTAGCCCTTACAGTGAAACATGCCAAGGGCTGATTTTGCAATTTCGGTTGTGGTCAGTTCAATTTTTTTTTGCATTTTGACCCAAAATTGGTGACTTCACTGAATTGCCCGTCATTCTTTTCCTGTTCTGTTTTAAAACTCCGCTCTGCGCTCATTCTTTTCGTAATCGTATCTATTTTGAAATGCCGTTTGATTCATGCAGCTCCAATTATTTTCGATTTTTTGCAGAATTTCAAAGTCTTATCTTCTGCGATTTTTTCCATATTTTTGGGAGTATTTTCCTTTACCTCTTTTTCGGTTATTTTTCAAGTGATTTTTCATTCGCTAAGTGTACCTAAGTAAGTGTCCTTCGTTTTTGTTAAAACTCACATATGTGATATAGCATTGAAAGCAATTGGACACGTATTTTTGTTATCTTCGGAAAAACGTTTTTAAGTTGGGAAACGACCCCCCAAAGAAAGACCTGTCAGCCCTTAATTGCATTTGTTTATCAATTATACTATAGGGGGTATTTTGTCGCTTTACATTAGAAGAACTTTGATTTTTGTTCCATTCAGATCGGTGGACTGCTTGTGGAGGAAATTGCAACCTCACCCCTCAATACGCCTTTTTTTGGGGGTGGTTTTTCCTCTCAAAACCGATTTTTCGCAGATAAAAAAAAATACGTGTCTGATAGTTTGCAATTCCTTATCGCATATATGAGTTTCGACAAGCGGGAGCCCGAATTAGAAGGTCCAAAAAAGCGTTTTTTCGGGATTTTTTTAGAAGGGAAAAAAACAAGTGAGCCCCGTAAACATTGAGGTATCTTTTCATGTATATGTGAAATATATAAAAAAAAATTCAATATGAAACAATAAATGACTGTCGATTTATCAGCCTATTCCATGTGCGTTTTGCCACTGCCGTTCCCAATCGGCGGGAAAGATGTAGCTTGTAATTCTTAACTGAACCAAATAAACCAATAAAATTTTCATTTGTCATATATTTCTCTTCTAGGTGAATCGAGAAGAAGGTGAAAAAATCGTGAAATTGTAACATTTCTCAGGTTTGAAAAAACAATTAAAAAAAACACTTTATCTTGCTATAAAAATTATTTAAAAATACTTTTTCAACGACTTTTTTAATTCACTTAGAAGAGATTTTCATACAGAAAGAAACAAACTTTGGTTTGAGTGAATAGGTCGTTTAGTTTTGTTGCAATCACGCCCGCCAATTTGGAAAAATCGTGAAAATGAAAACTGGAGAAAACGCGCTTCAAAGTTTTCAGTAGGAGGAAATATCAATATCAAATAAAATCAATATCAATATCAATAAAATCAATATCAATATCAATAAAATCAATATCAATATCAATGTGAATATCAATAAAATCAATATTAATATCAATATAAAATCAAATCAATATCAATATCAATATCACTAAAAACTTTGTAAATATATTCTTGGATAGTTCGTCTATCGATTTAAGGCCTTAGGCCACTCTTGAGGCCGAAAAATACGCTTTTTAGGGATTTTTTTTTCAGAAAACCTACAAAATAAATCGAGATTACAAAAAAGGGTATTTATCATACATATCAGTGACTGTATACAATAATTTTTTCGAAGCGATTCATTTCAAAATGGCGGCTGTGCAGCGTTTATCTCAAAACTGAATTTTTTAAGTTGGCCGGAAACATAACTCAGAAAATTTTCAACCGATTCACTTGAAATGTTGAATATATCTTGGAAAATACATTGTCTATGGAAGTACGTAGGATTTTTTTAATATTGCATAGTTCATTTGTTATTAACAATTATCTGACGATTTTTTTGGAAAGTGAAAAATTTGCCTAAAAAATCGTCAGATAATTGTCCCAATTGCTCCAAAAAGCCTATTTTTTCGACCTCTAGAGTGGCCTAACCTCTTAAGCAATAAAAAAAATACGATTTTTCGGACCATCTAATTCAGGCTTCCGTCTTATGGGGAGATATACACCTAGCAGCCGGAAAAAGGTCATTTTTGTGAATTTTTTCAAGGTAAACTATTTGAAATTTCGATTGGGGTTTTAATTATCTAAAAGTATATACATTCAAAAATATGTTTAATTTTCTTTATTCGAAAATATCAAAAATATACAAGGATATTGTATGATCTTTGGAGCGTCGTAAAAAATCTGCGTATACGGTACCCACTGGCGTTTCTTCAAAAATCATCTGAAAAAAAAAACCAAAAAGATTATTAAATTAGATACTATAATCTAGTACTTGTCATAGCCGATTTTGAAAATATCGATTTATGACAAAATGGCGGATGTTTGAACATAAATAGTGATTTTTGGGCCAAAAATTAGTTATTATTTTGCCTATAAAACAAAAACTAAGTAACGCAAAAAAATCCTATGACAAGTACTAGATAATGGTGTATAGAATAACCAAAAAAAACCTCACGGCAATCGGTTCATTGGTTTTCGAGAAATTTTGGGTACCGATTTGAAAAACGTGGTTTTGAGAAAACCGCGTTTGAAAATTTGGGAATGAATAAATCATGAAATTTGTCAACTTACATGGAATCATCGATACCAGGCTCATAGCGTAGGTCTTCTACGGTCGACGGAATGTTCATAGCTTCTAAATCCTCGACCTCAACCATCTAGGTGCATATCTCCCCTTAAGGAGGTTGGAGTCAAATGACGGTTTATTCATTTTTTTTCAATGAACCTCAAAAAAATGCATACGAGGTACAGATTTATTCTATATATGCTAATTTTTTAAACTGTATAATTAAAGGGCAAAATTGTGCATTTTAACATTTTTATTACGTAAAGTAGAAAAACTTTTGTGTTACTACCAACTTGAAAAAGTATAACATTATCGATGACTATTATGAAAAAACTACGACAAAGAATGTTTTATACAATTCACAATGAAATTTTGAGTAATTCATAATTATGCTTATTCATATTTACGTCACGAGATTATTGGCCCATGGTTTACGAGTGGCAAGATGAGGATTTTTTTTTCTAAATGTTCACATAGTTTCAGTTTGCGTTAATCCGTTGTTAGAAATGGTTTATCTTGGTGCTAAATAACAATAAAAATTACATAACCTATAGTGTAAATGTCTTGCCCATCTAATCGCACGTTAAATTACATACATTAAACTATATTTTATCTCTGGTGTTTGCTGGTGAAAAACGTTCAAAAAATTCGTAAACACTCAGTATAGTTTAAACAATAACATGTATTTTTTATTAAATTTAACCTTGGATTGTGGCTAACACTCCAACCTCCTTAAGTGATGTTCCTTGTCACATAGAATCGACACTATGGCTGTTTGAAATTTCGCGATTTTGGCGATTACGGAAACGTGGCCAAAAGGACTGAATTTTTTTGTTTTTGTCGAAGCTTCTCCCATATACATAAGTTTCAACAAAATCGAAAGCGGACACCAAAGTAATGTTCCTTGTTACACTTTACTTACCGAGCATACTCAGCATTGCTTAATTTTGTTACACCTAATACTATCGTTTCGAAGCATAACCGTTCAATTTTCGTTTCCTCGATACCCCTTAACGTGCACATACGGTTTTCTTCGCCACATGTAAAAGTAATTGTCCGGTTCGGCTCGGGTAGATCTCCCGCGCGGATTCATCGCGATATGCTTGCCCGTATTGCGACAGAAGTTTCTTATTTTTTACTTTGCCTCTCCCTGTGAGATGTGTATCACGTCTCGGACTGTGAGCACCGTGACTCTCTCTCTCTCTCTCTCTTCTATCTTGATGCTAATAACATTATTAATACGCGGGGGAGTTGGGCACTCGCGCGAGCGAGTTGCGCAGGCCTCTGTACTTATTTCCTGTATGGTGGATGCCTACACGGGAACTTCCGGCGAAGTAAATCGCCGAGGAGAACGATGAAACGATGAGGCATGTATTTATAACGTGGAAACAAGAAGCGTCGAGTGCTTGTGGTAATCGCGAACGTATATGGTATCGGTCTCGGCTCGCGGCCTGATGGACGAAATAACCGTTGCACATGTACAGACACATAGCGGGAAGAAGTTACTTGGGCTCACTAAATCGATCAGTGGAGGGTGCTGACAAATTGTTTACTGAAATAATGGAATATTAAGTTATTTCTGTAAAGTAACAATTTCGTTGATCAAAGTGATTTTTCTTCTTCTATGTACGTGTCGAACTTGTAATGAGGTATTTAGAAAGCAAAGGAAGGAACATGGGAAGCTCAATGCTCGGGCAGCAGCTCTTTCTACGTTGTGATCTCATTTTTTTCAAAATTCTTTTCAAATAAATGGAGATTTCGTTGGTCATTTTTAAATAAACAATTTTATTGTCGAAGTATTTTTTTCCGTAAACGAGGTTTGTTAAAAAATAACGGGACTTTTCAAATTTCGCGGGCTACGTAAATTCGATTTTCGATTGTTATTTTTGTTATGTTGGCACACATGTCCCCAACATATGTTGACATTATCAGCCATTTTGCACATTTAGTTTGTTTTTGATAGATATAAAGGTTAGACGCGTTTCGGTGTGCTTGGTGATCTTTTGCTATCGATTTGTGGCAAAACAATTAATAGCTTTTGCATCACAACAGGGTTGCAAATAATGCATTACTTTTTGTAATGCATTAGCGTTTTCATTACTCGTCACTTTACATTTTGTAATTTAAAAAATTTCATCACCCATTACATTACATTCGGTAATGTAAACAAATTCCATTCCTCATTACATGACATTTTGTGATGCAAACAATTGTCATTACACATTACCTTGGAATTTGCAATGTAAAAAATTTCCATTCCTCATTACATTACATTTTGTACTGCGAAATATTTTCATTACCCATTACAATGTCCTGGGTAATGAAAATTGTTTACATTACAAAGTCGAATGTAATGGATAATGGAATTTTTTGACAATACAATGTCCAATGTAACGAGTAATGGATTTTCTTTACATCACAAAATGTAATGTAATGAGCAATGGAATTTTTTCACATTACAAAATATAAAGTAATGAGTGATGGAATTTTTTCACATTACTAATGCAATGCAATATACAAAATTTCCATTACTCATTACAATGTAATGAAAATTATTATTCGTTTCCTAGTAGGGGCAGCGGTTCTTGCACTGGGTCGATCTGACACGATGGGAAATGAATAATAATCCATATTACCTTGTAATGAGTAATGGAGATTTTTTACATTACATTAGCAATGTGAACAAATTCCATTACTCACTACCTTATATTTTGTAATGTAAAAAAATTCCATTACTCATTACATTAAATTTTGTAATGTAAAAAATTTCCATTGCTCATTACATTAAATTTTGTAATGTAAAAAATTTCCTTTGCACATTACATTACACTTTGTAATGTAAAAAAGTTCCATTACCCATTACAATGTAACGTGTAATGACATTTTTTGTCATTACACATTACATTGCATTTTATAATGAAAATGTTTCACGTTACAAAATGTAATGTAATGAGTAATGGACATTTTTTACATTACAAAATCCAATGTAATGAGTATTGGAAGTTGTTTACATTACAAAATATAAAGTCATGAGTAATGGAATTTTTTTACATTACTGAATGTAATGTAATGGGTAATGAAATATTTTTTCATTACCCATTAAAAAAGTGATGAATAATGCGTTACTTTTTCATTACAAATTTCGCACCCCTGCATCACAATAATCCACCTGCTCACACATCGTTGCTTGTTCGTGATTTTTTGGCCAACAACAACACCGTAATCATGCCTCAGCCACCGTACTCACCGGACTTGGCCCCCTGGGATTTTTTTCTCTTCCCAAAACTGAAAAGACACTGAAAACGGAAAAAGCGCTGGCACAAGCGTATTATATCCGAGGAGGATTACTTTCAAAGGGACAAAATAGATATCGATGAAGAAAATACATATTTTTCGAGAAAAATAAAGTCACCTTACTTTTTGAACAAACCTCGGACATATGGAACTCGCAGCTAGATATTTAGAAGGCAAATGAAGGAATATGGGAAGCTGAAGCTAACCTCTTTCTAAGCTTCGATCTCTTTTGTTAAAAATTCTTCCCTTTTTCCTTGTTCCCTCCCTCTGAATATGATGATGTTTGTGTTTTGTCGTTCTCTCGTTTGCGTATTGAAATCGCTCTCGCATAGAGAGCACGAAGCGCAAAAGGCCGATGCTCGATGAGGCAACGTCCTCTCGCCATTCGTCGGAACGCCACCTGTGTGTAGAGCAGAGATTCCAATCGAAGCCGTTATACACACACGTACGCGAGTCTTCATACGCGTGCAAACTCCTCGCGTCCGGATGAGAGCAAACAAAAACGTGAAAAAGAACAATAAACACCTGTTGCGGTAACGTTTTTTTTCTTCTTGTTGCAGAGAGCCGAGGAGATGGAGGTGGATGCGGATATCCAGGCGCGCCGGCTCACAGCAGCGTCCGATTCACCGGGGCCGGGGTAGACGATGTTCTCGACGAGGAAGAGGCGTTGCTCAAGGACACGAGCTTGCCCCTCGGGACCGTAGCTACGTACTCGTGCGAACGAGGCTTCGAACTGCTTGGACCAGCGAGGCGACAATGCTCACCAGCTGGCGTTTGGTTACCCGAGGGCGTTCCCTTTTGTGGCAAGTATCCTCGCTTCTTTTCTTTTTCGCTGATATCATCATCATCATCATCATCACATATCAATTAATGTTTGTGCGTTCGTCTTCTATTCGCTCGCGTATCGTTCATTCGATTGAGTTGAAACTTTGTATAGTTGTTGACACTTGCGTGAACATTTCCTACGTAGTACAATCGACGTACAATAGGTGGCGCGCGAGTCGGATAATTGTTCGTCTTCGATCATTGAATATACTCATAGCATAATGATAAAACTTTCGTAAGTTCGAATACTTTCTGGACATGTTGAAAATCACGAAAATGGCGAGCTGCAGTGCAGTGGGCGATCTGAGGCTTCACAAAAGCGTCGTAATTTAGTCAACTTTTGGATTTTTACAAAATGTTTGTTGAAAATTGAGGTTAAGGCTCTAGCCTATAAAACTATACAATGAAGAAGTCGTTTTTTTTTAATTTGAAGTTTAGGCAGACCCGTTGGATTTCGAGCCGCTCAACCGTTTCGCCGCTGCCGTACAGTTCGGTAGGGACGTATAAGAGGGCTGAGCAAGAAAATAAGCAGAATTTCAGCACGTCACGGTTGATGGCACAAGAATTGCGCGGCGGATGGTGGTTAAATTTTCCAAAAAGTTTCATTCATACACAACTTATCCAAACTAAGAACTTTAAGAACAAACTAGGAAACTTCAAGGGCCCGATAATTGGCACTTTAAGAGCCCAATTATTGGCACTCCAAGCCTTAAGGGCCCGATTATTGACACTTCAAGCCTTATGATTGGCACCTTAAGGGTCCGATTATTGGCGCTTTCAGGGTGAGATTATTGGCAATTTGAGGGGCCAATTATTGACGCTTCAAGCCTTATTATTAGTACCTTAAGGGCCCGATTATTAGCACTCTAAGCCTTAAGGGTCCGATTATTGACACTTCAAGCCTTATTATTGGCACCTTAAGGGCCCGATTATTGGCGCTTTAATAGTCAGATTATTGGCACTTCGAGGGGCCAATTATTGGCACTTCGAAGGCCCGATTATTGGCACCAAGGGCCCGATTGGGCACTCCAAGCCCAATTATTGGTACTTTAAGGGCCCGATTATTGGTATTTTAAAGGCCCAATTATTAGCACCTCAAGTCCATTTATTGACACTTTAAGCCCAATTATTGGCACTTTAAGGGGCCGATTATTGGCACCTTAAGGGCCCGTTAATCGGCACTTCAAGGGACCTATTATTAGTCCTTGAAGGACTCTATTATTGGTACTTAAAGGGCCCAATTATTGGAACGTTAAGGGGTTAGGCCACTCTAGAGGCCGGAAAAATAAGCTTTTTGGGTTTTTCCAGGGTCCCCGCCCGGGCAAACAGCTTTTGTAATTCTTGAATTATAATGAGCCAATGATTTTTTTTCGATTATATATATTAACTGCTATAGAAGTACGTAGGATTTTTTCGATATATTGATTTTTGGCTAAATGGCGCACGTCTAAACTGGAAAGAGAAAAATTTGCCTAAAAAATCAGATAATCTAAAGTCAGATAATTGTTAATAACAAATGAACTATGCAACATAAAATAAAATCCTACGTACTTCCATAGACAATGTATTTTACAAGATATATTCATAATTTTCAGTGACTCGGTTGAAAATTGTCTGAGTTATGTTTCCGGCCAACTTCAAAAATGCAGTTTTGTGATAAACTCTGCACAGCCGCCATTTTGAAATTAATCGTATCAAAAAAATTATTGTATACAGTCACTGATATGTATGATAAACACCCTTTTTGTAATCTCGATTTACTTTGTAGTTTTTTGGAAAAAAAATCCCAAAAAGCCTATTTTTTCGGCCTCTGGAGTGGCCCAAGGACTCAAGGACCATTGTGTAGGTAGGTGAAAAGTGTCAATAATTGGTGAGGTGCCAAAATAAGGTCACTTTACCCTATTTTTTTAAATGTTACATTTCGAGAATCCGTCGAAAACCAAAAACCCATATTTTCAAAAACTTCATTTACGTGGCCTTAAAAGTGTCAGAATTCTTGAAAAAAAAAAATTGATGCATGATTCCGAACTTTGCATACAAGCTTGGAACCAAAGAAGTAACAGTGCATCCAATTTTGACGTGACAGCGTTTTTGGAAGGCTCCCATGCATCGTTAATTACTGATGAAACGCGTGAAAGAAGTCATTCATACGGCGAGTCATTCACCGCTCTATTCACCCTGTACGCACATATATACAGGACTGACTCGCGGTGAGAACGCGGAGGGAGAATTCCCGGCGACATACCGATAGACGAGCGCGCGTATCCCGTGATCGTTAAGCACACGACGAGGAGGACGGAGACGTAACGAGGAATCGTTGTATATCGGACCGGTAGCCACTCTCGAGGGTATAGCTAGAATATCGTGCGGCGGCAGGTTCTCTCGCTCGCGATCTTGGATTATGGTACATGTAACGGTACGCGCACGTACCTATACGACTGCATCACGCTCTCCCTGTTTTACCGCACGGCGGCAGCCAACGGGGCTCGCGCGGGAACCTGTTCCGGCCATCTTGAGTCACCTCGGTCAAGGACACGGCGTGGAATCGGGTCAAATTCTCCCGAAACAGCTCCACACGCCGCGTTGCTCGCCTCCGCTTTCCTCCAACGTCGAGAAAGTTTTGCATTATTTTCTACTCTATTCGGGGCTTTATTCGAATCGACAAAAAAATACACGATTTCGGCGTGAAACACTTCGGGAAAGTTGCCCGTAGCTTTTCGATAGCCAAATTTTACTTTCTTTTTTTTGATATAGAGTGTCTCGAAATGACCTGATTTTATTTATTAAGGGGTTAGGCCACAGTAACGGGTATAAAATCATGTGCGAATTTAACCAATTTTTTTCGTATGAAAAAGTAATTCACTCATAAAATTAATTACACGTCTATTTAGTATGAATATCGAGATGTTAGAAAATATATATATATTTTTTTTCGATGTACAAAATGGCCGACTAATAATATTTTCTTTTGTTATGTTTTTTAGGCGCTCCGCGGCATCCACAATTTTTTACCCAGAACAAAAAACAAAAATTCTCGTTAATCTACATTAGAATACCTGGAGAAGTACGCACGAAATTAAAAAAATATTGTTTTATTCAAAAGTTGTAGGTATTTGAACATGAATTTTCAGTGAAAAATTTCGTTATAACTGCTCATACGAGGGTGGGGTGAAAAGTTTCCGGCATGACCAAGAAAAACGATGTTTTAAAAATTTTTTTTGCTTTATTTTTCAACATAATCTCCATCAACACTGATACATTTCTCATAACGGTGTTCTAATTAAGTTATATCAGTTTTAAACGTAGATTCGTCAAGCTCCTCAAAATACTGATTTACAGCTTCGATAACTTCTTCGTTGCTCTTAAATCTTTTTCAGGAGTGTAGCGGTGGACCCATGTCTAATCAACAGTTATGAATCGACGCAAAAATTCGTTTGGATTACGCCTATACAGCGCCAAATTGTCGGTAGAAATGGTTTTTCGAAGCAGTTTTTGGTCGAGCGTTAGCAAACGCGGCACCCACCTTGCACACAGCTTTTCCATGTTCAAATGGTTGTGCAAAATATTTCGCACACGTTCAGCTGACATCCTACAGGTCTCAGCTATCTCATGCACTTTCAACCTGCGGTCTTCCAACACTATTTTATGGATTTTTTCAATCATCTCTGAAGTTGTGACTTCAACGGGCCGTCCTGAGCGAGGCTCGTCAGAGGTGCTCACACGACCCATTTTAAATTCAGAAACCCACTGCTTAATAGTTGAATATGACGGGGAGGAGTCTCCTAGTGTTGAATCCATCTCTTCTTTTATTTGTTTCGGTGTAAAACCTTTCAAATGGAAGTATTTGAAGACAGCACGTTTTTCCAATTTTTCCATTTTTACGAAAACAACGGAAGCGTCTCGCGCAATGTGCTCTCAAACGCAAACTAACTTAGCGATTGGGCTGAAACTGTACATACAAGCTCGGTAGGAATGGTACTGTAAGACGCCGCTCCAAAACTAGACCTAGTGGCACCATCTCTTGGTCAGGCCGGAAACTTTTCACCCCACTCTCGTAAACTGCTTATAAAATGAAAAGTTTTCGATTAATCAGAAATTACGTACGTACTTCTCTGCGAAATGCAATTAGGAACGTAACTTTTAAATTTGAAGTAAATCGAGTGAAAATTGTTGAAGTTATTTGTCACGCCAATTGGAAAAAAGCTGTTTCGAGAAGTTTCGAGTAGTCGGCCATTTTGTACATCGAAAAAAAAATCTAACACCTTGATATTCATACTGAATAGATGTGTGATTAATTTTATGAGTGAATCACTTTTTCATACGAAAAAAAATTGTTAAATTCGCACATGATTTTATACCCGTTACTGTGGCTTAAGGCCTTAATGAAACGTATTGTTTATTCGAAAAGTAGGGATATTTTTATTTCAATATAAGGTACAAACATGGAGGTTATGTGTGGAACACAATATCCGATGGATGGCATGGACTTGGAAGACATATTCTTCCAACAAGATGGCGCAACCTGCCACACTAAGGGCGAAACAATGTAGTTATTGCAGACGAAGCTTCGGGGCCCGGTTGAAATTCCAAACTTTGAATGATCATAACACGTAAAACTTCGAAAGAATTTTACACGAAAGACCAAAACTCCGAAAATCTGAACACCGGCAAAATAATTCGGCTATGAAAATTTTTAAAGTTTCAAAATTTTCAATAAATCGACGAATTATTTAAAGAATTTTTTTTAATCAAAAAGTGATTTTACGTCAACTTTGAAATTTGTCTAGACAATGTTATACGTTCTCAATCACTTACAGTCAACTGTGTAGGCTTTCGCTGGCATAATCTTGACGAACCTTCAAATTTCGGAACATTAAAATTAGGAATTTTAAACCGTCGGCGCATTCAAAGTTCGGAATTTCAACCCGGCCCTCATGTCAAGATCATGCTAGCGAAAGTCTACACAGTTGACTGTAAATAATGCAGAACGTATAACATTGTCTAACAAATTTCAAAATTGACGCAACATCACTCCTTAATAAAAAAAATAAAAAAAGTCTTGGAATAATTCGTCGATTTATTAAGAATTTTGAAACTTTAAAAACTTCCATAGCCGAATTATTTTGACGGTGTTGAGATTTTCGGAGTTTTGGTCTTTCTTCCGGTAGTATTCTTCCGGAGTTTTGAACGTTCTCACCATTCAAAGTTCGGAATTTCAACCCGACCCCATCTTGAATTTCGGAACATTAAAATTTGGAATTTTAAACCGTCGGAGCATTCAAAGTTCGGAATTTCAACCCGGCCCCGAAGTTTCATGGTCGTGTTATCTCGCGCCGCGGCGATGTGAATTGGCCACCAAATTCGTGCGATTTGACGCCATTGGACTTCTTTGTTTGGAGTTTCCTGAAAGGAAAAGTGTATGCCAATGATCCACAGACCATTCCGGAGCTCAAGGAACCAATTGGACGCACCATTAATGAAAATAATCCGCAATTATGCCGAAATGTTATTGAAAATTTCGTCAAAAGTGTGAACGTTTGCAAACAGGGACGCGGCGACCACTTATCGGATATCGTGTTCCACACATTATTTTTTTTTAATAAAAAAAAATTAGATCTTTTAATTTAAAAAATATTAAACACATCGTATCAAAATAAAAAATGTTTAACTACCTTATATTAAAATAAAAATATTCGTACTTTTTAAATTAACGGTACGTTTTACTAATAAATTAAAATATCAGGTCATTTTGACGCACCCTACATGTCAATTCATCCTATGATAATTCCAATGAATTAGCACAAGCAAATTGAAAAAAGTGGCGCGTGATCAAAGTAAATCTTGATTTTCGCGAAAAAAATTCGCATTTTTCATTCTTCAAATCGAAAATACACATTGGGCAAAAAATTCTTCAATCAATTACTATATTTTGACATTTGGAGAAAGCGATCAAAATTTAAAAACGATCGATGCCACAGTTTTTGAGATATTTGGCTCACCAACTTCGAAAACGTACTTTCGAGAAAAAAGCGTTTAAAGTTTCGAACGACGCTCCGAGCTTTCCGATGGGCGTCAACATAACAGCCTATAAATCTGTCAATTTCGATCCGATCACCTCGAAATTCACAGCGACAATTTATAACATTTACTGTCAAAATAGATCAAATTTTGAAAAAAGTGACTTTTCGACTTTTAAAACTAGGCATAACCCCTTAACGCAAAACCACGCACGGCTTTTCTAGTAAAGAAATCCACCCAAATCCACCCAAAGTTTTCGGATTCGTAAAAACGCCTGGCCCGAACAACGCGAAATGTTCGCACTCGACGTCCAGTTGTAGAGAAAGAAGCTAAGCTCCTCGATTTTTAGGATGTGGGGGAAAAAACACTTATTCAATTACCGCGGAAAACTGCGTTCAAGACAGGTCAGAAAATGACGATTCGGTTGGATGAGATTGAAGTTTGCATCGTTGGAATGCAATAAAAATTAACTTTTCTGTATTCCTCACTCTTGCCAGTTTTTCGATTACAAGAAAACCCTCAACTATTTTTAAAGATGCTTATTCAGAGACTTACAATCTAAATCTACAAAAGAAGATTTCGATACAATGATAAGAATGAGGAAAAAAAATTATGAAGAATAATTATGAACAAAAAATTCGTTGCAGTCCAAAGATGCAAACTTCCACCAGATTCGGTCGAGCTGATCGCGAATGGAAGAACCCTAGCCGCCTAGAAACACGCATTTTGACACTCGAGTCATTGCATTCTGTGGAAGAAAAGCTGAGAAAAGTTCCGACAGATATTTTGATAGAATTTATATATCAAAAACATCATTTCCAACAGTCTTTTAATCTACCTAGAGGCCGAAAAAAATTGCCAAATTCCGATTTTCTTTGGAAAATGGTGAGAAACAAAACGCTTGAAAAATATATTTCTAGGGATATAAGGATCTTCTAAAAATATAAGGAATATTTCAATGAAATGTTCAGGGAATATAGTTAAAAGGTGATCGAATAAAAATATTTTTGGAAAATGCCATTTTTCGACCCACCTAGGTAGATGTGTAGCTCGTGAAGGTAGTTCTGTAGTTTTGGTCAAATCTTCAGAATTGGCTGAAATCTAAGTATGGTGTAGAATGACCTTCATGGACTGATGCCCAAAAAGTCATTTCGATTCACCGTTTAGTTCATGAGATAATTGCAATTGAATATGAGTATTTTCGTACGCGATCCCTATACCTAACACGTAAACCGATAGGAGTTTGCTCGCATTTCTCGATATAGGTTCTAAACGAATCCTAGGATTTCAAAATAAAAACACACTTGTACGCAGTACTATCGTGGGATTGATTTAAAAAAAATGACAAACTTTGACCGTTTAGTTTCGGAGATATCGACTTATGAAAAGTGGTAATTTTATTCCCCACCGAACTCGGGTCCAACCATCTGTAACGGAATAACAACAGTGTACGCTGCAGCAGCTGATTGGCGCGTGGTGTGCGAACTCGAAGCGTTTTTTTTTTCCCCCGAGTTCTAGTAATTCCGAGACGGATGTGAAATAAATTCATTCTGCGAAAAAATTTAATTTGTTCAATTTATGCATGTATTTATACATGTATCTGTCTTTGTTGCAACGAATACAATTTAAACTGTCGACAAGATGTTGTAAATCCACGATCCGACGTCCTTCGACAGTGAATTTTTGTTGCCGATCGTTGAGGTTATGGTTATTCTCATCCCGTTTAGCCGCATTTGCTTGACACATGGCTGCCACAGCTTTCAGTCTTTTAGCAATCGCCTTTTTTCCTGTAAACTTTCCTTTGTATCGCATTTCGGTTGACATTTTCACGCTTTTTGTTATTTATATAAAATATTTCGCGAAAGACGGATCGTAGGAAGCTCAACGCTATGACTGCAGGAAAATCGCGCTGTAGCCACGATTACAGCGCCGCTGTGATCTGAGTGCGAATGTGTGGAACATATAGAGGGTACAAGCTCTGTCAAAAATTTACAACCAACGGCATTGGATGTTACTATACGCTTTGACCGAAACTTTTGGCTCGTACGTGTACCTACAGAACTGGTATGATCTTGAATTGATATCCAAGTGCTCGTCAGGTATTTCACCCCCTGCCCACTTCTCGCTGAAAGGAATGCCCTCGTGAAAAGCAAAGTTCAATTACGTACGTATAATTTATTCCGGACGAACGCGTACAGAGCGAGAGAGAGAGAGAGAGAGAGAGAGAGAGAGAGAGAGAGAGAGAGAGAGAGAGAGAGAGAGAGAGACAGAGGGAGGGAAATTGTACGAAAGTCACGAAGATTGTCCAAAGTGGTCCTCGCGGTCATGACAAGTGGGTCAACGGGTATATACAGTAACCACGACACTGCTGTACAACCACGTGTATATAGGCGCAACAGCTGTGTGTTATTATATTTATAAGCTGGTCGACGCGCTTCGACGATCAAAAAGTCGAGAGCGGCGTCGTCATCGTCGTCGTCCTTCTCCTCCTCCTCCTCCTCCACCTCGTTGGTCGGATACTCTGGGACAATCACCGAGTCGTCTATCACGTCGAGAGAGTTCTCAAAGTGGTAGAGAGAAACAGAGCGCGAGATGATCCCAAATGCTTCTTTTATTTCTGATGATGGAATTCCTCTTTCACTCGTTTTTTTTCTTCATTCCTCTTCTCAATCCGGGGACACGCAACTCCACTCAATTTGCAACGTTTCAGAGGAGCAAGCGAATAAAAAGGAACGAAGATGAGACTTAATTCGCGGAAAACTATCCTTACCGGTCATTATTACGTATTACAGCGACTCACCTCGCTGAACGACCATTCGCAAAATCGTTAAAAGTCCATACGCACACGCACGGCAGCTCGACGGTTTGACGATTCGTATCCGTTAACGGAAACGACATACGGTATTCTCTGACCCGTCGAGACTGCTGCGATATGTGCGAGCCGATCGACGAACACGCGAGCCATCTCGAACGAATTTCCTCGAGGAGCCCTTGCTACTTTTGAGGAAGTTGGAGCGTTAGCCACAATCCAAGATTCAACATATAACGCTACCCGCCAAACGTTTCCGGACACTTTAGATAATTGCTAAACTTTCGATCACTGGGTAATCGCCAAATAGGAGAAAGGTGGACGAGATGATCCTCTTAAGGCTGAGTGCTCGTAATTTCAAAGATATTCAACATAATTAAGATCCGGAAGCGTTTACTACTGGCATGTTTATCTATCTTACGATTGGTATATGCGAAATATTCAATTTAGTAGGGTTTCAATAGAAAGATTTCCCTTTTTTTAAACCTGCCGTACGGATCATCTCGGACACCCCGGTGTTCAAGATGATCCGCCGGATAATCTTGCCCCTATTTCGTATTTTTTCTCCATTATGGAGAAATCAGGTGAATGTAAATAAAAATTCGCTCGAGTTTACAACACCTTTATATATATATTGATCATAGGTATAGGGGGAAGTGCCCCAGTGGTGGACACCTAAGCTTTTCGGACAATAAAAACAAAACTGCTGCGAGAAATGTAATTTTTTTTTTCGAAATAATTACGTCACAAAGTTTAAAACCAAAGTAAATTAATAAAAATGCAACCTCTGCATAAGAGAAATTAAAAACTTTATTGAAACTTTGGTACAAAAAATTGCCGTCACCGCGAGTGGCACCTAGTACCGGACAGACTTAAGACGGAATGACACCTTATCGCGGTCGGTATGGTAGAACAATTATAGATTCCCAAAAATCTCTGAAACGGCTCTTCAGATCCCGTCGAAACTTTGCCAAACGACGCCAAATAGATAGATGAATAGCTGTCAGCCCCTCAAATTTTCTGAATTTGAGAAAAAAAAACTAAATTGGCTTATGATAAGCCAATCTACATTTGTTTCCTCAAATTCAGAAAATTTGAGGGGCTGACAGCTATTTGTCTATCTATTTGACGTCGTTTGGCAAAGTTTCGACGGGATCTGAAGAGCCGTTTCAGAGATTTTTGGGAATCTATAATTGTTCTACCATACCGACCGCGATGAGGTGTCATTCCGTCTTAACTTGGAGCCCCCAGCGCTGGACATCTTCAGAACATTGTGCACCAATCGCATATGTAAGTTTTCGAACATTTAGGGATGTCCGCAAATTATTCATAAACCTATCCACGGCAGCTGGCGCACTGCATCCAGGCTTTTTCGTGGTACTCCAGGCATCCTACGCAAGTAGTTTTTATATACGATATTTGACTTGACGGTTGCTTTTTCTTTGCTTTAGCTCCACCTTTTGCTTTGGCCTTTACGACTTTGGTTTTTTTTTCATTTCCTTCTATCGTTGTTTTAAACTTCTTTCCAATTCCTTTCTGTTTGTCCTTAACGTTCATTTCATTCTCTTTTTTTCGACAACAATTTTGCACGGTGATGAAGTCAGAATTTCACTTCTTTCGGTTTTTCTCTTCCTAGCAACTGATCGTTTTTTTTTGCAGCATCTGACAATGGCGAAAAATTATGGAGAATTTGCACAACACCTGGAACAAAGCTAGTCCACGGTTTAATAAAGATGTTTTGTCATGTAGAGTGCTTTCGGAACGTCGTAGCGCAGCGAAGCTTCTCTCAAATTCAGTTCGCAATTGTTTTTGGTACATTGTCCTTCTGTTTTCTTCTCTTCCATTTTGACTTCGCTGCTTTCTTCTATCCCGTAAAACAACGTACACAGTTATAATCAAAAGTATAAATTCTTACGAGAAAAAAACAGCATGTTTACTGTCCGGCGTTGAGGGACCACTTTGGGTCCGGTACCAGGGGACAGAGAATCCCCGCAAAATTACGCGTTTTATACCAAAATCCCTTGGGAATCCAAGAAAAATTTTAACAAACTTCGAATATTTATGGAACCCGACGTATAATGACCATTGACATAAACACTCAAACACAGAAACTTAGCAGTAACACTCACCTCGATCTTACCCGACGCACTGTATTCCCGCCAAACGCAGCAATCAGTCGCTTCCACTTTGGCCTCGCGAGCCAGTGGCAAAACGCGTCCCGCGATTGTGTATCGCTACGCTCCCCCGCACCCCTTTCATGGGTTTTTTACGCGAACGCGCTGTGACATTGTCTAGTCCAGTCGAGATAGGTCTAAAATTCGGTTCACCTGGAATTAATTCGGGGCTTCGATTTTCTTTTTTTATACTTGGGGTGGGGGGGGGGGGGTGGTAGTGTAAATCTTGATTTTCGGGAAAATCCCCCCGTTGCGTTTGCCGCCATCTTGATTTAAAGAGGGATTTTTTGTTTATCGAATAACTCGCTTATTTTCAACCTTTGAGTGAAAATAATCATATCAAAAGTTGTGGGAAATATAATGCCCCACAAGTTTGGTGATTATATTTTTCATCCTAGTATCGATATTTATAGAGTTACACTGCAAATAGGGGTGAAAAACGTTTTTTGTTAATTATCTCGTTTATTATCAAGTTTATTGTAAAAATGGTAATAAATAATCACGTAGGCAATTTTATTTCCTTCAACTTTGGTTATTAGCATTTTTACTCTCGGATCAATATTTTCAGACTTGTACTTAATTTAGGGGTGAACTTTTTTTTTATGTTTAGTTATTTCGTTTATTATCAAGTTTATCGTAAAATAGGTAATAAATAATGGGGTAGAAAATTTTATTTTCTTCAACTTTCGTTAGTACCATTTTTACCCTAGGATCAATATTTTAGGAGTTATAATTAAAATAGGGATGTAATTTTTTTTCATTTTTTTTCTTTAATTTATTATTGAATTTGTTATAAAAATAGTGATGGACAACCGTACGTAATTCAAATTTCTTCGACTTTGGCTGTGTTCTCTCGTCGCAACGAGCCATTCCAGCAAGAAGAAACCTGTGGTTTTTAACACCTTATTAGTTCTTTTAATCGTAGGGTCGTAGAGTAAAAATGGTTATAAACAAAGTTGAAGCAAATAAAATTCCCTACCTGATTATCCATAACCATTTTTACCATAAACTTGATAATAAACGAAATAACTGAACATAAATAAAAATTCACCCCTAAATTAAGTATAAGTCCGAAAATATTGATCCTAGGGTAAAAATGCTAATAACCAAAATTGAAGGAAATAAAATTCCCTACCTGACTATTCATTACCATTTTTACGATAAACTTGATAATAAACGAAATAACTGAATATAAATAAAAAGTTCACCCCTAAATTAAGTATAAGTCCGAAAATATTGATCCGAGGGTAAAAATGCTAGTAACCAAAGTTGAAGGAAATAAAATTTCCTATGTGATTATTTATCATCATTTTTACAATAAACTTGATAATAAACGAGATAAGTTTTTAAAAAACGTTTTTTACCCCTCTTAGCAGTCTTACTCTATAAATATCGATCCTAGGGTAAAAATTATAATCACAAAACTTGTGGGGAATTACATTTCCCACAACTTTGAATACCATCATTTTCACTCTAAGGTTGAAAATAAGCGAGTTATTCGAAAAAAAAAATCCCTCTTTAAATAAAGATGGCGGCAAACGCACCGAGGGATTTTCCCGAAAATCAAGATTTACATTACCAACCCCCCCCCCCCCCCACCCCCAAGTATAAAACAAGAAAATCGAAGCCCCGAATTAATTCTAGGTGAAATCCTATTTCGACTGGACTAGTCGTGATAGCACGAGTGTTCGACACTAGGTACCGTCCGGCGTTACGGAACTTCCCCCTACAACATCAACTGAACTTACAAGTTTAGTTGCCTTTATATTATAAGTTTTATCTCACCCAACCAGGGTTGCAAATAATACATTACTTTTTGTAATGCATTCGCGTTTTTATTAATCATTACCTTTACATTTTGTAATGAGAAAAAAATTTCATTACCCATTAAATCACATTCAGTAATGTAACAAATTTCCATTACTCATCACATTGGATTTTGTAATGTAAACAATTTTCATACCTCCGCCATTTTTGAAGATTAATTTTTTTGTCTCTACCATATAACATGTCACATTGCATGTATACCATATAGTATAATATAATACCATTTAACATTGCGTGATTTTCATGATTTTTTTTTAAAGATATATTTCTTCACCATTTTTGAGACTTAGGGTACCCTAACAAGGAACCCACTCAATATCGGAACACTTTGGTCTTGTCCGATATTGTTCAATTTTTTTATGTGCAAGAGTATCGAAAACTAAGGGACACGTATTCTTTTTTATCGATGGAAAAATGGTTTTGAGGGGTGAAACGCACCCTCGAAAATACGGGTGTTTTTCGTTTTCTGTCGATAACGTTATCGTTCTCATCTCCAATGTGTAGTACACGTAAAAATAAACATTATTGCAATATGCAGTTTTATTATATCTCGTACCGTTAAGGGCATGTACAAGGTCAACATAACCTCACAAATTTTTCAACTGAAATGAAACTCACCGGCTTCGGCTAAATTTACTATCAACACCCGAGAGAGACGCCGTACAATGTTTTTCTCGAAGGATAGCACGCAGCGTGACAACAATGGCGGACAAAAAGAAATGACGATCGTACACTTACCTCGAAATGTAGCAACAAGCGATGCAAGTCCCCAATCTATCAATATGTCTTCTACTACGCACATTTTTATATTTTCGATGTAAATCGTCTCACAAAACTTATCACAATGACTATTGTAGTTTTCTACACGCTCGCCGGGGAGATGCACGTCAACAGCCAGAAGAGAAGACGTGAACAGCCGGAAGTCGAAAGGGCGATCGTAGCGCTGTTCGTGCATGCATCTGAAACTACACTGATTCGCGATTTCCACTAACTAATCGCTCACAGCGATCGAACAGAGCGCGCCCGTGGTCGGATTTGCCAAATAAAGTCATTATCTAGAAATCGTGCCGGGAAAAAAATGATCGATTGCATCCACAAGAACTCAAGTAGCAATAGCAATCAATAGCTGAAAAATATGTACATCGTAGAAAAAAGAAAACACGGTCTTACCTCGAAGTAACTTTAATTAAATCATTTGTTTCAATTAACTTATTCAATTGTAGAACCAACCATCATTCGCTTCATGCGTAATAATTAATTCAATCGGAAAATATAGTTTATTGGCCAATGTAACGACCAAATATAAAGTTTAAATAAAACGCGGATTACTTGTATGAACTCCGATGTAGTTAATATAACCCATTATATGGCCAGGGAGATATTGGTATTTTGACATGATAATTTGGTTGTTTCAACTAAACTGGTTTCAACTAAACTTGAATCGAATTGTATTTCGAGAGAGTAAAATTAGGTTGCTTCAAGCAAAGTTGCTTCAACTAAATATACATAGTTGGTATTACCAAACGTTTTTCTGAGCGCAGAAAGTGATGTTCCTTGTAAGGGATAAAACATACCATCCTCTCAAAAATGGCGAAGAAAACTTTCTTTTAAAACTTTCTTCCAGAGGACAACATTCCGCTGAATCAATCGATTCAATTACGATTGTGCGCGTGCTTCCAAAGAAGTTAATTTTGTCTTTTTTTTCTCGACCGCAGTGTTGAACGTAGCTGGTGGCAAGGCGCCGATGCAGTCGAGCAGTGCGGAGGGTGGAATACCTCAGCGCGCGGTTGACGGCAGCAGTGGCCAGGTCTACACCTCGCAGACTTGCACTTTGACGAGAAAGGAGCTGAGGCCGTGGTGGTACGTGAATCTGCTCGAGCCTTACATGGTCCAGTTGGTGCGTCTCGACTTTGGAAAGCCATGCTGCGGTAAGAGATTTCAAATACGATCGCCTGGTCCGAAGATTCGATTCGAAGCATGATCGCGAATTATGATAATTCCGCGAATCCCCGTCGCGATTTTTTCCCCGGGTTCATTTTTTTTTTTCGGCCGATCTAAACTTTCTATGGGGGCCGCCGTGACGATCGTCAATTCCCGGTATGATCGTTGAATGCGCTCGGGCGAGCAGCGAACCCGGTCGTGCGCGATCCGATTCGTCGTCGACACCATCACCATCATCATCATCATCGTCATTGCCTTAATCGTCGTAATGATCATCGCGATTTTCAAAGATCCGAACAATCTCCCGATCCCGTAGTCGTTGGACACTCTTCTTCCACAATCAGAGCGAATCGCTGCCAATAATTCGTCCCTTTCACGTTCCCCGGGCGATCAATGAGGATCGCATAGACGAAAAAAAAAAATCTTCCGCGAAGCCCAAACGAGCCGTGAAATATCGTTATGAAAGGTGCAACGACCCTGCCGTATCGTGCCCGCTTTTCCTCGCCTGGGTCTCCTCCCAATCGACACACACACCCGCGTCTATCTCACGGAGAAATTCTTTCGGCGAATGTGCACACGCGGAGATAGTGAGAGTTTCTCCACTTTCGATTGTTGCAAATCGCCCGGCTATCCTCTCCCGCATCGCGGGCTTGATAATACATTCTTCGCTCGCACACAATATACACTTACACAGATATGCGTTTATTTGTATATATATATATATATCGATACACACACCACGAGTATCCGGCATCTCGTGACAGTTTAGGAATAATTTTTCCGCTCATTTCCAACGGCGCATTGGCTGGTCAGACCGGAAGGAAAAGTCAACGAGATGTACCGCTTTCCGGTATAATTGCGCTGATCGTGCCACGCATACGTGGAATCGCATCCTCGAAGCTTCCTACTACGGGGAACTCTACTTTTCTATCGTGTTCAAAGATATGCGAGTGCGGAAGGCACAGAGAGTCATAGCTGCAATTATCATTCGAATGGAGAGATTGCGCAATTCTTCTGAAAACAATTTTCTATCACAGCACAATGTCTTAACAGCTTATAGAAACAATTTTTTCCCCGATGTATTGGAATCTTCTAAAAATATTTATTTTCTAGCATAATGTATTGAAAACTTCGAAAAACAATTTTTATCACAGCATAATGTATCAAAATCTTCTAAAACAATTTTTCATCGCAGCGTAGTGTATTGAAATCTTTTTAAAACATTTTTTATCACAGCATAATATATTGAAATCTTTTAAAAACAATTTTTATCACAACATGATATATTGATATCTTCTAAAAACAATTTTTATCGCTGCATAATGTATTCAACTCTTCTAAACATAATCTTTTCTCCTCACAGCATAATGTATTGGAATCTTCTAAAAACAATTCTTATCACAACATAATGTATTGAAATTTTCTAAACACAATTTCTATCACAGCATAATGTATTGAAAATCTTCTAAACGTAATCTTTTCCTCTCACAGCATAACGTATTGGAAACTTCTAAAAACAATTCTTATCACAACATAATGTATTGAAATGTTCTAAAAACAATTTCCTTCACGGCATAATATATTGAAATCTTCTCAAAACAATATTTATCACAGCATGATATATTGGTATCTTCGAAAAACAATTTCTATCACAGCACAATATATTAAACTCTTCTAAACATAATATTTTCTTCTCACAGCGTAATGTATTGGAATCTTCTAAACACAATTCTTATCACAATATAATGTATTGAAATGTTCTAAAAACCATTTCTATCACAGCATAATGTGTTGAAATCTTCAAAAAACTATTTTTATCACAGCATAATTTACTGAAATCTTCTAAGAACAATTTTTATCACAACGTGATATATTGAAATCTTCTAACAACAATTTTTATCATAGCATAATGTCCAGCATAACTTTTGAAAGAAAAATGCTTCTGATTCGATTCTTCGTCCGATTCAATCCATCGAAAGGACATATATATCAACATATATATACGATCTTTCGATTGATTGGTTTGGACGAAAAAGCGAGCCACAAGTGCCTTTGATTCATGATTATAAAATGTATATATTTATATTACAATTATATACACACACACACACACACACACACACACACACACACACACACACACACACACACACACACACACACACACACACACACACACACATACATACCGATTCTCGGTGGCTCCCTATTTGTCTGCCTCGAGATGGTCACAGCTGGAATGCTTACTGGGTCAACCGCACACGTCCACTACTCGGAGGATTCCAAAAAAGAAAGAAAAAAAACGGCCTCCACACAGATGTATTTCGCAGTTCTCGCAAGGAGTTGTACGATATACATATTCAAACCACAAGTGAAAGCTCACTCGAAACTCTCCGTGGCATGTTTAAATACGTGACGCGCACGCTCCAACGATGTTCCCGCAGTTTTGTGAATTACTTAGAGGTGTCCGACTCATCTTCGTATCATTTTGCCATGCTTCATGCATACACACACACACACACACACACACACACACACACACACACATATATATACATTTATAAGCGTGTCGTTGCTAATATACATTAATATGTGTTAGCAATAGTCAATATATATATATATATATATATATATATATATATATATATATATATATATATATATATATATATATATATATATATATATATATATATATATGGATAATCCTGCAACTGTCGATAGGTCAGATCATGTCCTACTACATGCTGGAGTTTCAGTTTCATAAAATTCCCACGATTTTCGAGATAAAAATCATTGACTTTTGGTTTTTCGCATGCCATTTCTAAAAATAATTACTTTTTTTACCCGGTTTAAAAAACCATACTCTTGGTTATTTGTTTTATCTAGAAAAGTCTTCTTTTCAACCTTAAATGCAAAGGAAGCTTTATGAAAAAAGATCTAATGCAGAATTTTCATACAAACCAATTCGGACTTTGATAGCATGCAGTGTAAAAAAAATGTACTACGCATATCGTGCCAATTACTTTAAAAAGTTGCTTAGTTATTGTCGGCTTATATCATTTGTAGAAATGGCATGTGAAAAACCAAAAGCAGATGTTTTTTTTAACATAGAGCGCCAAATCTCGAAAACTGTGGGACTTTTACGAAACTGAAACTCCAGCATAAAGTAGGATATGATCTGACCTATCGACAGTTGCAGGATTATCCATTCATATGGATGTACAGGGTGTCCAATAGGAAGTTGCTGAAACTAATCGACTGTCATTTTAAAACACGTGCACAGAATCAGAAAAGTCAAATTGCTTTAAATAGAGGAAACTCTGCAGTTTTAAACGCACATAAATAAAACCCAGTCAAATATTTTTTGTCAATTTATTACATCTTATAAATATAACGAAAAAGTACAGTGATTAATGATAGATATTTTCGAAGTGCGAACCGTTAGATTGTGCACAAATATCAATTCTGTTTTGAAAACTGTGTCCAACATATAGTTGGTAATGCCGCGAACCACTTCCTGGATGGCCGCGATCAGTTCTTCTACTGTGCTGGGGTTTTTAGCGTAACAATGATCTTTAATGTGACCCTACAAGAAAAAATCACAAGGGTTCAGGTCCGGTGAGTACGGAGGCCATTCTAGTCCGCCTTGAGCAAATTTAGGGTACCCCAGACCGATTACTCGAGTCCCATATACGCGATGAATAGCTTCAAACACCTCGTGAGTCCGGTGCGGAGTCGCTCCATCTTGCATGAAGGAAACGTTTTTAACCAGTCCCCTCTTTTTTGCATAAGGGAAGAATTTCTTTTCCAAAAGCTATTTGTAACTCTCTCCTGTTACCGTAGATTCCAAGAATTGCAAATAAATTCCTTTTACTGAAATCGCTGCCCATGCCGTTACTTTCTGTGGATGAAGGGACTTCGCTAGCGATATGTTGGGATTTTCCGTTCCCCAAAACCGGTAATTTTGCTTGTTTACGTACCCATTCATCCAAAAATCTGCTTCATCGGAATAAATAATCAATTTCTCATTAAGTTCTTCGGCTTCAAACATTCCCGTAATAGTGTTACAAAATTCGATGCGTTTCGTCATGGCATGTTCAGTTAACAATTGATGAGTGCTTATTTTATACGGACGAACCTTTAAAAAACATTTCAAAATGTTGTGTAATGATGATTTGGTTATTTTTAATGCTTGAGCAGCTTTCCGAATCGAATCATTTGGATTTTGTTTGAAATAATTCTCAACTTCGTTGATCTTCTCTGGTGTAGTCATCGCAACAGATGGACCTGGCAACTCGTGTCTACGGTCCTGCAGTGTACCATACTTCACGAAGTTATCGATTATCCTACAAAAATTAACGTAAAATTACTTCAATGCAGTTTAATTGAATTGAAACACAAGTTGTGTGATAGATGAATATGAATAAATATTAAATTCTTACCTTTTCAGAGTGTTTTCGCTGGCAACTCTATGAGTTCCAAACTTAGCACGAAACCCTCTATACGCATTACTATAAATTTTTCCCCTCGCGAAGAAGCACTCAATAAGATATACTTTTTCTTCCGTGGTGAGCTCACTCATTTTGACGCGCGCGTGCTTGCTGCAACCACAGCTGGAATAAAACTGTGGGGCCTTAGGTATGCGCCTTAGAAAAAGGGACCCCTGTTGAATTCATGGAGGGAAGAGACACTTATTTAGTTTTAGCAACTTCCTATTGGACACCCTCTATGTATGTACGCGTAAGCGTGTTGTTGCTACTTTTATATATTAATATTAGGTGTACAAATAAGTTTCAGGACAGTTTTCAAAAAATTCAAGATTTATTAAAAAAGAAGTAAAACACAGTTATTCATCGAAGTAATCTCCATCGCACTGAATGACCTTCAGCCATCTCTCAGGTAACTCGCGGATGCCTTTCGCAAAGAAACTTTCGTTTTGCGAGGTGAGAAATTTAGCGACCCATTTTTCCACTTCTTCAAATGTTTTGAATCGCACGTCAGACAAATCGTTCTGCATTTTCCGGAATAAATGATAATCGGATGGGGCTAAGTCTGGTGAATACGCCGGGTGTGGTACAGCTTCCCATCCAAGCGCTAGTAACGTATCCTTGACCGGTTTACCCACATGAGGCCGCGCGTTGTCATGGAGCAGTTTTACTGGACGTTTTCCTTTACCAGAAAATGGACGTTTCTTCTCAATTTCTTGATTCACTTGCATCAATTGATGACAATAGCGATCGGTAGTAACTGTTTGACCAGGTTTGAGAAGTTCATAATACAGTACGCTTTTCATATCCCTCCATATGCACAGCATGACTTCGTTACAATGAACATTGCGCTTTGGCGTGGATGTTGTCGGCTCGCCGGGGTCAACCCAATGATATTTGCGTTTCGGATTATCAAAATAAATCCACTTTTCATCGCCGGTCACAATTTTCCACAAGAAAGACTTTCTATGTTGCTTGTTGTGAAGACTCACACAAATGTTAAGACGGCTGTTTTTATTTTCTTGAGTCAGAAAGTGTGGTACCCACTTTGTTCCTTTTCGAATCTTACCCATTGCTTTTGAACGATAAGAAACAGTTTGTTGAGTTACTCCAAGCTGTTCCGAAAGTTGTTTCTCCGTCTGACAAGAGTTTTCATCCAGCAACGCTTGCAGTTCCTGATCGTCCACCTTTACAGGAGGCCCCGTGCGTTCACGGTCACTAACGTCGAAATCACCTTCTTTGAATCGCTTATACCAATACTCACATGTACTTTTAGATACAATGTTGTCTCCAAGAACAGAACATATCGATTCACACGCTTTCCTAACACTTTTTCCTTGATGGAATTCATAGCGAATGCAGTGTCTAATAAATAGCTTATCGGTCTGCATGTTTAATTTACAGAATTTATAGGTTATGTTTATGACTCCTTTACGTTTCGATACTACATATCAAGCGCCGCCTATGATAAGTGAGCGGGACCTTTGAATTAATTTAGAATAGCTGTTATGATACAAAATCGAAGTGTCCTAAAACTTATTTGTAAACCTAATATATATTAATTAAGCTTATAAATATATATTAATATATATTAGCAAAACTTTAATATATGTATACACACACACACACATGTACATACGTATCAGCCATACCGTTATTTGCCACTAAACCGATCGGAGAAAGCTGGGGGAATACAAAGCTGCCTGCTCGGAACGAATAGCCATGAGATAAGCGGGCAAAACCGGTGATCAATAAGCGAAGGTTTTTTTCATTCTTTGAACCCTCGAGATGATTATTGTTGATCCGATCCGCGCTCGCGTATCGATCGCCCGTTCTGCTCCCCGGGAGAGCGACGGATATATAGATATGTAAATAAGAGGATCGTTAAGGTATTCCTTTCACGAACCCGAATATTTAACAATTAACTGCTTCTTGTCTATAATCAAGTAAAAATACATGCCCGTATGTTGGTAAAATTTCAAACCAAATTACCGAACAAAGGTTCGGTAAAAATAACTCTAAAAATCGTCTCATTTATACGGCGCTTCATGGAGATGATACGCTGGCCACATTTCTATCTACTAATGTATACACAATAACCCTAGATGCCTGGTGTAAACTTCTCACGCGTGTAAAAAAAATCTACATACCGTAACGACAATAAAAACTAGGGGTCGCGGAATGTTTAATGAAAATATTAATGATAAAACTTCGATAAATGTGACTTGCGGAAGAATTTTCGTAGCCGCGACATTTTCCGAGAAAATGTAAAAATGTCTAAATCCACTAAATTTACGGGAAATTTTTTATTCCAGTTTATCGGTGGGTATAATAATTGATAGTGACTCATTTTTGTTGAGTGCCACTGTAATTTACCAATGATTCGGAAGGGCCCTTTTTATGCCCCCACAAAATACGGCACTTCGCGAGAGGAATACCTTAAGGGGAAACACCACTGTGGAATTTTCAAAAAATTGATTTAAAAAAAATTGGTTTGGGAGATGCTTTGAACCATCTAGAATAAAGGGAAAAAAAGTTTGGTACCTGTAAACCAAAGGTCCTTAGGCTCGTGTGCGAGACGTCGACCGTTTTTCTCGGAACACACTTTTTCAATACGGCACGCCGCATAACTTCCACAATTTTCATTCTTTTTACTCCAAACTTCGAACACAGCTTTAAAATAACATTCCGAAGAGAAATACGTACGGGATTTTCCGTGAGATAATTATAACATTAGTTATTAACAAATGATTGTCCTTTTTTTCGGTCAAAAATTGAGTTTTTACATCAAATGCTTGCCAATTACACAGAAATTCATATTTTCAAAATTCTCTACGTATTTATCTAGCTATACTCATGTAAATTAATAGAAATTTTTTAATTTTTTTCCGAATTCAAATTTGCCATAGTTATACTGCGTGCTGCAGAGCGTCTCAAATTCAACGTGCCTCGCGAGAATGGCTCCAGCGTCACCATTTTGTATAATTTATTAATATACATTTTTCTGGTCACTTGAAGATATGACTAATAATATCCTTGAATATTATTGTCCTCTTGTCCTTCTGCCCAAAAAGAAAATCGCGAAAAATTACTTAATTTTAGACGTTTTCAGTAGCGTTATCCCTTAAGGTGGGACCCTGAATGAGATGGTCCGAAAAAACGTGTTTTTTTTTATTGCTTAAGGAGGTTGGAGCGATTCAGTTGAGTCAAATGACAGTTTATGTTTTTTTTTAATGAACCTCAAAAAAATGCATACGAGGTACAGATTTATCCTGTATATGCTAATTTTTAAAAATATACAATTAAAGGGCAAAATTATGCATTTTAATATTTCCATTACGTAAAGTAGAAAAACTTTTGTGTTACTGCCAACTTCAAAAAGTATAACATTATCGATGATTATTATGAAAAAAACTACGACAACGAATGTTTTATACAATTCACAATGAAATTTTGAGTAATTTATAATTATGCTTATTCATATTTACGTCACGAGATTATTGGCCCACGATTTACGATAGGCAAGATGAGGATTTTTTTTTCTAAATGTTTACAAAGGTTCAGTTTGCGTTAATCCGTTGTTGGAAATGGTTTATCTTGGTGCTAAATAACAAAAAAAATTACATAAACTTTAGTGTGAAAGTCTTACCCATCTAACCGCACGTTAAATTACATACATTAAATTATTTTTTATCTCTGGTGTTTGGTGGTGAAAAAAGTTCAAAAAATTCGTAAAGACTCAGTATAGTCTAAACAATAACATGTATTTTTTTAAATTAAATTTTACACTTGGATTGTGGCTAACGCTCCAACCTCTTTAAATCGATAGATGAATCATCCAAGAATATATTTACAAAGTTACAGAGGCCAATTGTAAATATTTTCGAAGATACAAGGCCAAAAGCAGAGAAGTGATTGATATTTCATATTGATATTTCCTCCTATTGAAAACTTTGAAGCGCGTGTCCGCCAGTTTTCATTTTCACGATTTTTCCAAATTAGAGGGCGCGTCAGCAAAAAAACTAAACGATCTATTGAATCAAATCAAAGTTTATTTTCTTCAGTATGAAAATCTCTTTCAAGTGAATGAAAAAAGTCGTTGAAAAAAGTATTTTTAAATAATTTTTACAGCACGTTAAAGTGTTGTTTAAACACATTTTTTTTCAAACCTGAGAAAGGTTATAATTTCACGATTTTTTCAGCTTTGCATTAATTCACCCAGAAGAAAAATATGTTACAATTGGATATTTTATTGGTTTATTTGGTCCGGTCAAGAATTACGAGCTGCATCTTTCCCGCCGATTGGGGAATACAGTGGCAAGACGCACATGGAATAGGCTGATAAATCTGCAGTCATTTATGCTTTCATGTTAAACACTTTTTTTTTATACATTTCAAATATACATGCAAAGATACCTTAATGTTTACTGGGCTCACTTGTTATTTTGTCCTTCTAAAAAAATTCCCGAAAAAACGCTTTTTTGGAACTTCTAATTCAGGCTTCTTAAGGGGAGATATACACCTAGGAGCCGGAAAAAGGTCATTTTTGTGAATTTTTTCAAGGAAAACCATTTGAAATTTCGGATTGGGGTTTTAATTATCTAAAAGTATATACATTCAAAAATATGTTTAATTTTCTTTATTTAAAAATATCAAAAATATACAAGGATATTGTATGATCCTTGGAGCGTCGTAAAAAAATCTGCGTATACGGTACCCACTGGCGTTTCTTCAAAAATCATCTGAAAAAAAAACCAAAAAGATTATTAAATTAGATACTATAATCTAGTACTTGTCATAGCCGATTTTAAAAATATCGATTTATGACAAAATGGCGGACGTTTGAACATAAATAGTGATGTTTGGGCCAAAAATTAGTTATTATTTTGCCTGTAAAACAAAAAATAAGTAACGGAAAAAAATCCTATGACGAGTACTAGATAACGGTGTATAGAATAACCACAAAAAACCTCAAGGCAATCGGTTCATTGGTTTTCGAGAAATTTTGGGTACCGATTTGAAAAACGTGGTTTTGAGAAAAACGCGTTTGAAAATTTGGGAATTAATAAATCATGAAATTTGTCAACTTACATGGAATCATCGATACCAGGCCCATAGTGTAGGTGTTCTACGGTCGACGGAATGTTCATAGCTTCTAAATCCTCAATCTCGACAATCTAGGTGTATATCTTAACGGCGGGGTAAAGTTAATTCGGCGAAAAAAGGCATGTTTTTAAGATTTTTTTTGGCGTAACGAATAGTGTTCGTTTATTGAAAAATTTACATATAATAAAGTAAAATTTGAACAACATTCGAACAAAATTAAACCCCGGAGGCGCCTCGAAAAAAAGTTGGTCAGGAATGTTCTTGCTCAAGTTATCAAGAAATCGGATGCGGAAGGTACATTTGGCTCTTTTCAGAATGGATTTTTAAGGTATCATCACAGTGTAGCGAGTTGAAAAGTGGTGATTTTTTATGGTTAAAATACGATAATCCTTCTGATTTTTTTAATGGCAAGTCAAAGCACTCATGAAGGAAGGAAAATAGATTTTTAAACGTACATTTTTAGGTTTTTAAAACATTTTTTAACGGTTGAAAACGTCTTCGAACAAATGGAGTCCTCACGGTGTGCACGATGGTGGCCGTAAATATTATCTGAAACAAAATTTGTAAAAAGACTATTAATCAGTATAAAAGCCGCTTTCCTGATATGAAGGTTTTTTTAAATTAAAATTGACAAAATGGTGGCGGTTTGAAAAAAAAGGTCGAATATAGGCTATTTTATCGACATTTTTTCGATAAAAAAAATATATCACTTCCTCTAAGAAAGTCTGTAGCGACCGAAATTATTCGAATTTCGCCCCAGAAATTAAACAGCATGTTTATAACCGTCTATACTATCGGATAATGCGAAAACAATCGATTTTTTGAAAATTTTACACTGATGTTTCCTTAACGGCGGGGTAAAGTTAATTCGGCGAAAAAAGGCATGTTTTTAAGATTTTTTTTTGGCGTAACGAATAGTGTTCGTTTATTGAAAAATTTACATATAATAAAGTAACATTTGAACAACATTCTCCTAAATTTGCATTGCAAAATATTCAAAATTGAGCGAGTGAAAATTAAACCCCGGAGGCGCCTCGAAAAAAAGTTGGTTTGCGGTGTGCACCGTAACTCGCAACAGAATCATTTGAAACAAAAAAATCAAAATGCATTTGTTAAAGGAGATGTTTCTCGAGGTAATGACGGGCGGATTTATTTTTTTCGATTTTTCCATTTTCCGTAGCACTTGGGAGCCAAAAACCCGATTTTCGCTAAAAAAAATCGGCTAATTTATTGTTGAAAAATTAGTAATTATTAAAAAAAAAAAACAAAAAAGCTCTCGACAATACCTGGTGAATTATGTGAAGAAGTACTGTGCAAAATTTCAAAGCGATTGGTCCAGTAGATTTTGAGTTATCGTGCACACGGACTTCAAATATGACAAGTCTCAGAAAAACGGTTTGAAAAACGCAGAAGAGAAGAGAACGGCATGGAGCAATAGACGCTCAAATACTCATAACTTCGTCAATTTTACTCCGATCGACTTGAAATTTTAACACAATATTCTTGATATATTATGCATTCATTTAAAAAATTTAAAAAAATGAAAAAAAAACAAAAATTTAAATACTTTACCCCGCCCTTAAGAGCAATTCCTTCCTGCAATGTTTTACTGCGTAGAGATTTATTTCCGCTTATCGTTTTGCAGGCGAAGGATTACCAGGCACGATAATCGTTCGAGTGGGCAACAATCGTCCGGATCTCGGTACGAATCCAATCTGCAATCGTTTTACCGGGCCACTGGAGGAAGGTCAGCCGCTGTTTTTACCGTGCAATCCACCGATGCCCGGCGCTTTCGTCTCCGTGCATCTCGAAGCGTCGAGCCAGACCGCGACGCCGGTACAACTCTCGCTCTGCGAGGCATTCGTCTACACCGATCAGGCCCTCCCGATCGAGAGGTGCCCGCAATTCAGGGACCAACCGCCCGGCTCGACCGCCACCTACAACGGCAAATGTTACATATTTTACAACAGACAGCCGCTCGCTTTTCGCGAAGCTTTGGCTTTCTGTCGGGCCCGCGGTGGTACCCTCGTGGACGAGAGCAATCCGGCGCTTCAAGGTTTCATCTCGTGGGAACTCTGGAGAAGGCACAGGTACGAAGAATCGTTTTCCCCCCATGGATACATCGTCCTGAACAAATTTACAGAAGATCGTTAAATTATAGCCACAAATGTGCGATCTTTGAATACACATTTCGCAGATTGCCAGTAATATAATCGAGGGGTTATAGGGGCACAGTCAGGAGGCCCAAAAAGATCGATTTTTCAAGTACTTTTCTTGAGAAGACCTTCAAGACCTTAGGCCACAGTAACGGGTATAAAATCATGCGCGAATTTAAGGAGGTACGGTGATTGGAGCGAGTCCAAGATAAAAGCCCGATTTTTTTTACTAGCATTGTCGAGACCTTCGTCCATGCGTATGCGGAGTTTCCACAAGATTTACCGTACAGTTTCCGAGTTATTAACTGTTAAAGTTGGTGAATTAGTCACACGTAGACGACAAAATGTGCCTGTCCTCTCATATATCGATTTTTTTGTACTACTTGGAGCCAAGACACACGTAAAAAAAACTGACGGTTGCGTTCGTTGATTCGTTGTGATCAATAAGGCACCTTGAAGTGGAAAGCTCACCGCAGAGATAAGCAATAAATTTAGAAATGAAGGCGCGAAAAACCGAAGTATTTAGAGAGAGAGAGACGTCTCGTGACGTAACAGCAGCCGTCTTGCTCGAAGTGTGGCAACGCCGGATACCCGCGCAAATTTGATTCGTCTATCGGATATTTTCAACACGAATTAAAAATATGATTGTGTGAAGCCGTAAATTTTTTAATGGATTATAAAAGGCCTTCCGTCGATATTTACTTGAAGTTCTTTTATGTACAGCAAAGGCATCTCAATTTTTCTGGCGACACGTACCTATACAACGCATCTATATATAATTTCAGCATAGGAGAACCGCCATATAAAATAAACGTTGCTTTTTATACCTGCAAATATTGTGAAAATTGGGAAAGGGAAAAATAACATAACAATCGGTGAAATATGTTTTGACTTTGGACAGATTGGACATTGGACATTGAGGTTAACTTCAACGCGACGTTTTTTTATCTGCAATCGCAATATTATCTTTTCATTTTTTAATTCTTGTCCGTCAGAATCTACATTTGTCTCTAAACTGGACTTCAGGTACAATCCCGTTACTCCTCGATAAACTTCCACAGTATTTTCATTCTCCATGTTAACCGGATACAAAAAATAATAAGCCGGGCGCGTGGAACCGATGACAGCCACCGAAAATGCGACGATGCTAAACGTCAACGATGTGGCGTACTACTGAAGTCGAGTAGTAGATTATTAAGGTTGTTTCCATATTATAAGAATAATAGGAAACTCGAAATTCAATACTTAAAAAATATTTCTCGAAAAATAGGCCCTATACATATATCTAAAACGTGGCGGTATTGCGGCGTGAAATAGACTCTAAGTTTACTAGCATGGTCATCACCGTACCTCCTTAACCATTTTTTTCGTATGAAAAAGTGATGCAATCATAAAATTAATTGCACATCTATTTAGAATGAATATCAAGCTGTTAGAAAATACATATATTTTTTTCGATGTACAAAATTACCGACTACTAATATTTCCTTTTGTCTTCTTTTTTTAGACGCTCCGCGGCGTGACGTTTAGCATCCACAATTTTTTACCTAGAACAAAAAACAAAAATTCTCATCAATCTACATTAGAATACCTAGAGAAGTATGTACGGAATTTGAAAAATATTGTTTTATTCAAAAGTTGTAGGTATTTGATCTTAAGAAATTAATTTTCAGTGAAAAATTCCGTTATGACTGCTCATACACTGCTCATAAAATGAAATTTTTTTGATTAATCAGAAATTCCGTACGTACTTCTCTGCGAAATGCAATTAGAAACATAACTTTTAAATTTGAAGTAAACCGAGTGAAAATTGTTGGTTATTTGTCACGCCAATTGGAAAAAAGCTGTTTCGAGAAGTTTCGAGTAGTCGGCCATTTTGTACATCAAAAAAAAATTCTAACAGCTTGATATTCATACTTAATAGATGTGTAATTAATTTTATGAGTGAAGGACTTTTTTGTACGAAAAAAATTGTTAAATTCGCACATGATTTTATACCCGTTACTGACATATTAAAGGCCTAAGGCCTTAAATCTATTAACGTAATAATTTGTACACATATTATGGTAACTTTTAACTGTATTTTAACATGTTTTATTTGTAAAAATAATTATTTTGAAAGCTGCTATAGCTGATCTCCGGGAGCACCTCTAAAAAAGGCGTCTTGCGGTGAGCACGATACCTCTGGGCTGGATCATTTAAAATTAAAAAATAAAAAATATTTCATTCATATAATGGGTTATCTTGTAATTGATCGAAGGAATAAGCAAAACAATAATTTTTGACAAAATGGCGGTTACTAAAAAAAAAACGATTTTTGACAAAAATGTAGGGCTTAAATTGTTTATAAGATGAAAAATATTGTTCGGTGAGAAAAAACCTTCGATTAGTTACTAAAAAATCATACTTGAAAAGATTGTGTTAAAATTTTAGACTGATCGGTTCGGCCATTTCCGAGAAATGTTGCTCACCGACTTTAAAACACACAGTTTTGAGAAAAACGCGTTTAAAGTTTCAAAAGCACTTTCGAACGCTCTGACGCGTCATTACGAATGTGCGTGTAACTTCGAGAATATTCGCTGGATTGACAAGAAATTTTCTGTGTCTGTACTTAAATATATGTACATAACGAATTTTTTTTAAATTTCTTTCGAAAATTTTAATTGTATATAACCCCTTAAGTGATTTCATACCCGTGTGAATTTCTATTGGGTCTTAAGGGATCATCACAGTGTAACGCGTCGAAAAGTAGCTGGTTTTCGCGATTTTTTTTTCGACGGTTAAAATACGTTTATCATTCTGATTTTTTAATGTCAAATCAAAGCACTCATGAAGAACGAAAAATATTTTTTTTAACGTTTAAAAAAATTGTTTTTATATATTTTTATAACGGTTGAAAATGTCGTCGAAAAAAAGGAGTCCTCACGGTGTACACGGTTGTGGCCGTGAATACTATCTGAAACAAAATTTGTAAAAAGATTATCAATCAGTGTGAAAGCCGCTATCTTGCTATGGAGGTTTAAAAAAATCAAAATTGACAAAATGGCGGCGTTTTGCAGAAAAAGTATCGAATTTACCCTATTTTTTCGATAGTTTTTCATTAAAAAATATGAAGATTAAAAAAAAAGCTTCCATAGCAAGATAAACAATGATGAAGATTCCTTTGACATTACATGAGTGTACACCGTTTTGAAAAACGACATCTCGTGAAAAACGTTTAAGGGGCTATACCAGTGTGAACGCTGAAAATTTGGGTGACTTTCGGGAATTTTTTGGGAAAAAGTACTCAATTAAATGGTTCGAAAAATTAAGGATATATTTGGCTATATTTGACCTATGTTACATAATTTTTTCATAGAAAAATATTATGATCCAAGTGACTTATACGCTGCCTTCGGAGGCGCCAAAAAAAGTTCCTCCACTGCTGACATAATTCCGGCCGATTGAATAACTGAAACCGAAAAAGGAAAAAAAATTCATTAAACTGGAAGGCATTTCCTGTACAATGACGTAGGATTTTCGAAAAATATCAAAATCTAACAAAATGGCGTAGTTATGAAAAAAAGTCTGTTTTCTTGCCTATAAAATGGTCGTTTTTTTCAATGCCAAATCGTCAATTTTCATCCAATCAAAAATATCCTACGTCATTGTAGAGTAAATATATTCAAGAGTACTCAGTTTAAATTTCAAGTCAATTGGATAATTGCTCTTTGAGTTACAATGTCGGCAAATTTGAAAAATTTCATTTCGACAAAAACGCGTTTAAAGATTTAACTATCGATTTTTGCAAGATAAAATGATATTGATATAAATGATATAATTGATAATGATATTTTTGAAAGTATAAACTGTCGAAAAAGGCAAAAAAAAATCGATTTTTTTAAAGTGTCACACTGGTATAGCCCCTTAATTTTCCCTGTTTGACTCGAGCGTTGACTCTCTTTTCGTATTCCAGAAGCGACACATCGAGCCAATATTGGATGGGAGCAGTGAGGGACCAGAAGGACAAGACGATATGGAGATGGACGGGCAGCAGTGAGCAAGTAGCCGTTTCATTCTGGAGTCTTCCGCAAGGAACGGAAGAGGATTGCGCGAGATACGACGGAAGTCGCGGTTGGCTCTGGTCCGACACACCGTGCTCCGCGAGGCTCAATTACATCTGCCAGCACCGTAAGTCAATCGTGCTGCAATCGATAACATTCAATCAGGGTTGCAAACAATGCATTACTTTTTGTAATGCATTCGCGTTTTCATTACTCGTTACTTTACATTTAGTAATTGAAAAAAAAATTCATTACCCATTACATTACATTACATTCAGTAATGTAAAAAATGCCTATTACTCATTACATGGCATTTTGTAATGCGAACAATTGTCATTACTCATTACATTGAATTTTATAATGTGAAAAATTTGCATTACTCATTACGTTGGAATTTGTAATGTAAATAATTTCCATTCCTCATTACATTACATTTCGTAATGTGAAATATTTTTATTACCCATTACAATGTAATGGGTAATGGAAATTTTTTACATTACAAAGTCCAATGTAATGGATAATGGATTTTTTTTACAATACAAAGTCGAATGTAATGAGTAATGGAAATATTTGACATTACAAAATGTAATGTAATGAGTAATGGATTGTCTATACATCACAGAATATAATGTAATGGGCAATGGAATTTTTTCACATTACTAATGCAATGCAATGTAAAAAATCTCCATTACTCATTACAATGTAATGAGGATTGTTATTTATTTCCCATTAGGGGCAGCGGTTTTTGCACTGGGTCGATCTTACTCGATGGGAAACGAATAATAATCCATATTTACCTTGTAATCAGTACTGGAGATTTTTTACATTACATCAGTAATGTGAAGAAATTCCATTACTCACTACCTTATATTTTGTAATGTAAAAAAATGCCATTACTCGTTACATTAAACTTTGTAATGTTAAAAATGTCCATTACTCATTACATTACACTTTGTAATGTAAAACATCCCATTACCCATTACATTGGACTTTGTAATGTAAAAAATGGCCATTACCCATTACAATGTAACGTGTAATGACATTTTTTTTGTCATTACACATTACATTGCATTTTGTAATAAAAATGTTTCACATTACAAAATGTAATGTAATGAGTAATGGACATTTTTTACATTACAAAATCCAATGTAATGAGTAATGGAATTTTTTTACAATTCAAAATATAATGTAACGAGTAATGGACAGTTTTTACATTACAAAATCCAATGTAATGAGTAATGAAAATTGTTTACACTACAAAATATAATGTAATGGGTAATGAAATATTTTTTCATTACCGATTAAAAAAGTCATGAATAATGCATGACTTTTTCATTACAAACTTCGCAACCCTGCATCCAATACCATCGCCCATTTTCTTACAAAATCCGCAATCGCCGAACGTAATTTTCAGAACCGCGAGCCTGCGGACGACCCGAACAACCGCCAAATTCCACAATGAGCGTGGCCAACGAACCCGAGGAGCCGCTATCATCCAGCAACAATTACGCGGTCGGCGCGTTGGTCGAGTACAGCTGCAACGCCGGAAGTCTGCTGATCGGGCCCTCGGCGAGGACTTGCCTCGATACCGGTTTCTACAACGAATTCCCACCAGTCTGCAAGAGCATAGAGTGCGGCTATCCGGCTAGCATAAAGCACGGCGAATACACCCTGATCAACAATACCGTCAGCTACCTCAGTCAGGTACTTTACTCGTGCGAGGATGGCTACGAGATGACCGGACGTGCTCGTCTCACGTGTGACATCGACGAACGTTGGAACGGACCGCCGCCTCGTTGCGAGCCTATTCGCTGCGACTCGCCTCCCAACGTCGCACACAGCAGCCTCGAAATCGACGAGATCGACGTGCAGGAAAAGAATTCAGCCAAGCCTGCGAATCGCAGCCTAGTCGTTGGTAGCATCGTCACTTACACCTGCGAGCGGGGCTATCGAATCAACGGCCACAGGCAAATTCTCTGCCTGCCTACCGGACTCTACGATCATCTGCCTCCCACTTGCTCAGGTATTGCCTCCATTTTTCACTCGTGTCCTATTGGAATCTCTCGAAAATGCATCCAACGAAAAAACGACTATTTTGTTCCCAAAAAGTCATGGTCGGTACGCATTATTGACTCGAAAGTTTCCCGATCTTTCCAGGGTTTCCACACAGGTTTTACACATATTTCAGGGAGATCAGAGTCAAATAAAGAACACTTTGTTTTCATCTATACATATAAAAGAACATGTTCTGACTGATTCACCAACAACTAGCCAACAACCCTCAAGCTAATTGAGTTGGTAAAAAAATGTTCGTTTTTTTCTTTAGAATTGATCTTTTGTGATGATAAAACAGAATATCAAAAGGGTTTTTCTTTCCCGGGAAAAAAAGTTCATGTCTGAGTGAATATGTTCATATATTTTTGAGATATTGTCATACATGTATCAAATATATTTATATCTGACATTTTACAGTATAATATATGATTAGGTCTGATCATATTCCACGTCACATATGCATATAGAAGATCATATCTGATCAAATACAGTATCTGGCCTGACCATATATGAACTCATATCTGTTTATATTGGGAGTACAACTTTGCAGTGACCGTTTTTTTCAAAAGTTTAAGGCTTTATTATAAAAAAAGTGGCTACATATTTTTTAATCAAAGTACTGCCCGTCGCTAGCTACGACCTCGACCCATCTTTCAGGTAGCATTCGAATCCCGCGTCGATAAAAGTCTTGGTCCTTGGAGGCAATCCAGGAATCGACGCAATTTTTGACTTCTTCGTAAGTACTGAAGTGCTGGTCAGCCAAATCGTGTGCCATTGACCGGAACAAGTGATAGTCGGAAGGGGCAATGTCTGGAGAGTACGGCGGGTGGGATAAAACCTCCCATTTCAGCGTTTCCAAGTACTTTTTCACGATATTTGCAACATGGGGTCGGGCGTTGTCATGCTGCAGTATCACCTTGTCATGTCTTTCGTTGAATTGTGGCCGTTTCTCTTTGAGTGCCTTACTCAAGCGCATCAACTGACGTCGGTAGAGTTCCCCTGTGATGGTTTCGGATGGTTTGAGCAGCTCATAGTACACAACGCCCAGCTGGTCCCACCAGATACACAGCATCACTTTGGATCCCTGAATATTCGGTTTGGGCGTCGATGACGGAATATGACCAGACAGTCCCCATGATTTTCGGCGTTTAGGATTATCGTAGTAAACCCACTTTTCATCTCCAGTCACAATCCGGTGCAAAAATCCCTTCCTTTGTTGTCTTTGGAGCAGTTCCCGCAAATGCTGAGAATTCGGCTCGTAGGTTGCCATGTTTGAGTGCCAATAACTTTATAATGCATACACGTATCCGTTAGCTTTTTTAAATTGTTTACATTGGCAGAGCCTCTAGTTTAAAATGCCACTTTTTTTATTGAGCTAGGGCCACTACTTCGGCCGCAGTGGCTCTCTAAGTAAAACGGTCACTGCAAAGTTGTACTCCTAATATCTGGCTAAGTACCAAGGCGAGTTGGTACCGTAAATTCGTATCTGAACACACATGATGTGATATGTGAACGTATCTGTTCGTATAAGATCATATCCGATCAAATACGCTACCAGACTCCGCTATATAGATCTCATATATGTTTTTATCTGGTCATTAGTCTGACATTTTTTTTCATTGCAAAATGTAAAGTAATGAGTAATGAAAACGCGAATGCATTACAAAAAGTAATGCATTATTTGCAACCCTGGTAGCAACCATGAAAGTAGAAGCCTGATTGACGAAGTATTTTCATCTCGCAGAAGAGCCTCGCACCACCGTCGCGTTACCGCCAAGGGCGACCTCCCGCCCGTCGATAACGCGTGGAAGACCGTTCCTGCCGACTCGAGTGAGAACCACGACAAGCGCGCCAACGAGCCCCGTGCCGAGGTCGACCCCGGCCTCGGTGAGCGAGCAGAGCGTCTCGACGACGAGTCCGCCCCACAAAGCAGCCGCTGCGCCCGGTGGGGCAGTCGAACTTCCGGCCATCGTCAGAGAAACGATATCCAAGAGGCCGACGATTGGACTCGCGAGGACGCCCGCGCCACCGAAAAACTTCCAAGGTGAAAACAACAGCGATCATCCCCAGGACAACGAGATTGCCGGGAGCGGAGTGGACAATGCGCGGGCAAAAATAGGCACCGGGGTGCCCGAACCTTCGGGGCCCTTCCGGGTCGATCGCGCGGATTCTCCCGCTCATCAGGCCAAGCTCAACTTGGGCGCGGTTATCGGTCTCGGGGTATTCGGCGGCTTCGTCTTCCTCGCGGCCATCATCACGACCGTTACGATCCTCGTACGCAGGTAACGTCGCGACGGAATCGCTGAATCGCAAACGTCGTTTGTTTTTTTATTTATTTTTTATTACAGGGTTGTTACGCATTATTGACTCGGAAATTCCCTGATTTTTCCAGGTTTTGCATAAATGTTTTGCAAAAAATTTGCAGCTTTTGCAAATGACCCAGATTAGGGTAAAATAAAGAACACTTTGTTTTCATCAAATATATTTAAGGGGAGATATACACCTAGGAGCCGGAAAAAAGGACATTTTTGTGAATTACAAGGATATTGTATGATCCTTGGAGCGTCGTAAAAAAATCTGCGTATACGGTACCCACTGGCGATTCTTCAAAAATCATCTGAAAAAAAAACCAAACAGATTATTAAATTAGATACTATAATCTAGTACTTGTCATAGCCGATTTTGAAAATATCGATTTATGACAAAATGGCGGACGTTCGAACATAAATAATGATTTTTGGGCCAAAAATTAGTTATTACTTTGCCTATAAAACAAAAATTATGTAACGGAAAAAAAATCCTATGACAAGTACTAGATAATGGTGTATGGAATAACCACGAAAAACCTCAAGGCAATCGGTTCATTGGTTTTCGAGAAATTTTGGGTACCGATTTGAAAAACGTGGTTTTGAGAAAAACGCGTTTGAAAATTTGGGAATGAATAAATCATGAAATTTGTAAACTTACATGGAATCATCGATACCAGGCCCATAGTGTAGGTGTTCTATGGTCGACGGAATGTTCATAGCTTCTAAATCCTCGACCTCGACCATCTAAGTGTATATCTCTCCTTAAGTTAAAGACCACAAGTTAAGTCTTGTTTCAACCATACTAGTATTTGTGAATGTTACAAACTATACGGGAATAATTATATACGTAGAATTCGCAATTAATCATTTTTGTGAAGAAAACAACATTTTTAACAGACCCGAAAAAACAAAGGAAATTCTCACTTCGATCCTTCTATTGAAAAATTATGTTGAACTGGATAACATCATTTTTTGTAAGATGAAATATATGGAAATGTTAAAAATTGAAATCAAATTTAAAAAAAACTAAGATTCGTAAAATAATTTGAACAATGTAAAGTAAAAAAAATACATTAAAAGCAAATACAGAAACTGGTCTTTATTATAAACAGAAATTCTTATTCCGGTGACAATAAATAAAAAAAGAAATATAGACACTTATCTATAATAATGATGTGGTCGCGTATCGACAGATCGAATGAAAATGTATAGAGCTTTAAAGTAAATTAGTTTTCAGTTTTTTTAATTTTCAATGTTTGGCACAGACATAACTTTTTTTTGTTGTATATAATGAAGAATAATATAAATATTAAAAATATACAAAAATATTTATTTTTATCTTGTTCTGTTTTTTGTCAAGTCGATTTCATTTTTCGTAATTCTTGCAGAAAGTAAATTCTGAGAAAATTTCAGACAATTTCCAAAATTCTCGGAGTTTTTCATTTTCCTGTTTTCCATATGCGTAACAACCTTGTATTAGGACGTTGAATAAGTTCTCGCTGTTTTCCAACAGATGACGTTACCGGAACTGCGTGCGTGTAGTTTACGATGGTAACGCATCTATAACGAAGTATCAAGCAACTTGTTTTTATAGTTTTAACATGCCAAATTTCGTGCTAAAAAAAGTATTTGCGCGGAATTTTACTGCACTACTTTATTGAAAAAAAAAACGACCATGCGCTGTCGCAAACAACATGAAGAGATTGGTATAGAAGCTTCAAAAATAATGATTTTCGTATGTTGAATTGGAGGCATTACTTCACGAAGACTCATGTCAGACGCTAGCTGAACTTGCAGAATCAGGATAAAGTTCCGAAAATCCCATACCGCCGATTGATTTGGAATTTCATGTACCCATGTATTTTTACTCGCTGATCACGAATATGGTAGTGAAAATACCCGCAAATTTAATTTTGCAGGTCATAACTTACAAAAACTGTTTTTTTAAAAGTCTTTCTATATTATTTTAATAAATGTTGATCTAACAGAAAAATGTTTCTTACAAAAGTTGTAGCCTATAAAAAGATTGATCTTTTATGTTGTATACAGGTTTTGTTTATAACCATTCTCTTTCGAGAAAAGTGGGATAATACTCTAATACCTAAGTACACTTTGCTAAACTCCATTAGTTTCGATATTATCTACTGACGCGCTTTACCGCGGGAAGGTTGGAGGTTAGTCTTTAAACCAAAAATACCAAAAAAAGCAAGCAGTAAAATAAAATGCAAAAAATAAAATAAAATACAAAAAAAAACAAAAAATTAATTTAATTGAAAAAAATAAACAATAAACATGCACTTTATAAACTAAACTCCAACCTTCCCGCGATAAAGTGCGTAGGTAGATAATATCGAAAGTAATTGAGTTTAGCAAAATCTACTTATCGGAGCATTATCCCATTTTTCTCGAAACAGAATAGTTTTGGACAAAAACTATATAGAGCATAAAATACCAATCTTCCTATAGGCTACAACTTTTGTTGGAAACATTTTTCTCTAAGATCAACATTTATTAAAATAAAATAGGAAAACTTTGAAAAAATCAATTTTCGTGAGTTTTTACCTCGAAAATCAAATGTTCGGGTATTTTCACTATCATATTCGTGATCAGCGAGACAAAATAGATGGGTACACGAAATTCAAAATTAATCGGCGGTATGTGCTTTTCGGAACTACACCCCAGAATCTTTAGAAGTTGATCCCACGATAGGTCCGAAACGTTTGAAAGCATTAGAAATTATTTTTCTACAATGAAGCATTAGGTTTCACGATAAAAACAGCGAGAAATTATCCAACATCCCAATAAATAAACAGCAATACTTTGCTGATCGACGTATCTTGTATATACGTCGTAAATATCCTGTAGTAGTTTACACGCCCGTATCGTCCAGTCCACACTCGTGCTGTCTCTTGGATGATCCGCATTTTCCTGGTGCACCTCGTGTCTCAGGGACGATATTGTATATTACCGAAACGAAAATCTTCGGATCGGGCACTCATTCGCCAGCATTCTCACGCGGTCACCTTTCTCAAAATTTTCTAGCGATTTATGTATCCAGTGAAAAGTCAACGTACCGTGTGTGTAGTGCGTCGCGACGTCCTCGTGCTTCTCAAATGTTTGCTTTTTTTTATACATCCCGTTCCCGATCTTTCTCTCAGACGACGTTGCTGTTTCGGAAAAAAAGAAGAGATCAATTATACCTGATTTTTTTTTCACAAAGTGCAAGATTTTTTCGTTCTTTTATTTTGTGAAACATAATGCGTTTGGAAAAAAAACTTCGGAGCGATTTTTTTAGCTATGTCGCTCACCCTCGTTCCGGGTCAAACGCGAGACTCGACGATTTTTTTTTAAATTGCATTAAGGGGTTAGGCTACTGTGACAACCCGAAAAACCGGCTTATTTGGATAAATTGATTTTGAAGGAATAAGTGAGATGTTTGGAAAATCGTTTGGACATTTATTTGTATGTATATTAGCGAAGTTGTGTATGGAATTTCATTAAAAAATATTAATAATCGAAAAAGTTGTTAACAATCTCGCGAAGGACCTTTTAACGTGAGGGGCTCAACGGTGTACTTGATTTTGGCCAGCCGGTTGATCTGACACGAAGAAAAAAACGAGTTTTTATTTAAAATAGATAATATTCGGTAAGACTCGACTGAGCTTTTTTTCCAGCGTGTTTGAATCGTGAAAAAATGTCCGAATGTTCTTTTCGATTTTTTGAGGAAAAATGACATTATTCTTAATACCTGAGGAACAAAAATGTTAAGAAGACAAACGTCGGTCAAGACTAAACAGCTGTTACACTGAATAAGTGTGTCAAATTTGAAGTCAAATCGTTAGTTGGAAATCGAAAAATCGTGTGCACCGTTTCGAAAAATACATAGTGTCAAGAAAAACGCGTTTAAAGTTTTATTGGCAGTTCTATCGTTGTGATCATAAATTTACCTTCAATTCCTGCACCATACGTTAGACCTTCCTCTTCAATTTGACTTGCTTTAAGCGACGAACGAATGCTCGTCAATTTCACAATGGCCTAACCCCTTAATATATATATAGATTTGTGAAATTAGCTTAACGGATGTCCGAACGGATTTAAAAAATATCAACTAGTTGTTGAGTTTACAAGTTTGAGCGCAAAGAGCGGATTTTTCGTGTAATTGATTTGGTGGAAAGAAAGCTATGCCTTGCTACGACGTAGTCTTGAGTTGGGGAGCTCAAATTTGGCATGCATTTTTTTATACCTAATGATATTGATTGAAGGGGTAAGGGTTGAACTCTCTTTTTTTCTACACACCCTTATATATACAGGGTGGGGAACAAGTATGGAAAACTCTGGAAATTTCGGAGAGTTGGTTAAAAAAATAAATATTCAAGGTCAGGCCTTAGGTAGTTTTCAACGAGGAATCCAATGGTGACCTTCAATTTAACCATGAACGTCATTTTCAAGGTTAATTCAAGGTCAACTTTGTTTTTTTTTTAATGGGTACCTCTATTTTTGACATCGGCAATCGAAAGCGCGGAAAATTTTATGTTCAAATATGTACTCAGGTCATTTGTCAGGTGTGACCTTGAAGGTCAGCTGAAGGTCATTTTAACTTAAGAAAGGTCTGGGTTGGGTTAACGGGACGGTCCAGTATTTTCTCAGGTCAAGATCATTCTTGGAGCCATTTTCAACGAGGAATCCAATGGTGACCTTCCATTTTGGCCTTGAACTCATCTTCAAGGGAAAACCACTATTTTTGACATCGGCAACCGAAAAAGCGGGATATTTTACGTTAAAAAATGTTGATACTTTGATCTTCACAATGACCTTTATGATTACCCACAAACCCCAAACCCACAAACCTCAATATTCTACTCGTATGCCAAGTTTTATTTAATTCGTTGGGTTTCACTTGGGTAGGTTTACTTGTTAATAATTCTTCATAAATCAAGCATTGAAGCAGCAGCTACTTCATTAAAAACAATTTTTTTATATCATACAATAAATTTGTCAATCGACAGGCAATTCGTTTACTATACTAAACAAATTAATTACGATTGAATAAATTTCCGGCCAGAAAAAAGTTCGATCACATTTTTTTTTAATGTCACTGCTACGGCGAACGCTTCGCTTATTGTCCCGTTAACCCAAACGTCCTTCAGCTGACCGTCAAGGTCACTCCTGAACAATGACCTGAGTAAATATTTAAACGTAAAATTTCCCGCTCTTTCGATTGCCGATGTCAAAAATGGAGGTTCCCATTTAAAAAAAAACAAAGTTGACCTTGAAATAACCTTGAAGATAAGGCTCAAGGTAAAATTGAGGCCACCATTGAATTCCTCGTTAAAAATTACCTAAGACCTGACCTCGAATATTTATTTTTTCAACCAACCTTCCGAAATTTCCACGGGTCTCCATACTTTTTCCCCACCCTGTATATATATATCCACACTACAGTGTTTCCGTTCCATCGTCGCTGCTATCGGTTTGTTTCGTCACCATCACTCATTGTCCGTCTTCTCCGTGAACTAATCCGTTTTACCACCACTGTCCTATCTTCTTCAACACGACTTGCAGCTTAGCGGTACTTTTAGTAGCTGTAAACTAACAAAGAGTCTAAATGTATGCGTTTGCGCTAACGACGGTTAGCGGTAGCGGAAATGTACGAGGAAGCAGGCGTCGAAGGGGCCTGGCCGGGGTCGGTGGTCTCGGTGGTAACGGGGGTGGCCTCGGTAGAGCCGAGCCAGGAATGCCGTCTCGTTGGTACACCCTTCTAGCGCTTCCGTTTCCCGACCAGCACCTTGGCCGTCGTGATCTCACGGCACGCCGTGGCAGCGATCATCCGTACTCGTTCAGTCTATCGGCGGCTCATCGGGCTGGCTACTTCTCCAATCCTTCTCTCTAACGCTCATCGACGTGTTCGCGCGCGTCGTCAGACAACCCACACCACACCCGCCTCCACAAGTCCCACCAACAATCATCAACGAGACAACGCGCCAAACATCGTGTACGACCTTCATCGTCCCGCGAACGCAACCCTCTATACGTCAAGGTAAAACACGAGAGTGTAAACACGACTCGAACGTCCACACACGGAAGCACCTGCAAGTAGACGTCGCTTCTTCCTGGACGGAACTTCCGCTTTAACACGGAGAGAATGCCCATGGCACACGCTGCTTGCTCCATCACACCTTTCTCTCTTCTCTCTCTTTCTCTCTCGCTTCTTCAATTTATCATTGATCGGTCATTGATGGGGACGGTAGATCTCCGCACACTCTTCCATTTGAAAGCTTTCTCTCCTCGTCACTCTTGAGTCGCACCCACGCCGCGTCGAACGCCTTTCCCTTGCACTTCCGGGCCAGCTGGAACTCCATGACACAGTACTGGAAACAAACGGACGATATCGGGAATGAAATGTAAATTGGATGTGAGCGCCATTCTCCGAATTAGCCGGAAAGTTACGTATGTACAGATTGTCGCGACCACGACTCTGCGGAAACGTTTTCGCGTATTTTTGTCCGAAAGATCAAGGCGCCATCTTGATCCGCACGGTGCAACATTCAGCGAGAAGTGACCAAAATGGTTGATTTTTCAAAATTCATCACTCGTCTTCGGCTTCAACACGCGACACACGTGCGCGTATTTTATTTGCTTTTTGTGTTTTGTTTCTCAGGAATCGCGGAGGACGGAGCAAGCACTATCGTCATCGTGCATCGCCGGACTGCAACACCGTAGCGAGTTTCGACAGCGGCTCGTCCGAGAGCCGCGGAGGACTCAATCGTTATTACCGTCAAGCATGGGAGAATCTTCACGAGACGGCCGGTACGAAAGCGAATCACTCGCCACTGCGCCGCAAGGAGACCCTGGATGAACCCGGGTATCGCGAAAATTATCGCGGCGGCGCAAACTCAACCGAGAGAGACGGGGTGGCCGAGCAGCTCCCGGTCAACGAAGCGTCCTCCTATCCAGCGAGCAAAACAGCCAGTGTAAACGATAAGAAACGCCATCATCATCATCACCATCATCATCATCATGGCAGCAGTGCCGCGACACCCGATTGGAGACAATCCCAGCCCCATCACAGATATTGAATCCTCGTTCCAACCGCTTTACGAGGAAACTTTCAACTTCGTTCGCGTGTCAGGGTGTCTCAGTTGCACGACATTATTACAATTTGGGGGCGACGTACCTTTAGGCGAGGAAAAATTTGCTGATTTTTTATGATTTTTTGAAAAAGGATAGCTTCCTTCGCAATTCTTGAGACTTGAAGCATGTTTTATTACTACTTTTGGCTGTTACGTGGTATTTTTATCGTTTTATTAATCTTTGAAAATGGCAGAGCTACGGCACGATCTTCTAAACGGGTTGCGACGGATGTGTCAGACGGCGTGACACGTAACGTCGACGGGATTAATCTGAACAAAAAACCAACGAAGGTTTTCCTTTCAGTAACTCATACGCAGAATATGAACCAAGAAAAAGTGAGAAATGTTGAAAATCAATGAAGTCGTACCGCTTTGAAACAAAAAGATTGAATTTCCCGAAAAAACGGCTCCATTTTGCTAATTTATCATGGCTACATTTTACACATTTACCAAATTTTATCAGAATCGATCGATTCGTTTTTTCAAGCTATACGTTACGCTCGTTTTGAAAATGCAGTTCAGAAGACCGCCATTTTTAAAGAATAATGTTTTTTAAATACCATGCAAGGGCCAAAAGTATTAATACATACCCTACATCTAAAAAATGGTGAAGAAATCTTTTCGTTTAAAAAAAACATAAATATCAGTAAATTTTTGCCGCGCTTAAAGGTGTCTCCCCTCTTAATAAATTGTACTCGAGACGAAGAATGTCACTGATACGTGAAATTCGCGATTTTCACGTCCTAGAGGTGGCGCAGCGATATTTCAATATGGCCGGTCGAAGTATAGCCTCAAACGTAAACAATGACTTTGTTCTTGATTTTCTGCGAGTCGGCTATTGAATCTCCATGATGGATCATTAAGATGCTCCTGCAGTGAATAATTTATTTTCCGCTTTTTTTTAGCTCCGTCAGCTCTGGATTTAGATTTTTTGAGGTTATGAGAGTCACTCGCAGGTTTCGAGAAGTGATTCTCTTTTCCAGAGCATACTTTTTACAAGGGACGTCTGAAATTATATTTATACATTGTACATAACAGAAATAACTGGTCGTGTTCGTTGGGTCTCATCATTTTGATACTAACAAGTGCGCATGCGCATAATGATGCGCAACGCGCCACTGCGCTAGTGGTCGTGGTCGTTGAGTCTCATCATTTTGATATGAACAAGTGCGCATGCGCACAATGATGCGCAACGTGCAACTGCGCAATTCAACGAGTCTTTCGTTTTGCGTATGACTCGTTTCGTTGCGCAGTTGCGCGTTGCGCATCATTATGCGCATGCGCACTTGTTCGTATCAAAATGATGAGACCCAACGAACAAGACCAGTTTCATTGCTCATAGTTGGACGTTGCGCATCATTATGCGCATGCGCACTTGTTCGTATAAAAATGATGAGACCCAACGAACACGACCACTGTTAATATTGCTCGATTTGTTATTTATAAAGGTACAAACTTGGAAAGAAAAAATCTCGTGGACTACAAACTTGCCTTGATAGCCTAAACAGAGGCATTTTCAGAGCCAACAACCACTTTTATCAAAAGACTTTATCTTCAGGTGACTTATGGAACGACAATTCACTTTTATTATCCGCCTTGCACCCCGGAACACAGAATCTCGAGTATTTTTTCGTTTCTCAAATTTTGTCCATTGTTATCAATGTATTATGAGAAAGTTTACTATACTGGTAGAGCTTCCGCTTTGGGCCGCGAGAGGCGCTAATTTGGGAATACTTTTGGAAATCCCGCATTTTCGCGAAAATCTCGAATCACCGTGATCGCAGTAAACGTCGGACACCCTGACACGTTTGCGCTTACCTTCTGTTCCAAGTACGCATCAATTCGTACTCTTCAAATTTCCTTGCTAAATGTTTGATTTAACGAGTTTTCGGGCATCCGTTGTATTTGGCGCGAGCAAGTTTCTGTAAATATCGTCAATCACTGATTCAGTAGCGTTATAGGGTTCGAGGTCTTCGTGGCTCGTCGCTGTCGCGCGTGGGACTCGCCCTGAGTTGGAGGACATGCCAAAAAAAAACCAGAAAATTTATAAATATATAAATATAAATACATATAAATAATATATAAAAGTATAATGATATCGCGTGAGTGTGCGTGCATGGAGTAGAGCGTAGTGACGACAATTTTCGCATTTCCCGCGAGTTCTTTTCGTCGCACGCGAGCAGAGATCGAAACCTCTCGTTGCTTCGAGAAAAATCATTTCTCGTTCTTTTCTCGTTGGACCTACTTGTTATCGCGTATTTTGTTACAATTTCTCGCAACTGGAGGGCGACCGGTTAAGTATGAAATCTCGCGAAATATCGAGACTTGTCCGTTGCTGCTTTGAAAGATTAATATTTCAGTTTGTTCAGCACCCAGTAATATTATACGATAAATTCGATATTTATACACGTTAGAGGAACGTTCGGAATTCACAGGCAATTATAATCGCGGTGACGTTCGCTCCATGGGCTCTTTGGCCTCGCCTTGAGGGTCCGAAATATCATTTTATTTATTGTTTTTTTGCTATTCAATTGCACGGACGTGATACGATAATCTATCGACTCAAGGGCAGGCCGACGCAGCCCATTTCGTTCTTTCATCGACACGTAGAATACTTTAATCGCTAATAATTTAAAACGATAAAAAAAACAAACTTGTAACGTTCTCGCTCACCTGTTCGACTGAAACGAAGATATTCGCTGTTCGCTTGGGCACTATATAAACGTAGGCAATAAGGTGAATGTGTACGGCTCGGTTGTTCGTTAACATTAGTGCCATTATCGGCAATCCTCGTATATATCCGCTTATATCGCGTATTTGCTTAACTTGTACCTCTAACGAATGTAACATGCGCGAAGGAAAAGTCGAATCTTGCGTCGTGTGTACGAGAAATGTTGCATTTATTCGATCACGAATTTTCATACAGAATTTTTGTAAAATAAAAATGAATGGAAAAGAAAAATGTCGCAACGATGCGAAAGCTTATTGATATATCAGTTGTACAGAGTGAATCACAGAGAGAGAGAGAGAACGAGAGAGAGAGAACGAGAGAGAGAGAGAGAGCTAATAAATTGATCACATTACTTGATGGATCTTCGGTGTAAGGAGAGTGAAAACGCTTTCGCTCATGCCTTCAACCATTCCGTGATCAGCTGGCCAATTTTCTTGCGAGCTTCCGTTAGTGCGGGCAGATCGCTGGCCGACGCCGGATACATGTTGGCGCAATGTGCGGTTCCTTTATTCGAAAATGATCGAAACGTCGATATTAAAATTGGAATATTTTATCAATTCGAGATAAACCGGGGAATCTTCGATATTAAAATTCTACAGCCACGTAGCGGTAATTACGTTGTTAGTATTAAAAAAAAAAATACGTGTTTGCGTACGAACCATTGATGAAGATCGCTGGTGCTCGAGGATTCGTCGACTGGGTGATGCCGAGGGCGTGCCACGGATCGATCGAGCCATGAACGTAAACGACGTTTGTCACTTCTATGTGCTTCGCACCGTAGAACGTATTCGTACGTTCGACCGAGTTTCCGAGCAAATGCAAATTGTAACGGGGACCGAAGATATCGATGCATTGTTGAACGAAGAAATCAACGGGGAAAGTTTCGCTGAACAAGTTCGGTCGTGCTGTCGAGGTCTGGAAGAATCCGAATTCCGTACACGTCTGATAAGTCCACTGGCGACCTGTTTGTAGAAAAGTGAAGTAAGAGAAATGTTTATGCAGAGTGCTCATCAGAAAAATTCAGCTCATTTGCATCGTTGGAAGGCAATACATTTTTTTCTCCCAATAGTAGATTTTTTCAGCTACATTGGACCTGAGAACTTTTTGAGGGGCCAGTCCACTTTGAAAATTTCAAAAAATCGAAACCGAGCAAGACTTGAAGAAATCGACGATGATGAGCAATCAGAAGGGATTTTGTACGGTGCAGTAATTGCCGACTGAGTTTAGGTAAGAGTTTTTTCATAGTATAAACTTCAAACGCGTTTTTCTCGAAACAACGTTTTCAAAATCTAGCTCCATCGTATGTCGCAAACTAATAAACCGATTCTCTTGAAATTTGAACCACATATTATAAACATGATTCGCAACAAGATGATCCTCGATGGTTTTAAAATTTTTATTTTTATTCTTTTTTTGCGAAAAACTGCGAAAAAACGCGATTTTTTTTGTTTTTCATCTGCCATTTACTTATTTTTTGATAAAACTTTATATCGGAGGGTCATTTTGTAGCTGGTGTCATACCGAATCTAATGGACTTTGATTTTTTTGTTTCAGACAAGCCGTTGCCGTGTTGTGATGGAGCTACCTAGCCCACCTATTTTTCAGGCGTTACGTTAAACGATAGTTTTTGTACTTAAAAATCAATAAAAATGAATTAATTTGTTTTATGTAATTCAAGACCTTATTTGTCAAGCCCAACAACTTTTATATTAATGTTTTATAAAATCCTCAAACAAAAATCGCGATAATAGCCTTTTTTTCGTGGCTCCAAAGTGGACTGGCCCCTTAAGCCTTCGAAGCCCACTGGGCCGTTTTGACCTCATTTTCTTTCAACTGACTGTATCGCAATACGGGGTAACCTATTCGCAATGCGACGCTCGAATGTTCCCCCACTCCTACTCTACAGGTGGACACTCGGCCCCCATCCTACATCCTGCCCATGTACTGAGGACAGCTGTCGAAGAAGTACCTGGGGTCGAGTCGACCCCCGTTATGCAGTAGTGCGGTGAAAGTGAATACATTTTTTTTTGGTGAAGATTGTTGTTTGATTACCACATGTAAATGAATTACAATATAAAATGCTCATTGATATTTTTTATTTTGCCCTACTATAATAAATTACGTATTTAGATCGCCGATCATAAAACTAAAAGCAAGTGTCCGTTATGCAGTAGGGCTATGTGCAACGAGCACCGATTTACTTATGCGTCGATTGCGGTAAATGTCAAGAATAAGTCATTGGAGTAAAAAAAATACGGAAAATATACGTTTTTAACAATTAATGTGCCGAGGGAGTCGATTTTTTTACATTTTTCACTATCCCGAAAATGCTCCAAGCCAAACTTCCGAATAAATGTGCTTTTTGGAGTCTTTCTTTTCGTATCTACAAACCTTCCTCTTTAAAAACCTCAAAGGACTTTTTTTATGTTTTCAAAGAAAAAATTGAGCGAATGTTTGGGCACTTAATATTTGTTTTTCTTGAAAATACAAATTTTGGGCCATAAAATAAGGATCATTGACTACAAAAACGGCTATACAACGAATGCACGTTTATCGAAATACAACGAGCTGAAAAACGTCTGGGGTCGGATCGACCCCATATGCAATCAAAGGTTCGTGGCGGAAGTGTGCAGTCGAAGGGTTAAAGATCCTCATTGGAGACCTTCAGGCGAACTCTATCGGAAAATATTTCCCCCGACTGGATATAATCATTTATAACCAAATAAATGAGAAACGAGCAAAAAAAATGTTAGGCTCATTTTTCGGAAAAATCGATTATCTAAAGAATGACCAAACTTCGTTAACAAATTTGTGAGTTCATGTTGACCTCGTGCCCTGAAAGAACTTATCGAAAATAACGTTGCTATCAGGTGAAATTTTCTTTCGATACGCACCTCCCTCGGCCATCTCGCTCGCCCACGTCACGTTTCTCAAGTCATCGACCATTTTGCTGTATCTGTAATCGAGGCACGTTTCGTTACTGGCAGCGAGCAGCATGTTGCTAATCTCGGCCAATCTGTCGACTGGTACGCCGCGTTTCTCATCGACGAGGATGTCACAGATGTCGTCGATGTTATAGAACTTTGTTTTCGAACCGATCCGATTGTCCCGGTTGTACTGCACAACTTCGGCAATGTTGCCCGCCAGGGTCTCGTAAAAGTTCGCTATGTCGTTGCGTTTCGTGTGTGCGGGATCGATCGGATTGCAGAGGCTGCGTAAAAAGCGTCACACCCGATGGAATCAACGTCTCGTCGTATTCTCGCCATGGCAATGAGATCTTGTTCAACTCACTTGAATTTTTTCGTGAGTCCCTGCTGGCCGATCACGTGGTGAAGCATTATGTGGATCTGCTGATTAGCGGCGGCTATGGCATCGGGGCAAGCCTGCGAATGGCCTCGCAACGCGTTCTCCACGATCACGTAATATTCTGCAGAGAATCTAGCTATTACTGGCTGTCCCTCTTAAGGGGTTATATGCCGTTAAACTTCTTGAAAAATCGATTTTTTTTAATTTTATTTTCGTAATGTACATATATTTAAGTACACGCACAAAAGATTTCTTATCGATCCGGCGAATATTCTCGAAGTTACTCGAAGAATAAATAGAATTTATTCCAACTTTGAGAATCTTTTATACATATTTTCAATCAAATATTCAAATTTCTTTCGAAGCATTTCCTCTGAAAATATGGAATATATAATCCGCCGCCCATCGAAGGTCGTCATCGGACTTTGCTGTTTGTGTACACTCTGGAGGCCACAGTTTTCATAGGAATGCAATACGGTTTGAAGACTACTTTAAGGGGTAAGGCCACTGTAAATTTTTTGAAAAATCGATTTTTTTTTATTGGCTTAAAAAATAGTTTAAACTATTTTTTATTTAACCCAACTATTTACACAACAAACTATTTAACCCAAACAAACCCAAACAAACTATTCGCAAAACTTTAAACGCGTTTTTCTCGAAACATGGTTTTTCAAAATGGGACGCAGCATAACTCGAACAATTTTCATTTTTTTTACTTGAAATTTTAACCAGATGTGAACATTTACATTATCTTGAGAATGTCGATCGGAATTTTCAAGAACTTTATTTATTGATTTTTTATTAACAAAAAACTTGCCGTTTTTTTCGTCAAAAATCAAATTTTTTTTCAAACGCACGCCAAATCCACAAAAATTGATACTTTTTAAAATCCGATCGACATTCTCTAGCTATAGCCCTCTAGATTAATGGTTTTTTTTTTGTTCTAGATTCAAAAGTGCACCAGTGGTGCTGCGTGCCGCGGAGCCCTGGAAGCAAAACATGTCCCGGGAAGATAGCTGTGGAACCGCCATTTTGTTTTTTTTTACTGTAAAAAAATTTTATAATAAAGTTTAATGTATGCCCGATAACACCATTAAAAGTTTTTTTTCAAATATCAATTTCGGGAGCAAAAAATTAGTGAAAAGGCTTTTTTTTGGGCCGTTACAGTGGCCTTACCCCTTAAAAACATGTTTTCCTTCAATATGAACCTAACGCTGACCAAAAAATTGAAAATTGCATTTTTTAGAGATGTTTAAACAAATTTTTGCCATTATTTTATCACGTTTTTCGCTATAAAAAATATACTTTAAACGATCATATTACCCCAAATTTAGGTTCATATAGAGCGTAATTATATAAAGAAACTCACTTTATAAAATTATAGGTTAGAAACTTTTTGAACTAGAGTAACTAATAATTGATGTTTCAGCTAAACTTCGGCACTATTTTACGAGCTTGCATTTAGAATGATTTTCTGTGAGATGCAGAACGCATAATCGATATTACACCCATTTCACGACAGTAGTCGTGCAATGGGTGTAATGCATGTTTGCAAACATGCATCTAAAAGGTGACTATACATGACGCAATTGAAAACTATATACATCCATTAAATGTTCAACTTCTCATGTAAAATCAGCGATACCTAATCATCCACATAAAATCTCACTAATACAAACAAATTCGTAGTCGTGTTTGTACGTGAAAAGTTTATATGCAACAATTAGTCGTACGTTTAATCCCAATTAGTCTGTTGTTTTTTACAAGCATTCCATGTTCCTAAAGTACACACTCGTAAACTAGTAAACTACTAGTAACTAGTAAAATCAATTAAAGACCAAAAAGCAGAAAATCATTTATATGTAAAAAAAAATATTTAAATAACAAGCTTTTATTTAATGTACTAAAAAATAGAAAATAATGTTTACCAAGCCACCTATATGTGACTATATATAAAAGCACGAGGCGCTCACATTTCAGAAGTTTAATCATTACATAAATCCGTCAACATATCAACTGTATTTGATTTACTGTGAAACAACCTTAGATTTCTTTTTGAAAAATCCTGAAACTGAGTATAAACGTGTGATAATAATTTCTCTAATTACTATTGTGCCAAATTAAATACGGTTGATAAAACTGAATTGATCAATTTTATGAAACATTTAAAAAATTGAGCGCCCCCAAGCTTTTATTTATAGTCACATATAGAAGACTTGGTAAACAAATTATTTTCTACTTTTTAGTAGATTAAATAAAAGTTTGTTTAAAAAAAACATTTTACATATAAATATTTTCATTCCGGTTGTCTCGCGTATGGCAAAATTTACTCAAGCTGATAGAGCCTCACGTTGGAAGTCAATTTGAGCGAGGAGCGGTCCGCTGGCGGAAACTGCTCCATGAACGAGATGCGGATATTTAAGGCGCATCCAAGCAGCCAACGATCCGGGATACGATCCACCGAATGCAATCCATTTGGCCTCGGTTGGAATTTGGTACTTCGTTCTCGCCGTTTCGATGAAGCTGGCCAAATCCGCAAGAGCTTGCTCCGACGAAAGGTAAACTAGATTTTTGACACTGAGGTCTCTGAAAAACGAGAGAGTCAACTTTGCTGTAGCAAATTTGTGCCAAATAACGAACTGATAAGAAAAAAAAACGCAATAATCTTCGAGAGAAAAGAGATTAAAAAAATGAATATAAGATCGAGAAAACTAAGATTAGCGAGCGAGGGATTTGATTACTGGGTGGGGTGGCTTTTTCCATAAAAGCGATGCTCCACTTGGAAACAGAGCGCGTTGTGCTGCCGGGCGTACTCGATCCACTGTCCCTGCACCATCCACTTGGGGCTGGCCTCCCCCTCACCGCCGATCATCAAAAAGATTGGCCCGTTCTTCTTGTAAAACGTGTCGTTTACGAAGTATCTCTGAAATCCCATCGCCATATTAAGGCCTTATATACGCGAAAAATGACAACATTTTTTATTTTAATTTTTTTTTTCAAAGATAAGGTAAGATTGCATTTATAATAGATACCGCGCGGCGCGCCCGACCGCCAACTTCAAAGCGGTTTTTCCACGATTCACTTTTTTGAAGCTTGTAAAAGTTGTAACTCTTGAACGAAGGTTCGGATTGCTTTGAAATGTTTACAACATATTCTTAGTATTATCACCTAGCGTGTGAAACACAGAAACCAAAATTTCAATGAAAACAAAAAAAATATAAGAAATAAAATACCGACAGAAAATTGAGTAAACAAATTTTAAGTTTCGACTTTTTATAATAATAATTTTTTTTCTAATATTGTTGGTTCACACTGAAGATACATTCATTATGCAATTATAAATACAGTAGAACCTCGATTATCCGAACTTCGATTATCCGAACGATGATTTAGTTTATCCCAACCCCCTGTAACCATCAGTTATACATGGCTCTCGTAATGTCGGTCGCTTTTATTTTCAATCGCTGCCACATGTGGCGCTAGTAGTCGTCTGCTCGATAACTATATATATGCCGTATGATCTATGCACCGGCCGAACCCCCCGAACGCCCACAATATTGTTGCATCCGAGTTGTGATGAAAATTTGAACAAGCCACAAGTCACAACCGCAACCATAAAACGCGTTAAACTCTCCAAATACTCCAAAAAATGTTATTATTACAACGAGTATAGAACGCGCATGCGTAAAAGAAGCCGAGCAGAGGACTACTAGCGCCACGAAGTGGACTGTAGCGAAATTAAACATTCCGGACAACACGCGAATAATTTATTGCCATAGGAATAGCACCCAGTGTCATGGGGCTGGTTTATCCGAACGCTCAATTATCCGAACGTTGGCGCGAAAGATGCATTGTTTTGCTCGCTGCGACCGCCGTGAGCAATCTCAAACGGCTTGCAGCTCAAACGGCTCGCAGCTCACACGGCTGTGAGACTTAGCCGCTCAAAAACGCGTTACAGCCATTCGTCAATTAAAAATGGACGATTTTTTTTTAATATTTAAAAAAGTATTCGACTTTTTTCAGGTGTTTAAAATACACACACACACACACACACATATATATATATATATTTTTTTTTGAACGTTAATATGTATGTCTAATTTTAATATATATGTATGTACTGTTTTTATGTAATAAGGTGTTGTTTATGATCTCGTCGCAAAATCCCATGTTTCGATTATCCGAACTAGTCTCGGTCCCAATTGGTTCGGATAATCGAGGTTCTACTGTATGTTGATTTTTTTTTTCAGACGCCCATATCGATGCCGAGAACTTTCACCATCAATGCGCGCGCAAAAAAAAGACATTGTCTTATTATGTTATATCTCCGCCATTTGTTAATATTTCTGATTTTTTTTTTACATATACTTAACCATGTGCATAAATGATCTGTAAAAAAAATGTTGTCGATATATGGGTCATTTTTTTAAGCGCGTCTAGAAAAGTACCATCGAAAATCGGCGAAATCGCTTAAGGCGGGATATACATTTACAACGATCGAAAAATCGCTTTATTTTTATTCTTCTTTAAAAGATAGAACTGTAGAATATTTTCCAAAAGTTTCAAAGGAAATTCGAAAACTTGAAATGTTATAGCCTGTCAGCGCTGTGCCGCACCGCTCGGATTCCGAGCGGGTGTAAACTACAAACGCGTTTTTCTCAAAACTGCATTTTCGAATTTTTCGTGGAGGATTGCTCAAAAATATTGAGCCGTTTGAGTTAAAACTTCGTCATAATATTGATGATATTTGTACCTTCTACTTGACGAGTATTGTTTAAGAAAAATTCGAAAAAAACCACTTCTATAATCAAAATTTTCCAGAAATTTTGTGCGAGAAGTTGATTTTTTTTGTAAATGCGTGACTTCTCTTCAATTTGCATTTTCTTCATTTTAATCACCGTCAAATAGAAACAATACATGTTTTAACTAAACATTTAAACATTTTTTTTGCAAATCAAAGTCCAAAGAGATTTGCTGCTCTAGCAGCAACCTTGCTGTAACACTCTGCTACACTGACGTAACATGCAAGAAGGCGGCATCTCCAAAAAAAATTGAAAATGCGTCTTACTATACAAAATGATGGGAACTTTTGAACTTATTCCAACGGTACCAAAAACGCATTTTCGTTTTTTTCATGGATGCCACCTTCTTCCATATGACGGCAGTACAGCTCTGCCATTTTGATGATAAATTTTAAAAAATTGTTTCGTATACTTGAATATACTATTAAAGTATACCTACAGTTTGATAAATGTAGAATAATTATTTCTTATTTTTTCAAATACCTCAAAGTTGCTTAATTTTTTCCCATCTAAATGTATATCCGGCGTTAATCAACTTCTAAAATTCTTTTTTTCTACTGCTTGCTGACGAACGATTTTCTCGCTTGTTTCAAAGCGTGCTATATCCGTCTGAGTAAAAAATATTTTCCTATCGACTGCAATCCTCCGCATACCTGATGCCAGGTGCGAGCGTCCGTGGGATTGAAGTGGTCCAAGTTTTGCTCGATCCATTGTTCCGCCGGGAGCTGGATGTCCTCCGACAGGACGGGCGTTCCGAGATTTCCATTCTTGCTTCTACCCCTCAGGAAAGTTCGCCAAGCAGCGGCAGGGCCGACCAGCGCGAAAATCAGTACGCACGAGAGAAGAATTAAATTTTTCATCGTCGCGTAGCTGCGGTATCTGCGGAGGAAAATTTCACGACGATTCGTCAGGCAAGACTAAAAGCAAGGCGAAACCTCGAGCGCGAACTCGAGTAGATAACCGGCAAAAAAAAAGTGAAAAAAAAAACTGGCGCGGATATTTATCGACGCTCGTTTGCTCGTGTCTTCGTATCTACGAATAATATTTGCTCAGCTCTCGGACGCTCGAACTGAACAGAGGTCATCTTACGGCATTGTTTTCACGCTTATCGAAACAAAAATATCGAAGCGATAATTCAACGATACAAAGTGACGAGCAAACGGGCGTAACTCGTGACATTTCAGACGCAGATCGATGCGACTTCCGCCCTTTCTTCTTCGTCGGTAGCTCGCTACCATTCCGGAGAATTGAAAAACGAGCAGGGCGTAACGCGAGTCGTTTTTCATTTGAAATCACGCGAGTTACGCCCTTCTCTGTGACGAGAGTCGAGAGAATTCATTTACGTCGGATTTGCGAGGTTTCCGAAGACGACTACGAATTTGATTTGCTGATTGTGAGATTACAAACGCCGACGGCTTTTCTCATTTGTTCAGCGTACATAAAATCGCTCTTGAACGTTTCTCAGGTCGACAATTGCGTCGCTTTACATGGAAAGTCCCGTATAATATGAGAGAGAATTTTTTCTTGATTAATAATATGTATAATAATAACATTAAATCCCGAAACATACCTGGCAATAAGAGACGCGCGAAGACTAGATACGTCTTATACCCTCGTACACTGACACGCTTTTCACGTAAGTTTTATAAAAGCAAATTGGTGTGAGAAGGGCAGGAAGAGTGCCGACTGGTGTCGAATTCGAACAAGAGCGACGAGCACCACCGCGCACGTTTCTTCGCTCCCATAACCTCCAAAATTAGCCGGACCGCCGACAATTTTGTATACAAACAAAGCGCCGTTTGGATTACTTTCGTTACAACAATGGGCAAAAAGGACAAGAATAAGAAGAAAGTCAGCGGGAGCGTTAAAACGGCTATGAAGACGGAAAAAAAGCTAAACGCTAAACAAAAGAAGGAATTGGCGGCGGCTGGAGAGGTGGGCGAATTGACGATTTTTGTCGTTTCACAGATAATTTCTTAGCGCTTTTTCAATATTTCTATTTTTTCGAATCGAAAGCGTTTATAGCATGTGATCTGAAAATTCTCAGGACGACATAGAAAAGGTAATCGCCGAGATCGAGCAGGAGGAAAGACGGAGGCAACGGGTCGTGGAAGCTACCGTAGATCCACCGTCGAGGAGAGTAAACTTCTCGCTCAGTCCGCATCCGTTCAAAGACGAATTGATTATGCTGGGCGGCGAATTCCACGATGGTCGAAAGGTCTCATAGTTCTATTTTGTTCTTCTGAAAACGAATATATCCCGAATTGTCGCAATTTCCCGATACACTCGCGACGTTGCTTCGAATATTCGTATCTTTGCTCGCAGACGACGGTTTACGGAGACATGTTCTTCTACAACATAACAAAGAAAGAATGGACGGTGGTGAAGGCGCCGGGTGCTCCTCCTCCGAGGTGTGGACACCAGGCCGTGACGACGGCCACCGGCAGAGGGGAACTCTGGATTTTCGGAGGCGAATTCTCCAGCCCTTCGGAGTCTCAGTTCTATCATTACAAGGATCTTTGGCTCTATCGTATCGGAGAAAAGAAGTGGGAGAAAGTGGCGTGAGCAAATTCTCATTTCTTTGTTTCCAAGCTCAGTGCTAAGGAGTTTCGGGACAATTGAGAAAAAATATTACCATCTGATTTAAATTTAGACAGTAAATTCTTTGACATTTACCGAATGTACTCTATGAATTTTATAGCAATCGTCTATACTGTTTCTATAAAATGTATAATTGAATGATAGTTTTAAGCATGAAAAAGTGTGAAAAAATGTTTAAAATGTCATGCAAAGCCGTCAAATCACTTAATACATTATGAGCATTTTGTCCTGTGTCATGTTAAAGTGTTTTTTCAATTGTACATTTTATGGAAACTGTGTGGACGATCGATTTCAAATTTGGAGAGTGCATTCAGCATATGACAAAGAATTTACTGTATAAATTTGAAGCAAATGGTAACATTTCGTAATTTGTCCCGAAACTCCTTAAGGGGCTACCATCTACCTAAAGGCCCAAAAAAATGGCCACAGTCCGATTATTTTTTCTGGAAAATGGTTGGTGAAACGAAACGCATTTTTTCAACACAAAGGTACATATATTGAGAGCCTTTAAAAAAAATACAGAAAAACAACAAAAACATCGCCGCCGGTAGATGATGAAATTTTTTCGCGTCGTTTGGTGGTGGACACTCTCCAGCTTAAACGGTCCATCTGAAATAAAAAAAAAAAACCAAACGGGTTATTCCAATTATCAATAAATACGAGTCGTTGACGGTCGTCGATGTACGAAAATCATTTTTTTTAACAACTTGGCGATTAATTGAAACTCGATCATACAAAATCTACGAAAAAAGCCGTCATTTTTACGTAACTATTTAAAAATGAATATCGTTTTTGAAAAAAATGAGATCGTCAATGACCTTTAAATATTTCTCATCGTATCTCCTGTAAATTTGCAAACAATCCATCGAGTGGTTCTGCAGATATCATGTCCACCGTCTTTGAAAACAGTGTTTCGAGAAAAACGCGTTTAAAGTTTGAAGTATGGTGCTGCTGGCGCTCGCCCGGCCACCTGTTGGAAGCTGTGGTTCATTCACTTTCAGGAATATTTCAATGAATTTTTTAAGGAATATAGTTAAGAGGTGATACCATCACCTCTTAGTGATAAAAATCACTAAAAGTATACTTGGAAAATGCAATTTGTTGATCCACCTCGGCAGATGTACCCCGTTAACGGATGGAATTTGAAAAAATGACCTTTGATGATGTAGTCTTGCAGAAATGTTACCACGCGATGAAGGCATAAATCCTTTAAAGAATTGCCTCTGATTTGCAATACGTTTGCTATCGTTCTTATTGGACTTCGCACTAAATAAAGTGAGAAGATCGTGAAAAAAATCGAGCAGAATATTTTAGATTTTTCAGGCGAGTAATTTACGTAAAATACCCCCTTTTCGAAAATTTCACAATCATTGTAGTGCCATTATTTGTAACGTGGAGCAGCTAAAAAATTGCGACGGTCGCGAGGCTCGACTCATTTCACTCTCAACATTTTTCCCCCGATGAAGCTAAATGTAAATTTCTTTTTTTCGAAAATATTTTCAGTGTCAAATTTTGGCTACATTTTCTTCCGTAACGACCGAAATTTTGGGCAAAAGAAGTTTCATTTGGCACTCTGTTAGCAGAAGATCAAAGGCGCTTATTTTGACGAAGTATAGAAGAAGAAAAGTGCCACGGTATTTCTACCGACTGGCTTCGAGGTTGCTCGAGAGGGACGAATAAATATGAGGAATTGCAAATATTTCAGAGCACCCGGTGGTCCTTCTCCCAGAAGCGGTCACAGGATGGTCCACATGAAGAAGAAGCTGATAATCTTTGGTGGTTTCCACGACAATTCGCGAGATTACAAGTACTTCAACGACGTCCACATATTCGATTTGTCGACGTACCAATGGAGCAACCTAACGATCAGTGGAAGCCTCCCTGCTCCCCGATCGGGCTGCGTCGTACTCCCGACTACGCAAAATACGATTCTCGTTTACGGAGGCTACAGCAAAGAGCGCATAAAGAAAGACGTGGACAAGGGCCACGTCCACACGGACATGTCCGTCCTGAGTCCGCAGAGTGAGCCAGCGGAACTTAACGTCAACTTTCGCCCGCCCCATTCGACTCTCTCTCACTTCCAGCGTGGTAATATCATTTTATTTCGCAGAGAACGACGAGAGTGGCCTCAAGTGGAAATGGACGACGGTGAAGCAAGCCGGGACGAACATTTCGCCTCGTTGCAGCGCTTCGGCGGTTCTCGTTCAACCGGGCCTGGCGTACATGTTCGGTGGCGTTTACGACGAGAACGAGGACGAGGAGCAACTCGACGGAACTTTCTTCAACGAGCTGCTCGGCCTTGATCTGGAGAAATACCAATGGCGCGTCGTCAACGTGAGCGGAAAGAAAGAAGCGTCCGCTACTCGGCGGCGAAGGAGAAAAGCGCGGGAAGGCGACAAGGAAGATGCGAGTGATTCGGAAGGCGACGAGCATTGTAGCGACGATGACGACAATGCCGAATCAAAAGAGCCGGGCGCTGCTCCACCGACCGCTCTCGTTACCGACGACGATGGAATTTTCACCGTATGTTTTTTGTCCCCACCCTTCCGTCCTATTTTTACAACTTTTGTTTAAGACGGGATAAACATTTAGACAGAAAAAAGAGCAATATTGAGGGATTTTTTAAACTAAGAAATAATTATTCTACAATTATCAAACTTTAGGTATACTTTGATAGTACATTTAAGTATACGAAACAATTTTTTTAAATTTATTCATCACCAAAATGGCGGAGCTGTGGCAGAGTGTTACAGGGAGTGGCGAATCGGCGTGCAGTCTAGCTTCCCGTAGACTTTGATTTGCAAAAAAGTGCAAACATTTTTTCAGTTAGAACATGTATAGTTTCTACGTGACGGTAATTAAAATGAAGAAAATGCAAATTTGAAAAAGTTGCACGCATTTACAAAAAAAATGATCATTTCACGCAACATTTCTGTAGAATGTAGATTAAAAGTTGTTTTTTTTTCCAATTTTTCAAAAACAATTTTCGTCAAGTAGAAGGTACCAATATTATGAATATTTCTACCAGGTTTCAACTCAATCGGCTTAATGGTTTTTGAGCAATCCTGCACGCCAATTTCGATAATGCAGTTTTGAAAAAAACGCGTTTTAAGTTCACGCCCGCTCTGAATCCGAGCGGTGAGGCACAGCGTTGACGGGCGGTAACGTTTGAAGTTTTCCTAATTTCGCTATGAAACTTTGGACAAATATTCTACATATACAGTTCTATCGTTTGAAGAAGAAAAAAAAATAACACTGTCAGCTCTGGATTTAGATTTTTTAAGGTTATGAAAGTCGCTCGCAGGATTCGAGTGAAACTATTTTTCAGAGCATAATTTTTACAAGGGACGTCTTAAATTATATTTATACGTTGTACACAACAAAAATAACTTTTAATATCGCCCGACTTATTATTTATAGACACAAAATCTTGTGCAGTGACTACAAACTCGCCTTGATGGCCTAAAGAGAGTCATTTCCATAGCTAACAACAACTTTTTTTAGAGACTTTATCCGTAGCTGGCTTATGGAGCGACAATTCACTTTTAATATCCATTTTGCACCCTGGAACACAACAGAATCTCAACAGAATACAGCTAAGTTTAGTATACTAGTAGAGCTTCTGCCTCAGACCGCGAGAGGCGCTGATACTTTTGGGGATCGCAGAACTACCGGTACAGCGTGCAGGCTTTGATTATTCATGTGTAATATTTTCGATCGACTCTAGATGACCGTTGGACCGGCTCCCGTACGCTCAGCAACGAATGTCTGCGGCGATTCAACGAGCAACGATCTTTTCACGCCCTCTCCTCGCATAAACGCCGGCCTCGCTGTGAAGAACGGCGTACTCTACATGTACGGTGGCATGTTCGAGGATGGCGACAAGCAGTACACCCTCAACGACTTCTATTCGCTAGGTAATTAACCGATCCCGAAACGAAATGGCACGAGCCGGGAAATTTTCATTTTTCACGCATTTTGTCGCTATTATCGGCAATAGGGTATTTGACTATTAAAAATATAGCAAAACTTGAATCACGGCTCTAGCCCAAAATCGGTCCAATTTTTTTTTTAGGGTATTGTTATGGATAAAAAACGATGTTACATGTTGAATTAAGGTGGAGGAAGCCCTAATTTAAGAAAAAAACGTTAAAAAGTGTCATTACGGTGTAGTAATGAAATACTAATATTTCGAAGTTCGCTTTCAAGCACTTTTTCACTCTGTTTACCTTACCTTCTTTATGTTTCATTAATTCAATTTGCTTCGTGCGAGCATACATATATGTACACGCGTGTGTGCGTATGAGTATGTGTCTATGATGCACTATTTTGTCCCTCGTTTCCGCAAACTTCAAAATCCCATAATTTATGGAATTAATAAAAAATGTCGGCCTCCCCAACTGAATATCAAGAGTGATGACATTACAAAGGCGTTCATAGCAACAAAAAAATGGCATTGAAATTGGTCTGGAGCCGTGATTCTATAGTTTTACCAAATATATGGTTCAGTCTCTTGTCATCCTAAAAGAATATAGCGTTTGAAAACCATTTTCTATCATTTTATCAAAAATATGCATTATTTTCGTTTATTTGAATTTTCAAATTAGATAAATTTGAACGTTCGGTCACGTGAACGAAAAGGCTCCAGGATTGGTCGGATCTCTGGTGACGTCACATGCCAGTAAACAATTGTCGTTACGAGTCCCGTGACGCTTAATGATCGATTTTCTAGTTTATTTCAGTGTATTTCCGTGCTTCTGCTGTTCATTCGTAGTTATTTGTAGTCATAGTCACCATATTATCAACTTTTAAGTTAGAATGGAGAGGAAGATTTGCTGTGCGACAACTCGGCCGCGATATAGGTCTTTTACCTTGCCTACTGGCATGTGACGTCACATGCGTCACGTGACTGCATATCTGACAACGGGAGCGTTTTGGCGGTCTGGTTGAATATTTAAATTTTATTGCCGATTTATATCGTGAGTACTGACATTCACGAAGATAAAAAAATATTGTGAGCGTAATACAAAATAATTGACCATTTAAGATGATTTCCGTACAACAGTCAAATACCCTATTACGCGATATCTTTCGGAACGTAGCTATTTTTTTTTCACCAAATGCAACGGTCGAGTGTGAAAATGCGTGTCGTATGGCTACGTCTCTTAGATTTGCGATAAAATAGACCGAAACATCATCTTCCAACGGATACCGGGAGGTATAGCTCCCTCGACTGTGAAAACTTCCAGACATTTTTACGAAACTTTCCAAATTTGTCAACGTGTTTCTTTATTTCGTTTTTACGCATTGACGATACTTCACTGTCAGTCGCACGAGTCGGCTGATCATAGTTGTTGCTCTAACGATTCTCCAGATACGAAAAAATTGGACGAATGGAAGATCATAATGAAGGATGACCTCTCCTCGCAAGTATGGCTGGACTCGGAAAGTTCCGAATCGGAAAACGACGATAAGGATTCCGAGGACGAAACTTCCACCGACGAGAGTGACGAGGATATGCAAGTTGCATGAAATCGTTAAATATACTTTCTGACTTTTTAAACTCGCGTCGTCAATGTTTACATACCGACGCGATACTCCTTTCCTCTCGTAATTCATCACGGAATAAATAGTCGTCGGTTGAAGAGATGCGTCATCGGTTTTAGGACAGCTTTGGATACCGCTTCAATTCCGCTTCCGCGTTCTTCATCTGATGGACGAGACATTATTTTATTCTCTTCGTTTTTGGTTGTTTTTGCATGTAAAACGTGCTGCAAATCGATCGCAATTTTAGCCGCAGGAAATATGCCGAAAATATTGACCAGTTGCGTTGCAGCTGTGAAAATATACAATTCTACTTCGAACATTTCATCCCGTGTTTGTTTATCTCGAATTCATGGTTCTTACGCATCATTGACTCAGAAATTCCCTGGCTACAAATTTTGTAAATATTCCAGGTCAATGGGGAATCGGACAACTTTTCAGAAAGTGTTTAAATGAACCATTGTTGATATATATAGGCATGATTTATGTTCTTTTATATAAATAAAGCTTTTTAAGTACCTAAAAAAAATATGTCTAAATGTTATTCTTTTTTACTTGCCGCGCAAACGTTATACTACATCTTAGAATGCGTGACGTCATATGTGTGTAAACAAACGACAAGCTAACCTCGAAACCAAGTGCAAGGTGTTACTTTTTACGTTTTGTGAAGTTTGGCATTCCTCGTTAAATCCTGGTTCCATGTAAAAAAACGCAAACAAGAGAGAAAAATACGCGCATGGAAACGTTTGTTTGCACACGAATGACGTCATACGCTGTGATTGGTGTTTCGTTTGAGGTGAAGAACAGATTTAAAGTATTTTAATTATTAGATTTTATTTATTGATTCAAAAATATAAATCATTATTATTTAACGACAATTGAATGGTCGTTTTAATTATATAAACATTCATTTTAACTACATTTTAGATTTTTTTTTCTGATCACTGTCCAATTGCTTGTTGGGGCCAAATAAAGATCATTTTTTAAAGATCAAATATATGAAAATGTTAAATATTAAAATAAAAAATAAAAACCACAAATTCACGAAATAATTTGAACACTGTAGAGTGCAACAAAATACATTAAAAGCAAATAAAAAACCTGTTCTTTATTATAAACAAAAATATTATGTCGGTGCCATTAAATAAAAAATAAATATAAGCACTTATCGACAATAATAAATGTGTCGTTGTGTATCGATAAATCGAATGCAAATGTAGAGTTTTAATGTAAATAAGTTATTAGTTTTTCAAGTTTTCAATGTTTTGCACTAACATAACTTTTTTTGTATATAATGAAGAATAATAGAAATATTAAAAATATACAAAAAAAAATATTTTTATTCTATTCAGTTTTTTTTTGCAAGTCGGGTTTGAGTTTTTGTAATTCTGGAAAAATTCTGTGAGTTTTTCCATATGCGTAAGAGCCATGGAATTGATACGCACCTCCTCTTGGTCCTGCAATCTTTCACTCTCGGGTTTCGTTGCCAATATCGATTGATCGGCACGCCTCCGAAGTTTTTCCAGCTTCTTCGCGGACTGCTGTCGTTTTTTCTCCATCTTCTCTTTCACGAGAGAAACGTCGGCCTCGCTGGCTAGGAGCACGAACACCCGACACTCGGGAGCCGCGTCGCTGCATAAAATGCTGTTCTCTCTTGGGGCGTATTGCCTCAACGGCAACACTCGAATATTCCGAACTCTCGTTACAGCCGCGAGAAAATCGATATTTTCCGCAAAATAGTCAGCACCGTCCGGGAGATCGGTGACGACGTGAACTGTGCCGGGAAATCAAGTCGTAAATTATCAGAAGAGTCGTTGGCCCTTACTTCGCACTCAATCATAGGAATCTCAAATGTAAAAGGCAACGAAATGACGAGCGATTCATTAACGAAATGTTCTTCTGGCCGAGGTGAGAAGAAAGTTTCTATGTTTTTTTCTAAGTCCCGATCGATGTATTTTGATCTCTTAAATACGAATTAGCCATTCATTTCCGTCAAAATTCTGGATTTTCATAAAAGTCGTCAAATGTTTGTGAATGGAAGATTTTCGCGTTTAGCCGATGTGATTTTGAGCTTTCGGCAAAAACTCGGTGATATTAGTAATCGGCGGAAAATTTCCCATTAGATAGGCCCTTGAAACCATTTAAAAGGCGAAAAGAAAATGTCGACCCTTTTGGCCACTTATACGAAATCTTCAAAATCGTGAAATTTCAAACGGTCGTCACGGCGGGGCTATTTGAGTTACGGAGACTTATTGGGCGTTTCCGAAAAGTATTTTGGTAGACTTAGACAAGAATATCGCTTGATTCATGCCGATAATGTCTTCAAAGGGAAATGTACACAAAGGTAAGCATATTTATATGGAGATCCTTGCAAGGACCGACCTGCCTCAAAATCAGCGGCTCGTTTACACGTTTATAAGGGCGGGGTAAAGTATTTAAATATTTTTTTCATTTTTTTAAAATTTTTTTAAATGAATGCATAATATATCAAGAATATTGTGTTAAAATTTCAAGTCGATCGGAGTAAAATTGACGAAGTTATGAGTATTTGAGCGTCTATTGCTCCATGCCGTTCTCTTCTCTTCTGCGTTTTTCAAACCGTTTTTCTGAGACTCGTCATATTTGAAGTCCGTGTGCACGATAATTCAAAATCTACTGGACCAATCGCTTTGAAATTTTGCACAGTACTTCTTCACATAATTCACCAGGTATTGTCGAGAGCTTTTTTGTTTTTTTTTTAATAATTATTAATTTTTCAAGAACAAATTAGCCGATTTTTTTAGCGACAATCGGGTTTTTGGCTCCCAAGTGCTACCAAAAATCGAAAAAAACGAAAAAAAAAAAAAAAATCCTCCCGTCATTACCTCGAGAAACATCTCCTTTAACAAATGCATTTTGATTTTTTTGTTTCAAATGATTCTGTTGCGAGTTATAGTGCACACCGCAAACCAACTTTTTTTCGAGGCGCCTCCGGGGTTTAATTTTCACTCGCTCAATTTTGAATATTTTGCAATGTAAATTTAGGAGAATGTTGTTCAAATGTTACTTTATTATATGTAAATTTTTCAATGAACGAACACTATTCGTTACGCCAAAAAAAAATCTTAAAAACATGCCTTTTTTTCGCCGAATTAACTTTACCCCGCCGTTAAGGAAACATCAGTGTAAAATTTTCAAAAAATCGATTGTTTTCGCATTATCCGATAGTATAGACGGTTATAAACATGCTGTTTAATTTCTGGGGCGAAATTCGAATAATTTCGGTCGCTACAGACTTTCTTAGAGGAAGTGATATATTTTTTTTATCGAAAAAATGTCGATAAAATAGCCTATATTCGACCTTTTTTTTTTCAAACCGCCACCATTTTGTCATTTTTAATTTAAAAAAAAAACCTTCATATCAGGAAAGCGGCTTTTATACTGATTAATTGTCTTTTTACAAATTTTGTTTCAGATAATATTTACGGCCACTATCGTGCACACCGTGAGGACTCCATTTTTTCGAAGACGTTTTCAACCGTTAAAAAATGTTTTAAAAAACTAAAAATGTACGTTTAAAAATCTATTTTCCTTCCTTCATGAGTGCTTTGACTTGCCATTAAAAAAATCAGAAGGATTATCGTATTTTAACCATAAAAAATCACCACTTTTCAACTCGCTACACTGTGATGATACCTTAAAAATCCATTCTGAAAAGAGCCAAATGTACCTTCCGCATCCGATTTCTTGGTAACTTGAGCAAGAACATTCCTGATCGCGCCTACAACATCCAAAAGTCTGTCGAACTTTTCCTCGAGTTGGGGATCTCTGGATGACTCGAAATCGCCACCGAACGTTGGATAGGGCGCCTCAGCCAGCGATGGCAGGGACGAGAAGATCTCCGGCAATTTTTTCGCACATCGCGAGTACAAATCATCGCACAAGTAAGGTGTTATCGGTGCGAGAACTCTCAGCGACACTTCCAAGCATTTTGCGAGGCTGTACATGTGGCCCTCGGCAATGGCTCGTTGCTCGTTCCGAAAAGCCGGCTTCGTCGCTTCCTGAAATATCTTTTCGTAAAGACTCTCCGCAACGGTCAACCTCGTGGCTTTCGTTACACCCACTCTGGGCCTTACCAAAAAATAATCGCAGAACTCGTAATAGAAAAACTGTTTTATCGCGAGGACCGCTTTGTAAAAGTTTCTATTCTCAAAGGCGTCGTTCACTTTATCCACCATCAGCGACAATTTGCTCAAGATCCACCGATCGACCGTGCTCAATTGGTCGGGCTTCTTCACAACGCCGCCACCGCTCTCGTCGATCGTTCGCAAAACGTACCTGGTCGCTTGCCAGATCTTGTTGCAAAAGTGCTTGTTCGTACGGCACTCGATCACGTTGAAACTTGTTCTGCTGCCTGTAACGGTTGACGTTGCTCACCCGGAGTTTTCGATACTTATTTCCTAATTAAGGCGGTCATCCCATGTGAAAGGTCCAAAAAACCGATTTTGCGTGCGCCCGGCATAGAAAACTAATGGCGAGTCAACATTTTCTTTGTATAAGTAATTGGACTTTAGAACGCATTTTTCTCAAAACTGTATTTTCTAAATTGGCTTCCATGATATGTCTAAAACTATTGAACGGATTTCGCTCAAATTTGTATGGCATAGTCAGCACATATATAGTTCTCACCCGAACTAGAATATTTCTCATATCTGCCATAGTGTTTTTAAGCTGCATAGTCGAAAAAAATGAAACTTGGAACTTAAGGTAATCCTATCGCCAGGCTTCAATCCATAGGATTTTCATTTTTTTTTAGCTTCACTAAATATATTGATAATCGTTTCCGTAAAATTTCAGGGCCGGTTATCGACCCAATGACAGAGAAAAAAAAATTAAAATTGCGTATTTTTGTGAAGGAATTCCGAGACGACATGCAAAAACCCAATTTCCGGTCGCTACAAAAGTGTATATAATACTGGGAATCCGTCAGATTCTTAAAAATAATCAGATTTACATACTTAACACTTGTAGTAATCCAATGCTCTTAGAAAAAATACGCTTATTGACCTAATTTTTATGTAATGTCAAGTTTAATTTGAACTTCCGGTATTGGATTTATTACCACTTGCTACGATAAAGAGACGTGACAGCAAGGCAACAGCTGACTGTAGACCTAACCTCATCTCACTCATTCGAATTTCCAAGCATATTTCCTTTTTAACCGACATATTTCGCCGACACCAATTTTCCACGCTTTTTACCAGTCGTGGCCCGAACACAATGCGTTATATTTCCCGCACCTGACATTGTTTTGACAGATCGACGTTGATTTTTTTACGACGCTCCAAGGATCATACAATATCCTTGTATATTTTTGATATTTTTGAATAAAGAAAATTAAACATATTTTTAAATGTATATACTTTTGGATAATCAAAACCCCAATCGGAAATTTCAAATAGTTTTCCTTGAAAAAAAATCACAAAAATGACCTTTTTCCGGCTACTAGGTGTATAATCTCTCCTTAATAAAATTGAGGCACTGTCAAAATGTTAATAAATGTGTGGTAAAAATTCAAAGATAGTGTGTTTTGATGGTTCATTAAAGAAAATCCCAAAAAGCGAAGAAAATAGCTGTCACATGGGATGACCCCGGTGATCGCAAGTGAAAGGACGCTCACGAACTTTTGATATTGTGCGCGCACAGAGTGAGACGCAACGCGTCCGTTCCGCACTCCGGTATGCCGTCGGGAAACATTTTGCCATTGACGGCTAACGTTCTCTTCAGTTCTTCTTTGCTCAAAATTCCACTTTTGAAACTTGCCTCGGCTTCGGCGTTGAGCTCTTCGAGGCTTATACCGTTTATCACGTGCTCCGGCCTGATAACGTTGCCACGACTCTTGGACATCTTCTTGCCTTGGGCGTCGCACAGAACGCCGTGCAGCAATACTTCCTGTAACCCCAAAGTCAGCGATGTTGCAGCTTCACAATGATGAAGTCAATCGAAGCAATGAAAAAATCTATTTTTTTTTTCAATCACTTTTGAGAATATTCGGTTTTGTTTCTCGGGAAAAGCAGTTTTCGGGCGAATGCCTCTTTGGACGGAATTTGTTAAAATGTACACTGGGTGAATGGACCTGTAAAGTGTGTTTGTAAAAGTTCAAGGAGCTTTGCCGATTTTAACTCGAGATATTCAAAATCCAAAGTATTGCGACTCTGCTAAGAAAGTCCCGTGATCAGGTTGCAAAAAAGTACATGTATATTGGTATCAATTGGAGCGTTTTTCGTTTACCTTGAACGGTAGAGTGTTGGTAAGTTCTGTGCTCAGCATGACCATTCTGGCGACCCACAGAAATATAATATCGTGTCCAGTCTCCATCAGACTCAGAGGATAAAATCTTTCGTATTTCTGACAGTGGAAATAATTATTTGAGATTCGTGAAACAAAGCGATATCACGCGTTCGTTGTGGATCACAAATGTGGCGCGATTTATCCGTAGGATGACACTCATGGGTCTCACAGACCCGAACAAAAGGTGAAAAACTCGGGATTCTTCTTTTTCACGAAACTTTGTCATCTGCTCAAAAAATTTTTTCGACAAAATATGGGCCGAAAATGTGATTTGCTTGAATTCTATTTTTAGAATTCACTTTGAATGTCTTTGAAGTTGAAGATAGAATTCAGTTTGAATTTCTTTGAAATTGAAGTTATAATTTCTTTGAATTTCTTTGAAATTAACGATAGAATTTCTTTGAAATTTAAGAAAGAGTTTCTATGAATTTCTTTGAAATTTAAGATATAATTTCTTCGATTTTCTTTCTTTATAATTCACAGGCCCTTTCCTAACAGTCTCCTCTTTCATTAGAAAAAAAGTCATCCGAATAGATGCAATTTCAAGAAAAATACAGCACTCGAAAGTTGGCCGGGTCTCACAGACCCAGTAGTGTATATAACTAAGTACCGAAAAATATGAGTGTCATCCTAAGGTTATTGCGAGTTATTGTAAACTAACCGAATCGGGCCAGCCGACAGCTGACAAGGGAAGAAGCGCCGACGAAAACCACGTGTCGAGTACATCCTGATCCTGTTCGATCGTTAAATCGTCGCCATCCGGTATCTCGGTGCGAGCAAGCTGTTGACGCGCCTCTTTTTCGGAGCGAGCGATTGTCCAATCGCTGCCTCGACAACGATAGGCCGGTATTCTGTGACCCCACCAGATCTGTCGGGACACGCACCAATCTCTATGAACATGACGAAATTTTTGCATCGTCCGCGTTACCGTTGTTTCCAAGAATCTTCGTTCGAGCCCTTAATTGGCTACATCTACCTAGGCGGGTAAAAAAATTGCACTTCCCAAAAATATTTCTATTCCATACCTTTCAGCTATATTTCCTGAAAATGTCATTGAAATATTCCTAAAACTGAATGAACTACAGCTTCTAACAGCCACCCTTTAAACGCACAAAAGTTCGTCAACGACTCGTATTTATCGTTAACTTGAATAACCCGTTTTTTTTTTTAATTTCAGATGGACCGTTTAAGCTAGGGAGTCGACCGCCAAGAGTCAAGCAAAAAAAATTCTTCATCTGCCGGCGGCGATGTTTTTGTTGTTTTTCTGTATTTCTTGGGGATTTTTTTTAAAGGCTTTCAAGATATGTAGAGTAAAGTGGCCTTATTTTGACAACCCACCAATTATTGACACTTCTTGGCATTATTGACAGTGCCAATTATTGGGCCCTTAACGTGCCAATAATTGGGCCCTTAAAGTGCCAATAACTAAGCCCTTAAAGTGCCAATAAGTGGAACTTCACGGTGCCGATGATTGGGCCTTCAGTGTCGATAATTGGGCCCTTAAACTGCCAGCAATTGGGCCCTCAATGTACCAATAAGTAAGTCCTTTAAATGCCATCAATTAGGCCCTCAAAGTGCCAACAATTGGGCCCTCAAAGTGCCAATAATTGGGCCTTCAAAGTGCCAACAATTGGGCTCTCAAAGTGCCGATAATTGGGCCCTTAGAGTACCAATAATCGGACCCTTAACGTGCCAATAACTAAGCCCGTAAAATGCCAATAATTGAGCCTTCAAAGTGCCAACAATTGGACCCTTAAAGTGTCAATAATTGGGGCTCTCGAAGTGGCAATAATTGGGGCCCTTGAAGAGCCAATAATTGGGGCCCTTGAAGTGGCAATAATTAGGACCCTTGAAGAGCCAATGGGATTGGGGCCCTTGAAGTGGCAATAATTCAGGCCCTTGAAGTGGCAATAATTCAGGCCCTTGAAGTGGCAATAATTCAGGCCCTTGAAGTGCCAAATATTTGGCCCTTAAAGTGCCGATTATTGGGCACCTTACCTACCTTTGTATTTAAAAAAATGTGTTCCTTTTACACCGACCTTTTTCCAAAAAAAAATCCGAATTTGGCCATTTTTTTCGGGTTTCTAGGTAGATGTGGCCCCTTAAACGATGGGCTCGAACCCGTCGGCGCTATCTCACCTGTTATTACCGAGCCAATTGCACCACAGTTCCGCCCATTCGGGTGGATCGATTTTCAGCGAGCCATCTTTGACCGCCTGGACGGCGCGTTCCGCCATTTCCTTCGTTTTCAAGAACCATTGTTCCCTGAGGAGATACTCGACGACGTCGCCCGATCGGGAACACACGGGGACCGACATCTCGTGATTTTCCAGACTCATCAACACTCCTTGCCTCGTCAATTCATCGAGTATTTTTTCCCGCGCGACGAATCTCCCGAGGCCCTTGAGTGCAACACATTTTGACATACCGAGAATTTAAAAAATGGCGTTACGAAGGTACGATAGGTTCGAGTTCTGATCTGTCGCTCTTACCCGAAAGGATCTCGCATTCTCCGTCATGTTGCCGTCGTTTCCGATTACGTCGATAATTCCCAAATTGTGCCGTCTCGCCATGACGAGATCGGCGTGATCGTGAGCGGGTGTAACTTTCACCACGCCCGTGCCAAAGTCTCGTTCAACCGAAGAGTCAAGAATGATCGGAATGAAAGTTTCCCTGATCGGATGCCAGACCTCGTGACCGATGTAGCGCGAATATCGCGGATCGTCCGGATGAACCGCAACTGCTACGTCGCCCGGCATCGTCTCTACTCGCGTTGTCGCTATCACCAACTGCTCGTCTTCAAAGAAATCAATCGAGTTACTCCTCGATGCTTCTCGATAACTTCGCGCTGCGATAAATTGCGATATTCTTTTCGAATTTCCTCACTCGAGTCTCGCAATTTGAGAGCCACTCTCGCGATGAGGCCGAACGGCACTTTTTTCTCGTAGCCGGGAACGCGGAGATCCGTCCGTTTGGTTACGCACACGTGCTCGATCTCCATATCGGAAATAGCGCTGCGCAGGCTCGGCGACCAATTGATCAGAGCTTCCTTTCTGTACAGGAGACCACGACGGCTCAGCTCGACGAAAGCTTCCGTTACCGCCTCGCTGTGCTCCTGTGGCCCAGGATGTAAAACGTTAAGATAACTCTTCCGTGTGAGAATAAATTTATATGTACAAAAGAATTCTTTTTTTACATATTAAATTTTACACATTAAATAAAAAAGAGCTTTTATTTAAGGCCGTAGGCCACAGTAACGGGAATAACATCGTGTGTGAATTTAACCATTTTTTTCGTATGAAAAAGTGATTCACTCATAAAATTAATTACACATCTATTTAGTATGAATATCAAGCTGGTAGAACAAATATCTTTTTTTTTCGATGTACAAAATGGTTGACTACTCGAAACTTCTCGAAGCAGCTTTTTTCCAATTGGCGTGCCAATAAACTTCAACAATTTTCACTTGGTTTACTTCAAATTTTTAAGTTATGTTCCTAATTGCATTTCGCAGAGAAGTACGGAATTTCTGATTAATCGAAAACTTTTCATTTTATGAGCAGTTATAATGAAAATTTTTACTGAAAATTCATTTCTTAAGTTCAAATACCTACAACTTTTGAATAAAACAATATTTTTTAAGTTCCGTACGTACTTCTCTAGGTATTCTAATGTAAATTGACAAGAATTTTTGTTTTTTGTTCTAGGTAAAAAATTGTGGATGCTAAATGTAACGCCGCAGAGCGCTTAAAAAAAAGATAACAAAAGAAAATATTAGTAGTCGGCCATTTTGTACATAAAAAAATATATATATATATTTTATAACAGCTTGATATTCATACTTGGATGTGTAATTTATTTTATGAGTGAATCACTTTTTCATACGAAAAAAATGGTTAAATGCGCACATGATTTTATACCAGTTACTGTAGCCTAAGGCCTTAATGTACTAAAAAGTAAACAATAATTTTTTCATTAAGTCACCTATATGTGACTATAAATAAAAGCTTGGGGCACTCAACTTTTTAAATGTTTCATAAAGTTGATCAATTCAGTTTCATTAACCGTATTTAATTCGGCACAATAGTAATTAGAGAAATTATTATCACACGTTTGTACTCAGTTTCAGGATTTTTGTTTAGGAAATTTAAGGTTGTTTCTCAGTAAATTAAATACAGTTGATATGTTAACGGATGTGTGTAAATTAAAGATTATATGTCGACATTTTGAGCGCTCCAAGCTTTTATTTATAGTCACATTTGGTGAATTTGTAAAAAAAAATTGTTTTTTCTTTTTAGTACATTACGGGGAGGGTAGGGGTAGCGTGAAAAAAAACACTTTTTTGCAAATTTTTTTTTTCATCTATATGGATAGAGTAAATTTATTAAAACCTTTTGTACATTGTTAAGTGTCATTTCAAGAACATTCCGTGAAATTTGTACGCGAAAATATCCACAAACAAGCCGGTGCCACGTTTTTCTCGAAACCACTTTTTCAAAGTCCGTGTTCACTGCCATTTGAAAAGTACATGACCGATTTATTTCAAACTTGGTACACCCTTTCTACATATAAAATACCTCCCCCCAACGGTTAGTTTGAGATTTTTTTTTACATCGAGGGGGTTTTCGACCCCAAAATGGCGCAAGTTTTCGTGAAAAATAGCCCTTTTCACTTTACATGACCACCAAAAATTTAGAAATGAAAAAAAAAAAAATTATCAAAGACCGTTGGGGGGAGGATTTGATGATACTTTGACTAAATTTTAATGGTACTTCATTTCAGATAATTTCTAGCTGAGATACAGTGAACACCGCAAATCATGTTTTTCCAAAGGCGTTCATGGAAAAGCTTTTTCACCGGCTTGTTTGTGGATTTTTTCCGCGTACAAATTTCACGGAATGTTCTTGAAATGACACTTAACAATGTACAAAAGGTTTCAATAAATTTACTCTATCCATATAGATGAAAAAAAAATCGCAAAAAAGTGTTCTCTTTTTTCACACTGAAACCCCTACCCTCCCCTTAAATGAAAGCTTGTTTTTTAAAATATTTTTTTCAGTTACATATAAATTATTTTCTACTTTTTAGTCTTTAATTGATTTTACTAGTTGTTACTAGTAGTTTACTAGTTTACGAGTTTGTACGTTAGTGGAATGCTTGTAAAAAATAACAAAGACTGTAATTGGGATTGAACTTACGACTAATTGCTGCATATAAACTTTTCACATACAAGCACAGTCGGCTACAAATTTGTTTGTATGTGTTAGATTTTATATGGATGATTAGATATCGCTAATTTTACATGAAAAGTTGAAAATTTTATATTTCTTTTTAATACAATAGAACCTCGATTATCCGAACGTTGATCATCCAAACCCTCAATTTTCCGAACGATGACTTAGTTTATCCGAACGCTGAATTATCCGAACGTTGGCGCGAAAGATACGTTGTTTCTCGCTGTGACTGCCGTGAGGAACAATGAGCAACCCAACGCAACTTCTTCTCAAACAGCTGCGAGACTTAGCGGCTCAAAAACGCGTTACAGCCGTTCGTCAATTAAAAATGGACGATTTTATAAAAAAAATATTAAAAAGGCATTCGACGTTTTTCAGGTGTTTAATATATATATATATATATATATATATATATATATATATATATATATATATATATATATATATATCAACGGTAATACGTATGTCAAATTTTAATATGTATGTATATACTGTTTTGATGTAAAAAAAGTGTTGTTTATGATCTCGTCCCAAAAAACCCACGTTTCGATTATCCGAACTTTTGATTATCCGAACTAGTCTCGGTCCCAATTGGTTCGGATAATCGAGGTTCTACTGTAGTTCAATCATGCATTGTCACCTTTAAGATGCATGTTTGCAAAATTTCAGAGCTCTAAGTAGTCAAGAAGTGGATGAAATATCGATTTTCCATTATGCATCTCACAGAAAGTCAAGTTAAATAAAAGCTTGTAAAAAACAAGGAGCTCAAACAACCTTGCTCATGGTGAAAAATTCTCTGCTCCAATCCAAGCTCGCCCCAAGATCTCTCAATTGATTTCTAATCGCGCCGCTCTTTTCGTCCTTCCATTTTTTCATGCAAGCGAGAAATTCATCTTTGCCCAGCTCGTATCTGTCTATTCCTTTCGTACCGGTGAGATATTTTTCGACCACCACTTGCGTAGCTATTCCCGCGTGGTCCAAACCCGGCACCCAAACCACCGAATCACCCTTCATTCTGCGCCTGCGAGTAAAAATACAATTTGCAGCTACTTTCCATCTTCCGCAGCTTTCTACTATTTCTCCTCTCTCAGTTTTATTGAATAAACGTTGAATTCTTAGCACCCATCGAATTAAACGCAATGAACGGAATTCGAGTTCAAATAGATTGGTCGATTCTCAGGAAGAATACTTGGTAAGTTGTAAACGTTTATGCACCATCGAGCAAGGACATCCTGAATCGTGCATGTCAAGGCATGCCCTAAATGGAGAACACCCGTGACGTTAGGAGGTGGCAATATCATCCTGAATGTTTCCCCTGCGGCACAATCTTTCGGGAGAAAGTATCGTTCCTCTTCCCAAACTTTGTTCCAGTGATTCGAATCCTTCCAAGTGTAAGTATCCGGCATTTCCGCTAAAAACAATATCAAAAATAATAATAGTCGAAACAAACTATTTTCCGTCTCGTTGGAAATAAGTGATAGTAATAAATAATACCCATAGAAGCGTTGTTGTATTGGCTGTTGCGGCCATTGTTTTGCGAATAGACACCACGCTTCACGTATGTAAGCTGTAAATTCTTTTTCGAACGGTATGCGCTAACGAGAAGTGCCCTTTCGCGGTTGAACATTTTACACCGGCCAGGAAGCAACATTCTCCATTGTATCGTAATACGAAATGCTAATTGAAAAAAAATACAACTTTTAGGTTATGTTTCCCGGAGAGCGCGTCTCACCGGATAAGGCAGTTTGCGATAGTTTCAAAAGCGGCCGCTAGGTGCTCGCGTAGCTCGTATTCGCGTGCGTATGTTGCGTTGCATGTTTATGGCGCTACCGCGATGACGTCGGCGGCACGGTCTCGAACTTATTTTCTCCAGGGGCTCCTCGAGACTAGTGTTATTTGCCGTTCGGCACATTCGACATACATCGCGTGTTGGTTAAAAAGAAGAAGAAAAAACATAACATATTTTTACAATACTAGCGCGAGGCACAATATTGTGAAGCGATAGAAGAAAAAGAAAGAAAAAAACAACAACATTGAAAATCAAACGTTGAGAGGCGAAACGGAGGAAACGAGAGAAGAACGAGCGACGAAGAAATTCTCGGCAGTCGAGTCGTACAAATACTATTTATTCCGCAGCCATAATTTTTTTCCATAATGTCAGATTGGGACACGGTACCGATTACATTGCGGAAACGCGTAACCAAAGGGGCCGCCGCTAAATCCGAAAAGGTGAGGTTCCACCGTCGAATCCCTCGGATTCACGATCTCTCCTTGCTTTCGTATTTTTCTTTCTCCCCTCATGTTTAGACGTAGGATTCTATCGGCGACGTTGACGCTACAATTTCAAGCGCACTATTTGTCGATTTACAGGCGATAAACACAGCCCGCCGCCAAGGTCAGGCCGTTGACACTCAAGTAAAGTGTAAGTAAAAACTACACCGAGAGAAAAAAAGCACACGGAAGCATGCTCCGATTTCTCCGTGCAATTTCCCAACCGACTCGTACAACTCGCGCAACTTCGAGTCATTAGCCGAAAGAGGAACGCGGACGTAGAGTTGTACTTTGCAAAAAGTGCTCTACTTGCCGTAACGAGTCGGTTGGCGATTGTCGCGCGGAGTACGATGTCCGAATGATCGAGTCGAAATAATTTCACGATATCGACAATTGTCCCGTACGAACACGACGTTGGTGGACTATTTAAACTCGGCAATTGTTTTCAGGGGGCGGAGGAGCCAACAAGCAGCACGTGACTACAAAAAATACCGCCAAGCTCGATCGCGAGACCGACGAGTTGAAGCATGACACCGTACCGTTGGATCTGGGCAAGCTGATCCAGCAGGGTCGCCAGAACAAAGGAATGTCCCAGAAAGATCTCGCTACGGTGAGTTTCCCCGGGGCTCTACGTACAAAAGGCCCATGTATTGCTCAATTTGGCAAAATACACGAGTATTCTCACGCGGCGATTGAATTTCCAACAGAAAGTCAACGAAAAGGCCCAAGTGATAAACGACTACGAAGCCGGAAGAGGAATTCCCAATCAAATGGTGATCGGCAAGATCGAGCGGGTACTCGGAATAAAGCTGAGAGGAAAAGACCGCGGCAATCCCCTCCTGCCCCCTGGGACGAAGAATTAAATCTCGGGGGGATTCGAAATGTCTTGGACTTTTCTCTACTATTTCCCAACTTCACTTCCACCGTCAAACGGGTTTCGCACTGTCGTAGAGAAACACAAACGAAAGGAAAAAAAAAAAAACACGCCACGCTGCGAGGGAGAGTACTTTTCTCCCCGTTCTTCGAAAATTACTTTGTTTCAACGTCGTTTGAATTAGAGTTTTCTGTAGAGTGACGCACCAAGGACGATGTACTGCTGTGCCGTAGATTTGTAATGTCTACGCTCGAAGATCAAGTAGAAGAGAAGGAATGTGAAACAAAAATAAAAAGATGAATTTAACTATTGTTTGATACGAATGCCAATATCGAATATTTCAGTAAACCCCCTTTATGCACTTTGTCGCGGGCTTGTGTAATCGTTTTTCGCAAATTTTTCGTGATTATTCGATAATTGCATGATATTGCGTCATTGATGCGTCCAGTTACACTGAGATTACAAACTTACGAGCTCAATATTTTACTTTATCTTTGAATGTTCGAGAAAAATAAAAAGATGATTATTATTGGTCATTACGAATGCCATTGTCGAATATTTTAGTGAATCCTATGTACGCTTTTTATCTTGGGTTTGTGTAACGGTTGTTCTTCATTTCTTGTGACATTTTACGAATTGATTAATAAAATGCAACTCATATTGAAAATGCGTTCTGTTACATTGAGATTACAAACTTTCAGTTTTAATGTTTTATTTGACCGATATTTTATCCAAAATTCTCGTGTATATGAGAATAAATAATCAATCCTTGCGGAGGGCAAAACTCTCCGTCTTCACGCCGTCTTTAGTTATGATTTTGATGGTGATGGCATCGCCGGTATAGATATCTCTTTCCGCTGCGGATATAAATACGTCCTTGATTATGGCCAGCGCTCGTTCTTGAGTCAGCGGAGTGGCTTCCACGCCTTCCTGATTTTTCAAGCCAACCTGGAGCAGGAAAAACGCAATATTTTCAGTGAAAGATCAGGGGCATGTACCTGGGTGGGGATACAATTGCATTTTCCAAAAATATTTTCATTCGATAGTATCACCTGTTGACTATATTTCCTGAAAATTTCGTTGAATTATTTCTAAAATTGAATGAGCTACATACTTTAAACGCGTTTTTCTCGAAACCGTGTTTTCAAAGTCGGTGGACATGTTATCTCGAGAACCACCTTATGGATTATTTCCGCATGTACAGGAAATACGATGAGAAATATTTAAAGGCCACAGTAACGGGTATAAAATCATGTGCGAATTGAACAATTTTTTGGCGTATGAAAAAGTGACTTACTCATAAAATTAATTACACATTTAGTATGAATATCAAGCTGTTCGAAAATATATATATTTTTTTTCGATGTACAAAATGGCCGACTGTTACTCGAAACTTCTCGCAACAGCTTTTTTTCAATTGGCGTGACAAATAACTTCAACCATTTTCACTTGATTTACTTCGAATTTGAAAGTTATGTTCCTCATTGCATTGCGCAGAGAAGTACGTACGGAATTTGTCATTAATCGAAAACTTTTCATTTTATGAGCAATTTACGAGCAGTTATAACGAAATTTTGCACTGAAAATTCATTTCTTAAGTTTAAATACCTACAACTTTTGAATAAAACAATATTTTTTTAATTCCGTACGTACTTCTCTAGGTATTCTAATGTACATTGACGAGAATTTTTGTTTTTTGTTCTAGGTAAAAATGATGGATGTGCAGTATACTAAATGTCACGCCGCGGATGACCTAAAAAAAGATGACAAAAGAAAATATTAGTAATCGGCCATTTTGTACAAAGTATATATATATATATATATATATATATATATATATATATTCTACCAGTTTGATATTCATACTAAATAGATTTGTAATTAATTTTATGAATCACTTTTTCATACAAAAAAAATAGTTAAATTCGAACATTTTATAACCGTTACTGTGGCCTAAGGCCTTAAAGGTCGTTGACGATCTCACTTTTTTTAAAAAATCGATCTTCATTTCTTAATAGTTACGTAAAAATGACGATTTTTCTCAAAGATTTTGTATACACGAGGTTCATTTCCTCGCCACATTGTGAAAAATTATTTTCAAAATTGACGATCGTCAACGACTCGTATTTATTGTTAACTCGAATACCCCATTTAGTTTTTAGCTTTCGGATCGACCGTCTAAACTGGAGTGTCCACCACCGAAAGTCTCGAGAAATATTTCATCATCTGCCGCCATGTTTTTGTTGTTTTTCTGTATTTTTTTAGTAATTTTTTTCAAGGCTCTCAATATTTGTGCCTTTGTGTTAAACAAAATGCGTTTTTTTGTCGCCAACCGTTTCCCAGCAAAAAAAATCGAAATTTGGCCTTTTTTTTCAGGCCTACAGGTAGATGTAGCCCTTTAAGGTGGAATGAAACACATTGATAAGCGCCATCTCTTGTCCCAGTACTTCGTTGATTTTAACAGATGTAACACAGCTGCCTACCGTTCAATGCCAACTCAGTTTTTCGCGCTAAGAGAATCTAGAATCGTGTTTTCTTCAATCACGAATATCGGGTCACTCTTTTCTCCAGCAATTGGACGTTGACTGTGAAAATTTCACGTTTTAGCCCTGTTTTCATGAAGAGTTGCAAAAATTCCCTATGAATATCTTTACCAGGGCATTTGTCTGTTATTTCGCTTTAGGTGCTCAATCGATACACTCGGCGGTCTTTTATCCTCAAAATTGTCTCGCTGTACCTGATTGTCGAGGAGCGGCTGGAGCAGAGCTCCGGCGGAGCCTCCCGCGCGATAAGTGGCCTTTTCGCAGTGGCCGATCGGGTCGTAACTGTAGATGCAGCCTTTGCCGTTCTCGTCAAGCCCGGCGAGCACGTTGGACACATAGTAGGGGAAAAACCGTTTGTAGTAGAGCACAGTGCAGAGCATCTGGGCGGTCGCCGGAGTGGACATGCCCTTTTGGTGCTCGTGCTGGTACATCTGTGATCATCGACACTGAATCAACGACTAATCTCTACACGTAACAGCCTAAACTCCGCTTTGGAACTTCTACAATCCTTGCGGCCTCGGCTCTCCGTCAGATTTTTTTCAGCTGAGATATTTTATCAACCGAGACGCGTGGATTTTCATCCGCGAAAATGTTACCTGCATACGAGCGGCGAGTACGCGCGTCAGCGTCAAAACGTCGCACCAGCATCCGGAACACCCCAAGACCGTAGTGTCGGAGAGGGTGAACAATTTTTGTTGGTCGCGCGTGCAGATGGAAAATCCAGTGCTGAGACGAGTGTCAGCGGCTATCACAGAAAAGTCATCGCCCGCCAGAGCTATGACGCTCCTAATCCGAGAAGAGACGAGATTTTTTTTTCAGCGTAATAACGTTTTCAGGTTACGCGCGCGGCCGTTTTGTTTTCGGTGAAATACTTACCCTCCGTTGTCGGCGTACGGGCTGAAATGAACTTTCTTCGCACCGGGTGCCTCGTATTCGGGGAAATTCCGCGCCTGAGATACGCTCACCATTGCCATTTTGCTCTTCGAAGGATGAAAAAACCGCGCGAGATGACTCGGAAGTCTTCTAATGTATAACCTAAAACAACAGTTTACGACGATGACAATTCGGTTATCGGCTACGAACTCCCCTTTTGCCTGCCGGCAAGCAGAGTTGCCAGACGTGTAGTGAGCGAAACCGCCGTCAGACGCCGCTTGTGTAGCCCAAAAACCGCGGGACTTTACGAAGCCCAAATAGCGCGGTAATAGCTCGCATATAGCCCAAATTCGTGGTTTTGGTAGGTCATGAAGGAAAAGCACCGATATAAGTTAGAAATTGAATTATTTCTTTAATTATTTAAAAATCAAACATAATCAAATATCTGTATTTTGTAGCAGGCTAAAACAATCACATAAATAAACAAATACTTATTCCTTGAGATTACACTAGTACAAAAATCACCGAGTTTCAATCAGAGTCATATATGATATATGAATAAGAATATTAAAGTAAATATCTTTACGTTCTCTAGAAATCTAAATCAACTATGTCCATCAGAGAAACCTAAAATTCGTTTAGCAGATCCTCTGCATTCGAAATTTGAATCTCTGGTACATTAATATTCTTTGGCACATTCTCTTGGGCAGGGACAGGGCCGGAGTCCGGATCATCCGGATTCAAGTTGAACTCACCGTCCCTTGTCGGCTGAGAAGAGGACGCGGGGGTATATGAGTATATCGGGCGGAAGGAAAATGCTTTTTTATGTTGGTCGTTCGTTATGTATTTTTATTTCATGATACGTAATTAATAAACAGTTTTTCTTTTTTACACTTGAAGTTTACTTTTCCTCCAATTCATAATCATAAATTTAAAATTCGTGTTGTCTGTGACCATGGATTCAAGCGGGACAATAATAGGCTTTTTGTACCCATGGCGCAATTTCATACAAACTTGTGAATCACACCATGTGAATCACATAACAATGACTCGATGGCTGTATAATTGTATATTTTTATTTAAGATTTTAATAAATATGAATTTATTGCGTTCAATTATTTATAGGTATAAAATAAATTACTCTAAAACCCATAATGAAAGTTACTTTCATAAAATAGTTGTTAACGATTGCGTTATCGACTTGGGTGCTCCTCTATTCTTCTATATTGGTGCACACATACGTATAGTGTGTAAAAAAGAACACGATTTTTGTATAATCGTTTTGTTGTCGTATTGTATAATATTGTGTGATGATATGTTTCTTATGTGCGTGAGTAAATACGTGACGATAATTGGTGACCGTAGTAAATTGTCTGTATGTGTGTATTTCCTCACTCCCTGTAAAAATGTGCGGATGCTTTTGTTCGAAGTGAACTATGCAAGGCGCGTCCTGTAGTTACATGGTCTGAGAGCCCAAAGAAAGCCATTATATTTTCGCATATAGCCCAAATCGCGCTTTAGCGCGTTCGAAAAATTTGGGCCGCGAAATGGCCTCCCAAGATAGCCCAAATCGCGGTTTATAGCCCAATCTGGCAACTCTGCCGGCAAGCTCATCTGCGTGGATGAAGCGCTGACGGAAAACTGTTTTGGTAATGTCTTCGACGACCGCTTGGGTCGCTGCGATCACGAAAGTTCGGAGCGCGCATGCGTACTGCAATTGTCGAATAGAGAAATAACGTCACGAAAGTTGGCAAATCCCCTTCAACGATTCGAACATTTTTTTTTACCAATTGTTTAATGGTTATTTGGTAGCGTATGGTAGCCAATTCCAATCGTTGGGCAGTTTTCCATTTGTTGAAAAATTGTGCTTGGTAGCGGTTAATATTCTATTCAGGACGTTTGGTGGTCGATCGATGAATTAGAACCCATAGAAAATACGCGTAGGCAAAATGAAAGGCTGCGATTGGTTCGCGGTAGTACCACCAACGTTTTTGAGATAGATGGCGTTGGTTATGAAATCGTCTTCCGCTGCCTGTAGTTCCAATTTATGAATCGGAATTTTGTTATTTTCTGAAACTACGCTATCACACGACTGCCGAAAGATTGGTGAAAAAAAGTTCAAATAGTCGGAGTGAGAGAGCCGAGTGGCTAACTTTGGTGAGGTTAGGGCTGTGTAGGCTCAGTCGGTGTGCGCCCTCTCACGTCATCGCTTATTCTTGCTCGCTTGCTTCATATCCGTCGTACTCGCATTTTTCGTATTCCCCTTAATAACATCATCGTACCCAACGATCGGCCATCGGTCATACAGTTTCGTCGCCGTTACGCTCGCGTACTCCGCTGTTGTGACAAGCGTTCGAGGGCTTCTGTCAATCATGTAATTGTCTTTGGTTAGGGCGGACACGGCGTATAACGAAATTTGCAAAAGAAAAAGAAGGCATTCCGCCCGTCGAGGGACAATAAACAAGTACGTTTCCAAACGCAAATAATTTCACAACAGCAACGGCCAAAACAAAACCAAAAGTAATTCGAATTTGACAGTGTCGCGGAGCACGGCGGGAGTCGCGTGTTATCGTTAGAAAAAAAAACGAGAGAGCGATTAATTGAAAAACAAAAGCTAAAATGCATTTCCCGACTAATTATCCCGACCATTTTCCACCACCACTTTTCACTCGACACTCGATAATTGGTGATAATCGGCGAAATGTAGACTCGAACTACGTCGGTCACTTTGTCACTGATCGTTCCACCAATCGTAATATTCTTTAGAATTTTTAAACCGGGCTATCGTCATTATTTTTTTGCCAAACGTTTTCACATATTTTGAGAAAAAATAAAATAAAATAAGAGCCGTACAGCAAAAAAACAAAACAAAATTCTTACGAGTGTACAAGCCAGAGGGTGCGAATGCTATGCGCTCCGATTCCTGCATCGAAAGAAACTGTCGGAGCAAAATTATAATGATTTTGACGTTTGCGTAGTTGGAATGCAACGAAAAATCTTAATTCTTGTTTTAATAATCTGAAATTCCCTTTTTTTTACTGCTGTTGGTTGTACATTATTTATAAGCATTTAAAAAAATGTTTTTGCGATTTTTGTAGCCTAAATGCGCCACAAAAATACGGTGATAAAAAGCAAAAAATTGTTGCGTTCCAACAATGCATACATCAACAGATAAATGATCACAGTTTTTAATGAAATATTCTAAAGAGTGTCTAGCGAGAATGAACATTTTTCCGATTATTGTAATTTTTTGCATAAGTTCTATAGAAAACATTCTTCTGAAGAACAAATTTGGGAAATATTTGCCCAAAAATTAAAACGAGACGTCCTGTAAATGTTTTGGCTTCAGAGATCAAAGCTGCCAGACTGCCAAGGAATATTTCCAATCTTTCAAATTTAGAAATTAAATTTTGTTACCAAACGGTAACAAAATTTACGGTTTGGCATTTACGGTAAAGGCATTTACATCCATCAAAAAATTGATTTTTTTCCCCCTCTAAACGATAGAACTATATATGTAGAATATTTTCCTAAAGTCTCGGAACAAAATTCGAAAAACTCCAAACGTTACAACACGTCAACGCTGTGTCTCACAGCTTGGATTCGGAGTGGGCGTAAACTTCAAACGTGTTTTTCTCAAAACTGCATTATTAAAATTGGCGAGCAGGATTACTCAAAAACCATTAAACTTATTGAGCTGAAACTTGGTAGCAATATTGATAATATTGTCACCTTCTACTTGACGAGAATTGTTTTTGAAAAATTAGAAAAACAACTACTTTTTCAATCCAAATTTTATAGCCATTTTGCGTGAAATGTTGATTTTTTTTCTGTAAATGCGTGCCATTCTCTTAAATTTGCAGTTTCTTCATTTTGATTACCGTCAAATAGAAACTATACATGTTGTAACGGAAAATTTTTTCGATTTTTTTTCGTAAATCAAAGTCTACGGGACACTAGACACAGCTCCGCCATTTTGATGATAAATCAATTGAAAAAAACTGTTCTGTATACTATTAAAGTATATCTATAGTTTGACAAATATAGAATAATCATTATTCAGTTTTCAAAAACCTTCAAAATTGCTTAATCTTTTCCCGTCTAAATGTGTATGCCGCCTTAACAAATTACTATTCGTCATAGCAAATTAGCTATCATTAACAAATCTTGGGATTTGAAGATATATCCAAAACTCCTCGACAAATTGCGTCCCCAGACATCGAATTTTCGTCTTTTTTCATTTGCTCGTACCGTCATTTCACAATTTACAGAAATGGCGCCCAGCGGACAACTCACCATCGTACAATCGAAATTCACATCGGGGGAAAACGTTGTCATTGTATCCTTGACTTTTTCGTACAGCGGAGAAATAAGTTTGGGCTTTGCTGAATTTTTGTTTCTAGCGTTCGTATAATAAATAATGAGTTATAGGCAAAGCGTGCGGAGATATCATAGCGAATGGAAGTTCGTGCGAGAGTATTAATGTGAATCCTTAACGAGTAACAAAAAGGCAATGGAGGCCTCGCTGATGCAGGGGGCGGTAAAAGCCCCGAGACTTTTGGCCCTCGTCAACAAGGGAACAACGAGCGCGCTTGTAATTCTACTCACGTCTAGAAATCCGCCTCAAGTTTACAGCGATCTGACCATAGAGAGAGTTATACCGATAGATCAGGATTTCAAGTGCGAAATAGGTCAGTAAGAAAGACAAAAAAATTGTCCATGCCGAACAATGTTGAAGTCTGCATCGTTGAAACGCAACGAAACGTTTTTTTTACATTTTATTTTCCATATTTTATTGTTATAGATTTTTTTTTTTCAGATTCATATATATATTGTAGATTGCAAAGTAAATATCTTAAAATACGGTCAAAGGCTTTTGGTAGGCCAAATCTGTCAAAACATATTGAAGGAACTCAGAAATGGTCATTTTCGTTGCATCCCAACGATGCAAATTGCAACCTCATCTACGCCGAACGATTTTATCCTACTCTGACTAGCATCGCTCTATTATTTTTAACTATCTTTATTGGTACGTAGAAACGGCGACGGAACAACAAGACGGGCTGGACGTCCATCTGAGCGTCTCGACGAGGAAGTTGCGCCTCGTCTTCGAAATGCGCCCTGGTGTGGAAACCGGTGCTATAGTATCAGAAATATTTCGTGCGATAGAAGGTATTTATCGAAGATATCCTTCCTTCCGCTTTCTCTTTTTCTAAACCGGCACGTACTGTGATCACGAAGTTTCGAGCGTTTCCAAGAGGTGCACAGATTTATTTTCCTTCGCAATGTTTTCTTTTATTTGGGACGGTGAAAACGCAGTGTATCAGAAGAACAAGAGTTCATCGACGGATTACCTCTGGATAAAAAAACTGACGGGAAGTACGAGGAATTTGGATTGCGCTGGTGGCGATGCTCGCGATGCTTGCGATCCTGTGAGTCACTGCTTTTGGCTTGAGAGAAAGACAGGAGTAGCTAAGAATTTGTTGTGCTTATGAAAAGACAAATCGCCTCTAACGTTCCGCCTTACAATATTTTGAGTAAAGCAAAAATGTCATACAAGAGCTAGCTTTTTTCGATGTTGGGCCAAATGCTTCTTTTCTTAAGGGGTTGGGGCACTGTGACGACCGGAAAAACAGGGTTATTTATAAAAAAACTAATTTTGAAGAAATAAGTAGGATTAAAAAATCCATTGGACATTTATTTGTATGTACATTGACAAAGTTTTGTACCAAATTTTTTCAAAAAATATTCATAATTAAAGAACTTATAAACAATGTCGCGAAGAAGGCCTTGATTTTGGCCTCCCGGTCGATCTGAGGCAAAAAAACGAGTTTCTTTACAAGCTTTTGGTCAACTTGACTTTCTGTGAGATGCAAAACGGAAAATCGATATTTCACCCAATTCTCGACTACTCGGAGCTCTGAAATTTTGCAAACATGCATCTAAAGGGTGGCAATACATGATTCGACTAAAAAAAAAACAGTTACTAGCAATTCTATCGTTGTAATCAGGTGACCAATTCCTGCACCACATGTTGGACCTTCAATTTGAGTTGCATCACGCGACGAACGAGTCTTCGCCATTTTCCCAGTAGCCTAACCCCTTAAGACCCCAAAGTATTATCCAAAGCTGAGAAAAATCGCTCGTCCAGCCATCCGGAGTATTGTTTCTTTTTTCTTGACGATTTTTTTAAATCTCGCTCTTCGGCGCCAGCTCGTGGATCTCGAGAGTCCGGATTTGGTCGTTCCACGACGGAACATCGCGAGTGGAAAAACTCCCGTTGCCGCCAGGGAATCCGTGGTTCGTTACCAAATGGCGTGCAAGGAGGACGACTACACGTACACGGAAAAATTCAGGTAGTCTCGATTCTCCGTGAGTCCAAATAAATAAACAAAAACCCATTTCGCTTTGTCTACATAATTGAGGGGTCTTCTCACTTTAGACGACAAAAAAGGCTATTTTCATGCATTTTTTTGATACGTTTATATTATAGATATTGATATAAAATTTGTTACACTTTATAAATACACTTTCGAAATACATTAAAAAAAAACTATTTTACTTAAGTCATTATTTATAGACGAAAATGGTAGTTAAAAAAATTGCGGGTCTGCGATGAAATCTCGGAGATGGATCATCCGAAACAAAAAAATCAAACGGTTTTAGATTCAGTATGTCAATGGCTATAGTGCATATCATAATATTTTTGATATATGCAAAAATAACAAAATGGCGGACATTTTTCGAAAAAACAAAAAAAAACGTGTTTTTTGGCAACAAAAAAATAGTAAATATTAAAATTCCAAAAAATCCTTGATATGCGCTATAGCTATAGTTGTTAAGAATATGTGGTGAAAATTTCATAAGGATCGGTTCATTATTCTCGAAGATTTTATCAGCAAGCCGTCGAAAAACGTTGGTTCGAGAAAAACGCGTTTAAAGTTCGTTTGCGTTACATAAATACATTTAAATTTTATTAAAATGTATTTCGAAAGTGCATTTATTAAGTTCAACAACTTTTATATCAATATCTATAATATAATTCTGACGAGTTTATATTATAAATATTGATATAAAAGTTGTTACACTTAATAAATGGACTTTCGAAATACATTTAAAAAATTTATATGTATTTATGTAACTCAACCAAACTTTAAAAAAACGTTCATAAAAGTAGCCTTTTTTAGCGTATAAAGTGAGAAGTCCCCTTAAGGAACGTTTTCTCATAAAAATTTGTTTTTTTAAGCACATTCTCACGAGCCTTGTTTACGTACATTATTATTCGTACTATTTTATCCGCGCGGGATTGAACAAATGAAAATTGAGTGGACAAGTCAAAATCAATGTTGGCTGTTTCGTTAGTATTCACCGTTTTGTCTTATATTTAAGAATTTTCATCGGGACGTGGAACGTGAACGGTCAACCACCAAACGGATTGACCGTCGAGGAGTGGCTGAGCCGAGACCAGGAACCACCGGATTTATACGCCATTGGATTTCAAGAGTTGGACTTGAGCAAAGAAGCTTTTCTGTTCAACGACACACCGCGAGAAGAGGAGTGGCGGTGAGCAAAGAATACCGACGGCGATTTTTCGATATTGGAACATAATTTTTCAACTGTTTTCCATGCAACATTTAATTATTCTATCGATACGAAGAAGTCCGATTTTACAGTAGTCATTGCTTTGGCAGACAAGTCGTGAAGAGGTCGTTACATCCAAAGGGTGTTTATCATCAAATCGCCATAGTCAGGTTGGTGGGGATGATGCTTATAGTGTTCGCCCAGGAAGCTCATTTGTCCTTCATCAAAACCGTTTCGATCGACACTGTCGGGACGGGTATAATGGGCAAAATGGTAAGTTCCCGAATCACTACTAGGTAAATTTCATCGTGGCATTGCCGAGGATATATTTCATTTGAGAGGTTAGGCTACCGTGAAACTCAGGGTTATTTAGAAAAATGAATTCTGAAGGAACATGTAGGATGATTGAAAAATCGTTTGGATATTTATTTGTATGCGCATTGACGAAGTTGTGTACTAAATTTCATGAAAAAAAACAGTGATAATTAATTTTTTTGTAGTCAATGATCCTTATTTTATGGCCCAAAATTTATTTTTTAAGAAAAACAATAATCACGTATCCGAACATTCGTTGAGAGTGGGAGATGCGGTGAAAAATACGGAAAATACGCACGACAAAGAAAATGGGGTCAAAACGACCCAGTGTGCAGTCGAAGGGTTAAAGAATTTATAACCAACCTCGCGAAGGACCTCTGACCGCGAGGGGCTCAACGGTGTACTTGAATTTGGCCACCCGCTTAATCTGAAACGAAAAAACCAATTTTTTTTCTTCTTAAAATGGATAATATTGACTAACAAGGAACTTAAGTGCGCCTCCGATTTTGTTGAAACTCATATATGTGATAAAGCAGTGTAAACTATTACCAACGTTTTTTTTATCTGCGAGTGAAAATTGTTTTTAAGGGGGAAACGACCCTTCAAAGAAAGGCGTGTCACCCCTTAATTTTCTTTTTTGTCAATAATTCTGTAGTGGATTTTTCATTGCTTTACATTAGAAGAATTTTGGTTTTTGTTTCATTCAGATCGGTGAGGGATGGTTTCCCCCTTAAAGCCGTTTTTCTACACATAAAAAAACATACCTGTGTAATAATTTTAAATGCTTTATCACATATCTGAGTTTCAACAAAATCGACGGCGGACACTTAAGGGGTCTTCTCATTTTAGACTCTAAAAAAAGGCTATTTTCATGATTTTTTTGTATAGGTTTATATTACAGATATTGATATAAAAGTTGTTACACTTAATAAATACAATTTCGAAATACATGAAAAAAATGTTTTTATGTATTTATGTAACCCAAACAAACTTCAAACGCGTTTTTCTCAAAACAACGTTTTGCGACGGCTTGTCGAATAAACTTTTCGAAACTACTAAACCGGTCCTCATGGAATTTTAACCACATATTCTTTACTACTATAGCTATAGCGCATATCAAGGATTTTTAAAAATTTTGATATTTCCTTTTTTTGTGCCAAAAACGGTGAAAAAAACACGTTTTTGTTTTGTTTTTTTTCGAAAAATGTCCGCCAATTTGTTATTTTTGAATATATAAAAAATCGTATGATATGCGCTATAGCCATTAACATACTGAATCTAAAACCGTTTGATTTTTTGTTTCGGACGATCCATCACCGAGATTTCATCAACAGCGCAGACCTACAATTTTTAAGACATTTTTTTAACTGCCATTTTCGTCTATAAGTAGTGACTTAAATAAATAAATAAAATTTTAAATGTATTTCGAAAGTGTATTTATTAAGTGTAACAACTTTTATATCAAAATCTATAATAAAAACCTATAAAAAAAAAATCATGAAAATAGCCTATCCTAGCGTCTAAAGTGAGAAGACCCCTTAAGTGATGTTCTTCGTAAGACTTGACCGAGCTTATTCATATTATCGTGTTTCAATTATCAAAAACATTTGTTGCATTTATTTTTCGATTTTTCGCGACAGAATGACATAACTATTGTTAATGACTAATGAAAAAAAATGTTGAGCAGAAAAACGTCGGTCAATACCAAACTACTATTACACCGAATAAGTGTACCAAATTTCAAGTCAATCCGTTCATTAGATGTCGAGAAATCGTGTACGCAGTTTTGGGAAGAACGCGTTCAAAATGTTACTAGCAGTTCTATTGTAATTACAAGTTTACCTTTAATTTGCTATTCCTGCACCATATGTTAGGCCTTTCTCTTCTATTTGAGTTGCCTTAAACGACTGTCGATTAAAAATATATATATTCACGGTAGCCTAACCCCTTAACGTAAATAAATTTTCCTTTGTTACCAAAAAATACTGAACTTATGTCGCGCAACTCGTGAATAGTTTAAAGTCATTCGCTGATTTTCTCGGCAATTCAGTTCGCATTGTACTTTATATACTTATAAAGTGTGTGTGTGTGTGTATATATATATATATATAAGCTCATTTATTTTTTGGTAATAAAGAAAAATGGGTAATAAAGGAAAATTTATTCACGTTAAGGGGTTAGGCTACTGTGAATATATTTTTTTTAAATCGATAGTCGTTTAAGGCAACTCAAATAGAAGAGAAAGGCCTAACCTTATATATATATATAAGTATTTAAATATTAAGACTATTTATATACTTATATATCTTTTATACATACTTATATATAAAGGGCTGATCTCACATGTTCTTTCAGGGTAATAAAGGCGGAGTCGGGGTCAGTATGACCGTGCACAGTACCTCCATTTGTTTCGTCAACGCTCATTTGGCGGCACATTGCGAAGAATACGAGAGGAGGAATCAGGATTACGCTGATATATGCGCCAGACTGTCGTTTACTAAATACATGCCTCCCAAAAATTTCAAAGATCACGAGTGAGTTTTTCAACAAACGAAAACGAATATATGTCGCGGAGATATGTTCCAGAATGACAAAATCCATTACTTTTTCTTTACATTCATTATTAACGGATCCATTTCTTTTTTCCATCGACGCCTAGTCACATTTATTGGCTGGGCGATCTGAATTATCGCATAACGGAAATGGACGCGACGATCGCTAAAAATCATATCTCGGCGGGCCATTACGAGCCCGTTTTGTTGCTCGATCAATTGTGCCAGCAGCGAAATCTCGGGCGAGTACTTCAGGGCTTTCACGAGGCAAAGATCACATTCAAACCGACTTACAAGTACGATCCGGGCACGGACAATTGGGACTCGAGGTGCGCTGGTGTCCAACGATCGATTATAATGGTACGCAATTTTTCGATAGACTCGTCGCAATGAGGATCGTTTGATTTCAGCGAGAAGGGCAGAGCTCCAGCTTGGTGCGATCGTGTTCTTTGGAAGGGTGACGCTATTGCGTCGATCGATTATCGAAGTCATCCAGTGCTCAAGATTTCCGATCACAAACCCGTCAGTGCCATATTCGACTCGCAAGTGAGTGATCTGCTCCTTCGACACTTGTTTCGTTCCCAATTTCCCCTTTCGGTTGTGATTTTTCTGACTTTTCATCGAGCATATCTATTGGAGAAACAAGCTTTTTACCGCTTTTCCCAGGAGTTTAATTAAGATTCATCTACCTAGAGGCCCGAAAAATTGCCAAATTACGATTTAAAGTGCAAAATTATGCATTTTAACATTTTTATTACGTAAAGTAGAAAAGCTTTTGTGTTAGTACCAACTTGAAGAAAAAGCATAACATTATCGATGATTATTATGAAAAAAACTACGACAACGAATGTTTTATACAATTCACAATGAAATTTTGAGTAATTCATAATTATGCCTATTCGTATTTACGTCACGAGATTATTGGCCTATGGTTTACGATGGGCAAGATCAGGATTTTTTTTCTTCTAAATGTTCACAAAGGTTCACTTTGGGTTAATCCGTTGTTGGAAATGGTTTATCTTGGTGCTAAATAACAATAAAAATTACATAACCTTTAGTGTGAAAGTCTTGCCCATCTAACCGCACGTTAAATTACATACATTACACTATTTTTTATCTCTGGTGTTTGGTGGTAAAAAAAGTTCAAAAAGTTCGTAAAGACAGTATGGTGTAGACAATAACATGTATTTTTTTTATTAAATTTAACCTTGGATTGTGGCTAACGCTCCAACCTCCTTAAGGGGTGATATCTGTTTGAAGCGTTAAAAAGGGGAATTTTCGGGATTTTTTTTACGAAACTATAAAGCCTATTAAAATAATTGGGGTAGAATATCCATAAGTCGAATTTCCGTAACCGAATATCCATAAGTCGAATATCCATCAGTGAATATATATAAGTACGAATATCCATAAGTGAGTAGAAATGAGTGCCAGAAATGGCGGGAGGTAGAGGAAAAGTGAGTATAGAGGGAACCCAAACAAACCCAAACGAATTCACTTATCTCTACCTCTCGCCATTTTTGGCACTCATTTCTACTCTATACTCACTTATGCATATTCATACTTATGGATATTCGACTTATGGATATTCGTACTTATGGATATTCGACTTATGGATTTTCGACTTACGGATATTCGACTTATGGATATTCGACGACAGTGAATTAAAACATCCTCTTAGCCGTTTGTTCATTATATATAGAGGTTAACAAAAATATATTTTTTTTTTTATTGGGTTTGTTCCAGTCGTACAGGGTCCTTCCCTTTTAACGAGCCCCCCCAATCCGCCTCTACCGTCAATTCCACACCCCCCCCCCACCTGCGGCCGCAGCCGACTTCCCCCTCTGTATCGTATTCACCATGACATATCTGTCATGGGTATAGGGAAACTGCGGAAAACCTATACCAATACAGCCGGTCATCAAGTTCGCTCCCTAGTCGTGGAACTAGTCTTATTTCGCCGTGAAATGCCGAAGAAAAACATTTCACGACGAAATGTACGCGGCTGGGTTTCGAACTCGGGACCTCCCGGTCCGCAAGTTTAGTGGCGAGCACGCTAACCACTAGACCATCGCACCGGTTTAACAAAAATATATTTTCTTACATTAAAAAAACAAAATGGCGGTGTACAGCACTTCGGGACAAGACAATTTTTTCTTCAAGGTACTAATCGGCACGCAGTAGAAATGATGAACTTCGGCATTCCGAAGGAAATAATTTTTTTTAGAAATAGAAGTACACAGCAATATAAAAAAATTGATTATTGCAATCTTGGCATTGGTTCGAAAAAAAACTTGCATTTTCACCGAAAAATCGATCGTTATAAGTTTATAAAAACGACAATTGTTAGTTAACCATAAAAACCGCGTGTACTTCGGTAAACAATGTATCTGAGAAGCTGCGGTTAAAATTTGAAGTCAATATGATAAAGATTGTTTGAGCTCTATTGCGTGCCAATTTCAAAAACAATATTTCGATAAAAACGCGTTTGAAATTTCTTGAATTTCGTATCTTCTACGCGATGCATAATTAGTTTTATTTCCCTTTTTGTTCATATACACTTTATCGTTAGTTTTTTAAATCGTCCCACCAACAAAAATAAACAGAAAATTGTTTACAAATAGCGAATGCACAAACAGTGGCACGCGCTCGCAATACGAAGTCGAATTTATCATTTCGGAGCTGTCGAAGTGTTTCGAAATTCCAATGTTGAAAAAAAAAATTCACCAAGAAATGTTAATGAATGTTATTCTCGAGACGTTTTACGTCATTCAAGAAAATAAGAAAAAAAAAATTGAAAAAATATTCAAATAGATATTATCCTTAAAGTTTGAAGTATGGTGCTGCCACCGGCCCACGGTTGAAAGATGTAGCTCATTCAATTTTAAGAATATTGTAATTAAATTTTCAATGAAATGCAACGTTTTGACTTACCTAGGTAGATGTCCGTTAACCGAGAAACATTCTTTACAGATAAGGGTCATAGACATGACCAAGTATCGTAAGATACACGAAGAAGTGATGAAGAAGCTGGATAAGCTCGAGAACGAATTTCTGCCTCAAGTAATGGTGGACACGACTGAAATTATATTCGACGTATTGAAATTCCTCGAGCCTAGCCGGAAAGAGCTCATTATCGCCAATACAGGCCAGGTTAGCGCAATCGACGAAATCCTTTTATCTCTCTTTCTCTCTCTCTTTTTTTTTTTATTCGAACGTTCAAACGGCAAGCGTAGGTTCGATAAGACATCGGGAAGACTAGAACGTCAACGATAAATTGCAGGTACCGGTCCAGTTTGAATTTATTAAGAAATTGGACGACACGAGTTACTGCAAAGACTGGCTGCACATAGAACCTTACACCGGCTTCATAAAACCAGGTGATTATCGCCGATTTTTTTCGCTCCGCTGGATTTATTCAAAACTACTATCACTCGTCCTGCTGAAATTTGTCTCATTGGAATTCATCAACGGAAATTCGTTTTTTACTTCTTTTACTCCATTTTTATTGATATCCAAAATATTTTTCGATAGAATTGGGTTGTAGGTCTCTGCTGAGGACCTTGAAACAGTTTAAAGTAGCTTAGATCTGCAAAGAAAAATGGCGATTGGAAAAAGAAAAATTTGTTTCGTTTCAACGAAGTAAACTTAAATATTATTATTATTCCGGAGTCATCGAGTTGCATTTATAAAACTGGAATTATTCGAAGGCTGGGATGCGAATTAAAAAAACACGATAAACTTTAAATATATAAATTTCAAAGTATTTATAAAACTAGAATTATTTCAAGCCTGGCGATGCGAAAACGTGTACGTGTATGTTTTCATGCGTTCAGGTGAGAAATGCGATATCAAGCTCGAGGTGTACGTCGACAAGAGATCCGCCTGCAAATTGAATTCCGGGGATGACAAACTTTACGATATTCTAGTCTTACATCTCGAAGGAGGAAAAGATATTTTTATTACGGTCACAGGTAAATTATACTCGATCTGACGCGTCACGTTGCGTCCGCAAAGGCAATCGTTACATTAGAAAATGCATTATTTCTTCCAGGTACTTACGAGAGAAGCTGTTTCGGCTCGTCTATGGAAGCTCTCGTTCATATTCCAGTTCCGATTAGAGAAATTCCCGTGGGCAGAATTATCGAGCTCGTGAGTATTGAAGACATTTATTTTTCGCTTCCTCGTCGAGGACACTTTGGCGAAATAATAGGCGACTACAGGCAGTTGAAAAAAAGAAATTGGGTCAAAATGGCCCAGTGTGCAGTCGAAGGCTTAAGAAAGGGCAAATACTTTTAGTTTCTTAAATACTCGATCATAGCCTTTTAGTCGGCAATGATTTTGCAGGAAAACAACAAGAATCCGGTCCAAGATCCGTACTCGGTGCCGAAGGAAGTTTGGTTCTTGGTCGACCGTCTCTATCGGCACGGTATAAAAACTGCCGGACTCTTCGAGACGCCAGGACTGCACAGCGAGATTATAGCTATACGTGATTGGCTCGACACCGGCAGCCAAGATCGAATGCGTATCCTTAAATTTTCACTCGACTTCTCTATCTTTATGACGTTGACGTGTGCGTCGTTCGAACGCAATTGTTTTTTTCCGTCTATTTTCCATTTCTCCATTTTTATGCTCACCCGAAATCGTTTTTTTCGCAAATTGAGGTGGTAAATCTGTAAAAAAAATACGTAAAAACGTTTGAGTGATTTCCACGGCCAAAAAAGATCGTATAATTAACTCTAGAACGGTAACCCGGGGTGAAAAACCACCCCAGACGAGTTTAAATCTCGCGCCCTTTACGAATTTTTCACGTGTGTCACCCTTTTACCTCGTTTTTTACTAACTCTTCCTACTTCAAACGGAATCGCCGTAGGCCTACGTGATTCTGCAGTAAAAAACAAAAAGAATGAGCCCAGGTTACCATAATAGGTAAAAAAAAATGAGGTTACCATTTTAGGGTTGAAAAGAAATATTTTTTTCGTTGCAATCCAACGATGCAAACTTCAACATCATTTATCTTTCGCTTGTAACTCTCGCTCGCTTTCCGACACCCGCGCGAGACCTTTTTTTCCGTTATTTCCTTGACGAGGCCCTTTTTCAGCCGGTGGTGTTCATTCGGTGGCAGAATCGTTGCTTCTGCTTCTCGAATCCACATCGGAACCCTTAGTTCCTTACAATCTTCACAACGTTTGCCTCTCCGCGGCAACGAATTACCTACAGTGCAAACAGGTAATGAAAATTGACCGCAGAGGATGCCACGAGGCGGATAAAAATGTGGCTTGGATGCTCAATGCTTCAGGGACGAATCTCTTATATGTCACTGTTGAACATAGAGAATTAAATTGTTAAAAAAAATTTCAGGTGAAAAAGTATCAGGCTGATTAAAAGAAAAAGAAAACTAATACTCATTCAATTAGGTACCTACTAGAAGTAAAGTTCAAAGTCTGGTAACTGGACTAAAGAATGACGACAAATTATTCGATTATTTTTAGGTATTGTGAGAGTTTGGTATGTTGAGGCGGGATATACATTTAGACGGGAAGGAAAAAAGCAATTTTGAGAGATTTTTTAAACTAAGAAAGAATTATTCTACATACACTAAGCGCAACAATTAAGGGATCACTATTTTTTCGACGCCGAATGCCGGCGGTACTTTTACAATTTTTCTGATGGATCTGAATCGCATGGAACTCGGTAATCTTGCGGGTTTTGAGGGATCGTTAATTACGAATCTCAGGTCGAAGAAATAAAAAAAAAACGACGGGTCCAATATGGCGAACCGAAATGCAAAGTTTGATTCAATTCGAATTTGCGATCCTCAATTTAAACCTCAGATCCGTAATGAATGACCTCGAAAACCCCCAAACATTGAGTTTCGCCCGATTGCAAGAATTTTTGCATTTGATCCGCCATTTTGGATCCGCCATTTTGAATTTTTCCATTTTTTATCCCAGATTCACAATCAGCAACCTCGAAAACCCTTGAATACCAAATTTCGTAATTTTCTGATTTTTTTTTTTCGAGAAATTTCACCCCGCGCTGATACCTGAGAAACCTCGATTTTCGTGAAAATTGACGGATCTCGATTTTCTCCAAAAGAACGGGGTTGCAACCCGAATAAAGAATAAAGGCAGCGATCTGCTATTTGGTGGAGTATTTCTACATACCCTGAACTAAAAAAGAACGCAAAAACCTTTGGTGCCTCTGCATTTGTTGTAATGTTATAACATGATAAACAAAAAAGTGTAAAAATGGGCATTTTACACACTTTTAAACAATCAGGTTTACAATGTTGAAAACGGCTTCTGAAAAATACGAAAAATAAACAGTTTTGTAGGGGGAAATCCAAGCTTTCCAACGATGCCGGTTTGGATGCTGTGCGATGATTTGGACCAGAGTTATGACCGGTCAAAGCTGAAAAATGCATTTTTTCGTAAAGCTGCGATACCTTGGCTAAAAAAATCGCACAGAAATTGAAAAAAAAAACCAAATTGTTGGGAAAGATACAAGCTTTCGAATGGTTGAAACAGATTTTCGAAAAAAAAATTTCTGTTCCCCGTGTACCTTGTCAAACTCGAGCAAATTTTTTGATTTTATGTTTTGTTTTGTTTAACAACGAATTTCTTTATTTAAACGAAACGAAAAAAAATATTTATAATCAGATTATCAAAGTCGAAGGTTTACACTACAAAATGCTTTTTTTTTCATTTTTTCTCCGACCATTTTTCACCGAGTTACAGCGGTTTGAAAAAAGGCTATTTTTCGTCGAAAAAATAGTGATCCCTTAATTGTTGCGGTTAGTGTATATCAAACTGTAGGTATACTTTAACAGTATGTTTAAGTACACAAAATGATTTTTTCAGATTCATTTATCATCAAACTGGTGGAGAGCTATGGCAGAGTGTTACAGTGTTACAGTCTTAGCTTCCCGTTTACTTTAATATGCGAAGTTTTTTGGAAATTTTGAAATTTATAACATGCAAAGTGTCTATTTCACAGTAATTAAAATGAAGAAAAAGCGAATCTAAGATAATAGCACGCATTTACATAAAAAAACAACACTTCACGCAAAATTTCTGTATAATTTTAAGAACGTCGTTTTTTTTTTCTAATTTTTCAGAAACAATTCTCGTCAAGCACCCAAGTTGATAATCTTGCTACCCTAGAAAGTAGCCGTTTCTAAAATTGATATGAATCGACGATAACTAAGAAACTTTTTAAAGTAATTGGCACGATATGCATAGTACATTTTTTTTACACCGCAGACTATCAAAGTCAGATGCTCGAATCGCTGTCAGAATCGAATGAAAATTCTGCATAAGATCTATTTTCATAAATTTTCCTTAACATTTGAGGTCAAAAAGAAGACTTTTCTAGATAAAACAAATAACCAAGAGTATTTCAAGAAAAACCGAGTCAAAAAAGTTATGATTTGTAGAAATGGTATGCGAAAAAGCAAAAGCAGATGATTTTTATCTCGAAAACCGGGGAACTTTTGCTAAACTGAAATTCCAGCATAGTAGGGCATAATCTGACCTATCGACAGTTACAGGATTATCCCTTCGTAACAGGACACCTTGTTTGCTTCTATCATTTAAAGAAAACAAAAAAGAAATCGACTTTTTTAACGTTGCAAATCTATATTCCTGCTTAAGACCATGTGTCACACCGACCGATTGGTCATGAGTTTTTCGGAAAAAATCAAAGAAACACCTTTCGCTCTGTTGAAAAAAGAACGTCTTTCTCTTTGTTGTCCGAAATTTGATCCGACGGGGAGAGAACTTGGCAGTAGGTTTTTTACCGACTGGACGTCTGAGCCATGTCCTTAACCCTACGACCCTACACATGTATACCGCAAATCCCACATAATTAGTGAGAAATGCTAAAATCATTTTTCTTGCTTTGTTCAATCACATTTTTCACAGCGAAAAATATATATTAGGTTTTTCTCGCATATCCTATACCACTCTTCAGTATTTCAGCGTTCGGACGAAAAAAAATTACTTTCTAGCACAAAGGGTTCGTTAGCAGCGTTGATTTGAAGTGTTGGGGTGCGCGTAACCCCTGTGAAGGTTCTTCACGTGATTATCACCCATTATGTACATTTTATTTAAAAGAACGTTGATCGTAAACAAAACCACGTTTCTGTCACCCCCCCCCCTGAATGCTCTCTACGCCAGTGACATGGAATGTCAAAGTGTGACGATCTAGGAGCAGGGTTGCAAATAATGCATTACTTTTTGTAATGCATTAGCGTTTTCATTAGTCAAAACTTTACATTTTGTAATGATAAAAAACTTCATTATCCATTACATTACATTCAGTAATGTAAAAAATGCCCATTTATCATTACATTAGATTTTGTCATGCAAACAATTGCCATTACTCACTACATTGAATTTTGTAATGTAAAAAATGTTCATTACCCATTGAATTAAATCTTGTAATGTAAAAACATTTCATCACTCCTTACATTGAAAATTGAAATGTAAAAAATTCCATTCCTCATTACATTACGTTTTGTGTAATGTGAAATATTTTGATTACCCATTACAAGGGAATGGGCAATGGCATTTTTTTACATTACAAAGTTCAATGTAACGAGTAATGGATTTTCTTTACATTACAAAATGTAATGTGATGAGCAATGCAATTTTTTTACATTACAAAATATGAGGTAGTGAGTAATGGAATTTTTTCACATTACTAATACAATGCAATGTAAAAAATCTCCATTACTCATTACAATGCAATGAGAATTATTATTCGTTTCCCATTAGAGGCAGCGGTTTTCGCAATGGGTCGATCTGACCCGATGTGAAACGAATAATAATCCATATTAACTTGTAATGAGTAATAGAGATTCATTATATTAGTAATGTGAAGAAATTCCATTACTCACGAACTTATATTTTGCAATGTAAAAAAATTCCATTACTCATTACATAAAATTTTGTAATGTAAAAAATGTCCATTACTCATTACATTACACTTTGTAATGTAAAAAATTCCATTACCCACTACATTGGACTTTGTGATGTAAAAAATGTCCATTGCCCATTACAATGTAATGTGTATTGAAATTTTTCGTCATTACACATTACATTGCATTTTGTAATGAAAATGATTCACATTACACAATGTAATGTATTGAGTAATGGACATTTTTTACATTACAAAATCCAATGTAATGACTAACGAAGATAATGTTTACATTACAAAATATAATGTAACGAGTAATGAAATTTTTTTACATACTGAATGTACGTATGTATGTACTGAATGTACATAGTGAATGTAATGTAATGTTTTTATTACATTACATGTAATGAAATGTGATGAAAAAATATTTCATTACCCATTAAAAAAGTAACGAATAATGGATTACTTTTTTATTACAAATTTTGCAACCCTGCCTAGGAGCTGAATAATCGTCCTCTATTGCACGTAATCGTAACTCGCGACGTTTGTTTTTTGACAGATTGTGATGCAGTTGCCGGAAATCCGAAGGAACGTGTTTCTCTACATCTGCGCATTTCTGCAAGAGCTTCTGAATCATGCTCAGGACAACGGATTGGATGCCAAAACATTAGGTACGTCATTTCGTCGAGCTACGATTCCCAAAAGTAGTTTAAGGGGCTATACCAGTGTGAACGCTGAAAATATTGGTGATTTTCGGGAATATGTTGGACGAAAAATACTCGATTAAATGTTTCGGGAAATTAAGAATATTATTTGGCTATATTTGACCTATATTACATAATTTTTTCATAGAATAATATTGAGAGAAAAAAGTTATTCCACTGCAGACATGATTCCGGCCGATTGAGTAGCTGAAACCGAAAAAGGAAAAAATGTCGTTAAACTGGAAGGTATTTCCTGTACAATGACGTGGGATTTTCGAAAAATATTAAAATCTAACAAAATGGCGTAGTTATAAAAAAAAAGTTTGTTTTCTTGCCTATAAAATGGTCGTTTTTTCAATGCCAAATCGTCAATTTTCGTCCAATCAAAAATATCCTACGTCATTGTAGAGTAAATATATTCAAGAGTACTCAGTTCGAATATCAAGTCAATCGGATAATTGCTCTTTGAGTTACAATGTCGGCAAATGTGAAAAATCTCATTTCGAGAAAAACGCGTTTAAAGATTTAAGGGGTAAGGCCACTGTAACGGCCCAAAAAAAAAGGTTTTTTCACTAATTTTTTGCTCCCGAAATTGAAGGTATTTGAAAAAAAAACTTTTAATGGTGTTATCGGGCATACATTAAACTTTATTATAAAATTTTTTTACAGTAAAAAAAAACAAAATGGCGGTTCCACAGCTATCTTCCCGGGACATGTTTTGCTTCCAGGGCTCCGCGGCACGCAGCACCACTGGTGCACTTTTGAATCTAGAACAAAAAAAAAAATCCATTAATCTAGAGGGCTATAGCTAGAGAATGTCGATCGGATTTTAAAAAGTATCAATTTTTGTGGATTTGGCGTGCGTTTGAAAAAAAAAATTGATTTTTGACGAAAAAAACGGCAAGTTTTTTGTTAATAAAAAATCAATAAATAAAGTTCTTGAAAATTCCGATCGACATTCTCAAGATAATGTAAATGTTCACATCTGGTTAAAATTTCAAGTAAAAAAAATAAAAATTGTTCGAGTTATGCTGCGTGCCATTTTGAAAAACCATGTTTCGAGAAAAACGCGTTTAAAGTTTTGCGAATAGTTTTTTATTGGAAAAAATTAAAAAAAGAAGTTAAAAGGATTTAAACTATTTTTAAACTAGAGGGTTTAAACTATTTTTTAAGCCAATAAAAAAAATCGATTTTTCAAAAAATTTACAGTGGCCTTACCCCTTAACTATCGATTTTTGCAAGATAAAATGACAATGATATTCTTGAAAGTATAAACATTCGAAAAAGGCAAAAAATCGATTTTTTGAAAGTGTCACATAGCCCCTTAACGTGGCAAAGGAAGAATCGACTCGTTCGGCGATGATTCGATAATTATTATTATTTTTTTTTTCGTTACAGCGACTCTCTTCGGGTCGATATTTCTTCGTGATCCACCGCGAAGCCGCGAGGAACGTAGTCAAAGGAGTCGCGCGACCCAGGCGACCTTCGATCGGAAGAAAGCCGCTTTCGTCTATCACTTCTTGGTGAACGACCAGAGTGACTTTCTTGGCCGATAGGTGCACCGCTCCCGGTCGTTGCCTAGTATTAAACAATTGTTCGTCCTTCGCGGCCACGAATGTCGCGTACGCAACACGGGACATAATGTATAACGCAGCGTTGCTTATTACGACGTTCGATGTAGCTTTTTCGACGCGAGAGCGCGTATGACTCAGCGCGGCAGCGTATATTCGAGCTTGTCAAGCGAAACTGCCTAAAATTATCACGTAGCTTAGGATCTAAGTAGAATCAAATCATACGCGTAACGACGCATTCGCGGGCATAATGAACGAGCGTCGGAGACGAGCGTGAAAAAACTTCTTGAATTTAACGGAAATTCTTAGGAATTTTAATCTCAGCAATTCCGATCGCCCATTTTACTTTCCCACTGATAGGGGGTAAATATTTTGTAATTCAAAATGTAGGAGGAAGAAATTTGCGAAGTCTCCGACGTACGTTTCGAATGATCTCCGAGACGCTCTTGGTACTCTCTCATTCACCAACGGAAAAACAGATATTGTTCATTCTCTTGGTCGGTTTACCGTTAAGCGGGCTCGTCTCGATACAACCGGAGGTACCCTTCGGATGCGCTCGACGTTGAGGACGTTTCGATGGTGCAGTCTAGTCAAATTAGTAATAGGATTCGAAAATTCTTACATAACGCGCTTTTATCAGTTATCGCGAGGCGAAACGATAATACTTGAGGATACGTCGTACAGTCGAAAGTTCGATTTTGACCCGAATTTCGCTATTCCGCCATTCGTCAAAGGTCCGAAGAAAGTGTAGGCGTATTCAAGATATTGCGGACTTTATTTTCAAACAATAATGCTAGAAGAGCTATCGGCAAATCGTTCAAACAAATAATCAGTGAAAAATACTGATTATTCGTTTGTCGTGCTGTCGCTGAAAAAACCCGGAATCGGAGAAAATTAGAAGAAAGCTAGTTTTTTGACAGGTGATTTTGTAGGTGGCGCGGGTGATAAATCCAAGTTTGCCTGAAAATCGGGGTGTAGGGTTCTTTTTTAGGGGATGAAAGGAGATGGGAGTGGATTAATGCCAAACTACAACCCCTACGAGGTCGGCGCCGCGAGACAAAATGTTCAGAAAAATCCGGGCTTTAGTTTTGTCCACAGCGCCGAAGTCGTGGAAGTTCATTTTGAGGGTGAAAAAGTGGGGTGTAATTTAAAAAAATCGGTTTTAATTCAACAACTCTTGAGAAAAAAATCGTACGTTTTTTGTTCAAATGGGAACGTTGTAGCCCTTGAAAAGACGCGTCGATCGAGTATTCGATCATCACTCTCCGATAATATCTTCACCCCCAAAAAATGGTTAAAAAACCAAAAAAAAATTAGTTCATTGAACAACTCAAAAACAGTTGGTTTTTCGAGTATGGTTCAAATGTACGAATTGTAGAGAATAATTTTCTCCATATTTTCGTTGCTATGGAGCACCCTTGAATTTTGATTTTCCAACCCCTCTCGGGGGTTGAACATTCAAAATGAAATTCTGGGAAAACTATTGACCGCACGAATTCGTCGCCCCGGAAGAATTTGTAGCTTGAACCCTCAGCTACATTTTTTGTCCACAGCGCCAAACTCGTATCTCTTTAGTTTCGGTCAATAGTTTTCCCAGAATTTCATTTTGAATTTTCAACCCCTGAGAGGGCTTCGAAAAAGCAAAATTCAAAAGGTGTGCATAGGAACGAAAATATAGAGAAAATTATTCTCTACATTTCGTACATTTGAACCATCCCCGAAAAATCGATTCTTTTTGAGTTATTCGATAAACAATTTTTTTGTTAATTCTTCAACAATTCTTTTGGGGGTGAAGATATTATTGGAGAGGGTTGATCGAATACTCGATCGACGCGTCTTTGCAAAGGCTACAACGTTTCCATTTCAACAAAAATTGTATGAATTTGTCCTAAAGAGTTATCGAATGAAAACTGATTTTTCAAAATTTCACCCCACTTTTTCATCCCCAAAATGAACCTCTACGACTTCGGCGCTATGGACAAAAATAAAACCCGGATTTTTCTGAACATTTTGTCTCCCGGCGCCGATCTCGTGGAGGTTGTAGTTTGGTAGTAAACCACCCCCATCCCCTAAAAAAACCCTACCCCCCGATTTTTAGGAAAACTTGGTTTTAACACCCGTGGCACCTACAAAATCACCTGTCAAAAAACTAGCCTTCTAATTTTTTCCGATTCCAATATACAGCACGACTGTACTATAATAAAAAAAACTTTAAAATTAAAAAAGTAGTAAAAAAAATCAATCGTGTGGAATAAAATATCGATCTTTATCAAAAGTCATATTTTTGGAATTCTGTTCCTCTCGAGCTCTTTCTCAAAATTCCCGCTCAGATTTGTTGAGCTCGCATTGATCAAATTGTTAGTCCGACTGAAAACTTCTCAAGAGCAACGTGGAACATTTCTACAAGACAAATTTGCGAATGCATATCCATTTTTCGGAATTCTCAAAAAGAATATTAAAAAAGTGGGAATACCCTGAAAAATGTTTTTTTTTCGAAAAAAGAAAAAAAAATCAATTCGGTCTATATGAAAAAACAATTTACTGATTATTTCTCGATCAACTCTTCATCTAAAATATACGTTGATCACTTTTTGCCATTATTATACGCACTCAACGTTTATAACTTGAACGTCTGTATCTTTTCAGTTTATTCTCGAATAGCGAAGTACTGAAATTCTCGTAATTTTGTGCGCAGAGTTCATAATTTTTCTACCGTAAAATTCATAGCACACTTGGCGAAACTTAATTTTTTCCGGCCACTTGTCCACGGTGCTGGACTGTACCATTGAAACATCCGTGAAGCGATGCTCACCGCGAGGCATCCGAAACTTCTTTCACGTCTATAAGACAAAAAGCAATGACCGTGTAAGACTTTCGTTAGCACGATTCCACAAATAATACGCTTTATGCGCTGTGCCGCTAACGTATCTCAAACCACGTGAGTTTGCCAGATCGTTAAGGGGTCAGGCTACTGTGACGACCTGATAACGAGGGTTATTAGGAAAAATTCATTTTGCCGAAAAAAGTAAGATTATTGGAAATCTTGGTCATTTATTTTCTACACTGCCAGCCAAAAGTTTCCAGACACTTCAGATAATTTCGAAACTTTCGATCACTTTCGTTAATTGCAATATTATATTAGAATAATGTAATTAATTACACAGAGCTATATATTATCTTCGTAAAATAATGAATGAAATGGACGATATTATTCTAACGTTATTCGGCAATTATCCAGTCATTGAAAGTTTTGCAACTATCAGAAGTGTCCGGAAACTTTTCGCTGGTGGTGTACGAAATTTCATAAAAATATTAATAATCAAAGAAGTTATAAACAATCTCGTGAAGGACCTTTGAACGTGAGGGGCTCGACGGTGTATTTGATTTTGGCCACCCGGTTGATCTGAAACAAAACAAAAAACAGTTTTTCCCCTTAAAACCGATAACATCGACTGAGACTTGACCGAGCTTTTTTTATGTCATGTTTCACTCATCAAAAAGAAATTTTACGTTTTTTTTCCAAATTTTTCGAGGAAAAATGACTATACCACTAATACACTGAATAAGTATGGCAAATTTCGAATCAATCCGTTCGTTAGATTTCGGGAAATCGTGTACAAGGTTTTGAAAAACATCATTTTACGAAAAACGCGTTTAAAATTTTTCCTAGCAGTTCCATCGTAGTCGTAAGTTTATCTTCAATACCCTTGAGTTGCTTCAAGCGAGTACCGATTTTTCGAAATTTTCGCAGTATCCTAACCCCTTAAAAAAAAGGCGAAAACAGCGGCGATTTTTCTTCACCACCCTACGTCCAATCTCGCGATGTACCGTACGTTTAATAACACTCCGAGGAACCGAATTCTTGAGCTTTGCTCCTTTCAATCGCAATTTCGATTCGCACCAATTTGGCCGAATTGCACGATCGATCTTTCATAACTTCGATCTAAGAGGTCACTTTTCTCACGAATCACCGCCAATCCGAGCATAATACTCATTTCTTTAGTACAAAATATAATCCTTCGTCGCAGCTTCGCGTTCGGTAATACTCTCGATATATTACACGGCAAGCTTGTCGGTGTGCTTCGTTCGTAGTTTCGTATCGAACTATTTCAGCATTTACTTCTCCGGCGCAACGCGAAAGTACCGCTGAACAAATCCGCCCCCCTCTCCGCTCGTCGAGATTCGCGCCGAGCGCGTAAAAGTCCGCAGACGCCAGGAAAGAAGCAAATTATTTTTCGCTCCTTGAAGGAACCTTGTATTTTTATAATTTTATAAGAGTGCGAACAACGAAAAAGAACCGTCGCGATGTTTGCGCGAGAAGAACAGACGAGAGGGCGTTTTGCGCAGAGACCGATGAATTTCATGTACAATCCCCCCCCCTCCCTTAAGTATCGATGTTTATCTTATTTAGTGGCTAGCTGTTTCTCGTAGTTATAACTCGTAGCATCGTGTAACAATAAGCTGTTTATATTCATATTTTGACGCAGTTGATCCGAAAAAGACAAAAAAAAAACACGAAAATCAATCAGAACGTTACACATAATTATCCAGTAATTATTTCACCCCGATTGTGGATAGTTATTTTATTTAAAAGCATTTTCTCGTCGCTAGTCATTCAATCGATACGAGATACGCCTGCCGGGGATTACAAATTAGAAAAAAAAAACAATTGGTTCGCTACTGTAAGCCGGTCACGATCTCCTCGACGTGAAAGTAACCGATGGACTTGATAATCTTGTAGTTACGTCAGATTGAACCTTTTCACGAATTGTCAATAAAAAATCATACGTGATCTACGCCTAAATTGTTTACAAATCGACCCCAGTTCTCTTTTTTTTTTCATTATCAAAAACTTTATTGCAATAGAAAAATATGAAGCCTTCGTGGAGTACAGAATTTTGTAGAACATGTGTGTATGTGCACGTGATAAAAACGTGCCGAGCATCGAACGGTGCGGATAAAAAGAATTATCAGTCGCGCTCGTCTCGAGAGCGAGACGGGTGGCAAGGAGAGGAAACGGCCGCCGGAATCGTCTGGTGCCAATTTTCACAATCACAATTTTATTTATTCTCCCGTGGGTGTGCACAAAAGAAAAATCATGCGCCTCGCGGAGATCAAGAGAACGTACCGAATGCGGCAAAATATCGAAAAACGTTGCAATTTTCTCAAAAAAAAAAAACGTGGTATAAGGGAAAATTGACTCGGGCCGGATGACCTTTGGGGCGAAATGGCGGAATTTTTCAAACCCGATTTCGCGGCGACACGCATCGCCGGGACACGCACGGGCGACACTGGGGCGCGAATATGTTCATTGGTCGACCCTTGACGCGCTATAAGAGCTGAACGGCGGGCGAGATTACGAGCAACGTCGACGGCAGTATTACACGAGTCGTCGATACATACAGGGAACAAAAAAAAAGGTGTATAGAAATAAGATTAAAGCGTTTAAGCGCTGCGTCGCGCACACATCGGGCGTTCGCGATTCGAACGAATGAATAATAAAAATAAAAGATACATTGAATAGAAAAAAAAATATCAAAGAATAAAAAGCAAAGGAATCGAGTCGCAAATGATCCCTTTGTCTTTCGTTCTTGTGGTATCGGGACGTTGCGAGTCCCGTTTAGAAGTTGAAACCTCCCTGGGGGGCGCTCTCGGCAGCTTGGAAGTCCAATTGGCCGTCCACGGTTGCCGGCGCGAGCTCTGCATTTTCGTTCTCCTTAAGGGGGCAAAAAGAACGATTAGTCAATTGATGAGCAAAGAAAATGGGATTGAAGTTTGCATCGTTGGAACGTAAATTCTTAATTTATTACTTCCGTTATTATCCAAAATCATATTTTGCATATTTACGTTGCAGGGCATCAAGGGATGTAAAGTTTTCAAAAAAAATCGATTTTTTTTGCATTATACGGTGGTATAGACGGTTATAAAGATGCTGTTCATTTTTTGGGGCGAAATTTGAATATCGGTCGCTACAGCCTTTATTAGAGAAAGCGATTCGAGCGCCGCGCGCACTCGATACTTCAAACGCGTTTTTCCGTCGTTTTTCAAAACGGTGTACGCTTTCAAAGGACGAGTTTTCAGGCTAACTGTCTCAAATTTTGACACAACATTCTTCACGCCATTCTTTATCTTGCTATGGAAGCTTTTTTTAAATCTTCATATTTTTTTTAACGAAAAAATAGGCTAAATTCGATACTTTTTTTTTCAAACCGCCGCCATTTTGTCAATTCTGATTTCAAAAAACCTCCGTAGTGAGATAGGGGGCCGTCCATATATTACGTCATCGATTTTTGCTGATTTTCGACCCCCCCCCCCTACAATCATCCTATCGTCATTTCCTAATGACCCCCCCCTCTCGCAAAATTGACGTCATTACCAGTTTGGCAAAATTAAAACATTTGCGGATTTGAGAAAAATTGGGTAACATTAAAACATTTTGTTATAGAATCATCTTTTATTATTTTGTACTTTGGCAATGTTTATTAATATAATAATATTATTCTTCCCTATTCTTTAGTTTTCTTTGGATAGCTCCCACATTTTGTTATAGAATCATCTTTTATTATTTTGTACTTTGGCAATTTTCATTAATATAATAATATTATTATTCCCTATTCTTTAGTTTTCTTTGGATAGCTCCCACGGAGTTTTCACCCATTCTTGCAAATCCTGGATCACGGGTAATATCTCCGTATCCTCCCCATATTCATTTTGGCTCGATCGAACTATTTTCATAGGTACGCTGTTATTTGAAGTTCTCGAATATAATGTAGACAAACCTTATGTAATAAATAAATAAATAATGAGTTCAATAATTAATACCATTAGGTACTTGCAAAATATTTTTCATCATTCATGCGGGGAAACCACTCTAGTTGTACAATATACTATTGTACATTTTGAAAATTAACTGGTATCACAAGAATGACGTCAATTTCGAAACGCCCCCCCCCCCCCCCATCCATCATTTACCGTCATCCGCAGACGAACCTCCCCCCCCCCCAAATTTAGAATGACGTAATATATGGACGGCCCCTAGCGGCTTTTATACGGATTAATAATCCTTTTGCAAATTTTGTTGCAGACATTTACGGCCACAACTGTGTACACCGTGCGGAATCCTTTTTTTTTCAAGCGTTGAAAAAAATGTAAAAAAATAAAAATAAGCCTTTAAAAATGTATTTTCTGTTCTTCATGGGTGCTTTGATTTGACATAAAAACATCAGACTGATTAGCGTAGTTTAACCACCGAAAGGAACAAAATCGCGAAAATCATCTATTTTTCGACCCGTTACACTGTGAGGATCCCTTAAAGTAGTGCGCAATCTTGATTTCTATAGATTTTGTTTAAATTTACACCAGACATTGTTCATATCATTATGCATGTTTGAGTGAAATTTCAGAACAGTCGACTATTTAGATTGGGAGATAGTGGGTTTTAAAATTGCAACTTTGAACACTGCAGCGTCTGCATTGAAATTTAGACAGAATAATTTTCCGTAAAAAACATTTGTCCCCTCTAACAAGAAGACACGGCAACACCGCAAAACCGTATTGTTCAACATTTCGAGAAAAAAATAACGATCGAGTTCCTAGTCAAAAATTTTGTCGAAAAAAATATTTGCATTATAAATATTAATATTTTATATTGTTTATGTTATCTTCATTAACAAATAAAAGTGTTGGTTCGTTCATAACTAATTAAAAACTACGTTCGATAAAAAATTACGTCCAAATAAAAATTTGTGTTGCGGTATTATTTTAACTATGTTGCGCAAACTCACGTCATTGGATACGTGCAACGATGCGGTGTCGCCATGTCTGCTTATTACAGGGGACAAATATTTTTTTACGGATAATTATTCTGTCTAAATTTCAACGCAGACCCTGCAGTGTTGAAAGTTGCAATCTTAAAACCCATTATCTCCCAATCTAAATAGACGACTGTTCTGAAATTTCACTCAAACATGCATAATGATATCAACAATGTCTGGTTAAAATTTGAACAAAATCTATAGCAATCAAGATTGCGCGCTTATACTACCTTAAGGGATAACACCACTATACGATTTTAGAAAAAATCGTTTTTTTTTGCTTAAAAATACTTTCATGAATACGTTCATAAAAACAATATGCAATTGGTCCTGTAGCTGTTTTTTTAAGGTTCAATTATCGATTTTGCCGCAGCGCCTCAGACTTCTTTCAGTCGCCTCGTACAACTTTAAACGCGTTTTTATCGAAACCACTTTTTTCAAACTGGAAGGATGGATTACTCGAACACATTTGCATGGATCGATTTGAAACTTTGATAGCTTCACAATTACATTCTCTAGGGAGTAAGTAGCCATTTTTTTAAAATTAAATGTAATTTTTTTTTTAAACAATTTACTGCTTATTTTTGTGCAAAAAATCGATTTATTTCTTTCAAAGTGCGCAATTTTTCAAAATTTGAAGAAAAAAAAATCCCTACGTAGTCCCATAGCTAATAACATATAGATTATAATTTTTTTTCGTTTTTCTTCCAGGTGTGATACTTTACGAGAAATCCGTCCTCCCGTGAAGCTGTTTGTAAAAAACACGTTTTTCAAGATGGGCTCTGTCGCCGCCATTTTGTATGGAAATTACAATAAATTTTCTTTTTGTTATACTTTAATGTGTTAAATAAACCCTCTCGAAAGAAATCCTATTCATTCTTTCACACTCCCAAAATAAATTGTCAAAGTTAAGCCCTATTTTCTGCCGCTAGAGTGGTGTTATCCGTTTAAATAAGAATCCCAACAAAAATCTTTGCGTGATTTGCGCAGCTTAGATCTGCCGAAAGAAATTTGGGGAAGAAAGAAAAATCACTTTCGTTGCATCTGAGCGATGCAAACTTGAGCGTAATAAAAAAAAGGCCTGGTGAATTTTCCAATCGTCCTACCCCATCGGAGAAGAAAGAGTCGATCATGGCGACCGCCTTCTGGTAAATTTGTTCGTTTTCGTGATGCTGAAGGGCTTCGAGCTTGTCGAGACCGCCGACCTCCTCGATCATCATGGAGACGCGATCCACCTCGCCCATTTTTTCGGCCGCGTTCAATATGTTCGTCAGGCCGTCGAGCACGACCAGCACCGTTTTCCAATCCTTAGCCTCGAGGAGATTGCAGAATGGCGTCAGTACGCCGAGCTGAACGAGCTGCGCGAGTTGCTGTATCGTACCGCCCGAAGTCAAGTTCGTTACGGCCCAAGCTGCCTCCTTCTGCGACTTGAAGTCGCCCTGGATCGAAGATGTGACATAAAACAGTCGTGGACGTGAAAGTTAAGACGTTTGGAGCGTTAGCCACGATCCACGATTAAATTTGTAATATATATATATATATATATATATATATATATATATATATATATATATATATATATGTATGTATGTATGTATGTATATATATACACATACACGTTATTGTTTAGTTTATACTGTGTACGCATTTTTTATAAAAAATAGTTTAACGCACGCAATTTTACGTGCTGTTAGGTGGGCAAGACGTTCACGTCACGAGTTATGTAATTATTTTTGGCTATTTAACACCAAGTTAAACCATTTCTAACGGATTAACGCAAATATTTATAACATTTAGAAAAAGAAACGCCATCTTGCCCGTCGTGACCCATATACACTCAATACTACTGTGTCAAAAAAATAAGGTGACATTGTATTTATTTCAAAAATTCTTTATTTATTTTTCCAAATAAATTTCATCCCCTTCAAAGTAATCCCCTACCGATGCAATGCACTTATGCCAACGGATTTTCCAATCTTCGAAACACTGATTGTAGTCACTTTCCGGGATGGCCTTCAGTTCCGTCTTCGCTGCGGCTTTAATCTCCTCTATCGTATCAAAACGATGTCCCCGGAGCGATCTTTTGAGCTTGCTGAACAGCTAGAAGTCGCATGGCGCCAAAAACTCAACCCATATCGTTCCGCAACCACCGTATTCACCTGATCTGGCGCCGTGCGACTTCTGGGTGTTCAGCAAGCTCAAAAGATCGCTCCGGGCACACCGTTTTGATACGATAGAGGAGATTCAAGCCGCAGCGAAGACGGAACTGAAGGCCATCCCGGAAAGTGACTACAATCAGTGTTTCAAAGATTGGAAAATCCGTTGGCATAAGTGCATTGCATCGGGAAGGGATTACTTTGAAGGGGATGAAATTGATTTGGAAAAATAAATAAAGAATTTTCAAAATAAATACAATGTCACCTTATTTTTTGGACACAGTAGCGTGTGTGTGTATATATATATATATGTATATACACAAACACACGTTATTGTCTAGTTTATACTGTGTACGCATTTTTCATAAAAAATAGTTTAACGCACGCAATTTTACGTGCTGTTAGGTGGGCAAGACCCCTTTATTAATTACGTCACTAGTGATGTAATTTTTTTTGGCTATTTAGCACCAAGTTAAACCATTTCTAACGGATTAACGCAAACATTTATAACACTTAGAAAAAGAAACGCCATCTTGCCCGTCGTGACCCACATACATTCAATACTAGCTTTTCGCCCGCGGATTCGCTCGCGTAGCCTTGTGTTGAATGTTCCTTAAGGGGAGGTACCTGAGTAAACGGCGAGGAAAACCGGTAAACTTCGGGAATTTTTATCTCAAAAACTAACGTGTCGATTGGGTCCGGGTATTTTTTATTGGAAAATATGTGCATTGAGGTATGTTTAGGAATTTGGAAAAATAAATTCGTTGACTGGAAGCGATTGAAACGCGATTATCTCGAAACATAGTTTTCAAAGTCGGTGCCAGATGTATCTCGAAAACGGCTTGTCCGATGTGGTCCAAATTTGGATACAATATTCTTCGATAGTTTTTCTCGTTCGCCATGTAGGATTTTTTTGAAATTTTCATTTTTGACGGAATTGCGACCGTTTTAATTTAACATTCTTTTTTTTCGTTCGCAATTTCCGACGATTTTGGATTGCATACACGTTGCATAAAAAAGCAATGGTTCAATCAAATGAAAAACCCCTACGTGGCGAACGAGAAAAACTATCGAAGAATATTGTATGCAAATTTGGACAAAAACGGACAAGCCGTTTTCGAGATACATCTGGCGCCGACTTTGAAAACTATGTTTCGAGATAATCGCGTTTGAATCGCTTCCAGTCGACAAAAAATATCCGGATCCAATTGAAACATTAGTTTTTGAGGTATAATTCCCGAAGTTTACCAGTTTTTCTCGCCGTTTACTCAGGTACCTCCCCTTAATGAAATGTGCACCTGAAATGTTTCATTGAGGAACACGTAGAATTGTGTTGAAGAGCATTAATACTAAGTTTCAAGTAAATCTGAACAGATTTACTTGTAAAATACAAAAGTTTGTATTTTACCATACAAACTTTTCTACCCATTTTCCCCCTTAAAGATTGAATTTCCAAAAACGCTGACATTTCATTAATTGTGTCTAGGAGCAGTAGTACAAAGTTTCAAGTAACGTTGACGCGATTTTTTAAAGGTAATCCTATCGCCAGGCTTGAATCCATAGGATTTTCATTTTTTTTGTTGAGCTTCACTAAATATATCAATAATCGTCTCTGTAAAATTTCAGAGTCGGTTATCGACCTAATTGCAGCGAAAAAAAAAGATTAAAATTGCGTATTTTTGCGAAGGAATTCCGAGACGATATACAAAAACCCAATTTCCGGTCGCTACAAAAGTGTATATAATAGTGGGAATCCGTCAGATTCTTAAAAATAATCAGATTAACATACTTAACACTCATAGTAATGCAATGCTCTCAGAAAAAATCACGCTTATTGACCTAATTTTCATGTAATATCAAGTTTAATTTGAACTTCCGGTATTGGATTTATTACCACTTGCTACGATAAAGAGACGTGACAGCAAGGCAACAGCTGACTGTAGTCCTAACCTCATCTCCCTCATTTGAATTTCTACACATATTTCATTTTTTAACCGACACACTTCGCCGACACAAATTTTCCACGCTTTTCACCAGTCGTGGCCCGAACACAATGCTTTATATTTCCCGCACCTGACATTGTTTTGACAGATCGAGGTTGAAAAGCATGGAGGTTAAACTCGTCTGGTTGAGTAAAAAGAGACGAAGATAGAACCAATGTTGCCAAATATCAAACCTAGAAATACTGCGTGAATCGTTGGAATAACTATTTTTTCATTTTTCTAATTAAATCTGAACATTCATTAAACAGTATACACATTATTTGTTTTGAATATGTTAAAAATATAAATCGTACAAGTCTCAAACATGATCAGTGGTATGACTAGTGTGAAGCAATAGGATTACCTTAATTTTCCGTACAAATTTTGCCATCCCCTTTCGGTTAGGGGTTGAATTTCGAAAAACGCTAAAATACGCGTTTTATTAATTGTGTCGAAGAGCTTTAAAGCTAAGTTTCAAGTAAATCTTCTGACCAGATTTTTTTAATTTTACACAGAAAGTTTGCCACTCTCTTTCTCCTCTTAGGGGTTGAATTTCTAAAAACGCTGAAATACGTTTGTCATCAATTGTGTCAAAAAGCACGAATACAAAATTTCAAGTAGATCCGACCAGATTTTTGTAAATTTCCATACAAACATTGCCATCCCTTTTCTCCCCTTAAGGGTTGAATTTCGAAAAATCCCTTCTTAGTGGGTGCTTACGTCACAAAAGCAACCTACTGTCCAAATTTCACGTAATTAGCTTCAGCGGTTTTGGCTCGACGTTAATGAATCAGTTAGGAAATATTATTTTATAGGTTTAATTTGAACCATCAAGGTTTGAAGAAAAATTACGAATCATGATTGGCGAATGAAGAGCATTGCTGCCAACTTCAATGTCCGCGAAGTATTTCGGCAACACTCAATATTAAGGCAGGATTCTACTTTGAAACTTTGAAACTTTGAAATTGGATGAAAACACCCACCTGGAACACGTCGAAGGCATATTATATGGCCCAGGCATCGCTGATTGAGGGTAAGATAATTTTTTCTACGATTTATCACTCACCAAAACTTTAAACGCGTTTTTCTCGAAACGACATTTTCAAGTACCGTGGTCGTGATAACTCAAAAAGTACTGAACCGATCCTTATGAAATTTGGAACACATATTCTATATGTGTGTACCAACCGACCTAACTACAATCAACTTAAAATTTTGATTAGAACTATTTTTTATTGCAAAAAAAGACCCAAAAAACGCATTTTTTTTCGTATTTTAGCCGCCATTTTGTTAATTTTGCACGTATATAAAATATTCTAGTTAGGTCGGTTCCTGAAGACATACTGAACATGAAACTATTTGATTTTTTTGTTTCAGACCATCCGTCGGGAAGATTTCACGACCACGGCAACGGTACCTGCTTTTCGAGGCGTTGGCTTTAAACATATTTTACGTGTACAAAAAATGAATAAAATACATTTAAAAATTTTTTTTTATGTACTTAAAGAGTGTATTTATTGAACAGTTTAAACCCCATATCGATATCTTTAATGGCATTCTCAGAAAAAATTCACGAAAATAGTGTTTTTTTTCATGGTTTCAAAGTAGAATCCTGCCTTAATCAATGGTAATAATGATAAATAATCCTTTGAAAGATATAAATAGGCACTATTACAAATGACTCAAAATTTCATTCGGAGTTGTATAAAACATTCGCTGACGCAGTGTTTTCATAATAATCGTCGATAATGTTATGCTTTTTCACGTTAGCAGTAATACAAAAATTTCTCTTATTTACGCAATAAAAATATAAAAATGCATAATATTGTTGTTTAATTAATTCGAATAGAGAACTAACAATGAGCGAGTAGGTTTTGGAAACTGAAGCACCGTTTCTTACCGATTCCAGTACTTTGATGAGAGGCGGCAACAGATCGGCGTCGATGACGTGCTGTATCTGGCCGGTATTGCCAGCGGTAATGTTGCTGATGGTCCAGGAGGCCTCCTTGACGATATTGAGCTTCGGGTGTTCGAGCAACATCCGCAGATTTGGCAAACCGTCGCACGCTATTATCGCGTCCGTCTGATAATCGTTTCCGGTCGCGATATTACCGACGGCGCGGAGTGCAGGCGTCAGAACCAAGACTTCCGGTACGCGAAGCAACGAGACGAGTTTCGGCACAACGTTGGACTCGACTACGGCTCGGATTTTCTCGTTGGTGCCGTCGGTCAAGTACGAAAGTGCCCAGCAAGCGTCGGCTTTGAATGGAGCGAAACACGAAATAACGTACACGTGAAATGGCGTCATTCGTTACCGCTTTTGATGTTTAGCCAAATGAATTTAAACATACCGAGGATATCGTCGTCGTCGCTGTTCAAGAGACGATTCAACGCCGGCAACGCACATTTTACCGCTTCGAAGGGCGGCGGTGGATTTTTGTTGCGGCACAAATTCGATATTGTCCATACGATGTTTCGCGTGAAAGTCACCTTCGAACAATAGTTTTTCGTTACGCAATCGGAGCGTGAAGATTAACGGGAGGTGCCTGAGTAAACGGCGAGAAAAACAGGAAAACTTCGGGAATTTTTATCTCAAAAATTAATGTTTCGATTGGATCCGGGTTTTTTTTTAATTGGAAAATATGTACGCTTCCAGTCAACGAATTTATTTTTAAAAATTCCTAAACATACCTCAACGTACATATTTTCCAATAAAAAAATCCTGATCAAATCGAAACATTAGTTTTTGAGATAAAAATTCCCGAAGTTTACCGGTTTTTCTCGCCGTTTACTCAGGCACCCCCCCTTAAAGTAGAAAAGGAGTCGGGAATGGTCTCGATTTTCGTGTTGGGAAGAAGTCTCGCTTCCTTTGGGCTGACGAATGAATGTTTAAACGTACCGGAGTGTCGGGCTTGATGAGATCTATCAGGAGGGGCATGCAGCCAAGACTGAGCACGAGGTCTCGCGCCGTTGGCCCGTCACCGGCAATGTTGCCCAGGGCCCATATAGCCTGCTCGGCGACGTTCATCGCCGGTGACTTCAGCAACTCTATCAGCTTCGGTACAGCGCCATGCTTGATCACGACGTTCGTCTGTTCCGAGGTACCGGAAGCTACGTTGGTCAGGGCCCAGGATGCCTCGAATTGCAGAGCAGGACTGCGAAGAACGAATAAAAAAAAATTTGTCGTTGTTTCTGGTTTTATGGAAGGAATCTTCATCTTAAGGGGGTCGTCTAGTGTGTCAGATCAAAAGAAGAGAAAACGGCCTTGCATGACTTCCTTTAAGAAAAGAAAGGTGTACCTAGGGTCCAGGCATAACACATTGATGGTGAGACCATTTCTTTATTACGAATTATATACAACAACTTTCAAACGCGTTTTTCTCAAAACACGATTTTTTCAAACTGCTGCCATGTTATCTCAAAAACTATTTGATTGATTCTGCTCAAATTTATACAGCATCTTTAGTACATATATAACTACAAGTTGAACGAAAATAATTAAGGGGAGATATATACCGATAGTCGAAAAAAATCGAATTTAGAAGCTATGAACATTCCGTCGACTGTAGAAGACCTACACTAGGGGTCTGGTATCGGTGATTCCATGTAAGTTGACAAATTTCATGATTTATTCATTCCCAAATTTTCAAACGCGTTTTTCTCAAAACCACGTTTTTCAAATTGGTACCCAAAATTTCTCGAAAATCAATGAACCGATTGCCTTGAGGTTTTTTGTGGTTATTCTATGCACCATTATTTAGTACTTGTCATAAGATTTTTTTTCCGTTACTTAGTTTTTGTTTTATAGGCAAAATAATAACTAATGTTTGGCCCAAAATCACTATTCATGTTCAAACGTCCTCCATTTTGTCATAAATCGCTATTTTCAAAATCGGCTATGACAAGTACTAGATTATAGTATCTACTTTCATAATCGTTATGGTTTTTTTTTACAGATGATTTTTGAAGAAACGCCAGTGGGTAACGTATACGCAGATTTTTTTACGACGCTCCAAGGATCATACAACATCCTTGTATATTTTTGATATTTTTAAATAAAGAAAATTAAACATATTTTTGAATGTATATACTTTTAGATAATTAAAACCCCAATCCGAAATTTCAAATAGTTTTCCTTGAACAAATTCACAAAAATGACCCTTTTTCCGGCTCCTAGGTGTATATCTCCCCTTAAGATTGCTTCGTTAGTTTTTTTTTAACAGCTATTAACCCCAAAAAAATACGAAAAATGGATTTTTTTTTCTAAAGCGTAAAAAAAGTTTTTTTCTGGAATTCTAACTTTATTTTAGTTCCATGTAGAGCCTCAAGTCTCACGATTAAAATTGCGTTTGGTTTTTTTTTTATTTCAGATAAGCAGAACGGCCAGAATCATGGCAGCAGCGAAGCACCTCTTTTTATATATATGTTCTTTTTGGGCAGTGTATCTCCGACTATATCCTATATGACTTCGAAAAATTCACAAACTTTGTTTTCATGTTAATGAAAATGATATACAATTTATAAATTATGATATTTTAATGGTTTGTCCAAAAAAAAAAAATCCCCAACAAGCATTAAAAAATGGCCTTCACACTAGACGACCGCCTTAAAGGGGTTAGGCTACTGTGAAAATGAACAACACTCGTTCGGTGCTTCCTGCAACTCAAATTGAAGATGAAGGTTCAACGTACGGTGCAGGAATAGTAGATTGATGGTAAACTTATGATTACAACTGCTAGTTGTAATCATAAGTTTACCTTATTCCTTCCTTGACACACTGGGTCACTTTGACCCGGACGAATTTCAAATAAAATACTCACTTTATCAAAATCAAAAGTTTTCAATAATTGTTTACAACAATTCAATTTTATACTTCCCGAATTTTAATTATGCAGATATACTGGAGGCCGTCCATAAATTACGTAATTTTAAAATAAGGGAGGGTCTGGTCGTCGGATGACGGTAAACGATAATTGGATCATGGCGATAGGATGATTTCGGAGGAGGGGGGGGGGGGATCAGCAAAAATCGATGACGTAATATATGGACGGCCCCTTAAGAAATGTTCAAAGTGTATCCCGGATTCTTTTTCAATAAAAACCGACGGAAGGGTTGTTAAGGGCAAGTGGATGAAGTACTGTCCGGGTCAAATTGACCCAGCGTGTCAAAGCCGTGGCCAAATATAAGTGTCTCAAGGAAGGGTTAAACGCGTTTTTCTCAAAAACCGTTTTTCAAAACGGTGTACATGATTTCTTGGTATCTGATGAACGGCTTGACTCCAATTTTGGTACACTCGTTCAGTGTAATAGTACTTTAGTCTTGACCGACGTTTTTCTTCTCAACATTTTTTTTCATTAGTTACTAACCATAATATAATTTCTCCTCGAAGAATGTGAAGAAAAATTCAACATTTTTTTATCAGATGATTGAAAAACGATGACAAAAGAAAACTCGGTAAAGTCTCAGCCAATATTATCTATTTTAAGAGAAAACTCGTTCTTTTGTTTGTTTCAGATCAACCCGGTGGCCGAAATCAAGTACACCGTTGAGCACTTCACGTTCAGCGGACCTTCACCAGATTGTTTATAACTTATGTAATAATTATTATTTTACGAAAATTGGTATACAACTTTGTTAATGTACGTACAAATCGATGTTCAAACGATGTTTAGTTAATCATGTTACTTGTTCCTTCAAAATTAATTTTTGTTTCAATAACGTTGATTTTCGGGTCGTCACAGCAGCCTAACCAAGGCTTGCAATTCGGATATCCGTCAATTTTTTTAATCCGTATAATGAAGGCAACTCAATGTGGATAATTCGGATAATGTGGATAGTAAAATTCATTGAATTACTTAAAATTCATTAAATTCATTAATTATTTGACCATGGAACTAACTATAGTAAAACAACAATTTCGGCATTGTGTGCAGTTAGTACACGTAGCTAACGAGTAATCTTAAGGGGAGGGTAGGGGTTTGCACTTTTAAAAAATTGATTTTTTTGTCTTTTCTTATAGTTAAACATTTCAAGAATATAATCCTAAAATTTCAAGTCAATCAGAGCAAAACTCTCGGAGTTATTGACTATTTAGTCGCACTCCTCTAACACTGTAGCTTCGACTTCTCTAAACGTCAAACGCGTTATTCTCGAAACCACTTTTTCAAAGTCCGTGTTCACTGCCATTTGAAAACTACATGACCGATTTATTTCAAACTTGGTACACACTTTCTACATATAAAACACTTCCCCCAACGGTTAGAGATTTTTTTTACATTGAGGGGCTTTTCCACCCCAAAATGGCGGAATTTTTCGTGAAAAATAGCACTTCTCACTTTACATGACCACCAAAAATTTAGAAATGAAAAAAAAATTATCAAAGACCGCTGGGGGGAGGATTTGATGATACTTTGACTGAATTTCAATGGTACTTGATTTCAGATAATTTCTAGCTGAGATACAGTGAACATCGCAAATCGTGTTTTTCCAAAGGCGTTCTTGGAAAAGCTTTGTCACCGGCTTGTTTGCGGATATTTTCGCGGACAAATTTCACGGAATGTTCTCGAAATGACACTTAACAATGTACAAAAGGTTTCAATAAATTTACTCTATCCATATAGATGAAAAAAATTCGCAAAAAAGTGTTTTTTTCTCACGCTGAAACCCCTACCCCCCCCCCTTAATTTCAAACATGTTTTGTTTTCTCTATTCTTAATATTTTGTGTGACGCATTCAATGGTAACTCATCAAGAAAATCGCGCGCAGAAAATTTGAAATGTATGAGTCTATGTGAATCAAGTCCGAAATACATATGATATATGATTGTGATTTAAGTATATGATTGTTTTTAGTTTTTGTCTCACAAGCGAGAATGGTCAATTTTTTAATCTTAGTATAACGAAGTTTTAGGTTTTTTTTTTAAATTTTGTTTGATATTTTATTATTTCATTATTACTATGGGGCCGTCCATATATTACCTCATCGATTTTTGCTGATTTTCGACCCCCCCCCCTACAATCATCCTATCGTCATTTCCTAATGACCCCCCCTCTCGTAAAACTGACGTCATTACCTGTTTGGCAAAATTAAAACATTTGCGGATTTGAGAAAAATTGGGTAACATTAAAACATTTTGTTATAGAGTCACCTTTTATTATTTTGTACTTTGGCAATGTTTATTAATACAATAATATTATTCTTCCCTATTCTTTAGTTTTCTTTGGATAGCTCCCACATTTTGTTATAGAATCATCTTTTATTATTTTGTACTTTGGCAATTTTCATTAATATAATAATATTATTCTTCCCTATTCTTTAGTTTTCTTTGGATAGCTCCCACGGAGTTTTCCCCCATTCTTGCAAATCCTGGATCACGGGTTATATCTCCGTATCCTCCCCATATTCATTTTGGCTCGATCGAACTATTTTCATAGGTACGCTGTTATTTGAAGTTCTCGAATATAATGTAGACAAACCTTATGTAATAAATAAATAAATAATGAGTTCAATAATTAATACCATTAGGTACTTGCAAAATATTTGTCATCACTCATGCGGGGAAACCACTCTAGTTGTACAATATACTATTGTACATTTTGAAGTAACTGGTATCACAAGAATGACGTCAATTTTGAAACCCCCCCCCCCCTCATCCATCATTTACCGTCATCCGCAGACGAACCTCCCCCCCCAAATTTAGAATGACGTAATATATGGACGGCCCCTATGATAATCAGTTTAAGTTTTAGAGGAAAAAGGTGCCTGTTTCCAATGATTCATATTTTATTTTAATATTTTATGGTAAATAGTAGCATACTATTATGTTCGACCATTTTGCGATATTGAAAATGTTTATGTCGTACATTAACTCTATATTATAGAGAAAAAAATTGGTTTAATTTTAATAAATATGAATGACTACTTTTAACGGATTTCCTGTTTTTTTTTTCTTAAAAATTATCCGAATTATCGGAAAAATCCGGATAGTAAGGTACACTCCTATCCATATTATCCGGATACGGAAAATTGACGGATAATGCAAGCCCTAAGCCCAACGCCGATATGAACGGGTATTTTTTTTTTTTTTCATAAATTAGTCACCGACAAATTCTTTTTCTTTTCAAGAATCGACAACTCAGGATCGATAGACACGCGAAAAATGCTAATGCACAAACGAAGGCTTCGTACTTGTGATGATAGCTCAAGAACTCTATGCAACGAGGAACAATTCCCTGTTTGACCATAGCGTCGATCGGGGGATTTTTCTCCTGGCTGAGCATTTTCCTGCACGCCTGGGTAGCTCTCAGTTGTACAGTCTCGTCGCTGGAGCCCATTCCCGATATCATCTCCTCCATCGACATGTTGATCGGCGACTTTTGACTCTCCGGCGATTGTACGATCTCATCGTCTATGGTGAGATTGCGCCTCTTCAGTATCTGGTCGTCTCTACGAGCTTTCCGCAGCTCCACCGACACCTCGTTCCTCCTTCTACGAGCGTCCTGAAAAACAAACGTCGTTATATTTTCGTTTACTTTTCGGCCGACTAGTTTCCACGCTCGGCTGCGCTCGTCTACTCACGTCGTGTTTCATGTTGTTCTTGAACTTGGCCATGCGGCTGTTGTGTACTGCCTCCGGCGCGGGCATTTTCGCTGGAAAGAAAAGGAACGATCGTCGCGTAAATTTACATTGCCCCGGGGACTCGAGGACTCCGGTTTATGGCCTACTGACGCAACAGACGCAACGTCATTGACGTTTTCTCCATGAGAAAACATGCCGAGTCTTCTGATTTGGAGCCTTCTATTCGGGCTGAATAGATAGTACCTGCACTGGGCTTTTTAACGCAGAAACGCGATATACGGAGCGTGCAAAAAAGATTGAGCAGCGATTCGGTAACGATTGTGCTCGTTGAGGCGCTTGGCTACAGTAACGGGTATAAAATCATGTGCGAATTTAACAATTTTTTTTCGTATGAAAAAGTCAGTCATGAAATCAATTACACATCTATTTAGTATGAATATCGAGCTGTTAGAAAATATATATGTTTTTTTTTCGATGTACAAAATAGCCGACTACTCGAAACTTCTCGAAACAGCTTTTTTCCAACTGGCGTGACAAATAACTTCAACAATATTCACTCAATTTACTTCAAATTTAAAAGTTTTGTTCCTAATTGCATTTCGCAGATAAGTACGTACGGAATTTCTGAGCAATCAAAAACTTTCCATTTTATGAGCAGTTATAACGAAATTTTTCACTGAAAATTCACTTCTTAAGTTCAAATACCTCCAACTTTTGAATAAAACAATATTTTTTCAATTCCGTACGTACTTCTCTAGGTATTCTAATGTAGATCGACGAGAATTTTTGTTTTTTGTTCTAGGAAAAAAAATTGTGGATGCTAGATGTCACGCCGCGGAGTGCCTAAAAAAAAGATAACAAAAGAAAATATTAGTAGTCGGCCATTTTGTACATAGAAAAAAAAAATGTATATATTATCTAACAGCTTGATATTCATACTAAATATATGTGTAATTGATTTTATGAGTGAATCACATTTTCATACGAAAAAAATGGTTAATTTCACACATGATTTTATACCCGTCTTTGGCCTGAGGCCTTAAGGAGAGATATACACCTAGATGGTCGAGGTCGAGGATTTAAAAGCTATGAACATTCCGTTGACCATAGAAGATCTATGGTCAACGGAATGTTGGTCATGTAAGTTGACAAATTTTATGATTTATTCATTCCCAAATTTTCAAACGCGTTTTTCTTAAAACCACGTTTTTCAAATCGGTACCCAAAATTTCTCGAAAACCAATGAACCGATTGGCTTGAGGTTTTTTGTGGTTATTCTATACACCATTATCTAGTACTTGTCATAGGATTTTTTTTTCGGTTACTTAGTTTTTGTTTTATAGGCAAAATAATAACTAATTTTTGGCCCAAAAATCACTATTTATGTTCAAACGTCCGCCATTTTGTCATAAATCGATATTTTCATAATCGGCTATGACAAGTACTAGATTATAGTATCTAATTTAATAACCCTTTTGGTTTTTTTTTCAGATGATTTTTGAAGAAACGCCAGTGGGTACCGTATACGCAGATTTTTTTACGATGCTGCAAGGATCATACAATATCCTTGTATATTTTTGATATTTTTAAATTGAGAAAATGAAACATATTTTTGAATGTATATACTTTTAGATAATTAAAACCCCGATCCGAAATTTCAAATAGTTTTCCTTGAAAAAATTCACAAAAATTACCTTTTTTTCCGGCTCCTAGGTGTATATCTCCCCTTAAGGTATTTATTTTACGGAGGGGCTATTTTGCAGAGCCCTTTTGCATCATTGGTAAACTACAGCGGCGCTTAATATAAATAAGTCACTATCAATTATCATACCCAACGATGGACTAGAATGAAAAAATTCGCGCAAATTTAGTGGATTTAGACATTGTTACATTTTCTCTGCAAAGTCGCAGCTAGAAAAATTCTTCTGCTAATGACATTTCTCTCAGTTTTATCATTAATATTTTCTTCAAACATTCGCGGACATTATTTAATCTATTAAGCACTTTATGGAGATAATTATTACCTCCATTAAACGCGATATAAATGAGACCAATTTTAGAGACGTAATTATTCGTTAAAAGTTCCGTAACTTGGCTCGAAATTTTACTATCATTCTGAGATGTATTTTTACTTCATTATCGACGTAAATCAGTTGATAGTTAAATATTCGGGTCCGTGAAAGAAATATCCTAACGGCATGTAAAAATCAACATAACCTCAAAAGTGTTCCAAAGCTGTTTTCCCAAAATGAGTATGTTTTTAAGGAAAAACAAAGAACCAAACCCTGGAGAATTTGCAGACGAAGAGCTTGACGATTCAATTTTGACGTGAATATCGTTAATTTTTTAGGAATCCCCGGTCAAAAATTTCAGTTCAGCGCAAATTCGGAACAGTCGACATTGACGGTGTTTCAGTTTGTATCTTTGAAACGCAACGAAAGTTCTTTTTCACACTTTATTTTTCATATTTTTCATAATACATCTCTTTTTCAAGATTTATAATGTAGATTGCTAAACAAATATCTTTAAAAATGGTTAAAGGATTTTTGTAGGCCTAATTCACCAAAAGAAATGAGCCATTCAGAAATATTAATTTTCGTTGCGTTCCAACGATGCAAACTTCAACCTCATCGAAATTGATTGAAATCCTATACGAGACTTTTTACGATGAAATTAACGGTGACCTTGGTCAGATTTTGAGCCAATTTTTCGGAATTTTCGGTCACGTAAAATCCACATAAACAATTTTCCAAAACAAAAAAAATTTCTCTGCCATTTACAACCGATGAAAGACGAACGAGCGTGTAGAATTGGACATTTATATTGAATATGGAGTAGTTGAAAATTGCAATGAACGTGTAAATATTCGAAATTCCAAGGAAATCCAAAATAGGATTTTCCTCGGATCCTACGTAGGACTGGTTTCCATAAATTAGTCAGCTCGGATCTTTGATCATTGAAACGCGTAATTGTCTTTATTCTCGCAATCCGCACGCTCCATCTTGTTTACTTTCTTTCGTCCGCTTTCGGTTAAATGTGCCGAGAGAGAAGTTTCTGGATATCAAGAATCGTGTGCGTATTCGCGTATCACGGAAGGTTTTCCCGAGGGCCAAGTTTTTCCATTGTGAGATTTAACCTCGTTGGTCGCTCGAAGTTCGCGAAATTCACGAAACTACGTCGTTCGGGAAAGTCCGTTGGCGAAAGTAGAAGAAAAAAAAAACGAGACGCGACGAACGTCCGATGGAATTAACCGAAAATGCGTGACGAAATGTAATGACGCGTACGAACGATTGTCCGATCTTCGGAATGTTCCGTAACGGTCGAATCACCGGAGTACGCGAGACAAAGCGAAATAACGCGTACGAACGTACAATTACGATGTTAAGAGTCGTCGGTTTTTGGCATTCTTACCTCCGAGATGCGACGGCGTCTGATCGTAAAAGAGTGAGGTTAAGCCGCGTCGTTGCTCCGTCGGCGGTTCTTTTAATCGATAAATTATCGAGAAACGAGTTATTTAAAACGTGAAGAAAATCGCGACCAGCGCGACTAATGGCAGACAATTGCACGAAATTGGATTCTCTCCTTTCTCCGTGGATATTCTCTCCGTTCTCCTCGGCTGGACTGTCCTCGCTGATATTCGCTTATTTCTGACCTTCGCAACCTGTTGAACTGTGGAAAAAAAGGCTGGCAGCACGGTCTATCAATCTGATTCGCAGATTGACTCGTAACCGTTTTCTCATTGGCTCGCGTCGCCTTGACGACCAGACCATTGGACGGCTCTCCTCCAACGTTTTAATCATTCGAAATTCAAACGAAACGATCGCTTCCGAGCAAATTGCAAGGCCCTTTTTTACGAGATTTCATTTAACTTGACTTTCTGTGAGATGTGAAACGGAAAATCGATATTTAACTCACCTCTCGACTACTTAGAGCGCTGAAATTTTGCAAACATGCATCTAAAAAGTGACAATGCATGATTCACCTTAGAAAAAGAATATCCATGAAATGTTCAACTTTTCATGTAAAATTAGCGATATCTAATCATCCATATAAAATCTCACTTACCCATACAAACAAATTCGTAGCCGACTGTGTTTGTACGTGAAAAGTGCATATGCAGCAATTTTAGTCAAAATTCAATTCTAATTACAGTCTATGTTATTTTTTACAAGCATTCCATGTTCCTAACCTACAAACTCGTAAACTAGTAAACTACTAGTAACATCAATTAAAGACTAGAAAGTCGAAAATAATTTACATGTAAAAAAATATTTTAAAAACAAGCTTTTATTTAATGTACTAAAGGGTAGAAAATAATTTTTTTTACCAAGTCACCTATATGTTACTATAAATAAAAGCTTGCGGCGTTCAAAATTTAGACGTATAATCTTTAATTTACATAAATCCGTTAGGAAATCAACTGTATTTAATTTACTGTAAAACAACCTTAGATTTCTTAAATAACAATCCTGAAACTGAATATAAACGTGTGATGATAATTTCTCGAATTACTATTGTGCCAAATTGAATACGGTTAATGAAACTGAATTGATCAAGTTTATTAAACATTTAAAAAGGTAAGCGCCCCAAGTCATTATTTATAGTCACATATAGGTGACTCGGTAAAAAAAAAATTGTTTCTACTTTTTAGTACATTGAATAAAAGCTTGTTTTTTTTCAATATTTTTTTAACATATAAATTTTCCTTTCGTTAGACGGCTAAAGAATTTTTTTTCGTCAAAGACGTAAGAACGCCCGATTCTATCAGCCCGAATAACTTTTCGGGCTATTTGTGTCAGATGGTGATAGATTTTTAAGATTCGATATATTTAAAAAGCGATCTCACCGTATAGCACTTCCGCAACTCCGTGGCCTTCCACCGTTTGAACTCCCAACGAAAATGAGGTGACCATCTTTTTTAAGGGGTTAGGCTACTGTCAAAATGACGAATACTCGTTCACCGCTCGAGGCAACTCAAATTAAAGGGGAAGGTCCAGCATATTGTGTAGGAATCGCAGATTGAAGGTAAACTTATACAACCAAATGCTGGTAAAACTTTAATCGTGTTTTTCTCGAAAATATGTTTTTCAAAACGGTGTACACGATTTCTCGACACCTAATGAACGGATTGACTTAAAATTTGGTACACTTATTCAGTGTAATAGTAGTTTAGTCTTGACCGAAGTTTTTCTTCTTAACGATTTTTTTTCATTAGTTATTAACAATAATCATAGCATTTTTCCTCGAAAAATCTAAAAAAACAATTCAAATTTTTTGTTTATGATTGAAACACGATAACAAAAATAAGCTCGGCCAAGTCTTAGCCAATATGATATATTTTGATAAAAAAAACTTGTCTGTTTGTTTCAGACTAACCGAGTGGCCAAAATCATGTACACCGTTGAGCCCCTCACGTTCAAAGGTCCTTCACAAGATTCATCATAATTTTAAAATCCCTTTAATTATAAATATTTTTTTCATAATTTAAAACTTCTTTAAATATAAATATTTTTTAATTTATACATACAAAATAATAAATATTTTTTATTTATAATTAGAGAAGTTATAATTTTACTTTAAATTATAATTTTAAACTTCTTTAGATATAAATATTTTGTAATGAAAATCGTTATACAGCTTTGTTAATGTACATACAAATAAATGTCCAAACGATTGTTCAATAATTTTACGTATCCCTTCAAAATGAATTCTTCAACATTTTTCAAAATTGATCATCGGGTCGTCACAGTAGACCAACTCCGTAAGTAATGTTCGTGAATGCAAATAACATAAAATTAATTAATCATTTACATATTCAGGCAACGAAAAATGTTAGGTAGCGAGTTTTTACTAACCTTCCATGCTTCATTGAGGCGAAGTTTTGGCCAAAAAGCATGTTTTTTTTCTCGGCATTCAAATGGAATTATGTTCAATGAGTTCCAAAACGCTGAAATTTATCCTTTTTTGTGTTCGCTTGATGATTGTAATGAAATATTGGATGGGCGATATATTTAGGTACAACGCCAAAGGAGCCTGTATAAATCTTCGACTATGCATTTTTATTCGGATATTACAAAAACGACTTTTATAGCGCATTTTTTTTTTATTCACCAGGGTCTACCGGGATCTGTCAGTTTGTCTATTATTGTAATTTCCCCCTTTGTTTTTCTTCAAATTTCCACTTTAAACGCAATCTCAACGATTTTTGATTGCTCGCACTGGTTTCGTTTGCGCAACTGATTAAATTCGAACACAGTTTCAAATTTCCCGCCCTCTCTTTCACAGTTCTTTCCTTTATCGTTTTTAAAAAATGAATTCGTTTCCCGCCGTCAAAGACCCGCCATGATGCTTCGCGCATACCGGAAGTACGAGAGCGCGCGTTTGCGAACGCGGTGAAGAAAGGAAAATGAAGAAAATGACCGTCAGATCCGGATAAGACCCTCGTCGATAAATCTACAAAATCTCGGTCAGTTTTTTTTCTTCTTCTTTCCTTGAGGATGAGGAACTTCCATAAAATACGGACCCCAGATTCATACACATAATATACATACGCAGCACATTCTTACATTACATAATTGTTTCGCGGATAAACATTCGTCCCGGACTATTTTTAATTTTCATTTCCATGTACTTCATCGTCGCGGCTTCGTCATATTATTCCCCCCCCCTTCATTTCTTCACCTAAGATTACGTTTTTTCTTTCTTCCTTGAAATGATTAATCTGCGTGTAAGGTATGTGTGTACGTTTGTTTTTCCTCTCTTAGTAACGCTTTTAGTACAAACGAGCGCCGTTAATGGCGCACCTCTCGCTGGCGCGCGCGCACTTTTCACTCTTCGTCGTTTCTCCCGCTCTTTTTTTTTGTATATTTTATTTTCTTTATATAATAATAATCGTCCAATATCGTTTTTTTTTCTTCTCCATAATAATTATACTTTACAAGTGGTTACCTAATAATTGTTTCAAGATAGTGCCCGACCTACGGGAAGGGTTCTTTACCTTCGTTTTATTTTCTTTTTCTTCATTTCTCGTTTTACTTTATCGTTATAATAAATATGTACGCTACATATGCAGTTTTAATGGTAGATGCATATTTTCTTTTTTTAGAATTTGGTACTCTCGAACTGACACGTGGTCATTCAATCACTCGGATAAATCTTCTTTTCTCTCGCTTCATTCACGCACTAAATCATATAACTCTCTCGTTCTCTCTCTCTCTCTCTCTCACTTTCTCGCATTTCCGTCCTCGTCAATGTCAATTATATATATATATATATATATATATATATATATATATATATATATATATAATTGTTTTTATTTTGCAGCAATTTATTACGTGGTAATAGTTTTAATGTGTATCGTGTAGCTTCCCTTTCGATTTACTTCTTTTTTACGTCTTTTCTTCTTCGTCTTTCGCTCCTTCGTCAACATACTTCCTATTTACGATTACAGTTTTTTCCGCGTTATTTCTGCACCGCTCGCGATCGTTTTTCTCAATTATTGTGAACGGGTGCGTAGTTACCGAGGGCAGTGAGGCTCCAAAAGAAGAAGGTATGAATCTCGATCCCAACGATTTCTTCACGATCACACGTACATATACACGCGTGTTTGTTTATCTGTGTGCGTAGGCGTAAACAATACACAATATTCGATATTCGAAAACAACACGGCTGAAACTTTGCACACGAGTATATGGAGTGCTTGTCTACCTTCAACTTTATACATGGCCGCGGTACGGGAAGTGGCGACGCCGCGTACTAAAAAAAAGTCTCGTAAAGCGTTCACGGACGCGGGCGTCTGTTTTTTTTGTTCGTTCAATTAATCTTAATATCAATATCGTGAATATTCACTATTGTATTTGTATATACACGTGTGTATACGCATATGTATATGTACATACGATCGGAGAAACGTGGGTTTTGCGATTGTACCTCCGCCATTTTGTCGTCCTCGCGACTCGGTAGCCATTACGATGTTCATCGTTTCATCGGCAATAATGACAACGATAATAATTATATCAACATTAACAATGACAATAGTAATAATGAAAATGATAATGATGACAATAACGCCAACGAAATTCGTAATTATATCGAAGTAGGTTGCAATGATAATGGCGATAAATACATCGTCGATCCTTAATTATACTCTCGAGTGCGAAAAAAGTGTGAGTGTATAATATAGCTGGTAATTTATCATTAAGGTGTCCTTCCCCCATTTTTCGCCTCCTGCTAAGTACAACATACTTAGAGTACTTAAAGTTACTTTATATTGCGATTCTCTTAACGTACAGTGCTGCGTGTCTCGGTACTCCGGTTCTGTCCTTTTATCTTCGTCATTGCAGATGTGTGTGTGTGTGTGTGTGTGTGTGTGTGTGTGTGTGTATAGTGCGTGTGTGTGTATGTATAAATGCGACGTATATATAGTTAAATGTTTATCTAATCGTGTATAGAGATATTATTAATTAACGACGCTTTATTTAATAATATCCTTTCCTTGATCGCAATTCGTGCCTGTGAGTGTTTATGTTTTAATCGTGCCATTGTCATTTTGTTTTTTTTTTTTACATTTCACTCGTACTTTTGCGGCCCTTGGGTTGTTTTTTCCTCCGTTGGTTTGTCGCATTTGCGCATTGATCAACTGTGTCAGTGTGAATGCGTAGGTGGGTATGTGAGTGTGTGTATGGATTCAAGGGGTTAGACTACTGTGAAGATATTTCGAAAAATCGATAGTCCCTTGAGGGGACTCGAACTGAAGAGGAAGGTCCATCATATTGTTAATCCACGAAAAAACTGCCATGATGCAAAAATGCTGTTTTGAGATATAAATGCCATAAAATAAAAAAAGTTTAATAAATTTCACAATGAATAAAACCATTACAGGCTAATTTAGATAAATATTGACACCGCAGTGGCGTCACGAATGTGAAAAAAAAACTTTAATGCGCGGCTGTAAAAACAGCATTTATTGTGTGGCAGTTTATAATGGATGTGCAATATGAGCAGGAATCACAGATTGAAGGTAAACTTATGATCACAACGATGAAACTACTAGTAAAATGTTAAATGCATTTTCTTCAAAACGGTGTACACGATTACTCCGCATCTAATAGATGGATTAATATGAAAATTGCTACACTTATTCAGTGTAATAGTAGTTTAGTCGTGACCGACGTTTTTCGTCTTAACATTCTTTTTTCATCATTTATTAACAACAATAAAGACGTTTTTCCTCGAAAAGTCGAGAAAAAAATTCACACTTTTTTTTTGATGATTCAAACACGATAACAAAAAAAAGTTCGGTCAAGTCTTAGCCAATGGCATCTACTTTGAGAAGAAATCTCGTTTTTTTGCGTCAGATCAACCAGATGGCGAAAATCAAGTACACCGTCATGTCCCTTACGTTCAAAGGTCCTTCACGAGGTTGTGACTTCTTCAATGATTAATATTTTTCACTGAGATTTCGTGCACGACTTTGTTAATGTATATACAAATAAATGTCCAAAGGACTTTTCGATCATCTTATATTTTCAAAATTAATTTGTTTGACGTTTGGATGATCACAGTAGGCCTAACCCCTTATTAGTGGTGGCTAGATCGAATGTACGGACCGTTTGCCGAATTTTGGTTATTTTTACACCGTCGAATGATTTTTACGTACATATACATATGTAAATATATATATATAGTACATGAGATATCGGGAGCAAGTTTTATCCTACGACATATTTGGAGTCTGAATCCGATGGCATTTTCGGTTTTTTTTCCGCGATCCTCTCCCTCCCCCACTGTTTCCCCGTGTCTTATACCCAGGAGCTTTTCGTCCCGCACTGATTGACTAGAACGTATAATAATATGAAGTTGGCAGTTTTCGTTAACGTGATTTGAACTGGTGTCGTGTACGCTTAGTCCTGGATGACTCATCGTATATATAGCGTTGTTTCTTCGTTTTTCATCCTCTCCACTTTTGTTCTCGCGTTTTTTTTTTATCTTCGCTTTTACTGCCCCGAACAACCCCATTCGTAAATCGCACTCGTGGAATAAATCGCCCGGAGAAATGATCCGCCGGAAACCGTCGGCGCATTTGGTGGATGCTCACGCATTGCTCTCGAGACTTCTTCACTTCGTGTCTTTTTTCGCAGATCGCATCGATTAATTTAATTGCCCGCATTCGCACTTGATTTTGTCCTCAGACGAATTCTTTTTCCTAGACTCGAATTCGCCTGGGAACAACTCGTCCAGATTTTAGCTCTTTTTTTTTGGTAACTAACGAAAAACATATTCACGACGGAACGAACGAGGGTGCAGTCACTTTTGGTCTCGCTCTCTCGTATCGTCATTTCTAAATGTCATTTTTTTACGTTTCGTTTATATATATATATATATATATATATATATATATATATATATATATATATATATATATATATATATGTTTTAGGGTGGCACAAATTTGAGCTGTCTTTTTTCCCTTTTTCTCACCAATCTTCTTTAAAGAAAAAAAAATTGTCGCGAAAGCTGCGACGGTCAAAAAATATGTAAAGGTCGTTTTCAAGCCTCTCAAAAATTCAAATTTGCATTAAAAAATTGATTTTTTTTTTCGTCCACTTCTCACCCGTGAATTTTACGCTTTATCATTTTTAAATTAACGTCGCGAAAGCTCAAGCCGGCCAATGAATATTTAGTGGTCGCTCAAAAGCTTCGAAAATTCCAATTGTCGCCATTTTTTTTACTCTTCTCACTCATAAATATGACGCTTTGTGACATTTAAAAAAAAATTAATACTTCTTTCTTTAGAAACAGATTTTTTATATTAACCTCCTACTTCTAACCCAAGAATGATCTTTGTTCTCATAAAATAATTCTTTAACGTTCTAATCCGTAAACAAAATTATCGGTCGTTTTATTCGTGAAACTGAAATGGCAGCTGTTTTCCGTGCATCGTAATGCGGCCCATAGTTGGTCTCGTTGGTCAAACTGCGGACCAATCGTTGTACTGTACTCTGTGACGAGCGACGCCATAATACAATAATACACGATAATACATAATAACACATATTCGTCTAATTGGTATTTGTTACAAATTATTATAATAAATTATTCAGAAAATGTAACACTTCGCTGTTTATTTTGTGTTTATGCTACAAGGAATTACAATGCGTGCAAGATTTATTTTTTGGCGGAAATTGTAAATTTTGAAAACTTTGAACGGCCACTAAATATTCATTGGCCAGCTGGAGCTTTCGCGAGGTTAATTCGAAACTTATAAAGCGTAACATTTGTAGGTGAGAAGTGAACGAAAAAAAGTCGATTTTTAAATGAAAACATGAATTTTTGAGCGGCTCGAGCGACCTCATAAATATTTTTTGACTGCTCGCAGTTTTGGCGACAATTGATTTTTTTTAAAAAAAAAGACACTTGGATGGTGAGAAAAAGGAAAGAAAAATAGAACTCAAATTTGTGCCACCCTAATATGTATATATATATATATATATATATATATATATATATATATATATATATATATATACGCTTTCTTAATTTAAATTTCTTCTCGCACAATCTTTATAGAATTTTCATACATTTCGACCCTTCACAACTCGACGTTGCTCCTATCACGCATACGTGTATGCTCTAAGGGTGTAATGCGTACAATTATTTCGTTTTTATCTAAATACGTGCGTACTATCACGTGTGTTGTGTGCACTACATATCTTTGCGTATATATTTATATGTGTGGGTGTGTGTATGTATAAATATTAGTGTTTATTTCTTCAATTGCTAATATCTTTATAATAAACAATATTTAGTTTCACAGTAGTCTTAATGAATATAATACTCTGTATAAAAGTTGTATTTACCTACTGGGTGAACTCTTTTATTTTTTCATTATTTTGTAAACGTCCCCGTCATTTTCGTCTCCTTTTTTCCCAATATTATTATTTTTTATACTTAGTTTAATATTCTCGTTCGAGCGTCCGCGGGCTGACTTTTATTCCTCCTTTGTGTATATATATATGTATATGTATATATATATTTACACAGACACAGGATGTGTAGTTTTAATTGCACGGCCGAAGAAATCACAAAAGCGAATTCGAATGAAAAAGGTTGGCTGCAAAAGATTCACGGTAGCGAGGGGTTGATGGAAAAGAGTCTTTGGGACATTTCACGCTAACGTGCGCTATTTTAAGTGGAATCTTTTAGTTTTCACGCCATATGGTTTTGCGTAAGGAAATCGCCGGTTTTGAGATGGTTGTGTGGCGAGAAAAGTTGCCCTTCCGGCTTGGGAACACACAGAAGGAATTGGAAGTTTGAAAAATGGAGTACGTTGGGATGCGCGTCACTTTGTCTATGAGTACGATTTGAGTGACATTGCTAGGGTGAAGTATACATTTTTTGCTCTTTATTCAAAGGACGTTGCTAAAAAAAATCGGTTTTTGTAATTATTGGTGGAAAAAATTGTTCCTAGTAAATGGAAATTTTGCACGCATTTGTGAATTTAAAGGGCAACGCCGCTGCAAACGTTTAAAATTAAGCGATTTTTCGCAATATTTTTTGGGTGAAAGGACAAGTAAGAGGATAATAATATTCGAGAATTTTATTACTCATATTTTCAAGTGAACAAAAAAAGTTAGATTAAAAAAAAATAACAAATGGCGACGCTGAAGCCATTCTCGCGAGGCGTGTTGAATATGTGACGCCCTGCGGCACGCAGATAACCGACGCAAATTTGAATTTGGGAAAAAATTAAAAATTTCTGTTTAAAATTAATTTAAATGAATTAATTAATTAAAATTGATTCAAAATTAAAAATTTGTATTAAAAATTAAAAATTTACATGATTATAGCTAGAGAAATAGGTAGGGGATTTTGAAAATATTAATTTTTGTGCAATGGGCAAGTAATTAACCCTTAGTAGTCACACTTAGCTAGAATCACGTTATAGTTATACTGGGTCCACGGGACGCAGACGTTTTTAAATTGTTATAAATAATGAAATAATACATTGAGCGATATGAAAAAAATTGCGGGGTATTATTTGAACCTTGTTTAATACAAGGATATTGGTTACAAAAAATTTTTTTTTAAAAATATGCAAGAAAAATTATGCAAAAAAAACGTGAAAAATGACTTTTTTTTTACAAAAATTGCTGTATCTCTTGTATTTATTGACAAAAAAATAAAAAAATGGTTTTATAATCTGGAAACAATGTGCTTTGAAATAGACAGAGTGGTTTTTGTGGACTTTTCAAAAATTATATTTATTTCATCCAACGCAGGTGCGATTTAGAAGGAAAGAATGAAACGCTTACGCACATAAAAAAATGTATGTTTTATTGGAAAAAAAAAGTTGTACGGCATCAAAATAATTTGTTCGGGTCCCGTGGACCCAGTGTTAAAGGGTTAAAGTAAAAAGTAAGGGTTAAAAAAAAGTAAGGGTTAAAGTAAAAATTAAAATTTCCACAGAAAAAATGGACAATCATTCGTTAATAAATAATGTTATAATTAACTCATGGAAAATCCCGTATTTCTCGTCGGAATGTTGTTTTAAAGATGTGCTCAACATTTGGAGTGAATGAAAAATGTTGGAGTTATGCTGCGTGCCGTTTTGAAAAATTTATTCCGAGACCCCCACGGGCCTGTGGGCCTTTTTTCACAGGTACCAAACTTTTTCCCCTTAGTCTAGATGGTTTGAAGCATTTTTTGAGCCAATCAGAAAAATAAATTTTTTGAAAATTCTACAGTGGTATTACCTCTCAATGACAAGTGAACTTCCGGTCCCCCCAAAACCGTAAATCTTCGGCAGCAAATATTTTTCGCTCCGACGTCATTTTTGCGATCTGTTCGGGTCGTGTAATTGAAATCGGGCGACCCCTATGTGCATATATGCACGATCGAATATTCCTTGCTACCTATTCGTCTATGCTTGCTCGGCAAACTGAAAAACTAACGGGAGACCAAAAATCAACGGTAAATAAATGAATTTAAGGGACGATGAGAGAAGGTCACTGTAATATGCAATAATATCACAATTATGAGAGGCTTCGCGTTCTGCGCTCTCAGACTTTACTACTAAATTTGTTTTATAGAAATATTAAATAACAATAATAGTAATAATATTTTTTTAAATTTATAATAATAACGAGTGAATAATGAACAAGTGATTATTAAATGATGATTGGCGATGCGATCTTTAATTAAACTTTGAGAACGATAATTTGATTAATTAAATTAGTGATTAATTAAACTCTGAGAATGATGATTTTCAATTAATAATAATAACAAGTGAATAATGAACACGTGAAAAGCGATCCGACGTCACTCTCTTCGCTTTAATTTTTCTCTACAATTCGCCTTGCTCGGCGTTTCTTCTCCTTATCATACAAAGTAGAAAATACACGCGATTCGGAAGGACGTGTGATCCTAGGAGGAATTTTCGAGGATCGCGGATTTTTCGTTGATGCGTGGTGTATGGGGAAAAAACAAAATACTCTTCTCTTTTTTTTCTATATATCACGGGCTTATATTGAAATCTGGCGAATTCGATAATCGAGGTATCGTAGTCAATAAACGCGTGCCGAATAATTCAATATTTGGGTATAATGATTTTACGCTATCGCTTCAAAGGGAGCAACTTTGTGTGTGTGTGTGTGTGCAGGGAAGCCGCGGTGAGTTTCGCGGGGCGTGTCTGGTCGATATCGAGAATGGCAAAGCTCCCACATCCCCTAAAGCGTGCAGCATCCTCTCTTAAGGACATCACTGTGACGGGTGAATAAAATGTTTTTTTTTTGCATTTTCTTGAAGTATACATAGTCGATAATATTTAAAAAAATGTTCAATTGAAAATATTGAAAATTGACCAATTTATTTACGTATACTAAAACTTTAGACACGTTTTTCTCGAAAGGACTTTTCTCGACCTGGCTGAAATCATAACTCTAGCTATAATTTTCTGATTTTCAATTTGAAAAAGTAATATTTCCGTACTTGCAGTAGCTATCGTTGTACATAGTCGTTTTTTTAGTATCTTTTAAGCCTCCGGAGGATAAGGAAAAAATTCGCCAAACTGATTTTTGGACACCGGCAATTTTGTGAATTTTTTTTTTCGAAAAAAAAAAAAAAAAAAAAAAAATAAACGGCTGGGTACGACGAGAACTACATTTATATGGATTATGGAACTATTTTATTTTTATTTTTCAGACCATCCATTGACAACTTATCGACCGGGCTGTTGGACCACATTTTTTATACAGAGGCTCTATTATACCTCAATAACGTTTATAATTTTTAAATTTTTTCAATTAAAAAAATACAGGAAATAAGTTCAATGTGTGTCAAATAAAATACGTTTTTTTTCAACTTTGAAAAAAAAAATATAGTGGACAAAAAAAATCGGAAAAACGACCTTTCTCCGGTCCGTCACAGTAGTATGGAGACAGTCAAATAGTAAAATGAAAGAAAGGGAATAAAAATACGAAAACTTGACAACAGCCGGACGGTACATCGGTAATCCAGCAGAGTGACTACAATTGAAATAAATCGACGGACTATCTGTATACCTCAATAACGTTGTTAATTTTTAATATTTTTAAATAAAAATTTACATTAAATAAGTTCTATGTATGCTACTTAACATAGGTTTTTTTTGCCAAATCCCAAATAAATAATTTAGTGGACAAAAAAATCGACCTTTCGTCAGCCCGTCACAGTGGCGTCCCCCCTTACGCACAGCGATATGGAGACAGTCAAACGGTGAAATAAAAAAAGGAATAAAAATAGAAAAAAAAATAAAAATTGCGGGATGGTACATCGATCATAGTTATCGTCGATCATCCAGCGGGGTGATTGCAATTAAAATCAATCGACGGGCTACCTAAACGTAGTGGGCAAATTGCGGCCTAGATGACAATAAAAAAAAAAATTGTATTCCCCTGTCTCCGCTATGTTCAATTTCAATTCGGAGCAACCTCCTTTTCCACCCAAATCAAACGTGCCGTTTTTATCGGCCGACAAATAACATTCGTTTTACCGTTGCCATTTTATTCCAACCCGCGAGTTTATTTCCCCGTTTGCCAGTTTCGAGCAAACGAGCTGTAAATTACAGGGGTGAAATAAAAGTCGCTCGGATACCCCCGGGAGAATCATCGATTCGAGTCTGAAAATGACACGGCCGGCTTTCCCGATCCCTGTACCGCAAATTACCGTTTTGTCTTCCAGAAGAGAAAATAAGGAAAAAATGAGGCTTCGGGGGAGAGACGCTTGGAAAAAAAAAACGTCACCGAGAAACCGAGAATCTGCACCCTCCCTGCGCCTGCCACGACTCTTACGGTGACAATGGTCTTTCGTCATCTAGCTCGCGATTAATTAGTCCGGGAATTAAGGTAGCTGCAGTAAGGGCTGCGGGAGAGCAAGAGAGAGAGAGGGGGGGAGAAAAAAATTGCGTGAGAATTTTCACCATTCGAATTTGTCCCAGTGTGTGTGGGGGTGTGTGTTTTTTGCGAACATGTCTGCCTTTTCGTATGCACTGTGAGTGACAGTGAGCGATTGGAACGATTTCCTGCACTTTTCCTTTTTTCGACTCTCAGTTCATTTCCTTTCTCTCTCTCTCTCTCCCTCTTTCTCTCTCTCTTTTGTTTCTCTGTCGTTTTTTCAATTCATCAAGTTCTTTAATGCATCACGTACGAATTATGAATAATTAGACGATAATAACCGAACTAACTAGGTTCTCGGTATTTATTTTTATTTACAATTGAACAGCGGATCATTCGCTCGTTTTTTCGATTGTTCGTCACGAGAGATTGTGGAATTCCTTCACGCTACTTTTTCCCCCCTCCTTTGTAATAAGTAATTGGGCATAGCATGACGATTTTTCAAGTGCGCAATTTGGGTACTGGATGACGATGGATCGTTGAGATCAGCCGCAACATTTTTTCCCCGCAATTGACAGCTGTCAATGACATCTGTCAATTGCGGGATTGCTGTCACATTTTTTCCCCGCAATTGAAAGCTGTCAATGACATCTGTCAATTGCGGGATTGCTGTCACATTTTTTCTCCGCAATTGACAGCTGTCAATGACATCTGTCGATTGCGGGATTGCTGTCAATGACAGCTGTCAATTTCCGGATTGCTGTCAATGACAGCTGTCAATTGCCGTCAATGACAGCTGTCAATTGCCGGATTGCTGTCAGTGACAGTTGTCAATTGCGGGATTGCTGTCAATAACAGCTGTCAATTGCGGGACTGCTGTCAATGACAGCTGTCAAACGAGGGATTGCTGTCAATGACAGCTGTCAATTGCGGGATTGCCGTCAATGACAGCTGTTAATTGCGGGATTGCCGTCAATGACAGCTGTCAATTGCGGGATTGCTGTCAATGACAGCTGTCAAATCTACATTGGAAAATTATACAATTTTACGGGAGTTAACATTCGTGTTTATAAATATTGCAAATTTGTGTATAAAAACGCCAAAAAAGTATACAGAGTAATTTTTTTAACGACTTAGGTACGAAATTCAACGCCAATTAAGCCCGCGTATTCCTCGTCCTCGAAGATGCGACTGATGAACGAATGCGGGGAATCATTTTTGGGCGACAAACTAAGTGTACCTGTTTACTAAACATTCGCAGCTGATTATTGACCGCGATCCTCGAGGTTGTGTAATTTTTTATTTAGTCCTATCGCCTTTCTATTTTCGAAGACGAATAATCGAACGAAAGCGCAAACGGAGCAACAACTGGAGACGAGAGAAATGAGAATATTGAATGATTCATTTTCGTTTAGTTGATCGATATTAATCAATACGTTTTCGCATATTTTCAGTCTCGTACATTCAATCGGGAGCATTTTTTCCTCGTCAGTGCACACTCGCTTTATTGCACTTTTCCAAAGTGACACGATCGTGTAGCAATAATAATTTTCTCGATTAAAATCCACGATTTCCACGCTTTCCCCTGCCTATTTCTCGACTTTCGTCTATCGTTATAATTTTTCACAACGTAACTTGTCCGAGAAAAAAAAATCCCCCCTTGCAAAATGCTGCGAAATTATGCTGTTGAAGCTGAAGTTGGAATGCAACGAAAATCCTTAACCTTTTCATTCCTCTTTTTTCAATGAACACCTGCGCTCTTATTTTGCATTATCAGGGTATGGATTTCTAATTACGATCTTGAAAAATATTTCAGCGATTTCTTTAGTCTAAATGCGCAAAAAAATTGGGCGATAGGGAAAAAAAAAGAATTTCTTTGCATTCCAACGATGCAAACTTCAACACCATGCGAAATTAAACGCTGTCTTACATATTAATATTCATAAATATATTTATACAACCGGTATTTTCCAGACTTCGAAGGACCAATGAGAATCGACCGTGGAAGATAAAATATCGTTATATTTCTAATTATTCCAATGAATTTTGACTCGCCTAATTTATTACCGTTAGCAACGTCGGACAATATTCAAAATACTTCGCAGGGAATTTTAGGGGTGCTTTCGTAAATTTTATCAAAAAAAGTCTAGTATCTCAAGTATTATCTGACGTTTCTCGCAGCGATAAATCATCGAAGATACCCCATAAAGTGTCCTGACGTTTCGATCAACGGTCTCAGGACAATATTTCGTTTTTTTACTGCATTTTGACAATCTTTGCCGGACACTTTTCGAATTTATTATCGAAGAAACGAAGAATTCTGGATAATGCCCTTTAATACAAATATATCTACAAGTGTCTGTGTGTCTATATATATGTGCAAGTATATACGTGTGTGTGTATAACTTTCTTTACTCCACCTCGAAACCCAGTTTTTTAAAACGTCTTGAGCCTTTTTGTATTTTTTTTTACATGCTGTTGTTTTCCCGTTCGGTCATTCACTCACTCACGTCGTCAATCTAACCGTTTTCTTAAACCTATTCGACCAAGCTTACACGACTACTAGTGTTTACTAAATTGACGTGTTTATGACGAAGGTTGGATTTAATTATCCATCATACATACATACACATATGAGTGTGCGTGTACATACATATATACGGGGCTACTGGTTATTGGTCACGACCTCGTGAACGGGGTGTAGAAAATGTTTTCCGATATTAATTAACCCAGTAATGCTTTGCACAAAAGTGAACCATTTTCGAGATATTATTATTTTTAGTTAGGGGTAGGTTAACTTTTTTCGTTAGGGGTAGGCAGGTAATTTAAAATTAATTTTATAAGCTGTTGTCCGGAATCAAACTATTTTATTTGTTGTCATTCAAGCCATTAAGGGAATTAGAAATTGAGAAAATAATAGATGTGATAAAAGAGGGGAAAGAAATACAAATAATAGAGAATTTGATACACAAGGGATTGAAAAACTCAAAAAGAAAGATAGAGAGATAAAAGAACAAATTAAAAAAGACGTATAATAGTTAACACAGGGCGATAATAGAAAACGACGAAGCTCCGTGGAAGTATTGGGCGGCAGAAGATATTAAAGGCGAGGATAAGGTGTGGAAATATAGGGAGGGATGAAAAAAAGGGGCAAGTGGAATGGACTTGTAGAATATGTAAACGAGAAAGAGAAACAGTGGAGCACCTGATTACGTGTCAAAAAGGAAGAGGGATAATATCTAAGGAAGCAAAAACATATACAGGGTGTCCCAGAAATGAATGCGTTCCCTGAAATGAGGGGTTGGGGGATGAAATTCCGAGTCGATTGATATAAGCATGTGTGGGTCTCAGATCAACCCCTGAATTATTATTAATGTTTAAAGGCGGGCCAATCCGATGAGCCCGATGAGCCGGGCTCCACGGGCGCATCTGATTGGCCCGCCTTTAAAAATTAATAATAATTCAGGGGTTGTTCTGAGACCCACACATGCTTATATCAATCGATTCAGAATTTCACCCCCCAACCTGCCATCTCGGGGTACGCATTCACTTCTGGGACACACTGTATAGAAAAGTGGATTAAGGGGGAAAGGGACAAGGGACGTACAAGATAAATTAATAGGGTTGCTGAGAGGGAAGATAGATGTAAGTATGTGTAATTTTTTTAGGGCAATAGGAAAAGAGTACAAGAAAAGAGAAACGGTGGTAACGGAGAGCGAGAATGCAGAGTGTGACGAAAATGAAAAATAATATAAGAGGAAAGATAAGTTAGATTGTAAAAGAGCAATGTTAAACGGTGCAAGCTTTGTAAAAAACCGAAAAGGCGATGCAAATGAAACTTTTTACTACTACTATTTGTAATTTGCGGACACAGTAACGAAGAATTATCGATAATAAAATGAGAATAATCTGCAAACCTTTTTGAGTCAGGGGTCCAAAACTCTGCAAGCCTAATAATTATTTTTGTTTTATTCTTGATAATTCTTTGTCACTGTGTCTTCAAACTACAAATAATAAAAAATATTCGATTCTGGAAAACAGTTTAAAAAAATTAATTTTCGAAGTTGCCTACCCCTAACTTAAAAAAAAATTAAATAATATGCAGAGTGTGACGAAAATGAAAAATAATGAAAGAGGGAAGATAAGTTAGATTGTAAAAGAGCAATGTTAAACGGTGCAAGCTTTGTAAAAAGCCGACAAGGCGATGCAAATAAAACAAGAATAATCTGCAAACCTTTTTGAACTAGGGGTCCCAACCCTGTAAGTCGAATAGTTATTTTTATTTTATTCTCGATAATTCTTTGTTATCGTGTCCTCGAACTAAAAATAATAAAAAAACGTACAATTCCATGCAACAGTTCTTTAAAATTCATTTTTCAAGTTGCCTACCCCTAACTTGAAAAAAAAAATTATATCACGAAAATAGTTTATTTTTGCATAAAGTATAACTCATTTGAGAGTGGAAAAAATCGTTTACAACCCTTTGACAGGATCGTGACCAACAACCAGTAGCTCCGTATATACACACACAGTTATTTATACTTAATTTTCAACCATTCATCCCTTAAATCGGTTATCATTGATTTTCTCTCACACCCTCTTAATTTTCTATAGATATATACTGGCAATGCTTCAAGGGTATATTTTCGTCTCTCCAGGCTTCACCAGGCACTGCGCGCAGTTCGATCCACCGACATACGAATCAGAGACACACACTCGTCGTCGTGAATCCCCGTCTATCTTTTCTCGATCTGTACTTTTTCCCCGTTGCTTCTTCTTTCATTTTCATTAGCGCACTTTTTCCTCCTTTTACGATTTTTCAGTCCTCGCGATGCGTCAGTAACGGCTCTCGATCTTTCTCGGCATCTTTCTCCATTTTTGTCCACTCGAAATGGGCTCTTTACGATTTTGGAATTTTCGAGCATTCCCGCGACCTTTTTTACATGGCTAATTCCATATAGCATACTAAAATATTAAATAGTATACTATATATAAACATTGTCTGCGTATGTGTGTGTGTGTGTGTGTTTTGTTGCTTTTTAATATGGATTTTTTGTTTTTCATCCCCTATCGATCGATTGAAGTCGTTTCCACGAGTGCGTGCGGTGAAGTGCGTGCGTTTTTAGTCCTCTGTCCATGATGCAGGAAGAGTCATTGAGCGTGGACCAGCTCGGACGAAGATTTCACGAGTATTTCTCTCACGTCCGCTGGTCCTATTGGTTCTAGTTTTTGTCTTAGTTTTTTTTTTCTTTTATTCTCCTCCACCCTCTTCTCCGTTACTCCGTATAAGTTTATTTTTTATTTTCCGTCGTCCCGTTCGATCACGGAATGCGTGTTTGCCGTGCAATTACGCGATGAGTCGCTCTTTCGAGGAGTGAAAAAAAAATGAAAAGGGCAACGAAAGGATGAAATAATTGTGAAAAATTCGATTTTTCATCGATTTCGATCTTTCACTAAATTCGAGATTATCACGAGCCCAGCTCGCATACAATCACGATTATTATTGTTATTATTATTATTATTATTATTATAACTATTATCGTGTTAATATTATTATAACCTATAACGCACGGCAAGTGTATTTTTGTGTGATGCCTGAATTTATACTTTTTTTTTTCTCGCCTTCCTTTCACATTTGAGTGTATTTTTTTGTCGTGTCGTCAATTGTCTTTTTGTTCGCTGCAGTGCCCGATAGTCGAATTAAAGTCACAGCACGTTTTAGTTTCGGTTCTTCGTCGTTACGTAATCGGCTCTCGTATATTTGCGCGCTACGATTTTTTTTTTAACTTTATTATTTTCATTCTGTCTCTGTTAATTAATTCAATTGTTTATATTCCATTCGGTCTCGGCCACTATCGCCTCGTCTCGATCCACCTCGATGGATCAATTTTCCTCGTTCGTTTGGCTTTTCGTTACGTTTTTTCGCGTTTTGTTTTCGATTTTTTTGCGATTTTTTTTTTGGGATCGTAACCGGAAACGACGATAGGTGATTACTTGGCTTCCTCGAGAAAAACGAGATCGTCCGCGACGACGTCGCTGATGTGTAGATAGATGATCCAATACATGAGATTGAAGCATACGAAGCACACGGGAAATACGATGCGCGAATACTTGTCGATGTCGGATGGTGTGATGCCTGGGAATGTAATTTTACATTTGCGTTTATATATGCTCGAAATTCTGGACTACGAACTATACGAGTCCTTTTACTTGTAATAAAGAAGCGTGCGAGTTCAACAGGCCAAAGTACTTTTGTTTGTTTTTTTTTGTTGGCCTCTCAACTTTGTGCTTTCAATAATCATAACAGCGAGTCGCGGGCATCGTCTCACCGGTAACGCTATGGCTTTTTCATTTGGGAAAATTGCAATTATTTACTTGCACTGTGAGGGGTAAAAAAATGTTTTTTTTTGCGTTCTCTCAAAGTATACATATTCAAGAATGTGTGAAAAAATGTTCAAGTTGAAATATTGAAAATCGACCAAGCAGGTAGTGCAACGATTTACGTATGGAAAAACTTTCAATCGCGGTTTCTCGACACGACTTTTCTCGACCTCGCCGGAATCATAACTCGAGCTGTAGTTGTCCGATTTTAATTTTGAAAAATCGAAATTTTCGTAATTGGAGTAACTGTCGTTGTACGTGGCCATTTTTGTTTGTTGAAATTTAGTATTTTTTACACTCCCAAATATAAGTAAAAATTCAGTCAAAATACTGTTTTTTTTAACACCAGCCATTTTGTGATTTTTTTCTTTCGAAAAAACGGCTATGTACGACGAAAACTACATTTATTTAAATTATATAACTTTTTTATGTTTATTTTCGAGACCAACCATCGTCAAATTATCGATCCGGCCGTTGGACCACATTTTTTATACGGAGGCTATTTTTTTTTTAATAATAATTTTTAATTTTTTTTCGATACAAAATTCACACTAAATAAGTTCAATGTATGCTTAATAATATCTTTTTTTCTCAAAATTCCTAATAAATAATCCACGAGACAAACAAAAATCGGAAAAGCGACCTTTTTTCGGCCCGTCACAGTGGTGTCCTCCCTTAAAAAATTGGATATCGTTGCCATTGATCCGTTTTTTTTCCATGCAAATTTTTCTCAATAGACAATCTGAGGAAAAATTCCCTTATTAGAATTTCTTTCAACAAAAAATCCCGCCGATTTACGCTATGATTTTTTTCGTTGCAAAAATCGTAGCGAAAATCGAAATAATTGTTTTTTTAAGAAATTTTAATATTAGCATTTTATTTTCTTTTTTCCATGAGCATATTCGCCAAGATGCGAGAGAAATTTTTAAGGCGGAAAACCAGTTTAGATGAATAAAAAAGATGAATTATTTTCCATTTCATAAATTGTTAGTAAAATTATTCGCTGATTAACCGGTAAAGTGGTATAAATAATTCATTGATGCTTTGAATGTTTTTTTTTCGGTAATTTTTTTTAAACGCGTTTTTCTCGAAACGACTTTTTCCAATTTGTGTACACTGTAGCTCAAAAAGTTTGTAACCTATAATTTTACCAAGTGATAGTTTCTTTATGAATCACGCTCGATATGAACCTAAATTTGGGTTAATATGATTGTTTAAAGTATATTTCGTATATTAAAAAAGCTTGTAAAATAATTGTAAAAATTATACTCTTTTGTTTAAACACCTTGAAAAAATGCAATTTTCAATTTTTTTGGTCAGAGTTAGGTTCATACAGAAGTAAAACATGTTTTTAAAATAATTTTTCAACCGTATTGATTTCCTATGAAAACTGTGGCCTCCAATGTGTACACAAACAGCAAAGTCCGATGGCGACCTTCGATTAAAATATTTGTTTGAAAATATGCATAAAATACTCCCAAAGTTTGAATACATTCTATTAATTGCATGCCTTGTAAAAAAAGTCATGAAAATAACTAAAAAACTGGTTTCTCGCCTTTAGGAAAATATACGAGCGAGACTCTACTGAGTTGAGGGGTGAATTGTTATTTCATCGAGAAAAGCTCCGATCGTTTGACATTGACGTTTTTTTCCTTCTCTCGCTATTCCTTCGTGACCGGTGAGAGTGCACACGACGCGAGCGGTGTGGTGATCGCGTGAGACCGTTGAATTTCATAATATTCAAGGTTGGTTTTCATAGCAGAGCATTCGTCAAGCGAATACAGAACGAATTTTCATCGAAAGATTTGCCGAATCGAAATCTTCGCAACGCAAATTTCACGTTCCTCCGATGAGAAGAAAGCAAAAATGAAATCGACATCGTCGTGATCGACGTCAATTGTAAGTAGAAGGAACAGAAAGGAAAATATTAAGGAAATAAAAATATATGTAGGGTGTCTCAAAATGACCTGACATTTTAGTTCATTAATAAAACGTATTATTTCATTGGAAAACACGAATATTTTTATTTTAATATAAGGTTCAAATATGGAGGTTATGTGTGGTGCACGATATCCGATAAATGGCCGCCTCGTCCCTGGTTGCAAACCTTAATTCTTTTGACAACATTTTCGACAATATTTTGGCATGATTGCGAACTAATTTCATTAATGGTGCGCCCATGAAACTTCGCCTGTGATAACTACCGTAAACCGAGGTTAATTGACGTTAAGGGTAAGTTTGACAGTTTTTGAGGTTATTTTAACAGAGCGTCAAAATACGGTTTAAATGTTTGCGCATTTCAATGTATTTAAATTTGTTGTTCAAGTTTATCATAATGTTGCTCAAGTTGATTTTCATCTCAATTATAATTGTAAGACTGATTAAGTGCCTATAATAGTACCCTAGATACTTGATATTTTTATGTAAAATGTTTCCTTAATAAAGATGACAATTTCATTGTAAAACCTCGTCGTTTTTCATTTAATTCCATGTATAATGCATTAAATATTAAATTTTGCAATCAAAACGGTGTCAAAGCAACCCTTAATCTTTGACATAAGTTCCATTTTCAATGCCTTGTCAAAGATTCCCCACACTCGAAGTTACTTTGTTTTTTTTTAATTATAAAATCGCAGGGAGTGTTCGGCTTGACTTTCTTATACATTCGATAGCCAAAGAACACATTGTTCTATTAGAGCAAAAAAGTTGGTATTTAGGATGTTAAAAAAGTTACCTCCAAACAACTTCCAAAACCTGTTCACAGTAACCCTATTTTATAGTATGCAGTAACAATACAGCAAATAACAATTTCTATGCGTTTATCGATCGTGTAATTCAAAATGACTAAACCTCAATACTTCCTGATGCCAGTTTTCGAAGATTAGTACTCTATGAGGTAAAATTGCGAACCCCCCCCCCCCCCCCCCCATCGGGCTGAAATTGTGCACAAACTTTCCTTATAACATTTCAAGACAACCCCTAAAGGGATTTTTGGCTACTCGCAATACTTTTCGAGATATTGAATTTTTAAGTTATGTATTTTAACACGTGTCGACTATATCTACAGTGGGTAAAAAAAAAGTATTTGTACACCTCACACGAAACGGTTGTTAATTTGGCTTCATTTTGTTGTCGTGTTTTCCCAAGATTTTTGTAAACAGACACCATATATATTGACGATAAACTATCGAACACAGAAACTTAATAAAGTATTTTTATTTTCGTAGGTTAATTTGAAAAAGACGACGTGTACAAATGCTTTTTTTACCCACTGTACTATGTATCTGCCACGTTTCCGTTCGTACCTATATATGTTATCGCGCTCTCCGTTTTATCCAAACCAAAAACCCAAACCAAAAAACCTAAATAAAAAACCCAAACCAAAAAAACCCAAACCAAAAACCAAAAAAACCTAAACCAAAAAAACCCAATCCCAAAAATTATTGCGCGTCGCCGAAAATCCCTTTAGGAGTTGTTTTAAAATATTAAAAGGGAAGTCTGTGCAACATTTCAGTTCGATCGAAGGGGCAGGGGGGGGGGGTTTAGCAACCTTACCCACTCTATGTTCACCACAAAAAAAAATGGCTTGCAATCCCAAAATGTCAGGTAATTTCGAGACACCCTTCATATATCGCGATAATTGTGTTCATATTCTCTAGACTAGGGTGAAATGTGCGTTATAAGTTGGAAAAATTTGTATCGTGAATTCTTCAGGCCCGCGAATCGTACGCCGTTTCGCGTCGATTTTTCCAATTCGCCGGTATAATGATTTTTGAATTATTACAAGTAGGCAGCTCGGATGGTTCCTTGGATTTGTTAGAGAAGTGTAAATTTTGAACCTACATGGCGTACCGTAGAGCTTGCTGATGTCCTTGCCAGGATGAATCAAGTGCTGAGGCGCGGGTGGCGCTTCCTCGTCCGCCCGACCGTTTATGGTATTTTCCAACGTGCCGCCCTTGCTGTGTGCTTTGGGGTCGTGCACCTTGAACCGCACCTCCTGGACAACACGGGACCACTTACAAGAGACACGGCAGTTCGCTCCGGGGTGTCCTTCTCGCGAGGTACTACCCCTTTGTTCATCGTTATCGCATGCAACACTCGAAAGAAGGGTCGAGGGGAGCTCCGGGAGGGACGCTTTTTTTTTTCTCTCTCTTTTGCGTATACGCTAACTCGTTCTCCAATATCGGAAAACGTTGCGTGTAAACGAGGATAGGCGAGCCTCGTGTTTCAACGCGAGGACTATATCGAGTTTACTCCATTAATCAATTTATCGAGTTAACATTAATGCGATATACTTGCTGGGAATAATTAAATTACCGTTTTGGACGTTTTTTTTTTGCGGAGAATCGGCGAGGTACGATTTTCGTTTCAAATATTCCATGTTTTCAGTGATCGATACTTTTGGACGCGCATGTTCATGACTTTCCTCAGTGATTCAGAAAGTATGTAGGGAAAATTGTGTACGAGTTTATTCCTGATTTTTTAATTTTTGACAGGCCCTCTCCCATTTTCGGGAGGGCACAGGGAAACTGAGCACAACCTGTGCCGTAATGCCCCGTTTATGAATTTACCGATATCACATTGAATTTACGAGTTATAATTAACGTGATGTGCTTGCTGGAATAATTAAATTGCAATTTTGTATTTTTTATTACGAACAATCGTTGCTGCACGATTTTTTTAAATTTCCACGCTTTCAGTGATCGATACTTGTGAACGCGCATAATTATTCCTTTCCTCAGTAATTGAGGAAATTTCTGAAAAAAATAAGTATGAGTCGATTCCTTCGGTTTTGTACTTCTGACAAGCCTTCACTGATTTTCACGAGGGCACAGGGAAACCGTGCACAACCTGTGTCGATATCAATTCTCCATTGATGAATTCAGCGATTTAAAATGTATGCGAAATACTTGCTGGAATAATTAAATCGCAATTTTGTATTTTCTATTACGAATAATCGTCGCGGCATGATTTTTTTTCTCGAAATTTCCACGCTTTTGGTGATCAATACTTTTAAACGCGGATTCCTTTCCTTAGTCAATTAGGAACATTTCTAAAGAAATTGGGTACCAGGCCAGAGCTTAATTTTTTTATTTTCTTTACGTCCTCTTCCATTTTCACGAGGGCACAGGGAAACTGTGCACAACCTGTGTCGATATCAATTCTCCATTGATGAATTCAGCGATTTAAAATGTATGCGAAATACTTGCTGGAATAATTAAATCGCAATTTTGTATTTTCTATTACGAATAATCGTCGCGGCATGATTTTTTTTCTCGAAATTTCCACGCTTTTGGTGATCAATACTTTTAAACGCGGATTCCTTTCCTTAGTCAATTAGGAACATTTCTAAAGAAATTGGGTACCAGGCCAGAGCTTAATTTTTTTATTTTCTTCACGTCCTCTTCCATTTTCACGAGGGCACAGGGAAACTGTGCACAACCTGTGTCGATATCAATTCTCCATTGATGAATTCAGCGATTTAAAATGTATGCGAAATACTTGCTGGAATAATTAAATCGCAATTTTGTATTTTCTATTACGAATAATCGTCGCGGCATGATTTTTTTTTCTCGAAATTTCCACGCTTTTGGTGATCAATACTTTTAAACGCGGATTCCTTTCCTTAGTCAATTAGGAACATTTCTAAAGAAATTGGGTACCAGGCCAGAGCTTAATTTTTTTATTTTCTTCACGTCCTCTTCCATTTTCACGAGGGCACAGGGAAACTGTGCACAACCTGTGTCGATATTAATTCTCCATTGATGAATTCAGCGATTTAAAATGTATGCGAAATACTTGCTGGAATAATTAAATCGCAATTTTGTATTTTCTATTACGAATAATCGTCGCGGCATGATTTTTTTTCTCGAAATTTCCACGCTTTTGGTGATCAATAGTTGTAAACGCGGATTCCTTTCCTTAGTCAATTAGGAACATTTCTAAAGAAATTGGGTACCAGGCCAGAGCTTAATTTTTTTATTTTCTTCACGCCCTCTTCCATTTGCACAAGGGCACAGGGAAACTGTGCACAACCTGTGTCGATATCAATTCTCCATTGATGAATTCAGCGATTTAAAATGTATGCGAAATACTTGTTGTAATAATTAATTCGCAATTTTGTATTTTCTATTATGAATAATCGTCGCGGCATGATTTTTTTTTCAAAATTTCCACGCTTTTGGTGATCAATAGTTTTGAACGCGGATTCCTTTCCTTAGTCAATTAGGAACATTTCTAAAGAAATTGGGTACCAGGCCAGAGCTTCATTTTTTTATTTTCTTCTCGTCCTCTTCTATTTTCACGAGGGCACAGGGAAACTGTGCGCAACCTGTACCGATATTAATTCCCCATTTATCAATTTGTCGAGTTAAAATGAATGCGAAGTACTTGCCTTCGTAATAATGAATCCGCAGGTTTGCATTTTCTACTGCAAAGAATCGTCGCGGCATGATGTTCGTTTCGAAAATTCCACGCTTTCAGTGATCGATACTTTTGAGCGCGGATTCCATTCCTTACAAGGAACATCACTTAAGTGTCCGCCCTCGATCTTCTTGAAACTCATAAACTTGATAAGGCATTGAAAACTATCAGACACGTATCTTTTTTTATCTGCCACCAAACGTTTTTAAGGGTTGAAACCACCCCTCAAAGAAAGGCGTATCGAGGGGGTGGTTTTGCAGTTTCATCCAAAAGCAGTCCACCGATCTGAATGAAACAAAAACCAAAATTCTTCTAATGCAAAGCGATGAAAAATACACCTTACAATGATTGAAGAAAACAAATTAAGGGGTGAGACGCCTTTCTTTGAGGAGTATTTCACCTCGTCCCCGTTAAAAACATTTTTCCGCAGATAAAAAAAACGTGTCTAATAGTTTTCAATGCTGTATCACATATATGAGTTTCAACAAAATCGGAGACGGACACTTAAGTGATCCCCTTCCCTTCCTCCATTTTTCTATTTCCGACAAGCCCTCCCCCATTTTCACGAGGGCACAGGGAAACTGTGGAAAGCGTATGCCTGTACAAGGGGCTATATTTAGCTTCAGTTGTCTTCGAACCTCGGAAAAGCTGTCTCCCCCTCGATATTTAGGGTGCAAGTCCGGCCAGCTAGTCCCCCATTCTACCAAGGGTACTATACCATTGGTGGCCAATCTTCTTCCTCATCAAACTTCGTCAATTCGACAGGAAAAAAAAATTAAGAAAGAGGAAATTCGTTTTTCCTAAGATATCGCACGGTTGAATGCTCATGGAATATTAAGGGGCTATACAAGTGTGAGGCTTAAAAAAAACCGCTTTTTTTGCCTTTTTCGAAAGTTTATACTTTCAAGAATATCATTATTACTTATATCATTTTATCTTGCAAAAATCGATAGCTAAATCTTTAAACGCGTTTTTCTCGAAATGAGATTTTTCAAATTTGCTGACATTGTAACTCAAAGAGCAATGATCCGATTGACTTGAAATTTGACCTGAGTACTCTTGAATATATATACTCTACAATGACGTAGGATATTTTTTATTGGATGGAAATTGACGATTTGGCATTGAAAGAAACGACCATTTTATAGGCAAGAAAACAGACTCTTTTTTTTTATACCTACGCCATTTTGTTAGATTTTGACATTTTTCGAAAATCCAACGTCATTTTACAGGAAATACCTGCCAGTTTAACGACATTTTTCCTTTTTCGGTTACAGCTACTCAATCGGCCGGAATCATGTCAGCAGTGGAGGAACTTTTTTTTTGGCATCTCCGAATGCAGCGCACATAAGTCTCTTGGATCTCAATATTTTCCTATGAAAAAATTATGTAATATAGGTCGAATATAGCCAAATACATTCTCAATTTTCCGAAACATTTAAGTGAGTACTTTTCTTCCAAAAAATTCCCGAAAATCACCCAAATTTTCAGCGTTCACACTGGTATAGCCCCTTAAGGAGAGATATACACCTACATGGTCGAGGTCGAGGATTTAGAAGCTATGAACATTCCGTCGACCGTAAAAGACCTGCACTATGGGCCTAGTATCGATGATTCCACGTAAGTTGACAAATTGCATAATTTATTCAATCTCAAATTTTCAAACGCGTTTTTCTCAAAACCACGTTTTTCAAATCGGTACCCAAAATTTCTCGAAAACCAATGAACCGATTGCCTTGAGGTTTTGTGTGGTTATTCTATACACCGTTATCCAGTACTTGTCATAGGATTTTTGTTTCCGTTACTTACTTTTTGTTTTATAGGCAAAATAATAACTATTTTTTGGCTCAAAAATCACTATTCATGTTCAAACGTCCGCCATTTTGTCATAAATCGATATTTTCAAAATCGGCTATGACAAGTACTAGATTATAGTATCAAATTTAATAATCTTTTTGGTTTTTTTTTTCAGATGATTTTTGAAGAAACGCCAGAGGGTACCGTATACGGAGATTTTTTTACGACGCTCCAAGGATCATTGTATATTTTTGATATTTTTAAATAAAGAAAATTAAACATATTTTTGAATGTATATATTTTTAGGTAATTAAAACCCCAATCCGAAATTTCAAATAGTTTTCCTTGAAAAAATTCACGAAAATGACCTTTTTCCGGCTCATAGGTGTATAGCTCCCCCTTAAGGTGTCTCTCTTCGCAGTGAGCAAAGTAGATACAAAGTTGTGCCAAAACTCGATCGGTCAGGTTCGGCTTTAAGTGGAAACAGTTCGACACCGTCAGACACTGTGAACGACGATTTATGTATGCGACTTGGACTTTTGTCAGGTCGAATCGTAACTCCTAGAAAGTCCCGTGGGAGTACTAACGAAAAGAGAGAAAGAGAGAGAGAGAGAGAGAGAGAGAGAGAGAGAGAGAGAGAGAGAGAGAGAGAGAGAATATATACGTATAGGTGACCGCCAGTCGGAGACGAAGCTTCTCGAAGGGAATTCAACTCTCGGACCTTCACCAAAGCCTGTTGCAATATTCAAGAGACCTCTCGTGTTTATTCACGCGCTTGCCACAACCCGATGGTCCATTGGGGTCTGCTTTAATTTATCCGCATCCTTTTTGTACATAGCCCCGTAAACGCGAAATGGCGCGGGAGGGTGAACCCCGATATTGAATTAATAATCCTTCGAGGCTCTCCTCTCACAGGTCTACGTACGAGTATTCGTACGGGTACACTACTTCCGGGTGGAACGAAACGTTCGCGAGTACGAGCTACCATCGGGTTAATCCTTGATGCTCTCGTTGCAAAGCTTCTCCCGACTACTGTTCACATGCTGAGCTGTCGAACATTAAGGTAGTCCTATCGCCAGGCTTCAATCTATAGGATTTTCATTTTTTTTTTGAGCATCACCAACAAGGAACATCCCTCAGGTGACGCCCTTCGATTTTGTTGAAATTTGGATATGTTATAAAGCAACGAAAAGTAAGCGATACGTATTTTTTTTATCGGCGGAAAAACGGTTTTAAAGGGTGAAACGAACCCTCGAAAATAGGGGTGTGTTTCGTTTTTCGTCGATAACGTTATCGTTCTCCTTTCCAATGTATAGTGCACAAAAAATAAACATTGTTGCAATTTGACATTTTTTAATATCTCGTACCGTTTAAACGTTATCGACGAAAGACGAAAAACATCCCCATTTTTGAGGGTGCGTTTCCGCCCTTAAAACCGTTTTTCCGTTGATAAACAAAAAACGTATCGCTTACTTTTCGGTGCTTTATAACATATCCAAATTTCAACAAAATCGAAGGGTGTCACCTGAGGGATGTTCCTTGTAGGTATATTAATAATAATCGTCTCTGTAAAATTTCAGGGTCGTTTATCGACCTAATTACAGAGAAAATAAATATTAAAATTGTGTATTTTTGTGAAGGAATTCCGAGACGACATACAAAAACCCAATTTCCGGTCGCTAAAAAAGTGTATATAATAGTGGGAATCCGGCAGATTCTTAAAAATAATCAGATTTACATACTTAACACTTGTAGTAATCCAGTGCTCACAAAAAAATTACGCTTATTGACCTATTTTTCATGTAATATCAAGTTTAATTTGAACTTCCGGTATTGGATTTATTACCACTTGCTACGATGAAGAGACGTGACAGCAAGGCAACAGCTGGCTGTAGTCCTAACCTCATCCCACTCACTAAGCCGTAAAAGGTGAAGAAATTATTCCTTTTGGAAAAAAAATCATTAGAATCAGCAATTTTTTCCTCGCTTAAAGGTATCTCTCACCCCTTAAGCTTGAAGAGAAAGTGCATGGTTTCGTCGGCGCACTCATGATCAGTACACTCCCTAAACATAGCGGAAGCGACTATGAAATATTTTTAATTTAAAAAAAGTGCGTGAAGTCTCGTTCGACCAACCCTTATTCGTTACGAAGCTTGTTCATCAGTCAACAAGATGGTACATTTATTTTAAGCTAATGTGAAAATTGATTGAATTGAGTCTGAAAAGAAGTCTATATATGACTCTGATTAACTCACATTTAAGGCAGTATTCTAGTTGAGAAATTTGAAAAAAATCGATTTTTCGGGGCATTCTCTTAAGGGGTCTTCTCAATTCAGATGCTAAAAAGGGCTATTTTCATGAATTTTTTATCGGTTTATGTTATAGATATTGATATAAAAGTTGTTACACTTAATAAATACACTTTCCAGATACATTTAAAAATATATTTATTTAAGTTACTATTTATAGACGAAAATGGTAGATAAAAAAATGTTTAAAAAAATTGTACGTCTGCGCATCCGAAACAAAAAAATCAAACGGTTTTAGATTCAGTATGTTAATGGCTATAGCGCATATCATACGATTTTTGATATATGCAAAAATAACAACATAGCGGATATTTTTCGAAAAAAAAAAACGTTTTTTTTACCGTTTTTGGAAACAAAAATCAAAATTTAAAAAAATCCTTGATATGCGCTATAGCTATAGTTGTAAAGAATATGTAGTTGAAATTTAATAAGAATGGGTTCAATAGTTTTAAAGATTTTATCAAGAAGCCGTTGAAAACTGTTTCGAGAAAAACGCGTTTAAGGGATTACCCCCACTTGCAATTTTGAAAAAATCGATTTTTTTTAATTGCATTTTTTTGAAGTATAAGTATCTGAGAATATGTCCTGAAAATTTCAAGTCGATCCGAACAAAATTGACTGAGATATGAGCGTTGAAAGAGAAGAATCCGTTGTGTAAACGACCGGAAATTGAAACTTTAAACGCGTTTTTCTCAAAATGGCATTTCTGAAGTCGGTGACCAAGATTACTCGAAAACTAAAGAACCGATCTTCTTGAAATTTTGCAGGCTTATTTAATACATAAAAATGTAGTCTTTAATCGTTCGATTTTTTTTTCCGAAAAAAATGGCCGTTTTATAGCCAAAAAACGCCCATTTTTTTTCGTTAAAATCGAACCATTAACTTTGACTGTCCGCCATTTTGTGAAAAATGAATATTTTTTAAAATCCTTCGATTAAAGACTAGTTTATACTTATATTTGTCTAAATCCATCCGCATTTTTTTTTCAGATGATCCACTTCGCCGCAACGTTGGTCACCGTAAACTGTGTATATAAAAACATTATTTCATTGACGGCCATTTGCCACTAAACAATGTAATATTTTTCAATAAAAAAATTACTGAAAGTTCTTCAAGATGTGTTCTTTAAGATAATATATTTATCGATTAAAAAAGTTTTGTAGTTTTCTTTTAAAAAATTCATGAAAAAGGCCTTTTTTTGCGCTACAAGTGGGGGTAACGCCGTAAAGTTTGTTTGGGTTACATAAATACATCAATTTAAAAAAATGTATTTCGAAAGTGTATTTATTAAGGCGTTACCCCCACTTGTAGCGCGAAAAAAGGCCTTTTTCATGATTTTTTTAAAAGAAAACTACAAAATCTTTTCAATCGATCAATATACCATCTTAAAGACCACATCTTGAAGAACTTTCAGTAATTTTTTTATTGAAAAATATTACATTGTTTAGTGGCAAATGGCCGTCAATGAAATAATATTTTTATATACACGGTTTGCGGTGATCAACATTGCGGCGAAGTGGATCGTCTGAAAAAAAAATGCGGATGGATTTAGTCAAATATAAGTATAAACTAGTCTTTAATCGAAGGATTTTAAAAAATATTTATTTTTCACAAAATGGCGGGCAGTCAAAGTTAATGGTTCGATTTTAACGAAAAAAATAATCGAATGATAAAAGACTACATTTTTATGTATTAAATAAGCCTGCAAAGTTTCAAGAAGATCGGTTCATTAGTGTTCGAGTAATCTTGGTCATCGACTTCAGAAATGCCATTTTGAGAAAAACGCGTTTAAAGTTGCAGTTTCCGGTCGTTTACACAACGGATTCTTCTCTTTCAACGCTCATATCTCAGTCAATTTTGTTCGGATCGACTTGAAATTTTCAGGATATATTCTCAGATACTTATACTTCAAAAAAATGCATTAAAAAAATCAATTTTTTCAAAATCGCAAGTGGGGGTAAACCCTTAAGTGTAACAACTTTTATATCAATATCTATAATCTAAACCCATCAAAAAATTCATGAAAATAGCCTTCTTTTTAGCGTCCAAAGTGAGAAGACCCCTTAAGGGGTAAACTCTTAAGAATATGTCCTCAAAAGAAAATTTCGGAATTTCCAATATTTATGTCAACAAACGACACCAGCGTAGGATCGATCGGTCGGAGCTTCGAACTTCAGAAGCTTCTTAGGAAGCTGGAACTGGTTGCAAAGGGAAACGGGCTTCAGAAAAACATAATTTCGAAGTCGACAAAGGCACACTTTACGAGGCAGAAAATGGCCGATTAATATAACATAAATATAACATGCCATTATGTCACTTATGTTAGATAGTTGCGGTTGTCTAAGATTTTTCTCAAAACTTGAAACGCGTTTTTCTCGCAACTACTTTTTTAAACCTGGATAAAATAAAGTCTCGAGTTCTGTTTAATTGACCGATTAAAAATTTGGTATGGACCTTAAGTATATACCTCTCTATCGTCCCTAGCTCGTGCATTGCGGAATTGTTATTATTATTATTACGATTGAAAAATTTTAACTATGAAAAAAATACGGCTAAAAATTAACTTATGTTTTAAACAGTCGCGATAATTTTTTTTCTTTATACCTGCCATAATGACATTCTCATTGATCAAGAAAATTGGTTTTATTAGTGATCCAGATGAATGGGAGCTTTGGAATCGTGTCTATTGTCACAACTTTACAATTTTAATTTTTTTGCACACAAACTTTTTTGCAAGTTGTCGAAACATCAATAAAAATACTGTAAAACAATGGACACTAAAAATGTTTGTTTTTTTTAGATTAGACTAGAGTACTGCCTTAAGGACCTATTTCAAGTTTGTTCCACGCCTGTATTCGAAATTTTGGGTCGGTCGAAATCGCTGAAGGATTACCCTTCCAATTGGCACTTATTATGTGTTTCTATAGAAAGTTGTTTTTTTCGGAGATTATGAGAGAATCTTTCAAAACAAAAAAATGGTACAAAAACCTTCGATTTTTTCGTATTATTCGATGGCAAGTCATTTTTCTTTCGGTCCTTGGGATCAGAATTTCTGGCTGTGTTTTTTTCGATCACTAAAGCTTTCAAGGATATTCGCAACACACAGGAGTAAATAAAAATACACGAAAAACAATGATTCGTCAAAATTAATAGTTGGTGTTTATAAACTACTGAGGAAAGATGAACATATTGCAGTTTCACACTGTAAACCAATCATGTTACAGCACTTTTAGGAAAAAATACTGAACTGTAAAAAAATCATAATGATCACCGCGATAAAGTAAACTGTCGAATTTAAAAAATTAAATATAAGATATCGCGGTACTCAATGCGTAAAACATACGGAGTACCTTAAAAAAAAGAAAGTGAGATTAGACTGATAATCACTGATTTGAACTATAAAATTCTTCAACAAGCAAATGTTAAAAATGAGATCAAATTCTATTGAAATTTGGTATTGTCTTCTGAAAAATATGGTGTGAGTTTAAGAGGGAATGATACCTCATCGCGGTCGGTATGGTAGAACAATTATAGATTCCCAAAAATCTCGAAAACGGCTCTTTAGATCCCGTCGAAACTTTGCCAAATGACGTCAAATGGATAGACGAACGGCTGTCTTCCCCTCAAATTTTCTGAATTTGAGAAAAAAAATGTAGATTGGCTTATCATAAGCAAATCTAGTTTTTTTTCTCAAATTCAGAAAATTTGAGGGGAAGACAGCTGTTCGTCTATCTATTTGACGTCGTTTGGCAAAGTTTCGACGGGATCTGAAGAGCCGTTTTCGAGATTTTTGGGAATCTATAATTGTTTTACCATACCGACCGCGATGAGGTATCATTCCCTCTTAAATTAAAAACTGCAGTGTACACCTTGCAAGTTGTATCGGCGCTCGGTATTATTCAATACGTACAGATTTAATTTTTACAGATTCAATTGTCATTTTTTAACAAATCGGGCAAAGCATACTTTGATAACGGATTGTTGAATACTGATACGGATATTCAAATTTATTAGTGTGATACATGAAACAAATTTCAAAGCGCTCAGTAGAAATTACAGCCGACATTGCGCGGTACACCGCGTGAACCTCGAATGTTTACAATGTGCACTGTAAACGCGTGACCGCGTCAACTCGGGGCTTAAGACGTTCAAACCTGAACGCCTAAATCAACAAAGAAAAATTCTATCGCGTGGTCGTGCCCTCAGTCTCGACGTCTACTCAGTGCTCTTTTGGATCTCGTGGCGTAAAGTTTTGCGCGGTGTCTTCGAGAAACGACAATTATTTATAATCAATGTGGAAACGGACATACACACAGTGAACAAGGACAAACTGTTAGTGAAGAAAAAGTGGCGTGAAAGATTTGTTGGTGCTGAAAAGAGGACGAAAAAACGAAATGAGTATTGTATTTGTACTTTTCTATCTCGCTTTCACGTATAATGATGCTTGATGTACATAAAGCTATTCACTATCTGCATTATTTGCTATTTCACAGTGTAAAAATTTGTCAATGAAGTCGTTCATTTTATAACATTTTTAAATGTAAACATTCGTGGGCCCGCTCGTTTACTTTTAACAATTTCACATAGTAAAAATTTGCAAGTCGGTCCATCTACTGTTTACAGTTTCACATTGTAAAAATTCTCGAGTCGGTCCATCTGCTGTTTACAGTTTCACATTGTAAAAATTCGTGAGGCGGTTAATCTACTGTTCACAGGTCCACATTATAAAAAGTCGTGAGTCGGTTCATCTACTGTTCACAGTTTCACACTGCGAAAATTTATCGATCGCTTAGCATAAACTCCATAGTCCTACAGTTCTTTCTGCGAAACGTGGCGTGCACTTTTTAGAGTTTTACGTAGCAAATATCGAAGATTTTGTACCGAGAGGCGCTATTGATGTGAGACACGGTACATTTTGATGGGATTTCCATCAAAATTTACAGGATTTTTTTTTCCCGCGTACAGTTGCCTAAAATTAAAAATAGACAAAACACACCGCAAGTACTTGATTTGAACAAATAATTTCTCTCAATGTAAACAAAGTTATTTTTTTATTATTATTTTTTTCTTCGAAATTAACGAAATTAAATTGTCTTGAGTTTACTTGTGTCGTGTAAAAATACTTTTTACCCACGATTTCAACTTTCTTTTGCGAGTAGAAAATTCTGAATATTATTATTATTGTTATTTCTATTTTTCAATGTACACGTACCTCTTTCTCCCTGTCTCTCTCCCTTTCTGTGGAAATATCCCGAAAGCCATCGCCACGAAAGCTCTCTCATATTTTCGTTTCTATCTAGCCCCTGTTTTCCACCCCGCTCGCATCCCCACTACCATACAATTCGCGAGATTAAAAGAAAATTTATAGTGCCCCTCGGGGCATCGAGGGCGGACTGGCCGCGAGGTCCTGTGTAGTCGTGTAGCTTCTCTATCGTTTCTCGACTTTCGCGCAAATGGACGTTCATTTTGCAATGCCTTTTACCCCTCATTGTGCAGCCTGACCTCTTAACCCGATGCTAAAAAAACCATTCACAAGGTAACGTCGCAGCTGTGAAATGCATATCAGTGTGATAGGAAAAGAGAAACAAAGGGGTTTATTTCAAACCTCCCATACATATGAATCGGGAATATTCGCCGAAATTTGCATGCGCTACTTTTCTCTTTTATTGAAATTTTTCAAAGAGCATTGGCGGCCCGTTACTGACGTCGTGGATGCCGTTTAAACTTCAGTTTGCGTGTATCGATGGCCAAAGGGCGGGCATACGGCCTTTCAACTTTTTAGTTCGTAATTTTCTCGCATGGATTCAAGCGGAACAGCAGTGTTTCGGGCAAAAAAATTATTTTTTGCATTTTCTCGAAATATAAATACATATTTAAGAATATTTGAAAAAAATATTCAAGTTAAAATGTTGAAAATTGACCAAGCTAAAAAAAGACTAAAACTTTCGCGTTTTTTCTCGACTTCGCTGAAATTATAACTCTAGCTATAATTGTCCGATTTTCATTGTTGAAAAATAAAAATTTCCGTAATTGCAGTAGATATTGTTGTATCGTTTGGTTTTCAGTTCGTTTTTGTTGTTTTTCTGTACTTTTCGGTATTTTTTCAAAAGGCTCTCTATATACGTACTTTTGTGCTGAAAAATGGGTTTCTTTTTCACCATCCGTTTTCCAAAAAAGAAATTCGGAATTTGCCCATGTTTTCGGATCCCTCGGTATACGTAGCCCCTTAATGCTTCCTTGACACCCTTATATTTGGCCACGGCTTTGACACACTGGGTCAATTTGACCCGGATAGAACTTCATCCACCTGCCCTCAACCAACCCTTCGGTCGGTTTTTATTGAAAAAATATCTGCTATACACTTTGAGCATTTCTGAATATGTCTGCATAATTAAAATTTGGAAAGTATAAAATTGAATCGTTGTAAAAAAAATATTGAAAACTTTCAGTTTTAGGAAAGTGAGCTTTTTTCTTTAAATTCGTCGGGGTCAAAATGACCCAGTGTGCCAAGGAAGGGTTCAAACAAGAAGAATGTTGTTTTCTGCAGAATTTTCACAAAATCATGAAAAAAAATTACAATTACGTTTGGATACGTGGTTTTATCGCGAAAAAGTATAGTTTCCCGGGAAAAGGGTGTCCATATTGGTGTTAAATTATTATTCCTGCGTATCATAATCGCCGTGGCCAATTGTTTGGATCTAACGAACCATTCTGTGAGGGGAACGTAGTGAAAAGGGAGAAAAAACGATTTCGAGGGCTTAAGCTCCACCAAACCTATTCCGTTACGCTCTTTTTCCGGACTCAGAGGGCTGAAGGGATGGGGGGATGTTTCACCCTCGTAAATTACCGGCGGAACAAGCGTAGTCGAGCGTTAGCCCGAGTTATACCGGCTCGCTAAGTGCTTCCTTCTTAAGCTTGATTTACATTGTCTTCTCGTTTTGCACTACGGTGTGGGAAAATTGACGGGGTGATCTACCGCGCGGGGGCGAACAGTTTAGCAACCCAACTATTTTCATTCGACGGAATCAATTTTATATTGGGTTGGTACAAAAATCTTGCAACACTTTTTTTTCAATTAAAATATTTTTCCGAATAATGAAGTTCGAGAACATTCGAGAATAGGAAATACAAGAATGGTCTAGAACCTTCCATGCCGCAGGATATATAAGCGAGTCAGATGTTCCGCGGAGTCAGTATGAGCACAGATGGATCAACGTGCACTTCGAGCAATCGCATATTACGAATTCTTGCAAGGGCATTCTGTAAGAGCTGCAGCCCGTAATATGTGCAGTGCGTTCAAGGCTAATGTAGTTAATTATTGAACGGTCTCCCGATGGTATCAGCGTTTTCATTCTGGCGATACATCTTTTGAAGACAAACCTAGGTCCGGCAGGGAATCGATTGTGGACGATGAAGAACTGCGAGCACTTATAAAGGCAAAGCCTAATATGTCGTCACGAGAATTAGTCAACAAACTCAACTGCAGTAATCCTACTGTCCTTCGACATTTACAAGAGATGGGATATAGGAAAGTTTATTCGCCTTGGATACCGCACAATCTCAGCGAATCAAACAAAGCAACACGCATGTCCATCTGTCTTTCACTCCTGCATCGTCCGCAAAGAAAGGATTTTCTTCAAGAAATAGTCACTGGGGATGAAAGCTGGGTGTTGTATGTTAATCACACGCGCAAGCGTCAGTGGCTATCGAAAGGGGAAAAACCAGAACCGACCTCTAAACAGCCCCGTGAAATGAAGAAAGTTTTACTCTGTTGTTGTTGGGATTCTGAGGGCATGCTCTATTACGAATTTCTGCCAACCAACACCACAATACAGGCAGAGATTTATTCTGTACAACTGCAAAAGGTGGCTAAAATTATGAAACAGAAAAGGCGTAAACGTCTTCACGTTCGGCTTCTCCATGACAATGCTCGACCCCATGTCGCTAAGATGACACAAGAAACTATTTCGCAGCTAAGATGGGAAGTTGTACCACACCCACCGTATTCACCAGACTTAGCACCTACCGACTATCACCTGTTTCAAGCTTTGAAGAACTATTTACGGGATAAAAAATTTGATGATCTGTCAGATCTTAAAAATACATTGGACGACTTTCTTAATTCACGATCAAAAGAATGCTGGCCTGCGGGCGTGCAAAGTCTACCAGAGCGTTGGGCAAGAGTTGTAGATGTGGAGGGAGCCTACATTACTGAATAATCGTTTATTGTTAAAATAAAATATTTTTCTTTTTTACTCGTGTTGTGTGTTGCAAGATTTTTGTACCAACCCAATACCTCGTCAGGATCTAACGAGGATCCATTTTTGTCCCGATATTCCAAGTTTTCGATCACTGAAGACGTTCGATATTTTTTTTTTTTTTGGTCACGAGGTTTTTTGCATAGAGCCACCAAAGAGTACGCAGGGTTTTCGATTGTCTTATTTTTTTCTCGTGTTGGCAACACCACCTAACCTGTCAGTGGCATGTGTCCTGACAAGGCGTTGGACAACAACTCGCTTCGTTAAGGCGGGATATACATTTACACCGATCAAAAAAATCTTTTTCTTATTTTTTTCTCTTTAAAAGATAGAACTATATATGTTGAATATTTTCCCACAGTTTCAAAGTGAAATTGGCGTGCAGGACTACTCAAAAACTCTTAAGCCGATTGAGCTGAAGCTTGGTAGAAATATTGATGATATTGGTACCTTCTAATGGACGAAAATTGTTTTTGAAAAATTGGAAAAAAACTACCTTTTTAATCCACATTTTACATAAATTTTGCGTGAAATGTTAATTTTTTTTTGTAAATGCGTGCCATTTTCTCAAATTTGTATTTTCTTCATTTTAATTACCGTCACATAGGAACTATACATGTTCTAACTGAAAAAAAGGTTTGATCTTTCTTGCAAATCAAAGTCTACGGGAAGCTAGACAGAGCTGAACACTCTGACACAGCTCCGCCATTTTGATGATGAGTTAAGGTCTTAGGCCACTCTAGAGACCGAAAAAATAGGCTTTTTGGGGATTTTTTTTCAGAAAAACTACAAAATAAATCGAGATTACAAAACAGGTGTTTATCATACACTGAGAAAAGAAAATCGTTGAATGTGCAAAATGCATTTTGTTTTCTCGTAATTTTGTTGTTTTAACAGTTGCTCAGACATGCTAAATAAGCTACAGTTCACACCACTAAAACTATCAGTCAGATTGACAAAACGTTTTTTGTGCCAACCAAAAATCAAGTCGAACCTATCTAAAGATACATTTTGTTAAACCAACTGAATTTTTTTTTCTCAGTGTACATGTCAGTGACTGCATGCAGTAATTTTTTTGGAGCGATTAATTTCAAAATGGCGGCTGTGCAGCGTTAATTTCAAAACTGCGTTTTTTAAGTTGGCCGGAAACATAACTCAGACAATTTTCAACTGATTCACTTGAAATGTTAAATATATCTTGAAAAATACATTGTCTATGGAAGTACGTAGGATTTTTTTTTATATTGTATAGTTAATTTGTCATTAACGACTTTTCAGGCAATTTTTTGGAAAGTGAAATTGAAATTTACCTAAAGTGAAATTTGCCTAAAAAATCGGCAGATAATTGTTAATAACAAATGAACCATACAATATGAAAAAAAAACCCTACGTACTTCCATAGACACTGTATTTTTCAAGATATATTCAACATTTCAAGGGAATCGGTTGAAAATTGTCAGAGTTATGTTTCCGGCCAACTTAAAAAATGCAGTTTTGAACGCTGCACAGCCGCCATTTTGAAATTAATCGCTTCAAAAAAATTATTGTATACAGTCACTGATATGTATGATAAACACCGTTTTTTGTAAGATCGATTTATTTTGTAGTTTTTCTAAAAAAAAATTCTCAAAAAGCCTGTTTTTTCGGCCTCTAGAGTGGCCTAACCCCTTAATTAAAAAAAAATTCGTCTACTTAAATATACTATCAAAGTATACCTAAAGTTTGATAATTGTAGAATAATTATTTCTCAGTTCAAAAAATCCCTCACTATTTCTTATTTTTTTCCCGTCTAAATGTATATCCCGCCTTAAGGGATATGCATAACCTTGGAATTTCAAAAAATCGATATTTGGTTTATTTCATATTCTTATTGCGTAGAATCTTAATTCTAATTTTTAAAAAAAATTTGGTAAAAATTCCAAAAATTGACCGAGTTATGACGATTTTAGTGGAGCAGGTCAGAAAGTCCCGTTGCGTTACGGCTATGGCGCTGCGCGGTGCATCGTATGGTTTCTAAGGGCATTGATATGACTGTCCATCCAGGCTGTTTGATTGTTATACGGTGCAGGAATCTCGGATTGAAGGTACGAAAAATAATTGTGATTTCATTTCAAGCAAGTAGTCGCAATTTTCGCGACTACTTGCAAGCAAGTGGTAGAAATTTTTAATAAAAGATGTTTAATTTTTTTACTAGCTCCATTAGTAATGGAGATATAAGCGACGAAAATTAATCGCATCACCTGTCACTCATCGTTTCGTCCCTTTCACTCATCATTCCGTTTCTCTCATAAAAAACTTCCTTGTTCATATATCCATTACTAATGGAGCAAGCAAAAAAAATGAAAGAGACTTTTTTTTATTGTCAATTAAAAAAGAACGATCTTTTAATCCAAACTTTTTTCTAGGAAATGCACTTTTTCGTCACAATCTCCATTATAACAATTAAATTGTTTATAACGAAAAAAAAAACGATTCTAGAGCAAAATAAATGACCTATCCGCGAGTCCTATATGCTGAGTCCTATATGCTATATTTTCATATGGGTTTTACTATACGTATAGTATGAATCTTCGTGTATATATATAGATTTCACTATACGCATAGCCTAAATCTTCGGCGTATAGCGAAAAATATTACGAAGTTATTAGTAAGATGTGACTCTTTATACCGTACTTTTTGTAGAATACTGGAAACTAATTGTTCCAATCACGTGGGCAAAACCTTTTTTTAATACTACAAAAAATCACAATATGCCGAATAAAATGTATTATTTGTATCAGTTTACGTGCCATATCGTAGGTTAACATTTAAATTTCTTCATTATTACTATACCATAATTACAATTTTTATCTTCCGTTCGATACTTTTTGATATTTAATGATATTTTTTTAGAAGCATAGTATTAATTCTAAAATTCGAGACCCCTGTTTTCTCCGTGTACTTTTTCTTCTCTTGCGTTTATCTCGAAAGTATACTTTGCAATTTCGCGCACGTCATATCTCAAAATCTAATCGTCCTGGATTTATTTTAAATTTGGATTGGATATATTTTATAGCATATTCGACAGACCGAACAATTTTTTCATATGTTCCTCCGTTTGTTAATAACAAACGTTTGAAGTCGTTATTTTTTGTCGAATGTCGACATTTTTCTTCAAAACAGTGCAATTTATGCAAATTTAAAAATTTCGATAACGTATCCGGTGGGTTTGTGGCTTCACCAATGTACTAAAAGTGTATTTTTCCATTTTTTACTTTAGATGAATTTAGTTACCGAAATCATGCACGCGAGCGAGCTGTGCGGAGGCTACAGTCCTGAGATTAAATGACAATGATTGCGTTGTTTATATATGTTGTGCAATTAAAAAAAAAAAAAAAAACGGTGACATGTCAAGACTATGTACTATCTGTGTGCGAAAGTTCGACCTTATGTTCCCATTACCTGAGCCGAAAAAAATATCGAGAATCGATCTGTTTTTTTTTAACTTCAAGGTTATGCATATCCCTTAAGGAAGCACCACAGTATAAAATGTTCAAAAAATCGATTTTTTTGCATTGTGTGATAGTATAGACGGTTATTGGATGGACCTGCCATCGTATGATTGATCGTAAGTAGACAATTTATGTGGAAATTTCGCACTCGATACTTTAAACGCGTTTTTCTCCAAATGTCGTTTTTCAAAACGGTGCACACTCTCAAAGGAAGTGTTTTCAAGCTATCCGTCTCAAATTTTCACACAACATTCTTCGCGCCATTTTTTATCTTGCTATGAAAGCTTTTTTTAAACCTTGGTAGTCAAACTTCTACCCAGACGTTTTAAATTTTTTATAAATAATGAAATAATGCATTGAGCGATATGAAAAAAATAGTGAGGTATAATTTGAACCTTGTTTAATACAAGGATTTTGGTTAGAAATCAAAAATTGAATTTTAAATATGCAAACAAAATTATGCAACAAAAAACGTGAAAAATGACTTTTTTTTACAAAAATTGTTTTTTACAAAAAAAAACCCAAACAAACTCTTGTAATTATTGAAAAACAAAATGGTTTTATAATCTGGAAACAATGTACTTTGAAATAGACATAGCGGTTTCTGTGGACTTTTCAAAAAGTATATTTATTTCATCCAACGCAGGTGCGATTTCCAAGGTAAGAATGAAACGCTTACGCATATAAAAAAATTTGTTTTATTGGAAAAAAAGTTGTACGGCATTAAAATAATTTGTTTGGGTCCCGTGGACCCAGTGTGACTATTAAGGGTTAAATCTTCAAATTTTGTTTACGAAAAACTGTCGAAAAAATAGGCTAAATTCGATGCGTTGATTTTCCAACAGCCGCCACTTTTTAAATTTTAATTTTGAAAAAAATCCATAGCGAGATAGCGGCTTTCATACTGATTAATAATCTTTGAACATATGTCGTTTCTGATAATATTTACGGCCACATCCGTGTACACCGTGAGGACCACTTTTTTTCGAAGACATTTTCAAACGTTGAAAAAAATGTAAAAAAATAGAAATAAACGTTAAAATTTTTTTTTCTGTTCTTCACGAGTGCTTTGATTTGAAATGAAAAAATCAGCCTGATTAGCGTATTTTAACCATCGAAAAAATCGCGAAAATCATCTATTGTTCGATCGGTTACACTGTGATGATCCCTTAAGCCTTTTAAAAATATTTTTCGAGATCGTTACTTAAGATTTATGGTTAAAATAATGTTCCTCAATTACCAAAGCTTAATTTAAATAAGAAGTACAAAGTGTGTTATCAAAATTGTTTTTTATAGAAATAAAAGTTTATAAAGTGCGTACTCTTTGCTGGCTGTGCCCTATGGAGCAAGAATCGAGGGTCTGGAAATGACAGATTTCTAAATTTTGACTGGCGATACTCACAGTTTGTTTGGGTGCGTGGTCCCCGTGATCACCAACACCTGGGACACCTGGTGGTCCCGGATTTTCTCTCGCGGCTTTCATGCTTTCCGCTATTTTCTGGAATCTGTTCTTCCTCATTTGAATCCTCTTCGCCATGTATCCCACTGTCGCGTATTCTGCGAACGAACGACACGGATCCGTTAAAAAACGTAGGGCACGCCTATCACAAAATATTTCCATGGGTAGTTTTCCTGAAAAGTTTTTTTTTTATTCAAAATATCTTCTCGTCCGCCGGGACATCGATTTTTATTTCCGGACCGTGAAATCGTTCCCTCGTCTCGGTCCCGTAAGAATTTTCGCTTCGGAATCACCGGAATCGAACGATGGAAGGGCAATTTCGGTTTTCTTCCAATTATTGAATGAGACAGGCTGTTTTTTTGTTTTTTTTTTTTTACAATAAAAGTGCTAATGAACGACGAGATTTTCGCACGCGATTTTTCCACCCCCAAATACGCGAGACGCGTGATAGATTTTCCATGCACCATTGGGGGGTGTTTTATTTCAATAAACGAGTAAATAAATGAATATTTATATATAAAAAAATATACGTTTTCATCTGTGTATATTCGAGGAGAGAATAAATATCTGAAATTGCGATTCATTGTTAGTTGCCCTTTATGTATGATTTATAGCTCGATCAAATTAATAAAAATAGGGAAATTTTATTGCATTTTAGTTGAAAATTTATTGACTAGGTTAAAAATTAATCGATTTTTTTAAAGCTTGGTGAAAAATATTGTAATCAAGGTTGTCAGAACTAGGCATGCCTATTGCTGAATTTTTTTTTACAATCGAACATTCGAATGAATTGATTAAAACACCAATAAAACGTGGCAAACGTAGAGTCAAGTTAAATATACAAATTGTAAACTTGCATGGCAAGGGGAATAAGAATTTCGAGTAAAAGATGTGAAAAAATTGTTTTTGGCCATCGACTTCTTGAAATTTCTTAATTCGAACTTCGATTAATGTACCCTTACCTTCCCTGGGAGGTCTGCACCCTCTTGTGCTAAAAGGGGGAAGTTGCCTTTAGGCGAGAAAATTTTTTTCTGTTTTTCGTTATTTTTTTTTAGAGGAAAGATTTCTTCACCATTTTTATGAATTAGGGTATGTTTTGTTACTACATTGCGCTATTATATGGTATAAGAAAAATTCATCTTCAAAAATGGCGGAGATCTGGCACGGTCTTCTAAACTACATTTTTTTAATTGGCGTGACGATTAGCTAAAAGATTAATCGGCCGATTCTGATGTAATTTGGTATAAATCTTTCTATCCTTATTGTATAAAACATGATCCTAAATGTTTATCAAAATAAAAAAGTATTTTTATTGCAAAATGTAGCCATTTCTTTTTCAGAAAATTCAATCTTTCGTTTCAAAGCGTACCGTTTCATCGATTGTCAACATTTTTCACTTTTTCTTGGTTCATATTCTGGGTATGAGTGTTAATGAAAGAAAAATCTTTATTGGTTTTTTTTCGGATTAATCTTGCCGACGAGATGTGTCACGGCCTCTGACAACATCCGCCGCCACGCATTTACAAGACCGTGCCATACCTCCGGAATTAAAAAAAAATGTTAAACCATGTACCAGCCAAAAGTATTAATAAAACATACCCTTAGTCTAAAAAATGGCGAAGAAATCTTTCATTTAAAAAAATTAATGAAAATCAGCAATTTTTTCCGTGCCTAAACGTACCCCCCTTAAACAATTTTTTTTTCACTCATTCACGCTCATTTCGCTCAATGTTTTTTACAAAAATGTCGACTGCCTAATCTTCGCTGCTCATTTTTTCGATCTTTTATGATTGTCCTATCGTTGAAATGAAACATCCTCACTAACAGGTCTCCGATAATATTTATAAAAACAACATATGTGAAAAAATCAAGCGCGTTAAAAATCGCGATCGTATAAAAATAACGGCTAATCGCGAAAATTGTTAAATAATAAATGTCAACGCATTTTAAAAAGAACGCTCGTTTTCCTTAAGGAGTTTCGGGACAATTGACAAAATATTACCATTCGATGTAAACGTATGCAGTAAATTCTTAGTCGTTTACTAAATGTACCCTCCAAATTTTAAATCGATCGATTACACCGTTTCTATAAAATTTATAATAAAAAAAACACTTTTCAACATAGAAAGGTTCATGCTTATCGCTGAATGGCAGTTTTACTCATGAAAATATGTGAACGTTTTTTTTAAATGTTATGCAAAACCGTCAAATAACTCACAAGGAAAGATTGTGAGGTTGATCTCTCAAATTTCGATGAAATTTGGCCTACTTGTAGAATGGGTAAAAATAGGCGCCACGTATTTTTTTATATCTACAAAACTCGATTTTTAAGGGGTGAAACGCTCCCTCGAAAATAGGGGTGTTTTTTGTTTTTCGTCAATAACGTTTTAACGGTACGAGATATGAAAAAAATTCAAATTGCAACAATGTTTATTTTTTCATGTATAATACATTGGAGATGAGAAAAATAACGTTATCGACGAAAAACGAAAAACACCCCTATTTTCAGGGGTGCGTTTCAACTCTCAAAAATCGGGTTCCGCAGATATAAAAAAATACGTGTCGGCTATTTTTAACCATTCTACAAGCATGCCAAATTTCATCGAAATCAGAGAGATCAACCTCGCAACCTTTCCTTGTAAGTACATGATGACAATTTTGTCATCAGTATCATAATGTAGGCCTTATATTTTCTTTTCAATTATAAATTTTATAGAAACGGTGTGCACGATCGATTAAAAATTTGGCGAGTGCATTCAGCGCATGACAAAAAAAATACTGTATAAATTTCAAGCAAATGGTAACATTTCGTGATGTGTCCCGAAACTCCTTAATAAGATTGACGAGTGTTCGATTGACAGTGTTGAATAAAAGATTGGCAAACGCGTCGGAATAATTGGTCGTAACCTCGCGTGGAAATTTCGCATGCCCGGAAATATTTTCCATTCCGCGTATGATGCGACATGGTATGCGGTAGCGGTATAAATTAATTCACACACAAGTAAACGAAAGTACGAGCGCAGCTCGAAGAGCGAATTATAATTAGCGATGGCGTAATCGGGTCGCCAATTTTGAGGATGAAAAGGGGGTTGGCGAGTGTGTTAGGGGAGGGTCGTCGGTTAATATTACGTCCCGAAGTTCCAGCCGTCGTTTGTTGAATCCGCGTCATCGAGAAGGAGAGACGACGATGACGTAGATGACGCACACGAGGATGCGAGGTGGATGTTGCCGCTGTCGATGCTGTACGATGTGAACTTTGGCCCCTCCGGTTGTGTTGTATCACAGACTCGACGATACACAAATGCTCCTCGCCACAAAATAAACGTGTATATATTCTCATATATGGGGCATTGCACGAAAAAAATCGAACAATTTCTCTCCGAGTCTCGTCCAAATGTTAATTATCATCAACCTTGTCCAAATGGGCATTCATTTTTTTTTTTCACCATCCAGAAAGTACTCCACGGCTTTATACGTATCGATTAAAAATAAGTCAGGTCCCCCATCGCCAAGATTGAGCTGTCGATATACAAAGAAATTTCTAACAATACTAACATGTGCCAAAAATTCAAAAAACTATTTTTTATTTGTAATTTTTGTCTATATTGATGTAGATTTTTAAGCAAACAAATGTTAGACACGTCAATTGAGAATAAATCAGGTCCCTTATCGTCAAGATTGAGCTGTCGATGTACAAAAAAATTTCTAAAAATACTGCCATCTGCCAAAAATTCAATAAACTATTTTTCATTTGTAATTTTTATCTACATTGATGTAGCATTTCAAGCAAACAGATATAATGACAGGTCAATTCAAAATAAATCACGTCCATCATCGTCAAGATTGAGTTGTCGATATATAAAGAAATTTCTAAAAATACTATAATCTGCCAAAAATTCAAAAAACTATTTTTCATTTGCGATGTTTGTCTACATTGATGCAGAATTTCAAGCAAACAGATGCAATGACACTTAACAATTGGATTGGTCGTAAAAAATAAATTTCTTTTGCAAATCAAGGCGGGACACCAAAGTGACGGGTCAAAAAATTGATATAATTTTGCATTTTCTCAAAGTGTACATGTTTAAGAATTTGTGAAAAAAAATTCAAGTTGAAATATGGAAAATTGATCAAGTTAAAGATGTTTTAGTGAGAATAGATAGCGCAGCGATTTACACTGCGACCTCTATTATCGGGATCTCCACAGAAGCAACAGCCCCCCGGTATGCGCCGCATATCGATCGGTGTAGCGCATGGTGGGGGAAGCGCCCGGCTGTAGCATGAGGCCTGAAGCCGGAATCATAACTCTACTCATAATTGTCCGACTTTTAATTTATAAAAACCAAAATTTCCCCAATTGCAGTAGTTATCGTTGTACGTACCCACTTTTTTTTTAAATTAAGTATTTTGTAAGTCCGCAAATATAAGTAAAAATATCCCCGAAATTACACTTTTTTTTTAACACCTGCCATTTTCTGAATTTTTTTCTTTCGACAAACGGCTACGGACAACGCGAACATTTTTAAAATATAGATTATAAAACTTTTTTATTTTTCAGACCAACCACGTCAAGTTATTGATCCAGCCGTTGGAGCACATTTTTTATACAGAGGCTCTATTATACCTCAATAACGTTGTCAATTTTGAGATAAAAATAATAATAATTTACACGAAATAAGTTCAATGTATGCTTCATAAAATGCCATTTAATGTTTTAAAAGGTATTTTTTAAGTTTTACAATAGTAAAATGGTCCGAAAGTTTTAAAAAGTTTTAATATCCTTTAATGTTTAATTTAATTTTAATTTGAAATTCCAAATAAATAATCTCGCACACAAAAAAAATTCTAAAAAACTACCCTTTTTCGGTCCGTCACAGTGATGTCCTCCCTTCAGAGTTTTTTGCTTCCATATTTCTGTCCTATCAGTGTTAAAAAAAATTAATTATCGTGAGATAATTGGACAAACATCATCTGCGTTCCTTTAAAATAATTTTTAACCGTGTTTCTATTTTCGCGTAATTTAAGTAATAATAAAGCTAACGATGATTGTGCTTTCCCGACGATTGTTATTTTTTGACAATTGCAACGAGTATTCGAGTTGCGAAATGAATAAAATTCCTATCGAGTGTCACATTCGTCGTTGATTGATGGGGCAAAAATTGTTCCACTTGACGTTGAATGTCCCATATAAATGTTTATACGAAGGACGTGCTGCCGCGGTTTATTTCTGGCGTGCATCGTGGCATGAAAATCGTTCGATCCGCGTTTGTCACACCGCGGCTTAAACCCAACGGCACACATCCAGGTGATGTCCATCTTTGTCGTTTCTTCTTGAGGCCACATTGCGTCCGACGACAGAGTCGTACACCTATCACACTTTTTTTTATACGTAATATTTTCTCCCACTTCACTCCGCTTCTCTCTTCCTCTCACGTTCTCCCACCTTGCACGGAGCGAAGAAGAAAAAAAAGCTCTACTATCAGGGATTTCTTCTACCGCTCAAGCTGCCTTTCGGACCGTTCGAGGGGGTGTTTTTTTTTTGTATTTATTTATTTTATAGCCGGCTACTGTATCTCACTATCGCGGACAAATTTTTGCATTTTTGCCAAGGTCGCCGGGCAAAAGCTCTACTCGTTTATTCAGCATTTTTTTTTCTTTTTTTTCGCAAGCCACTAGGTTTTCGCGCTCTTGCTCTTTGCTGAGGTCAGGGTTCTTTTTTTTTGTTGCCAGGATCGTCGTAAAATTCCACGACGGAACTATACAGGACGGCGAAAAAAATAATGTTTTTTGTTTGTTCTTCTTTCGTTCAGCCCTACGCTATAAAATTGCGGATGGATGGAACGATATTGGCCATAAAAGTTGTACGGATTTTTCATCGAATTCGCCAAAATCGAAGAGAGAACGGCGGATTTCGTCGTTCGAGCGAACGAATGCAGCGATAAATTTCGTCGCTGGAAATATCTGTATCGAGAGCTTGCAACACGATTTACAAACGGTAAAAAAATTCAAACTTCTGGAAAAAATTGTCATCGTCCCGTCGTTAAATTCGAAATATTTCTTGAAAAAAAAAAAAAAAAAAAAAAAAAAATCACTCCGGATCTGGAATAAAAAAAAAATAAGGTTAAATACCGAATCTCGCAAGTTTGTAAGCTAAAAATGATCAACATTTGTTTCACGACTTCCCGTGCACGTATCGACGAGGAAAACACGTGTGAGGCGATGCGATATCCGTGGAGCAGAAAATAAAAAAATAAAAAAAAAATGTCTCGCACGAGGGGCTGCACAGGGCAGTGTAATTAAATTTTCACGCCCGTTTGATTTTGGCCGCTATCGTTGCATCTACATCCTGGCGTGCTACGTACAAAATAATTTCTACCACCAGCTTTATAAAATTTTTGCAACCAATTTTCCATGTAAATCCCTTTGCTAAAAAAAACTACTGCGCACTAACTACTGTACTGCATTTTTTCTTTGTTTTTTTTTCTTTTCGTACCATGTTTCACTACGCAGTGCACATTCGAATTCGCCCAATCCCAATTTCCATGTTTTTGTTTATTTTGCTTCTTTACCTTTCTTTTTTTCTTTCACGATTGGCTCCAACGAAATTGATGGTACAGCGAGACGCGCGTTTTACGCGAACGAATTGCATCGATATGGACAAAATATTCCGTTGACTATATTTTTTTCTTCTTTTTTTTTAACCCGATCGCGATTAAAACCGCGTCGTTTTGTTTCCCATCCCCAAATCGTGCCTACGGAATTTAACGTACGTTGTTATTTTAACAAATTTTGTTTTTTTTCACCTTTTGTTTTTTTCTAATTTAATTCTGTTTTTTTTTCTTCAAATTTTTAATTTTTTTTCGATAAAAAAAAATAAAAATAAACTTCGCCCGAAACCCCTCGAGTATCTCATTATCGGCTTCTAGTTGTGGCAAGTGTACGAATCAACATTTTTCCCATTGTTTACTCCTTTGGTTTTTGCTTCACGTCCATGCGTCGTATTTTGCAATTTTTCAAGAGCCTGGGAGTGGCGACGGAAAAAAAAATATATATATAAAACGCGTACGAGCGGAGACCTCGGAAGATACGGAGTTGGGAAAAACGCGCGCGTGTTTTATCGGACCTGCGTGCACGCCGTAGAAGGATCAGGGGTGGGAAGATATGAATTATTATAATACATTTTCTATCTGTATTAGTGTGTGTATGTGCGAGTGTTGTGTGTGTGTGTGTGTGTGTGTGTGTATATACAAGGTGTTAAAAGGTCGATGCAAACCCTTAAGGGGGTGATAAGTCACCTCGTTAGGAACACATCTAACCTAGGTTACCTTAGTCCAAAGTCTAAAGATTTCGAGTTATTATGATAAGCATGATTTTCTGAAAATTTCCCAAAATTAGGTACTAACTCGTTCACAATGTTCAAACAGAGAATAATTGGTAACTAAAAATGTATTTGCGTCGTAGCTTAATGCGTATTCAATCGACAAACACCAATACAATCATCTGTATCCACACAACTAACTAAATGGGACGTGTTGAATGATCAAAAACTTATCAAAAAATAAAAATACCTCTTATATTAATGCTATTTAAAAAAAATAGCATTAAAATAAGAGGTCAACGAGTCAGTGCCTAATTTTGGGAAATTTTTGCAGAAATCATACTTACCATGATAATTCGAAATCCTTGGACTTTGGACTAAGGTAACCTGGGTAAGATATGTTCCTAACGAGGTGACCTATCATTCCCTTAAGGCTTTGCATCGACCTTCCTAACACCCTGTATATATATATATATATATATATATATATATACAGGGTCTTTTTATAAATGAATAATCCTGCGTCTGTCAATAGGTCAGATCCTACTTTATGCTGGAATGTCAGTTTAGTAAAAGTGCCACGGTTTTCCAGATAAAATCGTCTACTTTTTGTTTTTTGCATGCCATTTCTACAAATGATAACTTTTTGACGCGGTTATTTTTTAAATACTCTTGATTATTTGTTTTATCTGGAAAAGTATTTTTTTTAGCCTTGAATGTTGAGAAAGCTTTATGAAAAAAGATCTTATGCAGAATTTTCATACAAACCAATTCGAACAAAAATGTAGGGGAAAGGAGTGCGAGTTGATCCAATGAGGTAAGACGATCACTTTCAGTATCGACGAAACTATTAACGCTATCTAGTGGTATTCATTGGTAAAACATAGCACTTGGCACCACCCTGCGTTAGTCAATTCATGATGGTGGTATGAGCGACGCACTAGTTTTTACGGAAAAAAAAAAAATTGTGAGGTGTTGATCTAAGACAAGGCTAACTTTAGACTTAGGTAACTATTATTGTATACTGTAAGTTGCAATCATCGTTGCGTTTGTGGCTTTATAATATGCTCAATTTGCGTTTTGGTTGGCGTGGTAAGAGTGGAATACTTATAGGTTATGTCACCGAGCAATGAATGAAAAAAGTTGAGTTTAGGGCAAGATGATTCCCTTCTAGATGTACAAAATGATCCCTGGGGATCATCTTGTACACAAATAACCTACGTACTGTATTTTTTAAAAATTGATTGTCTATTTATGTTCAAACTACACTACTAATGTATAATTGATCTCACGAATAATAATTTATATACCTGAGTGATTCAAGACTGGCTGTAGAAGACTGGTCCAGTTTAATTCTAGCTGGGTGAGGTTAACCCTATAATATAATGGTAATCTAAGTCGTAAGTTCAGTTTATGTTGTATACCTATGATTAATATATATGTAAAAGTGTTCTAAACTCGCGAAATTTTTTATTTACATTTACCCAATTTTTTTAAAATAAAAAAAAATTCAAGTGTCCAAGACGATCCTCACGTAGGCTTTCAAAAAAAGGAAATCTTATTGAAATCCTAATAAATTGAATATTATGAATATGCCAATTGTAAGATAGATAAATATGCCAGTAGTAAACGCTTTCGGATATTAATTATGTTGAATATCTTTGAAATTACGAGCATTCTTCCTTAGGGTGATCATCTCGTCACCTTTCCTAAGCAAATTGTCCGAATTACTTTAAAAAGTTGCTTTGTTATTGTCGATTCATATCGTTTGTCGAAATGGCATGCGAAAAAACTAAAAGCAGATGTTTTTTTTTTTTTTCAAAAAATAACATAAAGCCCAAAATCTCGAAAATCGTGGGACTTTTACCAAACTGAAATTTCAGCATATAGTAGGGCATTCATAACAGTACACCCTGTATACAGGGTGTCCCTCTTATCTCTGCTACCCGAAATAACTCGGTAATTATCGACGTAACAAAAAAATGTTCTAGACAAAAGTTGTACGGTGTGACGGGGGCCATCGGATGCGACCATTTTTTTTTATTTCCGTGGAGGCGCTGCCTCCACGGCAGCTGGCAGCAAAAATTTTAAATTCATAGTTTAACAAATAGTCTTAGTTCTAGGAAACTTGGGATTGTTTGGGTTTGTTTGGGTTTGTTTCACAATAACCGAAAAATGGTTACAGTTTGACCAAATTTCTAGGTTTTTCTTAAATGCCCATAATTTTCAAACTGCATGGGATAGATTTTTTTCTGATTTTTCTCATGATGGTTACAATCAATCCTGTCACCCCGTGTCGGCTTAACGTTGAGTTCTGGGACACCCTGTATATATATATATATATATATATATATATAAATTAGGGTGGCCCTTGATATGGGTAAAAAAAAATTGATCGCGCCGCCCTCCAAGACGGTTCCAAATAGTGAAAAAAAATCTACGCGAAGCCCCAGCACTGTCCGTTAAGAGGAAGGCGTGCCTGTAAGCATGAACTTAAATTTAAATATCAATTTTTCTTCATGATTGGAGAAATTTCGATTTTATAAATCTAGTTTGTTTGTCAATTTTTTTTCACTTTCCAAAGCTATTGTATATTGGTATTCAATATACAGATCAAACAATAAGTTCCTCCATACTAGATTTGATGAGTGTTCAGTTTTACCATCCTATTATTGTGGAACAATAGTTCGATTTAGCTGCTGTCGAACGCTTTTAATCACATCAAAATCAAACTTTAAATTTGCATCTTGTCAGAAAAATCTATTAAGTACGAAGGATATAAATTCACGATAAACCATTCACATCGAACTTCCGGATTGGCAAGAATTGTTTTTTTTTTTTTTCAGTTTTGTTAGAAATATTTTTTGCGTGCTGATATGCAAACATATTAATATTTCACTGAAATCAGACTTCCAGTGCTGTGGATAAAAAATGTATTTGAAAATTACTTTCCCCAAAATGCATAGGGACATTTTAAACTTGGCAGGATTTTAAACTTGGCGAGCTTGTTCATTTTATTGAAAACAAAGAAATTATTTATTCGCACAAGTCATCCAATTGGTCGGAAAAAACATAATATTTAAAAAATGTACACATAAGATATCGATACTATTTCGTTCAGTACGAATTTTTTATTTAAACCACAGAAATATCGTGTTGAAAAATTGACAAATAGACTAGATTTAAAAAATCGACATTTCTCCAATCACGAAGAAAAATTGATATTTAAATTTAAGTTCATGCTTACAGGCACACCTTCCTCTTAACGGACATAGCTGGCGCTTCGCGTAGGTTTTTTTAAAAATTATTTGGAACCGTTTTGGAGGGCGGCGCGATCAATTTTTTTTTACCCATATTAAGGGCCACCCTGATATATATATAATAAATATGTCTGTGAGTGTGTGAGTGTGTGTGTGTGTGTGTATGAGCGATAGGGTTGCGTGCACGAGGGAAACAAAGTGCGATGGGATTTCAAAGATTGTATATATGCGTGCACATGTATGTAGGTGTGTATATGTGTGTATGGGTGGTGTGTGTAAGTGTGCGCGCGTGGTCCCGAGGCCCTTTCTCGAGTACCCGTAATCTTCGTCATTCGCACGTGCGTGCGAATTCGATTTTCGAATCGAGTCCCACGTCGCGACGTAGAAAAAAAAAAAAAAAAAAAATAGCGAGAGAAAAGAAGAGCACGGACGAGAAGGACGAAAGTAGTGGAAGAAGGAAAGTCGTGCGTAAATCGCGTACGCGAGGACTCGCGCGATTCGATTATAATTCGAGTTTGTCGGCGGAAACGTGCGAAGATTGATCGTTCCGGACTCGTGAACGGGTCCCAGTGAACGATCGATTTTTTTCTTTCGTTTTTGGCGTTTCTTCGTTTTGCACTATTCCTTTTTTTTTTTTTTAAATCACAACAAGGGATACAGAGAAAAAAAAAATGGAACTCAAACGAGCGTCAGTCGAGTCGAGAGCAATTTTGTATTGATTGGGAAGAAAAAATGTTTTCGACAGGGCCGCGATCCGGCTCGAGTTGTACGATCGCGACGAAATTTCGCGATTACGCGATTGGTTTGACAAATTTTTAATTTTTTTCTTCTTCGTTTTGGTTTTTGGAAAAAACGGGAGAGTCTCAAGCGTTGCGTTATGCGTCGGTGCAATAATTACAATGTAAGTGGAAAAAAAAAAGAAGAAAAAAAAACACGTAACAATCAAACGCAATGGTTGACTCTCGTGTGTGACTCCTCGGTCTCGTGACCCGCGACGACGGAATTAATCTTGCGCTTTACTTTGCATTCCTCGCTTTGTCTCTACGTTGGACCAACTCGTCCGTAAAATCTTGTTCATCACTTTGCAAATGATTTTTCATTGATTTGGTTTTTCCTCGTCAGTCGCGAGTCTTGGGTCAGTCGATCGAACGCAATCGGTGCACACTGCTTATTCGTGATCTCTAAAGCGATAAAAAAAAAAAGTGGGAAGAGCGAGGAGCTTCGTCGTCGGGAGAGGAACGGAGACGTTTTGTCGTCGTGGAAAAAGAAACGTGGGAGAGCGTGTGTTCCGCTGATAATCGTGAGATAAATTAACAACAACAAAAAAATAGGCCGACAATCGTTTCGCGTAAGCAACGATCATTTGCTTTTGGCACAATACGCGAAAAAACTTGCGCGTGAATTTCGTGCGTACGAAAATTCCGAAACAATACACGTTACACACGAACCGAATGAACAAACGAAAAAATAAAATTGAAAAACAAAACAAACAAACAAACAATAGACAAAAAACGAAAAATAAGCGACAGTGTGGAGCGCTTTGGATCGATCGATCGTATCCCTGATTAATCCTCGAGTGCACATCGAACGATTAATCGATTAGCGTCGAGTCCGATCGAGGATTGTGTATTGCCGCGAAAGCTCCCGCCGGGACTGGCGTCTCGACGTAAAAATACAGACAACAAGACACATAGACAGAGACGGTCATACAGAGACGCAGGCTTGGGGCGGTGGGGGGTGGGGGGTGGTTCGGGGGTTGGAAGATATTTTTCATCGGCAAGATCGACGGGCTGTGGGATACGCTGATCTTTTTCGCACCTTCCTCACAGTGAACGTTGTCACGAGGATTCCGTGTCAATAAATGCGCGATCGTTTTTGACACGGGGTGCATTCGAAGGAGAGCAAAAACGCGGCGATGTCACCCGCGTCCGAGCTTGAATTTTCAAAACGGCAGACAAAACGGATGCCGGGAGGTGGCGTTTGCACAACAGCAACAACAACAACAACGACAACGGAAGGAGAAAAAAAATATATAAAAAAAAAAAACAACAACAACAACAACAACAACAAAGCCCCGTGCGTGAAAACTGTAGCGAATACTTTGATCTTCCGTTCACTTCCTCAGGGGCTTGGGAAGACTGCGACAGTAGCGATAAAAGAGCGTGTCGGTGGGTGACGTCGGCACCGAGTCCGAGCGAAGACACAAAAGCGGGATTAAGGGCGGGGTAAAGTATTTAAATTTTTTTTTCATTTTTTTTAAATTTTTTAAATGAATGCATAATATATCAAGAATATTGTGTTAAAATTTCAAGTCGATCGGAGTAAAATTGACGAAGTTATGAGTATTTGAGCGTCTATTGCTCCATGCCGTTCTCTTCTCTTCTGCGTTTTTCAAACCGTTTTTCTGAGACTTGTCATATTTGAAGTCCGTGTGCACGATAACTCAAAATCTACTGGACCAATCGCTTTGAAATTTTGCACAGTACTTCTTCACATAATTCACCAGGTATTGTCGAGAGCTTTTTTGTTTTTTTTTAATAATTACTAATTTTTCAACAACAAATTAGCCGATTTTTTTTAGCGAAAATCGGGTTTTTGGCTCCCAAGTGCTACGAAAAATCGAAAAATCGAAAAAAAAATCCTCCCGTCATTACCTCGAGAAACATCTCCTTTAACAAATGCATTTTGATTTTTTTGTTTCAAATGATTCTGTTGCGAGTTATGGTGCACACCGCAAACCAACTTTTTTTCGAGGCGCCTCCGGGGTTTAATTTTCACTCGCTCAATTTTGAATATTTTGCAATGCAAATTTAGGAGAATATTGTTCAAATGTTACTTTATTATATGTAAATTTTTCAATAAACGAACACTATTCGTTACGCAAAAAAAAAAATCTTAAAAACATGCCTTTTTTTCGCCGAATTAACTTTACCCCGCCGTTAACGGTTGAACGTGGGATCGTTTCGCGGTTAAGGTAATCCTATCGCCAGGCTTCGATCCATAGGATTTTCATTTTTTTTTTCGAGCTTCATTAAATATATTAATAATCGGGCCTGTGAAATTTGATGGTCGATTATTGACCTAATTACAGAGAAAAAAAATGAAATTGCGTATTTTTGTGAAGGAATTCCGAGAGGACATGGTAAAAGTCAATTTCCGGTCGCTACCGAAGTTTATATGATAGTAGGAATCCGTCAGATTCTTAAGAATAAACAGATTTACATACTTGAGGGGCTATACCAGTGTGACACTTAAAAAAAACGATTTCTTTTTGCCTTTTTCGACAGTTTATACTTTCAAGAATATCATTATCATTTGTATTATTCTATCTTGCAAAAATCGATAGTTAAATCTTTAAACGCGTTTTTCTCGGAATGAGATTTTTCAAATTTGCTGACATTGTAACTCAAAGAGCAATTATCCGATTGACTTGAAATTTGAACTGAGTACTCTTGAATATATTTACTCTACAATAACGTAGGATATTTTTGATTGGATGAAAATTGACGATTTGGCATTGAAAAAAACGACCATTTCATAGGCGAGAAAACAGACTTTTTTTTCATAACTACGCCATTTTGTTAGATTTTGATATTTTTCGAAAATCCTACGTCATTGTACAGGAAATACCTTCCAGTTTAACGACATTTATCCTTTTTCGGTTTCAGCTACTCAATCGGCCGGAATCATGTCAGCAGTGGAGAAACTTTTTTTTTTGGCGCCTCCGAAGGCAGCGCATAAGTCGCTTGGATCTCAATATTTTTCTATGAAAAAATTATGTAATATAGGTAAAATATAGGCAAATATATGATAAATTTTTCGAAACATTTATTTGAGTACTTTTCTTCCAAAAAATTCCCGAAAATAACCCAAATTTTCAGCGTTCACACCGGCATAGCCCCTTAACACTTGTAGTGATCCAATGCTCTTAGAAAAATTACGCTTATTGAGGGGAGATATACACCTAGACGGTCGAGGTCGAGCACTTAGAAGCTATGAACATTCCGTCCACCTTAGAAGACCTACACTATGGGCCTGGTATCGATGATTCCATGTAAGTTGACAAATTTCATCATTTATTCATTCCCAAATTTTCAAACGCGTTTTTCTCAAAACCACGTTTTTTAAATCGTCACCCAAAATTTCTCGAAAACCAATGAAGCGATTGCCTTGAGGTTTTCTGTGGTTATTCGATACACCATTATCTAGTACTTGTCATAGGATTTTTTTTCCGTTACTTAGTTTTTGTTGTATAGGCAAAATAATAACGAATTTTTGGCCCAAAAATCACTATTTATGTTCAAACGTCCGCCATTTTGTAATAAATCGTTATTTTCAAAATCGGCTATGACAAGTACTATATTATGGTATCTAATTTAACAATCTTTTTGGTTCTTTTTTTCAGATGATTTTTGAAGAAACGCCAGTGGGTACCGTATACGCAGATTTTTTTACGACGCTCCAAGGATCATACAATATCCTTTATATATTTTGATATTTTTAAATAAAAAAATTAAACATATTTTTAAATGCATATTCTTTTAGATAATTAAAACCCCAATCCGAAATTTCAAATAGTTTTTCTTGAAAAAATTCACAAAAATTACCTTTCTTCCGGCTCTTAGGTGTATATCTCCCCTTAACGTAATTTTTATGTAATATCGAGTTTAATTTGAACTTCCGGTATTGTATTTATTACCACTTGCTACGATGAAGGGACGTGACATCAAGGCAACAGCTGACTGTAGTCCTAACCTCATCTCACTCATTCGAACTTTCACACATATTTCAATTTTACCAGTCGTGGCCCGAATACAATGCTTTATATTTCCCGCACCTGACATTGTTTTGACAGCTCGACGTTGAAAAGCATGGAGGTTAAACTCGCCTGGTTGAGTAAAAAAGAGACGAAGATAGAACCAATCTTGCCAAATATCAAACCTAGAAATACTGCTCGACTCGTTGGAACAACTATTTTTTCATTTTTCCAATTAAACGTAAACATTCATTCAAAAGTTTACAACTGAAACATTTTCGTTGATGCAAATTATTGTTTTCGCATATGTTAAAAGTACAAATTGTCCAAGTCTCAAGTACGTATCAGTGGTACGACCTGTGTGAAGCGATAGGATTACCTTAAGTCCGAGGGACGCGGCCATTTTGGGTATTCTCCGCGCCGAGCCGCCGCCATCTTCTCGAGCGCGTATCTCGAACGTATTTCGCAATATCCGCGCAATCTCAGCGTCGTTCGGTCTCGGATTTTTTACGCGCTCGTTAAAAGAGGATCGGTGCTTGGATCAGGGAAATCCTCGGGGTGCCCGAGGTGAAGAAAAATCCTTGTCACAACGATAAAGCCCGGAAGAATATTGAAGAAGTTCGTTGGGAGGTTGGAAAAAAAGTAGCGCAGTTACTCGTTCGGCGGCCATTGCGCTTTCCGTTTGTTACCGACCGAGCCGCGTCCCTGGGGCCCCGAAATGGAAGGCTTGCGGAGGTTTTTTCGGGGTTTCCGGTGTGAACGAGTTCCGGGGGAGCGCGTCGAAGACGAGCCCGACGACGAAGAAGACGAAGCGGAAGAGTAAGAAGATTGAGAAGTGTAGAAGAGGAAGAAGTATACAAGAAGTAGAAGAAGAAGAAGAAGAAGAAGAAGACGGCAAGATAAACGACGTTTCAACGACGACGAGCCGATCAGGAAGGGACGGACGGTTTATCGACGTGACGACGATGAAAGAAGGGGGACGAAGAAGACGTCCGCGCGCGTTAACTTACCGAGGAGCGAGGCGAAGACCATGACGAAACAAGTTCCCAGGTAGACGTCGATGGACTTGACGTAGGAGATTTTGGGGAGGGCTGCGTTAGTCGAGGACATGAGGGTTGTCATGGTAAGCACAGTGGTTACTCCGAGGGCGACCCGAGCGGGGGTTGCGTTTCGGTTTAGCCAAAAGCTCACCCATGAGATTATCACGATTAATCCCGAGGGTATGTAGATCTGGATCAGGTAGTAGCCCATCGATCTCACGAACTGGATCTCGCAAGCTAGCCGAGAATAATTTCCTGCGAAAAAAGAAAAAGAAAGGAGACATTTTCTCATGAGTTTTCACCTGTGTTCACCGGAGTTTCGTCGTTCTTTTTTTTTGTCTTTTTTGCTCTCTTTTTATCGTTCTCTCTTTTTCCCTCATATCGCCCTTTGTCCGTGTCCTTTAGCGTCCCCCAATCGAGGGGCTGTTTTTTTTCTTCCCGGAAGGGTCGTTTTTCTTTTACGATTGGATGACGTTAGCGGCGCGACGGTTGAAGCGGTGAGATCTCTTCTTCTACTCGTATCGGAGCATCGACGCAAAGTATCCACAGCTTGATGGGACGCGGTGTCGCATTTCCGGACTCTTCCCTATTATTCTTCCCTTTTTCTGCTTCGCCCTTTGCTCCTTCGCGTTCTCCACTCGTGTTCTCTCTCTCTCTCTCGCTCCCTTCACGCGCATTACCTTTTCTCTCCTCGACGTTATCCGCCCTCCAAGGTCGTTTCGAGCTCACCCCTGGCGTCCTCTTCCTACTTGCTGATACTTCCGCTGCCTCTTCAAGCCTCGAGACCAGCCAAAATGCCCTTTTTTCTCGTGCTATGGCAAATTGGCAGGTTTTTTCCTCCCCTTCGTCGGCACATGCAACAACGCTGTCCTTCGGTTCCCCTAGCTTCGCCAGGGCGGTGTCCGGGGCTGGGGTCTTAATGGCCGTTGCGCCAGTACTGCCGTACTTTTGCAATTGTAGAGGTTTCGTTGTACAGCCACGCGAGGGATGCAACCCTCCGACTCTCATTGCCATGCTTTACGACACTCGCTCTGTGTATGCTGCATACGTACGGGGCGAGCCGAACAGCGACGTCTGACAAGGAACATCACTCAAGGCCTTAGGCCACAGTAACGGGTATAAAATCATGTGCGAATTTAACAATTTGTTTTTCGTGTGAAAATGTGATTCACTCGTACTATTAATTAGACATCTATTTAGTATGAATATCAAGCTGTTAGAAAAAATATATATATTTTTTTTGCGATGTACAAAATGGCCGACTACTCGATACTTATCAAAACAGCTTTTTTGCCAATTGGCGTGACAAATAACTTCAACAATTTTCACTCGATTTACTACAAATTTAAAAGGTATGTTCCTAATTGCACTTCGCAGAGAAGTACGTATGGAGTTTCTGATCAATCGAAAACTTTTCATTTTGTGAGCAGTTTATGAGCAGTTATAACGAAATTTTTCACTGAAAATTCATTTTTTAAGTTCAAATATCTACAACTTTCGAATAAAACAATATTTTTTAAGTTCCGCACGTACATCTCTAGGTATTCTAATGTAGATTGACGAGAATTTTTGTTTTAGGTAAAAAATTGTGGATGCTAAATGTGACGCCGCGGAGCGCCTAAAAAAAACATAACAAATGAAAATATTAGTAGTCGGCCATTTTGTACATCGTAAAAATATATTTATATATATTTTCTAACAGCTCGATATTCATACTAAATAGATGTGTAATTAATTTTATGAGTGAATCACTTTTTTATACGAAAACAAAATTGTTAAATTTGCACATGATTTTATACCCGTTACTGTGGCCTAAGGCCTTAACATTTGAGGTTAAGAAGACTTTTCTAGATAAAACGAATAACCAAGAGTGTTTTTTAAACGCCGGGTAAAAAAGCTATCATTTGTAAAAATGTCATGCGAAAAACCAAAAGCAGATGATTTTTATCTCGGAAACCGTGGGACTTTTACTAAACTGAAATTCCAGCATATAGTAGTAGAACATCTGACCTAAGGACAGTTGCAGGATTATCCATTCGTAATAGGACACCCTGTATATATATATATATAATCAAGGGCCACCCTAATATATATACATATATATATATATATATTAGGGTGACCCTTGATATGGGTAAAAAAAATTGATTGCGCCGCCCTCCAAGACGGTTCCAAATAATAAAAAAAATCTACGCGAAGCCCCAGCTATGTCCGTTAAGGGGAAGGCGTGCCTGTAAGCATGAACTTAATTTTAAATATCAATTTTTCTTCATGATTGGAGAAATTTCGATTTTTTAAATCGAGTTTATTTGTCAATTTTTTTTCTCTTCCGAAGCTATTGTATATTGGTATTCAATATACAGATCAAACAATAAGGTCCTCCATACTAGATTTGATGAGCGTTCAGTTTTACCATCCTATTATTTTGGAACAATAGTTCGATTTAGCTGCTGTCGAACGGTTTCAATCACATCAAAATCAAACTTTAAATTTGCATCTTGTCAGAAAAATCTATTAAGTACGAAGGATATAAATTCACGATAAACCATTTACGTCGAACTTCCGGATTGGCAAGAATTGTTTTTTTTTACCATGTTAGAAATATTCCTTGCGTGCTGAGATACAAACATATTCATATTTCATGAGATCAGACTTCCAGTGCTGTGGATAAAAAAATGTATTTGAAAATTACTTTCGCAAAAGTGCATAGGGGCATTTTAAACTTGGCAGGATTTTAAACTTGGCGAGCTTGTTCGTTTTATTGAAAACAAAGAAATTATTTATTCGCAAAAGTCATCCAATTGGTTGGAAAAAACATAATATTTAAAAAATGTACACATAAGATATCGATACTAGTTCGTTCAGTACGAATTTATTTATTTAAACCACAGAAATATCGTGTTGAAAAATTGACAAATAAACTAGATTTAAAAAATCGAAATTTCTCCAATCATGAAGAAAAGTTGATATTTAAATTTAAGTTCATGCTTACAGGCACGCCTTCCTCTTAACGGGCATAGCTGGGGCTTCGCGTAGATTTTTTTCTTATTATTTCGAACCGTTTTGGAGGGCGGCGCGATCAATTTTTTTTACCCATATCAAGGGCCACCCTAATATATATATATATATATATATATATATATATATATATATATATCCATATAGGTATGTGTCTACGGGGGTTTCCGAAATTGTAACAAAAAAAGGTCGCAACCCAGACATTTCGAGCTGCCAAGTGACCATCGGACTCGTCCTTCTGCCTGCCAGAAATTCGCATATCTGTCCACGCGAGCGTACACAGTGACCATTTATTCTTGCATGCTCAGACGAACTATAGTACAGTCGTCCACTAGTTGGATAGTTCCAACCCCCCAGGGCCTCGAGTACCTCGCTACGGCCACTATACTTCCACAAGGAACGCGCACTTTGGCCCAGCCACTAAAACACGTCCAATGTTCCAAATCGACCGGTAATACGAATCACCCGAAGCTCGATCGTTCGTATGCTGTACACACGTACTTACGGAGCGACTCCCTTCGTGAAACTATGGCGGAATTATAACGTCCGCAGGGTCATTCCGACACTGGAATGTTCTTTTTTTTCTTCTTTCCTTCCTCTGGTATCTATTTTATGGACGATGCAGCGGTAGGCAAGGAATTGATTTCGTCCCTCCGCGTGTTCCACACTCGTTCCTCACTCGAGATCGAGGACGGAGCTTTTTGGAACGGTGGTGGTAATAACGGCAGTTGAAAATGGTCAGCTTGAAAAAAGGACAGAGGGAGGCTCGAATTTCCCTTTGAAAGCGGATGAGAGACACTGGACCTGGCTTGGAAAGTAGTCGAAATTTTTTAATTCCCATAATCGTTTTAGACTCAGAGTGAAATTAATCGCAAGTGGCGTATGGCGCAGATCAAGCGGTGAAATTGCAGTCGAAAGTGTTTTTTTAAATTTATTTATCGGCTTGCCTGTGTTTTATGTACTTAACATTGTAAGAGTGTCGCGAGAGTAAATATGTCGCGCGTCACAAGTTCCGAAAATTTAAGTACGCCGCTATTAATTAAATTACAGTAGGTTAATTTTTTAATTAATTAAATTAAATTTAAATTAAATTAAATTAAATTTAAGTTAATTAATTAAATTTTAGCGTACGTTACTAGTCATTAAATTTCAGTACGTTACTATTCAGACACACCACTGTGACGAGTGAAATAAATCGATTTCTTTCGCATTTTCTCGAAGTATACGTATTGAAAAATATGTGAAAAAAATTCTAGTTGATATAGTGAAGTAGATCAGAATTTAATTTTAGCACGTTACTATTAATTCAATATTGGCACGTTATTATCAATTTAATTTTAGCACGTTACTATTAACTAAATGTTAGCGCGGTACTATTAATTAAATTTCAGTGCATTGATTGAATGTCACGTGCGCTTTACTATTAATTCAATTTCGGTATACAAATTTGAAACCTATTTAAAAAAAATCTTTTTCGAATTAAGACAGCACCCACTGTGACGCGTGAAAAATCGATTTCTTTGCATTTTCTCAATGTATACATGTTCAAGAATATCTGTAGAGAAATTGAACCTTGAATGTTGGAAATTGACCAAGTTACAGACGATTCAGTGAGAGAAGGTAGCGCAACGATTTACGTATACTAAAATTTTCAATGGCGGTTTTCTCGAAACGACTTTTCTCGACCTGGTCCAATAACTCTAGCTATAATGGTTCGATTTTCAGTTTAAGGAAAAAAAAATTTCCGTGATTGCAATAGTTGTTGTACCTAGCCGTTTTTTAATTTACAGTACTACCTCCCTAAGAGAGCCCTCCCTGAGAGAGAATTTCCCCGCCGTTCCGCTTGAGCGCATTTTATGGCTTCCCCCACCTAGCTCGAGCTGTCCAGTGTACCCGAGGCCTCCCGAGTTTGTCGCGGACACCTCCATAAGAGATCGCGAGCGATTTCAGAAAATCGCACGTCGCACGATTGTCAAATGGATAATATTCCTTTGTATAATAATATATACGTTTAAGCCGTAAAGTCGGAGAAAAAAACATGCACCATAATTAAATTTCAAGTAGTAATTTAATGCAAGTAAAATATATTTTCGATTCAGCCATCCCGTTTTATCTAAAAATGAAATATTTATACATATATATACATTGTATATTTCAACTTGAAGTATATACACAAGATAAATTGTTAGTTACATTTTTTTTGTACACTGTACAGTAGAACCTCAATTATCCGAACGATGACTTAGTTTATCCGAACTCTCAATTATCCGAACGTTGGCGCGAAAGATACATTGTTGCTCGCTGCCACCGCCGTGAGCAACAATGAGCAACCCAACGCAATCTCTCCTTCCCAAACGGCTGCGAGACTTAGCCGCTCAAAAACGCGTTACAGCCGTTCGTCAATTAAAAATGGACGATTTTATTTTTAAAAAATATAAAAAAAGCATTCAACTTTTTTCAGGTATTTCAAATACATTATATATATATATATTTCAACGTTAACATATATGTCAAATTATAATATATATGTATGTACTGTTTTTATATAAAAAGGTGTTGTTTATGATCTCGTCCCAAAAAACCCACGTTTCGATTATCCGAACTTTTGATTATCCGAACTAGTCTCGGTCCCAATTGGTTCGGATAATCGAGGTTCTACTGTATATGTTCGAGTTTCGATAACGAATATACTACGTATATTTTTGCGAACAATAAGATAATTCAACAATTATTGAAAGTTTTACAAATGTTTCCTTCATATGTGTTATAATATTGCAACAACAAAATATACCAAACAGCAGAATAAAAAAACGCGAAGAAAAAGAAAGATTTACACATCAATATTCAATGAGATATACTTACGCATGAAACGACGAAACGCCAGTACACTTTCCGCAACTTGTTTACAGTTTTCTCAACACTTTCGTTCGCGCTCTCTCATAGAGGTCGAGTGGAGAAACACATACACGCTACCACATGCGCGATTTTCGAGCGCGCTAACCTAGCGGTGGGGGAAGGCTTCGGCGACGAATTTCTCGAGAATTACTTCCCCTAACCGCCCTAGACCGCTCTCTTAGGGAGGTAGTACTGTAGTATTTTTTAAGGTCCCGAATATAAGTAAAAATTTCGTTAAAATTACACCATTTTTAAAACTAGCGCCATTTTGTGAATATTTTTATCGAAAGAACTTCTACCCACAACGAGAATGACATTTATATATTAGGAGTACAACTTTGCAGTGACCGTTTTACTTAGAGAGCCACTGCGGCCGAAGTAGTGGCCCTAGCTCAATAAAAAAAGTGGCATTTTAAACTAGAGGCTCTGCCAATGTAAACAATTTAAAAAAAGCTAACGGATACGTGCATGCATTATAAAGTTATAGGCACTCAAACATGGCAACCTACGAGCCGAATTCTCAGCATTTGCGGGAGGTTATGATTTACTTCTCCAACATCAAGAAATCTGCGGCTGAGGCCCACCGTTTGCTTGTAGATGTTTACGGGGAGGATTCTATTAGTGAGAAAACGTGTCGGCGGTGGTTCATCGACGCCCAAACCGAATATTCACGGATCCAAAGTGATGCTGTGTATCTGGTGGGACCAGCTGGGCGTTGTGAACTATGAGCTGCTCAAACCATCCGAAACCATCACAGGGGAACTCTACCGACGTCAGTTGATGCGCTTAAGTAAGGCACTCAAAGAGAAACGGCCACAATTCAACGAAAGACATGACAAGGTGATACTGCAGCATGACAATGCCCGACCCCATGTTGCAAATGTCGTGAAAAAGTACTTGGAAACGCTGAAATGGGAGGTTTTATCCCACCTGCCGTACTCTCCAGACATTGCCCCTTCCGACTATCACTTGTTCCGGTCAATGGCAGACGATTTGGCTGACCAGCACTTCGGTACTTACGAAGAAGTCAAAAATTGGGTCGATTCCTGGATTGCCTCCAAGGACCAAGACTTTTATCGACGCGGGATTCGAATGCTACCTGAAAGATGGGCCGAGGTCGTAGCTAGCGACGGGCAGTACTTTGATTAAAAAATATGTAGCCACTTTTTTATAATAAAGCCTTAAACTTTTGAAAAAAAAAACGGTCACAGCAAAGTTGTACTCCTAATAGATTAAAAAACTTCTTTATTTTCATTTTTCAGACCAACCACTATCAAGTTATCGAACTGGCCGTCGGACCACATTTTTTATACAGATTCTATATTGCACCTCAATAAAGTTGTTAATAAAAAATAAATAATAATTTGTTTCATTCCACATCTATTTAGTATGAATATCAAGCTCTTAAAAAAAATTTTTTTTTTCGATGTACAAAACGGCCGACTACTCGAAACTTCTCGAAACAGCTTTTTTCCAATTGGCGTGACAAATAACTTCAACAATTTTCACTCGATTTACTTCAAATTTTAAAGTTACGTTCCTAATCGCATTTCGCAGACAAGTACGTACGGAATTTCTGATTAATCGAAAACTTTTCATTTTACGAGCAGTTTATGAGCAGTTATAACGAAATTTTTCACTGAAAATTCATTTCTCAAGTTCAAACACCTACAACTTTTGAATAAAACAATATTTGTTAAATTCCGTACGCACTTCTCTAGGTATTTTAATGTAGATTGACGAGAATTTTTTTTTTTTTTCTAGGTCAAAAGTTGTGCATGCTAAATGTCACGCTGCGGAGCGCCTGAAAAAAAGATAACAAAAGAAAATATTAGTAGTCGGCCATTTTGTACATCGAAAAAAAAATCCAATAGCTTGATATTCATACTAAATAGATGTGTAATTAATTTTACGAGTGAATCACTTTATCATACGAAAAAAAATTGTTAAATTCGCACATGATTTTATACCCGTTACTGTGGCCTATGGCCTTAAATTTTAGTCCGTTACAACTAATTACATTACAATTTCAGTGTACTGAACATTCGTGGAAATTTACAAAAGGCTCTTTCATTTAGGCACCCCTAAATTGACCAGAAAAATGTCAATAATTCTGTATCACCAGAAAATTGTATCACCCCTAAATTGACTTCTGTATCACCCCATTGTATCACCCCTTTGAATTGTATCATTTTTGTATCATTTTGTATCACCCCTTTGAATTGTATCACCCCTAAATTGACTTCTGTATCACCCCTAAATTGACCAGAAAAATATCAATAATTCTGTATCATCTTTTCCCTGTGCTTTTTCTCATAAAATCCCCAAGAGTAAAGCAACGTCCCATAAGAACGCTCGCAATGCTGCAAATGAAAATTCTTCAAACTCTTCAACGGGTTACCGGACCGATCTCGAATTTTCCATACACTCTTGGAACAAACGCCGAACAATTGCCACGGTAGCATTTCCGCAAGACTCCAATCTACAACCCAAAGTTCCGTAACTTCGCAATTCTTTCGTTCATAGTGCGGTTGACATTTTTCGCATTCCCGTGATCCGATCGCGAACGAATCGCTCAAACGGTTCACGTTCGGTTGCCTATCAGCCGAGGTCCTACGCACACTCGATCCGATGAACGTAACAAATTTCCAATCAGAACGAGTATCGAAAGCTTCGTCTATACGTATCGCGAAAAACGAACCGCCACGATAAAACGTTGATGCGTAGATGGCAATACGTGTCGCGTATGAAAACGCTCCACGTCGGGAGGGCACAAAGAAAAATGTAAAAAAAGAAAAAAAAAAAGAAAAATGAAAAAAAAAAATAAAAAAGTGCCTTCACCCTCATCCCTCATAGAATGCGTATACACAAAGGGGCTGAAAAACTCATCGACTAAAAACACGGCGCACTCTCGGACCCTCCAAATTTGATGGCAAAAAACTTGTGAAACTCTCGCAAATATCAATTTTTTTTTCATGCGATACACTCGTTGAAATTTTTTTTATCTCTTTCGTAAATCGAGAATTTTATAGCACGTCGTTGCAATTGGTCAACATGAAAATTGAAGAAAAAAATATTGAAAATGCTCCCAGCTGCACTTGTCACTCTTTCCCGCTCTCCTTCGCTAAGCTCCCGATTGATTCTGCACCACCTTGTGAATCATGACTTTTCTGGCAAATGGAAAGTTGGGTCGAGGGCTCGATCAGTAAGGGCCGGAAAGCCCTTCTCGTGAAACTGCTCGCATGTGCTTGCAGATTCGACGTAGCTCGTAAAAAGCTCGCCCGCTTGGATTCGTAAAAGTTTTTCGTTTGCAAACACGAAACTGATGTGTCTGTGTGCCTATGCAGTACCGGTCAAAAGTTTTCGATCACTTCGGATAATTGCAAATTTTTCGATTACTTTGGATTATAACGAGAATTGTATGAGAAATTATATGAGAATTATATAATTAATTTCATTGCTTATTTACTTACCATTACATAATATTAAATATATATGCTTATTTACTTAGAATTATACAATACATTTCATTGCTTATTGCAAAATTATATGAGAATTATATAATTCAATTTATCGTTTATTTTACGAAGGCATATAGCTCTATAAAATAAATCATATCATTTTTATATTTTGCACGAAAATTTGGAATTATTGAAAGTGATCAAAAACCTGTGGCCGGTATTGTATATACAGAGGTGTCCTGTTACGAATGGAGACTTTATGTTATTTTTTGAAAAAAATCATCTGCTTTTGGTTTTTCGCATGCCATTTCTACAAATGATATGAATCGACAATAACTGAGCAACTTTTTTAAGTAATTGGCACGATATGCGTAGTACATTTTTTTTACACCGCAGGCTATCAAAGTCAGATGTTCGAATTGGTTTGTATGAAAATTCTGCATAACATCTTTTTTCATAAAGTTTCCTTAACATTTAAGGTTAAAGAGAAGACTTTCTTAGCTAAAATAAAGAACCAAGAGTATTTTTAAAAACTGGTAAAAAAAGTCCAGTAAAAGAGACGAAAACCCAGCACTTTTCAGCGTAGAATATGAATTTTTGACTAAAGGTAAGATGGTTGCATACTGAAAGTAACCCCATTAAAATGTTGCCCCTCAGCTCGCCCCAACCCTAAGAAATAGGGGTTGAAAACTTAAAAATCGCTGTATCTCGATAATTAATAGTCAGATCAAAAAAAGTTTCAAACAAAAATTGTTTGGAATAATAAAATTTCCATAAAGTCGTCTGACGTCCAAACCCCTATCTTTGAAAATCGCGGCACAAAAACGATTCGGTCAGTGGTGCTCTCGTGTTTTTGTGCTGCTATTTTCAAAGATAGGGGATTGGACATCAAATAACTTTATACGTATTTTATTATTGCAAAGAACTTTTGTTTAAAGCTTTTTTTGATCGGACTATTAATTATCGAGATACAGCGATTTTTATGTTTTCAACCCCTATTTCTTAGGATTGGAGCGAGTTCAGGGGCAACATTTTATTGTGGTTACTTTCAGTATGCAATTCAGTATACTTCCAGTCCAAACCCTTATCTTTGAAAATCGCGGCACCAAAAAGATTCGATCAGTGGTGCTCTCGTGTTTTTGTGCTGCTATTTTCAAAGATAGGGGATTGGACATGAAATTACTTTATGCGTATTTTATTATTCCAAACAACTTTTGTTTGAAACATTTTTTAATCGGGCTATTAATTATCGAGATACGGTGATTTTTAAGTTTTCAACCCCTATTTTTCAGGGTTGGGGTGAGTTGAGGGTCAATATTTTATTGGGGTTACTTTCAGTATGCAATCATCTACCTTCAGTCAAAAATTCACATTCTACGCAAAAAAGTGCTGGGTTGTCGTCTCTTTTACTGGACTAAAAGTTATAATTTGTAGAAATGGCACGCGGAGAACCAAAAGCAGATGATTTTTATCTCAACAACGGTGGGACTTTGACTAAACTGAAATTCCAGGATATAGTACAACATTATCTGACCTATCGACATTTGCAGGATTGTCCATTCATATTAGGACACCCTGTACAGAGTGGCCCGAAAAGTAACGCCCAAAAGGAATACCCGGATGCTTCCCATCCTTCTTTTGCAGTTTGCGATTTTTCTTATTTTCGAAACAAGCACGTTTTATTTTTATGTTTTCAAAATTTCCCCTAGCAAACATTTCGATTTTTTTCTCCCTTGTGTTATCGTTGTGAAGTGCACTGTTGAGCAATAAATAATCGCGAGAAAAGTACAAATACGAAAAAGGAAAAAAAAAAAATTCATCCTTACCTCCAAAAGAATTAGAAAAAAGCTTCCTACTCGAAAACTAAAAAAGATTTTCGAACATTACTTTGGCGAGGAGTTTGGAGACTCTGGAGACGTAGAGATATTTATTGGTAATAGAGAAAAAAAATACAATAACCACAGCAGTAAAAAAGGGGATCTGAAAGGGAAGAGAGAAGACTTTTAGCCGTCTTCATTCTGAGCACCGCTTTTTCTTCCTCGTTGCTTTTCGGTCTGACGTGTATGGTTTTGCCCATATCCTTAGAATTATAGTAAGAGCATTAAAATAAAGATGCGAAAAGCACTCACCACCGAGTACTTACACGTACCCTCGTGTTCACATATAGGTATTTATATGTATTTTTTTCCTCCGCAAGGGCAATGAGGGCGTTGCTGGGATATTCGTATGAGGCACATGGGGACCGGAAGTTCATTATGACAATCCGGCTGAACAATTTATTGTTCATTGCCTGCGAAGTTTCCTCGCGGACTTGTTTCTTTTTGCAACATTTTTTTGCATCTGGATATAGCTTCTCAGCGAGCAGCTGAGTGCCCTTAAAGGGGCGAGTGTATACCATTGAGAAGGTGTTGCGATTTCTTTTTTTTTTTCCCATAATGGACAAGAATTCTTTGCCTCTTTAATTTTCCAAGCTTCGTTGGCAAAGAACGTGGAGAAATTTGTCAAATATGAGATGCACCGGTGCACCGAAGAAATCGTCCCTCATTGCTATGAAAAAAGTACGTTTGCAATGGTTCATCGTCTGCACTTGCGAGCTTTTACGACCCCGTCTCTTTCTACCCCACACTTTTTCATTTCCAAGGAATATCACTTGAGTGCCCGCCTCCGATTTTATGGAAACTCATATATGATAAAGCATTGAAAAATATTAGACACGCATTTTTTTATCTGCGCAAAACGATTTTAAGGGGGGAAACAAACCCTCGAAGAAAGGCGTGTCATCCTTTAATTTTTTTTCTTAAATTATTCTATCGTGGATTTATCTGACGATTTTTCAGGCAAATTTTTCACTTTCCAAAAATTTGCCTAAAAAATCGTCAGATAATTGTTAATAACAAATGAACTATGCAATATAAAAAAATCCTCCGTACTTCCATAGACTATGTATTTTTGAAGATATATTTAACATTTCAAGTGATTCGGTTGAAAATTGTCTGAGTTATGTTTCCGGCCAACGTAAAAAAATACAGTTTTGAGATAAACGCTACAAAGCCGCCATTTTGAAATTAATCGCTTCAAAAAAATTATTGTATACAGTCACTGATATGTATGATAAACTCCCTTTTTTGTAATCTCGATTTATTTTGTAGTTTTTCTAAAAAAAAATCCGCAAAAAGCCTATTTTTTCGGCCTCTAGAGTGGCCTAAGGCCTTAAGGATGTATTGCCTGGAATTCCCTACCAAAAGTGAGTTTCGGTGAGAATTTTGTGCACTTTGCGATAAAATTAAAATCTGAAAAAAATCAACCGTATTGAAGATGCTAAGAACATTGGTTTTGAATAATAAGAAAGCCAAAAATTTACAAATAAATTGTTTAAACAAAAATTTGTTCAAAAGATCTCCGGTAAACTTGATTTTTTCTGACATTAAACTAATTATGATATTTTTCTGGAAACATATGATTTTTGAAAAGAATTTTCTCTCCATTTCGGAAATCCCGTTTTGGGAATTTTTCAGCGGCTGTACCTATGACACTGTTCGTTCAATATCCCGGACACTTCTTGAATTTCATGCGGAACATTGCTCCGAAAACATATTGAATATTCGTGACTCTTCAACCATTTTTTTAAATTAACAAAATTGAAATGGAAATGGAAAATAAATTCAAAAAAAATTCATACCTATTCGGAAAAATCTACGAATACGTTTTATAATATAAAAAAAGTATTTCACCGGACATTTGGAGAACAATTTTTTTTTCAACAATTTACGTATAATTTTTTTGCATTATAATTACCGGAAATTAATGTTCTTAGCATCTTCATGGTGGTTGATTTTTTTTTCAAATTATAATCTCATCGCAGAGTACTCAAAATTCTCGCCGAAACAAACTTTTGGTAGGGAATCTACGGGCAATACATCCTTAAGTGATGTTCCTTGTTAGTCGTTTTTACGTCCTCGAAACCTCGGAGTGTTGCTCACAGCCTTTCTTCCCCAATGCACCGTCTCGCGGTCACCCATCCGTTTTGTGTGTATTTCTATAAAAAAGGCTTCGATAAAAATCCTACAAGAAAAAAAATCTAGTAGCCCCAATAACCGAAATGGGAGATCCTCACGAGAAAATTCGAGCCCACTTCGCTGCCCTTTGGTCTCGGCGTCACGTGACGCGAGGTTTTTACTCCTCCGCTATTCGCTCCCAGTGGAGACATTTTTCTTTCAACTATACTATCGCGTACTCGGCGTATCGAGGGACGAGGAATAGCGAGTCGTCGGAACGTCTCACGACGGCAAAGAAAATGTGTATGCATTTTTTTTTCTTTTTTTTTTCGATTTCTCGTCACAAAGACGAGACGAGATGAGGCGTGAGATTGGACCGGGACATTCACGACCTAGCAAATTTTTCAGATTCTCGTGCAAAGTATATCGCACTGTTCCATAGTGCGAAAGTGCACTCTCGCCTTTGGACTGCCAAACGGAATATTTGTGCTTGAGGGAACGAAGGGAGACGAAGAGAGAGAGAGAGAGAGAGAGAGATGCTTCTTTGAAAAAAACAAGACTTTCGCTGTTCTGTCTCGTCACAATTCTCACGCTTACTTTTTTTGCACCCACGACCATGAAGTAGCCACTTGCCTTAATTACAATTTCGTTGATGGGCTACATCGACCTAGATGGGTAAAAAAATTGCATTTTCCAAAAATATTTTTATTCGATAGTATCACCTTTTAGCTATACGAGGGTGGGGTGAATAGTTTCCGGCCTGACCAAGAGATGGTGCCACTAGGTCTAGTTTTGGAGCGGCGTCCTACAGTACCATTCCTACCGAGCTTGTATGTGCAGTTTCAGCCCAATCGCTACGTTAGTTTGCGTTTGAGAGCACATTGCGCGAGACGCTTCCGTTGTTTTCGTAAAAATGGAAAAATTGGAAAAACGTGCTGTCATCAAATACTTCCATTTGAAAGGTTTTACACCAAAACAAATAAAAGAAGAGATGGATTCAACACTAGGAGACTCCTCCCCATCATATTCAACTATTAAGCAGTGGGTTTCTGAATTTAAAATGGGTCGTGTGTACACCTCTGACGAGCCGCGCTCAGGATGGCCCGTTGAAGTCACAACTTCAGAGATGATTGAAAAAATCCATAAAATAGTGTTGGAAGACCGCAGGTTAAAAGTGCATGAGATAGCTGAGACCTGTAGGATGTCAGCTGAACGTGTGCGAAATATTTTGCACAACCATTTGAACATGGAAAAGCTGTGTGCAAGGTGGGTGCCGCGTTTGCTAACGCTCGACCAAAAACTGTTTCGAAAAACCATTTCTACTGACAATTTGGCGCTGTATAGGCGTAATCCAAACGAATTTTTGCGTCGATTCATAACTGTTGATGAGACATGGGTCCACCACTACACTCCTGAAAAAGATTTAAGAGCAACGAAGAAGTTATCGAAGCTGTAAATCAGTATTTTGAGGAGTTTGACGAATCTACGTTTAAAACTGGTACAACTAAATTAGAACACCGTTATGAGAAATGTATCAGTGTTGATGGAGATTATGTTGAAAAATAAAGCAAAAAAAAATTTTTAAACATCGTTTTTCTTGGTCAGACCGGAAACTTTTCACCCCACCCTCGTATTCCCTGAAAATTTCATTGAAATATTCCTGAAATTGAATGAGCTACAGCTTCTAACAGTCGGCCGTGCGTGCGGTAGCAACACCATACTGCAAACTTTAAGGCGGGATATACATTCACAATGATCAAACCATCGATTTATTTTTTTTTAACGATAGAACTATATATGTAGAATATTTTCCCAGAGTTTCAAAGCGAAATTCGAAAAACATCAAACGTTACAGCCCGTCAATGCTGTGCCTCACCGCTCGGATTCGGAGCGGGCGTGAACTTCAAACGCGTTTTTCTCAAAACTGCATTATAGAAATTGGCGTGCAGGATTACTCAAAAATTATTAAGCCGATTGAGTTGAAACTTGGCAGAAATATCGACAATATTGGTACCTTCTACTTGACGATAACTGTTTTTAAAAAATTGAAAAAAAAAACTAGTTTTTTAATCCACATTGTACAGAAATGTTGCGTGAAATGTTGATTTTTAAAAAATGCGTGGCATTTTTTAAAATTAGCATTTTCTTCATTTTAATTACCGTCACATAGAAACTATACATGTTCTAACTGAAAAAATGTTTGAACTTTTTTGCAAATCAAAGTCCACGGGAAGCTAGACTGCACGTCGATTCGATACTTCCGCGGCGACCTTGCTGTAACACTGCCACAGCTCCGTCATTTTGATGATGAATTATTTTAAAAAATTGCTTTGTATACTTAAATATACTATTGAAGTATACCTAAAGTTTGATAATTGTCGAATAATTATTTCTCAGTTTAAAAAATCCCTCAATATTGTTTATTTTTTTCCTGTCCAAATGTATACCAGCCTTAAACGCGTTTTTCTCGAAACACTGTTTTCAAAGTCGGTGGACATGATATCTCGAGAACCACTTCATGGATTGTTTCCAAATTAATACTAGATACGACAAGAAATATCATGAAGTCGTTGACGATCTGACTTTTTAAATACAGGCCTCCATTTTTTAATAGTTACGCAAAAATGACGACTTCTTCCATATATTTTGTATGCTCGAGTTTCAATTAGTCGCCACGTCGTTAACAAAAATTATTTTGAAAATCGACGATCGTCAACGACTCGTATTTATTATTCACTTGAATAACCCGTTTGGTTTTTAGATTTCGGATTGACCGTTTGAGCTGGAGAGTGTCCACCGCCAAAAGTCGTCAACATTTTTTATCATCTGCCGGTGGCCATGGTTTTGTTGTTTTTCTGTATTTTTTTCAAGGCTCTCCGTATATGTTCCTTCATGTTACAAAAATGCGTTTCTTTTTCACCAACCGTGTCTCAGAATAAAGTTCGGAATTTTGCCATTTTTTCCGGGGCTCTAGGTAGATGTAGCCCCTTAATGGGGAAAATTGTAGAATTTTTCTCCCGCTTTTTATCTGACTCGTCTTCCATCTCTCTCCCACTCTGAGATTTTTTGCTTAAATGCACAAGTTTCTCGAACGACTGATTTCAATTGTCCTATTATGGGTCATTCGTTCGCAAGGAAAAAGCCCTTTTGTAATTTCGTTGCAATGGTCGTTTTGTAATTTTACATATTTCTCCCGTTTATTTCTCGTTACATTCGCGTTTTTGTTTGTTTTCATATATATACACACACACACATTTGTGCATTATCATCTTTTATTTCTCTCTCTCTCCCCCCCCCCCTCTCTCTCTCTCTCTCGCCCTCTTTATTTCCTTCCTTACCCCATTTTTGTCAGTGCTCATGCTTCCTGAAAATTTCACGAGACACTAATGATCGGTCGTGTGGGTAGAGCTCGAAAAAAAGAGACGAGAAATGTCTCCATATCTACTTCTTTCTTTCAGCTATCCATGGCAAGCCTGCTCCCTGCGTCACCGCAACGAGACGTTGAATTCGGTCTCTCGGGCTTCGCGAATTTGTCCGTCGGCGCTTTTCGGAAATAAAACGTCCGATCATACCTGCGTCACGAAGATGGAGAAGCCCTCGGGTGTAAAAATGAGGGACTGGGGTGAAAATGGACCCCTCGTTATTACAATTCATTTTTGAGTGCATCAATATTCAAAAAAGTCATCTAGACCTAAATTATTAAAAGTCTGATAAGCCCACACTTGTCCCTTCGCCATTTGCTGTTCCTTAAAGACTTTCCAAGAGTTTTCTCCACCGTCATTCTTTTTCTACGCACTTCCACAGTCTGCAGGAGGGCACAGGGAAACTGGAAAATCTAAACTTCTATCGGCGTCCATTAACTGTACGTTAGTTGTGTTATCCCCTCAGACTCAGTGAAGCCTACTCGGTCGTCGCTGCGCAAGTCTGTGGGTAGCTAAACGGTCACCCATCCAATTACTGACCGAGGCTGACGCTGCCTCGAGATGGTCTCAGCTCCGCACCGATCCCTCCCCGCCATCGACGATCCAATGCATCAACTTATGGAGACAATTACTTTTGCCTTTTATTTTTATTCCGATGAGGAAGACTATCCCGAACTTGCGGTGTGAATATTCCAATCAATTCCCCGATATTTTGTATATTGTTTCTGAAAACACTCCCCCGGCCGTTCGCCCCGTCGATTCATGGATGCAGCGCAAGCTCCGTCCGTATTAAAGTTGCTGATTTTAGTCCGGAAATACGTTTCCTTCGAGTGGTCTATTTTGCCCCACTTTCTGGTATATGTAGGAAGATATAAAGACGGAAGAGTGCGAGCGAGGGTGGAAGAGGGGTGTATGAAACTGACGAGAATATGTGCGTTCATGTAGATACGTATACAGGGTGTCCTGTTATGAATGGACAATCCCGCTACTGTCGATAGGTCAGATCATGTCCTACTATATGCTGAAATTTCAGTTTAGTAAAAGTCCCACGGTTTTCGAGATTGGAATCATCTGCTTTTCGTTTTTCGCATGCCATTTCTGCAAATGATAACTTTTTTTGACCTGGTTTAAAAAAAATACTCCTGGTTATTTGTTTTATTTAGAAAAGCCTTCTTTTTAACCTTAAATGTTAAGGTCTTAGGCCACAGTAACGGGTATAAAAAAGTGATTCGCTCATAAAATTAATTACACATCTATTTAGTATGGATATCAAGCTGTTAGACATTTTTTTTTCGATGTACAAGATGGCCGACTACTCCAAATTTCTCGAAACAGCTTTTTTCCAATTGGCGTGACAAATAACTTCAACAATTTTCGCTCGATTTACTTTAAATTTAAAAGTTACGTTCCTAATTGCATTTCGCAGAGAAGTACCTACGGAATTTCTGATTTATCGAAAACTTTTCATTTCATGAGCAGTTTTGAGCAGTTATAACGAAATTTTTCACTGAAAATTCATTTCGGAAGTTCAAATACCTACAACTTTTGAATAAAATAATATTTTTTAAATTCCGTACGTACTTCTCTAGGTATTCTAATGTAGATTGACGAGAATTTTTGTTTTTTGCTCTAGGTAAAAAATTGTGGATGCTCAGTGTCACGCCGCGGAGTGCCTAAAAAAAAAAAATAACAGAAGAAAATATAAGTAGACGGTCATTTTGTACATCGAAAAAAAAATATATATTCTCTAACAGCTTGATATTTAATGTGTAATTAATTTTATGACCAAATCACTTTTTCATACGAAAAAAAATTGTTAAATTCGCACATGATTTTATACCCGTGACTGTGGCCTAAGGCCTCAAGGAAACTTTATGAAAAAGATCTTATGCAGAATTTTCATACAAACCAATTCGAACATCTGATTTTGATAGGATTATCCATTCGTAACAGGACACCCTGTACACACACACACACACACACACACACTTTTATATATATATATATATATACATATATATATATATATATATATATATATATATATATATATATATATATATATATAAAATTCCATCGCCGACTGGAACGGGGACAACGACGTCGAAGAATAAAGAGTGAACGAACAAACGGTAGAAAACTCGCACGTCATCTCCTTCGTGAGATCGCGACTCAATGGAATTCGAAAGCGTTCTTCGATAATTCCGGAAATCCGTTCGTCTCTTCAACCCCCTTTGCCGACCGTCTCATTCCCGTTGCCACCCTCATCCATTGCCCTGGCAACGCTTTGGTATTCGAGACGCAGAGATTTATGGATAAATTTTTCTCTGCCTCTGTTACGAGACATTTTTTTACGTTACCCGCAGATTTGACAAATATCAAGCAAAGCCCTGAACCAACCCTAAAGATCTCGTCCACGGTGAAGCTTTTCAATCTTTTGTGTCTCCAGTTTCGTAGACCCGAAAAATCCATTTTCCAAATGATCAAGACGCTAAATTCAGTTTACTATTTGGCCGTTGGATAAGTTCTCGCTGTTTTCCAACAGATGGCGTTACCAGAACTGCGTGCTTGCAGGTTAAGGCGATCATCCCATGTGACAGGTCCACAAGTCGAAATTTTTTTTGTTGCACAAACTGAAAAAATGTGTGCGCGTTATGTGGACTCGGCATAGCAGACAATTTCGAAGCATTTTAAAGTATTTTAAGTGTTTTTAATTAATTTTTTTTGAGCATCGCGCTCGGCGCTGTCATAAGAAAAATCGTCCAGTCTCAAAAAATAAATTCCTGGCTGAATTAATCCTGGAGCCTTTTAGCCTGATTCTTCAGCTTCAATTTGGTATTTTTTTGCTCTCTGTACGACCATTTGTCGCTGAGATATCGCCGATTGACTGAAAAGTCAGATTTTTTTTTTGATCATCGATATCTCATGAACTAATGATTGTATAGCGAACGGAAGGCGGGTTTCGCAAACTTGAATAAATCCTCTATAAGATCCTCATAGTATTTTAGAGGCACTTTTTTATCTCAATATTTTAAAAGTACAAAAAAGCCTTTTTCCGCCGTTTTGAAAAATTCACCGCAACTTTACAAATATTGCGAAAGTGACCAATGTTCCCAGGTTTCTTTTTAAGCTTAATACATGCCCAAAGACCCTGTACATTTTTTAATCGATCGGTCAAACCGTTTCTTTTGCCCGAAACGTCAAAATTTTATTGAAAATTAAAGGAGCACATTTATTGCTCCTTAAACGTCAATTAATGACGATTAAGATGAAAAAAAATCAATGTCGTTATTTTTCTCACAGTTTCGCATTAACTATTTATCAAATGTCGAAAAAAAAATATTTAATTTTCACGAAAAAAATAGCGAAAACTTATTGAACATCCCGGATAGACTTTGGAGGGTGGATACCTCCGAGTCGCAGAAGCGAACAGGGATGAATAATCCGTGTACAACTGGAGCTTCTGGGTGCACGGAATTTATAACGGGAGAACGCGAACCACATGGGCGATGCCATATACCATAACGCTTCAAAGAGATGTTCTAACGCGAAGCCAATCCAGGCACACCCCCGCACGAATACACGAGAGGGATGAATATGCACCAGCTCGATTGCGACGAACCACTCGGATGGTCAGTCTGTTTTAATTACCGAGGCTTTGATTGCGGCCGAGCAACACACACGCCAGTCACTAGCATCGCGAATCATAGTGATAGAGCGTACAGAATCGAGGAAGGGACAGGAGGCGTCTGGTTCGACGCGTCGGCCAGATGGACGAGAGGATTTGTGTTTCCATATATGAGCCGTTTCCAAACATGAATGTATGACTGCCAATCGATATATGTCTATAGACATATGACCAGAAATTTGTTGCAGGCTCCCGACCGCAGGATCAGTCCTTGTAATTAATTTTTCTCTTCGGCAACGTAGCTAAGGGTAGGTCGACGTTCGTTCCAGATTGCCGAGTCCCAATGAGTCGGAGAGCAGAGCAGCTGCGAGCAATTTCCCAACACGAAAGTTGACTGCTCAGTGGGCGCTTGGCCGTCCCGAAGAAAGCTTTCCCACTGAACCGCACGTCGCAATTACCGCAATCGCCAAAACACACGTTTTCGGGAAATAACTATTTTTGCCGATTATCTTTTGTGCCGATAAATTTTTTTGCCGATCAATTTTTTTGCCGATCAATTTTTTTGCCAATTAATTTTTTTGCCGATAAATTTTTTTGCCGATTAATTTTTTTGCCGATTAATTTTTTTGCCGATTAATTTTTTTGCCGATTAATTTTTTTGCCGATCAATTTTTTTGCCGATTAATTTTTTTGCCGATTAATATTTTTGCCGATCAATTTTGTTGCCGATTAATTTTTTTGCCGATCAATTTTTTTGCCAATCGATTTTTTTGCGGATACATTTTTTTGCCGATCAATTTATTTGCCGATCAATTTTTTTGCTGATTTCTAATTTCTTTTTCGGATCCGAAGTTTTCTGCAATTTTTAATTTTTCGTCCTGTTTGATAAAGTGAATTTTTGGGATCAAGAGTCCAAGAACGTCCGTGATTGAACGAGTTCTTCATCGGCTGACTTGACATTTTTGATAGAACCTCGTAACAATATTTTACATCGAAGTACCCAGGGGGTTTTTGATAAGTTGAAAACTCTTTCCGAAAATAATTATTTTCCGCCATTTTTTTCACCGAAAACAATTTTCTTTTTTTAAACATGCACCATTTCATCGAAAATCGATGTTTTTCCATTTCCCTGTGTACTTCGAAGGCAAATTTTATTTAGCACTCGAATTATTTTGAGTTTAGGTTCCAGGTAAAAGAATCGATGTACTCTTGCCGGCCGTATGAGACTATCAGACAAACGTGATTCGCTTCATCCAGCTTCAGCGCTGCCATTTTGTCATAAAATGTTATAAAAAAATTTGTAAATCTACTTGAAGATATGTAGAATAAAGACCACTAGATGGAATTTTTATTCTATCAGCTGGGATCAGCTGGTGTCAGAGACTGGTAGCCCTCAAAGTCTTTTAGTCGTACTGACCACAGTCTCCGGAATATCTCTTGTGCACTTCTGTCCCCATCGGGCTTTCCACCCCCTCGCTCATTATGCCTAAAACAGTCGCTGGAACAAACATTCGAAAAGTCTCAAAGTGCCCGGAGCAAATGTGCCTCCAACAATCTTACGTTTTGACGAAGCGTGTCAAACTTTTTTGATCTTCTATCTGCTCAGCCGAGCTTTTAAGGAGGTACGGTGATTCGAGCGAGTCCAAGATAAAAGCCCGATTTTTTTAAATAACATTGTCGAGAGCTTTGTCCATGCGTATGCGGAGTTTCCACGAGCTTAACCGTACAGTTTCCGAGTTATTAATTGTTAAAGTTGGTCAATTGGTCACACGTAGACGACAAAATGTGCCTGTCCTCTCATATATCGATTTTTTTGTGCTACTTGGAGCCAAGACACGCGTAAAAAAAACTGACGGTTGCGTTCGTTGGTTCGTTGTGATCAATAAGGCAACTTGAATTGGAAAGCTCACCGCAGAAATAAGCAATAAATTTAGAAATAAAGTCGCGAAAAACCGAGGTATTCGACGAGAGAGACGTCTCGTGACTTAACCACAGCCCTTTTGCTCGAAGTGTGGCAACGCCGGATACCCGCGCAAATTTGATTCTTCTATCGGATATTTTCAACGCGAATTAAAAATATGGTTGTGTGAAGCCGTACGTTTTTTAATCGATTATAAAAGGCCTTTCGTCGATATTTACTCAAAGTTCTTTTATGTATAGCTAAGACATCTTAATCTTTCTGGCGACATGCATACAACGCATTTATATCTAAATTCAGCATGGAAAAACCGTCATATAAAATGAACGCTCGTTTTTATATCTACAAATATTGTGAAAATTAGGAAAGGGAAAAATAACATAACAATCGATGAAATATGTTTTGGCTTCGGACAGATTGGACATTGGATATTGAGGTTAACGTCAACGCGACGTTTTTCATTTGCATTCGCAATATCATCTTTTCACTCTCTAATTCTTGTCCGACAGAATCTACCTTTGTCTCTAAACTGGACTTCAGGTACAATCCTGTTACTCTCTTGATAAACTTCTATAGTACTTATTTTCATTCTCCATGTTTACCGGCTACCAAAAATAATAAGCCGAGCGCGTGGGACCGATGACAGCTATCGAAAATGCAACGATGCTAAACGTCGACGATATGGCGTACTACTGAAGTCGAGTAGTAGATTATTACGTTTGTTTTCATATTATAAAAATAATAAGTAGCTTGAAATTCAATACTTAAAAAATATTTCTCGAAATATAGGCCACACACATATGTCTAAAACGGAGCGGTATTATGGCGAAAAATAGACTCTTAGTTTACTAGCGTGGTCATCACCGTACCTCCTTAAGGCGGGAAACCAGTTGAGATTACACAAAAAATCGATTTTTCCCCCCACAAATCATTAGTGAAACTAATCGCTGATTAATCGGTAAGCAGTATAAATAATTCATTGCTGCCTTGAATTTTTTGTTTTCAGTAATTTTTTTCAAACGCGTTTTTCTCTAAGCTACGTTTTTTCAATTTGTGTACACTCTAGCTCAAAAAGTTTCTAACCTATAATTTATATAAAGTAATAGTTGGTACCTGTGTATAATTACGCTCCATATAAACCTTAATTTGGCGTAATATAATTGTTTAACGTATATTTTTTATAGCAAAAATAATTACAAAATAATGCCAAAAATTATACCCTTTTGTTTAAACACCTTAAAAAAATGCTATTTGCAATTTTTTGGTCAGAGTCAGGTTCACATAGAAGGAAATTATGTTCTTAAAGTAATGTTCAAACCGTATTGATTTCCGATGAAAACTGTGGCTTTCAGAGTGTACACAAACAGCAAAGTCGGATGGCGACCTTCGATAGGCAGCAGCAGGTCATATGTTCCATATTTTCAGACTAAACGCCTCAAAAAAATTGACATATTTGTTTGAAAATATGTATAAAATATTGCCAAAGTTTGAATAAATTCTATTCATCCATACCTGGTAAAAAAAAATCACCAAAATCACTAAAAAAAAAAAACGTACTCCTAAACTAGTTTCATCTTAAAAACGAATGTGCAAAAAAGAGGTATCAGTCTGCACCGATAAACGGGAAGTCTGTCATTCGCCTATTTATTCCGACGCTAAATATTTGCGGCTCGGCGGATCGAGTGATCCTTTTGATTTTTGCATCCGAGTCAAACAGCATCCATCGTTCTCTCAATTTCCATTGGTCTCGTACACTCGTTTGCCAATTAAGACACGAAAAGTCTGGAGTTTCATTCGCGCATTGAGGCCTCTGGAATTGAATGCCTCGGTAGGAAATAAGGTAACGCCACATGCACACACACACACACACATAGGCAGGCCCTTTTCATTGGAGGCCTCACGTCGCCACTCAGTTGAGCCTTGCCTACTGTACGAACAACGGTACGTTCGTATGATAGTGGAACTCGTACATACCACCCCCCTCCCCTTCGCCGCCATGTGCGGCATATTGTACGAGCGTTTTGTGTGGCAGTTGGATCGCTGAAGAGACTTCCCAAGAAGGGATGGAGCGAGGGCTTGATGTATGGGGTGCAATATACGTAGGGATCTGTGCACATCAGCTCCCACATATCCGTCTCTATGTATCGGTATAGCGCACCGGTACGACGTTCTTTCATCGTTCCCGTTTGTCAGCCGTCGTCTCATTTGTACATTAGTTAAGGCAAGCGGATCCAACGAGGCGAAAGGTGCAAGAGAGACGAGCTCTGTTTAACGGGGGGGTGGTTCTCATGGATTTCGACTCGCTCGGAGGACCTGATGAAAAGAAGCTGTGAATGCCCGTTAAACGAATATATACGAGCAGATATGTACTTTACTTATGTGTTGCCACAAGCGATTTACGATGGATCGTACACCCAGATGGCGTAACAACACACAGGGATGGCACGTGACTGACGTAGGGAGATTAAAGTGGCATTGAGGTACAGCGTTCCATTTCGAGCCTCGTGAAGTTTCCTTCGAATGGACATTTCATTTTTCTCAAAGTGGGATCAAGATGAAATATTTCGGTGGTGATGAAATGGATTTTGGGACAGGTGACATTTGCAGTGTGGCTTGAAGGCGTTGGTGATATGATTGGGAAATTCAGTTGGTCGCAAAATGTTATGAAAAATGAAATGTTGCGATGTTACAAAATGTTATGAAAAATGAAATGTTGTGATGTCACAAAATGTTATGAAAAATGAAATGTTATGATGTTGGGAGAAGCGTGGCTGAGCCATCCACCCATCCAAGTGGTTGGATGGAGACTTGGGGATTGAGAACCGTATTGGGACAAAAATTGAAGCAGGGACTTTGACGTCGATCATCGAATGTCTGTATTCGAGTTAGCGATTCTACACTGAGAAAAAAAAAACAATTGAATCAAAAAAATATATTGGTTGATTCAAACAAATGTCTGATCGCGGAGTGCCACCGATATGTGAGATTGTTACAATACTTTAAAATATTGGAAAATGTGATTGATTGAAATAACATATTATTTTATTTGGAAATCTCTTCTGTTCTCGGAATATCTACGTTATCCTTAAAATAAAATTATATTTTATTGATATCACTTTATATACAATCCGTAGATGTATGGATGAAATAATTGAGCGGTTGCTACAACATTTTTTATTTCGTACAAAAATATAATCAATAGAATGAATTATTTCTTTACTACATCGAAACGAATATGCTATGAGACGTAAGTTCTTCAATTTGTTTTAAATATTAAATAAAAAGTGAGCATTATAATGATCACGCATGATAATAGTGGAGAGAATATCAGATATCCAATGGAATATCCATGGAGAGAATATCAGATATTTAACTGATAAGAACAGATACTGCACTTTGACCTTAGCCACAAGCCAAGAAGCGATACTCTTTTGAGTTTCTCCGGCGTTTAAGTATATTTTCGGTTCGCGCGCTACGCTCACGAGAAACGAGCGCGCGTGCGGCTTCTAGCGGTTACCCCGAGAACTACGGGTTTCCTCACACCTATAACTTCGGTGGCGCTCGGCCATGATTTGGTTGATTTTTTTCAACCAAATGCGCAAGAAACAAATTTTAATTTCGCATATTTTTTTAACCAATTCAGACATTTACGCTTAATATTTTTAATATTTAAAAATAATATTTTTCAATCTTCAATCTTAATATTCTTCAAGCTTAATATTTTTCAATCAAAATGAAATATTAATATTTTAACGAACAATGTACTTCAAAACCAATATCGGAAATGGTGAAAAAAATAAAATAACATATTTGCTCAATAGAAATTTTATCTGAATCGAACGAGCGAAATTCAATTTGTTCTTGTGTATTCGAATCAACAATATTCATGTCATAAATTGAAACGCTTTTTTTGTTCGTTGCAGAAAATGCATTCAAAACTATACAACTTACTCGCGATAATTTATTAGATAGTTTCAACGATATATTGTTCTCGGCTAACAATATATCTTTTGAATGAAAAAAAAACTTTTAAATTTATCCTCTTATTAAAGTCAATAGCTTTTTGGTTTGGACAAATAAATCCGATTATTTACACCAACAATGTTACAATTGAATCAACGACATTTCATTCAACAACACCAATGATATTGGATAAATGAATTTTTTTTCTCAGTGTATTCGAAAAAAAACCGTTCCTTCGCTTTGGGGCGTCGAATTTGGTCATGTAGATCGGTGAAAAAAAGCAAATTCTCCTTGAGGGTCACGTCGCGTACTGTCACCCGGATGTGAACGCTGCCGGAAGTACGAGCGCTCCTCGAAGAGAGCAGTTCCCATTCGCTCGGTGGCCTCTGTGGCTGACAGTGCCAAAACACGAAATACGCGAAGATGAAATCTAGATCTGGGGTTGCCGATAGAGCTTTCCCTGGCCCCGCAAGCTCCCTTTTCACATCGGCCCTTCTTAACCTCGAAGTTTGCCAGGCCCGTGCATCCTTTCGTTCTTTCTGTTCGAAAATGAAATGGCATTGTGCTCGCGAACGTATACAGATAAGCGAAATTCTCCTGTCTATCCCGCGGTTACTATCTTCGTCGTTTCCCTCAGCCCTCTCCTATTTCCGCACGTTGAATGTTCACTTTTTCCACTCCACCCTCGCGTTCTTCTTTTGATTTTTCGTTGTTGTTGTTGTTATCGCTCGAAAAAGTGCCGTGCTCCGGCTGGATCATTGTCAATCCGGTTGACAGCTTCGCGGAGTGACAAAAAAGAGCACGACCACGTCGGTCCCCCAGCCCCGGTAGCTGGCACGTCCGACTTAAATGAGGGTACGATGCAAATTCTGGCAGTATTTTCCACCAGTCGCGGCAACACTCCGTTATAGATCGCACAGATCTATTTCCCAACGCTGCATTATACACGTACGTGTACGTGTGCACGCCTCCATATGGATGCTTCCTCGAAGCACAAAAGTTCATTTTCCACAGGCTCGCGACACTCCCGCGAAGATGTCATTTCCGTCTGTCGATATTCCAACGGCGAAGTGTTGTGTACACAAATAAACCGTGTATGTGACATGTACATGTGCATGTACATGCATACGTATAGATATGTTGATGTTAATGTGGAAAAGGCACGAAAGGACGATAAGATCGTGTCGCCTCGACGTTGATGATATTCCCGATGTCAATGATGACAAAAATTTCATCGCAAGCCTCCAACGTGTTCGACGTTCACACGAACTCTTTTTCCGCTCAGGAATGATTGTTCCAGGGACTTTGTTAGCTTGCGAAAGCCGAACTTCTTCGGAACGTCGATGTCTTCAGGCTGGCTGTCCATTTTCTTCTTTGTTTATTTTTTTCTTCTCTCTTTCGCTCTCCCAACTTTTTCTCGCTTTTCCAATTCTTTATTGGTTGATTTTTTTTGTTTTACCTCAAAATCTAACTAATACGTTACCGGTGGTCAAACTAATCTCCATGGCCCGTTGCCGATGACCGAGGACCTTGAACTGTGGCAGGGAGACCTCGTTGCTCACACCCACGCTGTTGGGTCCCTCGTTCCACTTGTACCGGATGTCCCTCATCGTGTATCCGACTGAAAAAATAGAGAGAGACCCCCCGATCGTTTTGTACATACCTTGCGGTAGGTCCGCGATTTCGAACTCTTGCGCAGCCTCCGAGGGGGCCTCCACACACAACTTACCTGCTTTTGATGTGTGCTTTTTTTTTTCTTTCGATACAATCTTTCCTTTTACGGATTTGTTTTGACCAACTTTTAGCAATTCACATTGTACCTTCATCGCACCCTATTGTACCCTTCTGTATCTTAATTCAAACGAATAATCACGGCTCCGCTATAAATATTGATATATCGCATACTTATATTTAAATACGATGATTTTTCTCCCGCGCCTCGCAGCGCGTGCACTTTTCGCACGTTAACTTTCCCTCTCTAGCACGTAACACGCAGTGATAAAAAAACATTTCCGACGAAGCAACGTAAAAAAGTGCCGAATTTCTTTCCACACATGTTCAACTGCGGTACACAAGGGTTGGCGAATGGGAAGGAAGGGAGAACATTCGAGGAGCCCGGTACCATTATTCGCGCCTTCGCCGTCGCGAATTTACTTTTCGCCATGGAGAAATTCCTTTTTCTGGACAAAGCAAGGATGTAAGAGGTTTCTTTTTTTCGAGATAAAAGAAATACGATAAAAAAATAAAACGTGATGGTGCATTGGTGCATCGAGAAAGGAAAAATGAAGAAAAGAAACGAAGTACGAAAGAAAAGAGAAGAAAACATCAATTTTTGCTCTTTTTTTTCTCGCGTATAACATCGGCGATTTCACGAGGATGCCTCTCGCGCTTTGTATCTCGTTCCCTGGAATGTCTTTTTCCATTCTCGTGTTTTCTCCACATCTGTGTCTCTCTGTGTGTGTCTCTCTCTTTTTTTGCTCTATCGTTTCGCTCTTTCTGAACGATCCTGGTTTTTTTTTCCTTCAATTGTCTTGGTTTCTGCCATGGACACTTATCTTTCTCGTTCCCTCTATCACTCTTCTCTCTCTCTCTCGCTCTTTTTCCCAATTTTTTTGTACTTATATATGTCTATACGCGTACAGTTTTTTATACGGACACTCGTTTATACACTGATTAAAATTACGTGTGTATACGAGTGTCCGTATGCAATCTGTAAAGGAGCATAGACATATATGACGACCGCGATAAATTGGAGGCTGGAAGACACAACCTTGATTATCTACCTGTAGAGAGGTGTATGGTTGTCTGACGTTGCCTGTGCCCGAGCACGCGAAATTGCGGCAGTTCCACCTCGCTTGATATGCCGACCGATTGCAGGCCCGCGTTCCATTTGTACCGAATATCGCGCATTGTGTATCCAACTGCCGAGAGAACAAAACACAAAAATCTCCACTCTAACGTACAGTAAGATACTTATGGCGGGGCTCTTTTGATTCACAGGGGCTTCGGGGTTGGCTCTCTTGTTTTCTCTTTTCTTTTTTTTTTTTCGTATCGAGATGCCATCACCGATTCGCGCCAACACGCTGATGCACTTTTAAACGTAAATCGGTGATAATGCACGGACGCTCTTCGATCTCCGAAAGGATCGGTCGGTAACGACTTTTTCGATCATTCGGTCTTGAACGAATCGAATGGAGGGAAGCGAACAATGGTCGAGTTTCGTTCTCAAACTTCGCGAGTGTGAAATTGGCTAAAGAACAGTTTTGCCGATTTCGGCCGAAAAGAAATTCGCAAAAAAAAAAGAAATCGGCATAAAAAAGAAATCGGCAAAAAAACGAAATCGGCAAAAAAAAGAAATCGGCAAAAAAGAAATCGGCAAAAAAAAGAAATCGGCAAAAAAGTTACTTCCCGAAAATGTGTGTTTTCGCTAATTATTTTGTTTTGCCGATTTCCTTTTTTTGCTGATTTCTTTTTTGCCGATTTCTGTTTTTTGCCGATTTTTTTCTTTTTGCCGATTTTTTTTCTCCTCTTGCCGATTTCTGTTTTTTGCCGATTTTTTTCTTTTTGCCGATTTTTTTTCTCTTTTTGCCGATTTCTTATTTTTTGCCGATTTGAAGTTTTCGGGATTTTTTTTTGATTTCCCGTTTGATAACGTGATTTTTTGGGATCGAGAGTCCAAGAACGTCCGCGATTGAACAACGATGGATAAGACAAAAAAAGAAGGCTCGAAAGGAACGTTTGCGACGTGGTGAAAAAAAAGAAGAAACGTTCCCACCGAGCCTCCTTGCTCAAAGCTACGAATTCAAATACCGGGACGGATGTTTTGTATTTCGATTATTTTCGAAAAGCTATTCGGCATTTTGGACTCGTGTGTGTGCCCGCGAGGCTCACAGATTTTGGGTCTAGATCTGTGTTGAAGAAACATTTTTTTTTAAGTCCGTGAAGATGGGAAAAGAAATAGGACGAGCCGAAAGTCGAACATTTCGAAGATTCGATTAACGGCGTAGAAAGGCAGGACTTGTTTTATTTGGCCTCGCGCGCACATACGAACGAGAAACATTGCTGAGCAACGGAATCGCATCGGGAGCTAGTTATAGACTGGAGCGTTGATGAGAACGAATGCGGAGGTTTAGCCTGAGGCCCTGATAAGGACACTTGGCTTGCAATCGTTTCATGACAATCCACGATTTTCAATGGTACCTCCCGATCAAATTGGAAAGCGAAAACTCGAAATTTCGTAAAATTCCGGATCAAGTACATTTTGCAATCTCGACTCAATTGTTTCGCGGCTCTAAGGGCCGCTTTCACTACAAACGTGCGACCCACAAAGAGTCTCACCTCGCCGAATGTCCGTTTCGTTGGAGAAAAACAATTTCGCAAAAATCTCGTTACGTGACTACCGCGAATTAATTATTATTCCGTAGCGTCATTTTTTCGCGTTAAATATGGTTCGCGTAGGCGGATAAAATTTATTCGAAGGCACGAGGCTGGTTGTCCCACGGGGATAAAAAAAAAGGAACAGCGAAATTAAATCGCGTAACGTGACCTGCGGTCGTAAGTTACGATTTTTGTTTTATTTTTTCCTTCTCTTTAAATAAGTAGACGGAGCTTTATGTGAAATTTATAATCGGTACATCGATCTCTCTTATATTGTGCACGTAAGAATGTTTCACCGATCGCGATAAAGGAATTGAGCACGCGTGAGTTTTGCTACCCTTACACGTGACCCAATGGGACGTGAGCTTTTTGGTTGGCGAGGCGAAAAATCTTACCCTCGCGTGACGGAAATGCCAGAAAAACCGTTGAGTCGAGAAGTCTCGTTTGAAAAACGCTAATAAATATCAAATTATTTTTATCGAATCGAATCAAGTTTTTTTTTTTTTCAACACGAATCGGTGACAGATTTATTCATGGATTGAGATGAACACGCGCCAAAAAAAAAACTATTTTCGTTCGGAGTGCACAAATGGACCGGAGTGTACTGGATGTTCGAACTTTTTTTTTTTCGCTATCACACATCTATGGGAATGTTTTTCTTTTGTTTTTGTAACAGTGTGAAAAAGAGGTCAGAGACGAGAAATATTGAACAACATTGAAAAATAGATAGCAAGATGTACAGACGTATATACATGTAATACGTAATATTAACGTGCAGGCGTGCAGCTGTGTCGATCACAAACACATGCGAAAAAGAAGCTTGACGTGAACAGACTGAAAAATCACGTTTAGTTTTGTTTTATTTTTTTCATGCTTCGTTTTCGAACGATCCTGAAAAGCGGCCCAGATTTCATCCCCATCGTCGTCCGAATATTGGCAAGATAATATTCGGCGATGAAAAAATTGTGCGTTGCGAAATAAATATCGATTTACAAGTAGTTACGTGCGTGATTAATATTTTAATCGACTAATTGATATTCAACTCGTTCGGATACTCTACGGATATTTGCCCTGCACAATTGTTTTTCTGCAACGTGTAACAGAGATGATTTTCATCTCAACAAAATTGAATTGTCGTTAGTTACGAATGTTTGACGACAATGCCAAATTGACAGGGCAAATATGAATACGCCGTAGACGGAACTGGGGAGTGTCTGGCGCACGGATCGATCGATTTAATTACATGAAATATTTTAATTCGATAAATATAAATGTTGCAGTGGTAAAGGCACGTTTCTGTCAGGCTGCCTAACGGACCTGTTGTTTCTTCGTCAAGGCACCACGTGTCAGCGGAATATTTTGCTCCCAAAAGCACAGCACAAAACTCGAAGCAAAGTTTCGAAAAAAAAAAAATTCAAAAACAAATTCAAAAATGGCGAATAAAATATCATTATTATATCAGTTCTTTATCATTTTAATCCGTTCAATCTTTAAACTTTACTCTTTTGATATTTTTCAAACTTTTCAGTTATACTTTTATTTTTTTCAATATTATTTTTGCCAATGAAAAAACCTTTTTGTCGGGCTGAAATTTTATCGACAAGCATGCCACGGATACGAATGATGGACTGAAGTTATTCGAGGCAATTTCGTTTTTGTTCGCCCCATCGGGATTGGATGAACGGTCAAACGAAAGTGCCAACATGTCAGTTGAAATTGAATCACTCGTTGTTTTCGTTTGGTCGTTGAAAATGCAGCGGAAACAAAATCATTTTTGACGCTTCGGAATCGCGATTTTTATCCCGGCATAAGCTGAATACACGACGTATAATTGCGTCTCCGGGTGCACTGATCGTTGGGAATTAGACGAGGGAAAGCTTGCTTTCCACCCACACTGTATTAATGCTCGTATATATCGCCAGCTGGCATATCGGTGCGAGCAAAACTCGTGACACTTGGCCCCTTAACGAGCATCAGGCATGCACCTTTCCTACGATGTATATATATATATATATATATATATATATATATATGTATTTATAAGGGAGGCGAACAAACCAATTTTCTCTCCAGCCCCTTTTTTCCGATTTTCCGAACTTCACGACAAATTAAAGCTCTGCACAACTACAAAAAAAGAAACGAGGCTATTTTTAGTCCAATTTTCCAAAACAATCGAGCATTCTAGTTTAACGATTAGGCAAGAAAATTGGTTCACTTTACGCTCCGTTTTTTTCCTTTTTTTCTCGAAAAGCAATATGTGTATTTTCCACTAGCGCTTCGCTAGATAAATACGGAAAAAAAATTCTTTCACAAATCGTATTATTTTACGATTTTTTTTCTCGAATATTCGGAAAAATATTTAAAAAGTGAAAAATACACGAGGGATGCCAGATTTTCCAACGATATTGTAAAAAGCACTATCATGGTGTCGGAGGGTGGAAAATACAGCCACCCCGCACGGTGTTGCGGTTTTGTCGATTTTCTCCTCGTAAAAGGGCCCATTTTTTTTCTCGTCGGTTAGAAAAAAGTAGCGTTGTTTGGAAGAAAGAAAAAACCGTTTTTTTTCTCTTAATTTAATGTGAAAATTAAGAAGCTCGTGGCGGGATATACATTTGCAACGATAAAAAAATCGATTTCTTTTTTTTTCTTCAAATGATATAACTCTATATGTAGAATATTTTTTCAAAGTTTCAAAGCGAATACGAAAAACTTCAAACGTTACAGTTAGTCAACGCTTTGGCTCACTGCGGGCGTAAATTTCAAATACGTTATTCTCAAAACTGCATTTTCGAAATTAGCGTACACGGTTACTCAAAAACTATTCGGCCGATTGAGTTGAAACTTGGTAGAAATGTTGATGATATTGCTACCTCCTATTTGACAGGATTTTTTTTAATTAGCAAAAAATCTACTTTTTCATTTCAATTTTACAGAAATTATGCGTGAAATGTTAATTTTTTTTGTAAATGCTTGCCATTTTCTTAAATTTGCGTTTTATTCATTTTAATTACTTTCAACTAGAAACTCTTCATGTTCAAACTGAAAAAAAAGAATTTATTTTTTTTTGCAAATCAAAGGCTGCGGGAAACGAGACCCGCGGCAACCTTGCTGTAACACTGTCACAGCTCTACCATTTTAATGATAAATGAATTAAAAAAATGGTTTTGTATACTTAAGTATATCGGCAGTCTGATAAATGTAGAATAATTATTTCTTAATTAAGGAATCATCACAGTGTAAAATTTAAAAAAAATTGATTTTTTTGCATTGCTTGATAGTAAAGATGATTAACAATATGCTGTTATGTGAAACTAATATGATATTAATCCGAATTTATATGAAAATTGCGAACTCGAAACTTTAGATGCGTTTTTCTCGAAATTTCACTTTTCAAAACGGTGTACCCTCTCAGAGGAACAGTCTTTAAGCTATCCGTCTCCAATTTTGATACAACATTCTTCACGCCATTCTTTACCTTGCCAAGGAAGCTTTTTTTTAATCTTCATATTTTTTTCAACGAAAATCCGTCGAAAAAATAGTCTAAATTCGATAGTTGTTTTCAAACAACCGCGATTTACACCGCAACTGTGTACAGACTCTTTTTTTTAAGACATTTTCAACCGTTAAAAAAAATGTAAAAAAATAAATATAAACGTTTAAAAATTTATTTTCTGTTCTCCATGAGTGCTTTGATTTAACATTAAAAAATCCGTCTGCTTACCGTACTTTAACTATTGAAAACAAAATCGCGAAATTAGCTATTTTCGACCCGTCACAATGTGACGATCCCTTAAAAAATCTCTCAAAATTGCTCAATTTTTGCCGTTTAAATGTATACCCCGCCTTAAGGCCGGAGCTTGAATTAGAAGGTTCGAAAAATCGTTTTTTTTTAAATTGCTTAAATCGATAGATAAACTATCCAAGAATATATTTACAAAGTTACGGGGGCCAATTGGACATATTTTCGAAGGTACAAAGGCAGAAAAGCAGAGAAGAATATTTCCTCCTATTGAAAACTTTGGAGCGCGTCTTCTCCAGTTTTCATTGTCACGATTTGTCCAAATTGGCGGGCGCGATAGCAAAAAAACTAAACGACCCATTGAATGAAATCAAAGTTTATTTTCCCCAGTATGAAAATCTCTTCTAAGTGGATTAAAAAAGTCGTTGAAAAGGTCTTTTTAAATAATTTTTATAGCACGTTAAAGTGTTTTTGTAAACACATTTTTTTTTCAAACCTGCGAAAAGTTACAATTTCACGATTTTTTCAGCTTTTTCTCGATTCACCCAAAAGAAAAATACACGACAATGGAAAATTGTATTGGTTTTTTTGTTTCAGTCAAGATTTACGAGCTACATTTTGAAATACATTTTAAATATACATGAAAAGATACCTCAATGTTTACTGAGTTGTCTTGTTTTGTACCCTTCTAAAAAAAAAATCCCGAAAAAACGCTTTTTTTGGACCTCCTAATTCAGGCTCCCGCCTTAACGGCTTCATGCATCCTTGAATAGAATCGAAGTATTCGCGCGATGCGCGAGCCCCCTTGCGAGTCGATACTCCACTTCCGGTCGAAGTTTTCTCTTCAGCGGCGAATCGCCGGGCCTCGGAAAAACTAATTTCATCGAAGCTTTATTCCGGGTCAAGAAAATGAGAGAGTAGAAAAAAGGTCTCGTCGAAGCCACCGTGAATCGTTGCCAATAGTTCGAGAACGAACTTCCGGACTGATTTTCGCGATCAAAGGACCGAGGAGCATCGCAATCTTCCCAGTCGAGGCGAGATAGTGGAAAAACGAAAAGACGCCAAAATTATCGACTCGAGTTCACCGACATTGCCAGTGGTTCGGGCAACTCGCGAGAAAAAGACGAAAAAACGTTTCAAAGTGTCGTCGGTAAAACGTTAAGGGGTGAGATGCAGACAGAATTTTCAAAAAATCGATTTTTCTTTACATTTTCTTGAAGTATGATGTTTCGAAAATATTCTCTGGATATTTCAAGTCTATGCGACGAATAGTTTCCGGGATATCCCACAATTAGTGAAGGGGCGTCGGGTCCCGATGACAGGTAAATACGTGGCTGACAAACGCGCAGACGATAATACCCGGGAAGGCAGAATGCTTCGAAGACAACAACAAATTGATATTTTGGAAGCTTCCACATCAGCAGAAGCCCTATTGTATGGGCCAGGAATTGATGATTCGATGTAAGTAATTTCTTAATCAGTATTTCTATACACAAATCAAGTGTAAAATTGGAAAACTCTTTCAGAAATTTTCAAAAATGTATTACTCAAAAGCAATGAAATTTAGCAAAATTTTATAAAGAATATTTTCGTTTTAAAATTGCCGTAAATGTTTAAAAAATAATTCATCCCGAAAAAATTTAATTTTTTGAAAAATTGTTTTAACAATTGGCTATAAACAATTGAATGCTCGACTTTTCGGCAAAAAATTGTGATATTCGGATTCAGCGGATCAAAATACATGAAAAAACTTAGCTTCATCCATCGAGCTTAAAATTTTACGAACATATAATACCGCATCCACATCGAAAAACTTTAAACGCGTTTTTCTCGAAACCATGTTTTTCGGGTCGGTGACCATTATAATTCAAAAACCACTCGATGGATTTTGATGAAATTTGGTGTGCTTATTGATAGCATTAAAAACTAGTCGAAGGATTTTCATTGTTGTTGAGAATTTATATTTTTTTCAACAATAAACGAGCGATTTTTTGGTCGAAAATCGAAAGTTATCTGTCGGAAGTCGCCATTTTGTTAATTAAAAAAAAATTGATTAGGGACTAGATTTATTATTAAACTAATGATTTTTTTTTGATTTTAGATGATCCAGTAAAATTTTATAATGTTCATCACTGGATAATGATGACGATATTTTTTATAAATAATCAATATTTTTCTTTGAAAATTTGTACAAGTCAAGTTGAAATATAACATAAAAAGTCTGTGTCACCACTTTCGTAAAACAAACTTAATTACTATAAAAAAAAAAAATATTGAAAATGCTCGTGTTTTCACGCCTCTGCCTGCATCTCACCCCTTAAAAGAGAACAGCGATTTCAGCGATAAATAATTTTTTTAGCTCAACGATAAAAATATCGTGCTGATTGACACATCGATCTGAACATTTCCTAACGGATATGCGCTACCATGTTGACGAGAAAAAAAAGCGAGGCTTGATTGAAAATTGATAAAACCGCCCCCTGATCGACGAATAACGTCGCGTAGTATCGACAATCGAGTAAATCGATTGATCGGATCAAATGTCACGTGCTGTTGCATGCCGATCCAAAATTAACTTTTCAAAACTACACTACTGGAAAATCATTCGCGTCACATTGGTTGATCCAGCGACAGATTTAACAAAGAATTAAACAAAATCATATCCAATATAATGTATACGTATATATATATACATATATCGCATAGACACATGCGTATATATACATATATAGATATATTCACGCATGCGCTGGCTAGATGCACAATGCGTCAGAATTCGGTCATTTTTTCTTCTGCATATTCGTTATCTTTTTCTTTTTTGTATCGTTATTATTCGGCATCGGCTTGCGTAGGCTCCTCAGGGCCGGCCGTCGTCGGCCAGTTCGTCCCCGGACACGAGGCTCAGTGCTGTATGTCGGAGGCCTTCGGGATCGTATTCGGTACTTTTTTTTTTCTTTCGTTTTTATTTTATTTTTTTCTCGTCTTGTTTTGTTTATTTCGTTGGCAAATAAAAAGAAAATTAATCAACAAGGAAAGGAAAGAGAAAAAAAAATGCAAAAGAAACGGCCTATGTACAAAAGGGCTGGCGTGTGTCGTTCTAGCGGGATGCCAAATCGAGCGAACAATAAAATCAATTTACAACGGATTTGCTTCCGGTTTGCGACTGAATGTATTTTCTTCGAATTTGCATAAAAATATCATGGAAAAAAGCTCGCTGGAAATCGTATCCCCGCTAGAACTGTCATGGTAGTTAGTACACAGTGGAGACCCTTCGGAGGTTGCATATATCAAAATTATTCGGCATTACACCATAAACGCTATTTGCAATTTACGCATAATTGTTTATCGCTAAAGAGTCGATTTGTCCAAGAGTATATTACGGCATAGAAAAGTGTGATTTTCGTTTTAGGGCGAAGGGCCAGTCGATCTTTCGCCGAAACATTTCTCGACTCGGAACACGCGTCGGATTCGTATTTTTTGTTCTCCCTTCAAATCCTAGTCTCTCTCCAGATGGCCGGAAAAAATGCGTTCGAAACCCGAAAATTTCCGGAATAAAAATTGACCGGTATAGAAAACCGCGCGAGCGTCCCGTCAATCATCCCAACGCTGTTTGCATTTTGACGAGTGTGCGGAGGCTGACAAAAAAAAATCGTTGCATATTTCGATTTTTCGACGAAATAAAATCGAGTTCGAGGCTAAAGCTTCTCACGGTGTTCCCGTCACGCGTATTCCACGAATGATCCACTCACCCTCCCTATTTTCCCGAGGCTTTTGCCACTCCCATGCCATTTCGGACCAATTACAATTCGCAGGGGTGCCGAAAAAATGTCGATTTTCCATTTTCAAGAAATAACAGCCCGATTTATTTGCGCTCTTTCGACACAATTGGTCAAATTTCATTTCTTTGTTCTCGCGTCTACTCTCGCGAAAGAAAAAAAAAAAAAAAAAAATAGTCGCGTCTATGAACACGTACGTGCTGGACGCGAGAGCCTTTATTATGCCGATGAAAATGTTTGCCCGGGCAAATATACCAGGCGAGAATTGGCCGAATACGCATCGGTTGGCAAACGCCCCGCCATAACGACCACGAAACTTCGTTCGGTTCCATACACGGCCGTTATAACTGCAAATTGTACGACGGCCGCGATATATACTCGAAATTGTATATCTGTGCGTGTATTCTTTTCGGTATTATATATTTCGTGCCGGGGCAACGTCATCGGCAAGTAAAATGCGCCCTGGATAGAGAGGGAAATGGGGGGGGGGGGGGGGGGGGGGGGGTGAAAAAGCACTCGGAATAAAAAGTATGAGAAGCGAACGGAATATACACGGGCACGCAAAAATGATGTTTCTGGGAGCCAAACGGCCAACGGGAAGTAGTTCAAGTGTTTCATATTACGTTCGCGTTGAGCTTCGACTCGACCCACACCTCTTACATTTCCGCGATATTTTCATATCACCCCCCCCCCCCCCCCGCAAGTTTTTAATCCTCCCTCGTTCTCAATCTCGAGAATATTAATTAGCCCTTAAGTGGTTACCCCCACTTGCGATTTTGAAAAAATCGATTTTTTTTTATTGCATTTTTTTGAAGTATAAGTATCTGAGAATATGTCCTGAAAATTTCAAGTTGATCCGAACAAAATTGACTGAGATATGGGCGTTGAAAGAGAAGAATCCGTTGTGTAAACGACCGGCTAATTGAAACTTTAAACGCGTTTTTCTTAAAATGGCATTTCTGAAGTCGGTGACCAAGATTACTCGAATACTAATGAACCGATCTTTTTGAAATTTTGCAGGTTTATTTAAGGGCGGGGTAAAGTATTAAAATTTTTTTTCATTTTTTTTTCATTTTTTAAATGAATGCATAATATATCAAGAATATTGTGTTAAAATGTCAAGTCGATCGGAGTAAAATTGACGAAGTTATGAGTATTTGAGCGTCTATTGCTCCATGCAGTTCTCTTCTCTTTTGCGTTTTTCAAACCGTTTTTCTGAGACTTGTCATATTTGAAGTCCGTGTGCACGATAACTCAAAATCTACTGGACCAATTGCTTTGAAATTGTGCATAGTACTTCTTCACATAATTCACCAGGTATTGTCGAGAGCTTTTTTGTTTTTTTTTTTAATAATTACTAATTTTTCAACAACAAATTAGTCGATTTTTTTAGCGAAAATCGGGTTTTTGGCTTCCAAGTACTACGAAAAATCGAAAAAAAAAATCCTCCCGTCATTACCTCGAGAAACATCTCCTTTAACAAATGCATCTTGATTTTTTTGTTTCAAATGATTCTGTTGCGAGTTATGGTGCACACCGCAAACCAACTTTTTTCGAGGCGCCTCCGGGGTTTAATTTTCACTCGCTCAATTTTGAATATTTTGCAATGCAAATTTAGGAGAATGTTGTTCAAATGTTACTTTATTATATGTAAATTTTTCAATAAACGAACACTATTCGTTACGCTAAAAAAAAATCTTAAAAACATGCCTTTTTTTCGCCGAATTAACTTTACCCCGCCGTTAATACATAAAAATGTAGTCTTTAATCGTTCGATTGTGTTTTCGAAAGAAAAAAAATGGCCGTTTTATAGCCAAAAAACAGCCGTTTTTTTTCGTTAAAATCGAACCATTAACTTTGACTGTCCGCCATTTTGTGAAAAATGAATATCTTTTAAAATCCTTCGATTAAAGACTAGTTTATACTTATACTTGACTAAATCCATCCGCATTTTTTTTTTCAGATGATACACTTCGCCGCAATGTTGGTCACCGCAAACCGTGTATATAAAACCATTACTTCATTGACGGCCATTTGCCACTTAACAATGTAATATTGTTCAATAAAAAAATTACTGAAATTTCTTCAAGATGTGTTCTTCAAGATGGTATATTGATCGATTAAAAAAGTTTTGTAGTTTTCTTTAAAAAAATTCATGAAAAAGGCCTTTTTTTTGCGCTACAAGTGGGGGTAACGCCGTAAGTATACTCATCGTTCGCGAATATTAACCGGGCTAACCGAATTGCGCGCTCGAAACTTCAAACTTTGATCCTGCGTTTTTATTTCATCGATTGAAATCGGCGCGAGCTTTCGCGGGGGATACTCGAAACGTGAATGAAAATCTTTGGGCTCCGACAAAAATAAATGGATATATTTTGTTGCTCTGAGGCTACGTTGACACACTCGTTTTGACCCGGACGAATTAAACAAAAAGCTCGTCTTTCAAAAATTGAAAATTGAACATAATTTTTTATAGCAGTCGATTTGATATTTTGGGAATTTTAATGATGCAAATGTGGTGAGGAATATTTAAAGTGTGTCTCTGATTTTTTTTTCAATAAAAACCGACGGAAGGGTTGTTAATGGCAGGTGGATAAAGTCGATCGAGTCACATTGACCCAGTGCACCAAAATGGGGACACACATAGGGACAAAATGGGGACACACGTAGGGACAAAATAGGGACCCAGTGTGTCAACGAAGGGTTGAAGGGTTATGGCTAGTTGTAAAAGCCGAAAAAACACTTTGCAATGCCAATATATTTTGACAGTGTATCTCGTAAGGGTTCCCTGAAAATTTTGTGGTGATGGGATTGAAATTGACCGACTTATAGGTTGTTATGTTGACACCTGTCGGAACGCTTAAAACGTCGTTCGAAACTGTAAATGCTTTTTTTTTGATAGTATGTTTTCGAAGTCGATGAGCAAAAGTATATAGAAAAACTACTCCATCGATCTTTCTGAAATTTTGAGGGCTTTTTATACATGTGGGAATATAGTATTGATTGATGGATTTTTTTTTCGATGTACATTGTAAAACGGCGTTAAATTGACATTAAGAGTAACTTTGACAGTTTTTGGGGCTACTTTAACAGAGCGCCAAAATACAAAATGTGTGCGGAGCGAGCTTTTTTTCTATTGTTGCTCAAATTTGTTGTTCAAGTTTATTATAATGTTGCCAAAGGTGATTGTAATATGGCTCAAGTTGATTTTGATCTCATGATAATTATAAGACTGATTTAGTGCCTATAATAGTACCTTAAGTACTTGATATTTTCATGTAATAATAAATATTAAGTAAAGTAAATAAAATATAAAGTAAATGAAAAATAAATAGTCGGCTTAATGAAGCTAAGAATTTGATTGTAAAAAATTGTTGTTTTTCATTTAATTCCATGTATAATGCATAAAATGTATTTATTCGATCAAAATAATGTCAAAGTAACCCTTAATCTTTTGCATAGGTTTCACTCCAATGCCTTGTCAAAGAAACCCCACACTCGAGATTACTTAGAAACTTTTAAAAAAGCATATAAAATTTTGGGGCGGGGGGGCTCGTGGGGTTTGACTTTCTTATTCATTCGATAGCCAAAGGACACATTGTTCTATTGCAGCAAAAAAGTTGGAATTGAGGATGTTAAAAAAAGTTACCGACTAAAAACTTCCAAAACCTGTTCAAAGTAATCCCATTTTACGGTACTTTCGATTTGATGAACGAAAAATGCCCATCTTTTTTTCCCAAAAATTAAGACTCACTTTTGAAAACTCGCATTTTTTCAAATTTGATATTTAGGATATTCCTTCGGTTAATCATAGGATAAACTATTATACTAACGAAGTCTATTTGAATTGTTGATATTAGATAACCTAGTTCAGAAGGGCTCACCGCAAAGAGGCTTCCGAGAGGTGCTTCCTGGACATCGGCTGTAAATCGATTATAATTAAATATGTCTACAAAAAAAAAATTACAGTGGTTCTTCAGATGATACTTTTTCAAATACCTCGTTTTCGTAGAAATTTGTCATCACGATTTTCTATAAAAAAATTCAAAAATGGGTTATTTTCGACTGTTACAACTAGGCATGACCCGTTTATTTGGGGTATCCGAAGCTGCGGGAAAGTTTGGAGTGACGATTACAATTATTATTAAAATTATTACTCTAATAATATCCTAATTTTTATAATAAATTAATAGTTGTCAGTACTATACTATTTCCGTCTAAAACCGAGATAAGTATTTTGCGCTGTTCTCCAATCCACTCGAATTTTCGAGAGCTTGTGCTATTTCATACCTCACACACACATTATCGATTTTCCATTTGGCGTAATGTTTGATCCAGCTGATTGAATACTCGAGTGCGAAAAAAACAATTCGTCGAAGAAATTCCGGATAATGATCTCGTACAATTTGCAGTAGGACGTACCGATTGGGAAAGGAGAACGAAGCGAGTGATTAGGGTCGACGTATAGTCGGGCTTGGGGAAAAATCGCAGCGTACACGCGCCGCACTGGGCGCCAGTAGGTAAAGTACATATGTGGTCGGACACGCGTAAAAACTGCACCATAATTAACGAAAGAAATTTTTTAAGGAGGTTGGAGCATTACCCAGAATTCAAGATTAATAAAAAAAAAATTGTGTTATTGTCTAGACTATATTGAGTCTTTACGAATTTTTCGAAATTTTTTCACCAGAGAACATCAAACATGACAAATAGTTTAATGGATGTAACTTTACATGCAGTTAGATGGGCAATACATTTACGCTATGGATGATGTTATGCAAACTCAAACTTTGTAAACATTTAGACCAACAAAATCCCATCTTGCCCATCGTAAACTATATACAGAGTGTCCCAGAACTAAATGTGTTTCCTGAAATGAGGGGTTGGGGGTGAAATTCTGAGTCGATTGATATAAGTATATGTGAGTCGCAGATCAACCCCTGAATTATTGTTAATTTTTAATGGCGGGCGTATGTGATTGGTCCTTCTGTAAAAATTAATAACAATTCAGGGGTTGATCTGAGACTCACACATGCTTATATCAATCGACTCAGAAATTCACCCTCAACCCCCTATTCCAGAGAACGCATTCAGTTCTGGGACACCCTGTATATTCAATATTGAACCATTAAGGTTCGATGAAAGATTACTAATCTTGGCTGCCAACCTCAATATCCGCGGAGTTGTCGTATTTCGGCAACACTTAATATTGACTAATGATAATAATCAATAATTTCGTGACATAAATATAAATAGGCATAATTATAAATGACTCAAAATATCATTTTATAAAACATTTACTGACGCAGTTTTTTTCATAATAATCATCGATAACGTTATACTTCTTCAAGTTGGCAGTAACACAAAAGTTTTTCTTATTTTCGCAACAAAATTATAAAAAATGCATAATTTTGCCCTTTAATTATATATTTTATGAAGGATTAGCATCTACAAAATAAATCTACGACTCGTACGCATTTTTTTTGGTTTGTTGAAAAAAAATATGTTGAAAAAAAATCGATCATCTTATACTTTTTTAGGTTGGTAGTGACACAAAAGTTTTTTTTTGCGCAACAAAAATATAAAAATGCATAATTTTGTCCTTTAATTATATATTTCATGAAAATTAGCATCTACAAAATAAATCTACGACTCGCATGCATTTTCTTGAGGTTTATTGAAAAAAAATATGTTGAAAAAAATCGATAATCTTATACTTTTTTAAGTTGGGTAGTAACACAAAAGTTTTTCTTATTAGGGCAATAAAAATATAAAAATGTATAATTTAAAAAAAATACGTTGAAAAAATAGATAACCTTATACTTTTTTAAGTTGGTAGTAACACAAAAGTTTTTCTTATTCGCTTAATAAAAATATAAAAATGAATAATTTTGCCAATAAATTGTACATTTTATGAGAAATTGGCATCTACAGAATAAGTCTGTGATTCGTATGTATTTTTTTGAGGTTCATTGAAAGAAAGTCATAAACTGTTATTTGACTGAAATGAACCACTCCAACCCCCTTAACCGTCCAAATTTCACGAAAGACAAAAATCGAGTTCAACAAAAACCGAACGGACGTATAAACGTGAAATTGTCGAATAAAATTTCGTGCCCTCTGGTCCCAAATGCATTCTACGTGGCTACGAACCGCATCGTTGCAATTTTTACGAACATCACTCGACCGGTCGATTGACCCCTAGTGAAAATGCCAAAGAAACACGTATACAATCAACAGTAGTATTGTCGTTAAAATCGCACACTTAATGCTTAAGTAGAATAGGAGCGACGCCACAAGTGCCATATCACACATTAGAAGAAAAAAAAACGCTTTTTCGTGTGTCATTATTCTTTTGTTTTCTATCACGTGTTTATAATCGTAGTAATTAGTGACACACGATTCGAGCTCGGCTGAAAAGCTTGTTAGGTGCTTTTTTGCTGCACACTGTGCTCTTCGTATCGTAGATAGCATGTCGTATTCGTTCGTAGATTTGAACACAATTGTTTTATGTTATGAGAGAGAGAGAGAGAGACGCAGGTGACGATCATTGAGTACGTATTCTTGTGTCAGTGTGTTCGTACGTGAGAATGCACCAATGAATGAGACGAACGAAAAAAGATGGAACGAAAATTTAATCGGACTAAACTCAATAAGACTTCCTGATTCATTTATCAGCTTACAAAATCTATTTTTTTTTCAAAATATTGATCTTGAAACTAATAACAAAAAGTTTTTCAATAAATCTTCACTGCATTCGAGTAAATGTAATTCGAATTCGTGTGATTTGTTTTTTGATACGTGTGTATATTTGTTTTCTATTAATACGAGGGTATTGATGTGACGAGGGACGAGGAGAGGCGGAATTGGAAAACTGCAAGGGAAGATATGACGTTGGGATATAAGTGAGGATTGATCATGAAAAAGAGGAAGTAGAGTTTCAATGGAGAGATCGGGAATAAAAGTATTACGCCTGTATATATATATATATATATATATATATATACGTGATAAGGAGAGGGGGAGGAAGAGGGAGGGAGAGGATGGTACGTACAATCGGCACAAAGGGTTTCTGTATACTTGACATAGAAAATGTTCAGGTGAGGGTAAGGTTGAGTCTTTTTTTTCGCTGACCTGAAAAATACGACGAATTTTACGAAGAGATCTTTCCTTTTTTTCCCCCAAGTATTGTGATCGCGACAATTGTTCTTCGTCGTTATTTTTTTTTCTCACGCTATTCATACGTTCTATTATTCCGGATATTTGAAACGCGATTGGGAATCGAATGCACGAGAAAACAGATGAAAAACGGCACGAATCGAAAAATCCAACGAACCCCTTGGCTTTTTCCCCCCTCCCTTCTGAATCGTGACGGTAAAATATTTTCACGCGATCTACGACGCGTGGGGAACTCATCTCTCTCATTGTGCTTTATTCTGTTCCTTTTTTTGCGTGTTTGAGTTAAAATCCTGCTAGATTTGCATCGGTGGAACAAAAATAAAATTGATTAACCTCGCGAGAGCGAGGATCATCGAGACGAAAACCAAACAAAGGAATCAATTAAACATCGAGTACTTACAGCTCTCGATCTCGATATGACAGAGCTGTCGATCCATCGGGAAATACTGTAAGTTCATTGGACACGAAGCTGTGATCGTTAAGCTGCAACAGAATACGAGAAACATTTTTTTTTAATAAACATTACACGGATTGCGAATTGGTAAGATAAGATAATCGGGATTACAATCAATACGTAGATATTCTCCATTAAGGGGTTAGGCCACTCTAGAGGCCGAAAAAATATGCTTTTTGGGGATTTTTTTTCAGCAAAACTACAAAATAAATCGAGATCACAAAAAAGGGTGTTTATCATACACGTCAGTGACTGTATACAATAATTTTTTTGAAGCGATTGATTACAAAATGGCGGCTGTGCAGCGTTTATCTCAAAACTGCATTTTTTAAGGTGGCCGGAAACATAATTCACCCAATTTTCAATCGATTCACTTGGAATGTTGAATATATCTTGAAAAATACATTGTCTATGGAAGTACGTAGGATTTTTTTTCTATTGCATAGTTCATTTGTTATTAACAATTATCTGACGAAATTTTTCACCTTCAAAAAATTTGCCTGAAAATCGTCAGATAATTGTTGATAAGAAATGAACTGTGACACTGTGACGGGTCGAAAAAATGATTTTTTTTTGCGTTTTCTCAAAGTATACATATTCAAGAATATGTGAAAAAATTCAAGGTTAAATATTGAAAACTGACCAAGTTACAGTCAATTCAGTGAGGGCTTGTTTGAGCTTGTTAAGGTCACTTGAACTTTCAATCGGTTTTTTTATCGCTACGACTTTTCTCGATCTGGCCGGAATAATATCTCTAGCTATAATAGATTTTAGAGAAAAATGTTTCCTACAAAAGTTGTACCCTGTAAAAAGATTGATCTTTTACGTTTTATACAGTTTTTGTCTAAAACCATTCTGTTTCGAGGAAAAAAGCATAATGCTCCAACGAGTACATTTGGCTAAATTTCATTAGTTTCGATATTATTTACTTACGCACTTTACTGTGGGAAGGTTGGAGTTGTCTTTAAAGTGCATGTTTATTTTTTGTTATTTTGTTGCATGCCTTTTTTTTAATTTCATTTTATCTTTAGTTTTTTTGTTCAGCTTTGTTTGGGTTTAAAGACTAAACCGCACTTTAAAGACTCAAACGTTCCCGCGGTAAAGTGCGTAAGTACATAATATCAAAACTAACGGAGTTTAGTAAAATGTACTTATGCATTATCCCATTTTTCTCGGAACAGAATGGTTGCAGACAAAACCTCTATAGAACAAAAAAGATCGATATTTCTTCAAGACGCAACTTTTGTAGGAAACATTTTTCTCTCCAATCAACATTTATTTAAATAAAATAGAAAAACTTTTTAAGAATCAGTTTTTGTGTCTTTTGACCTTTAAAATTAAATTTGCGGGTATTTTCACTATGATATTCGTGATCAGCGAGTCAAAATACACGGATACACGAAATCCCAAATCGATCGGCGGTATGAGCTTTTCGGAACTTGATCCACGTTAATTGTCAATTTTTTAAATAAAAAATGCCCACCAAATAAGTTCAATGTATGCTCAATAACATACCAATTTTCTTTCCAAATTCCAAACAAATATTCGAATACCCAAAAAAAAAAAATTCAAAAAAACCCCAATCGCCATGACTCTTCCATCATCTCCACTTAATCGCCCAATCGCGCCACCGTCATTTCCACTCCTCCCCTCTCGACCGTCGTCAATCTCGCTAAAAGTCAAAAAGCGACGTACGATACAGCCCGCAAGTGTCCAATTGCCAAAAGTTCCCCGCTGCTCCTACGCCCACTTTTCATTCCTACCTCAATATCTCTCACACACACCGGGCGTGAATAATCTCAGCGCGCAAGGAGCTCTTTTCGACTGTCGCAAATCCTCGTACAGTTTAGGTTTGAAAGGGCCATGGTATAATTGTAACGAGACCGTGTAAATCTCAATGAGAGTGAGGTTGGAACGAGCTCCGGGCCTCCCCTCGTCCTGTCAGGTAAATAGGGAGTAGAGAAGAAGGTGAGGCATAAACGTTCATCAAATATATTTTGCCCCATTCACGTACTGTAGGATCGTACATCATGCAGCGAAATGGACTTTATGTATAGCCCAACTGTATATAGACCGCGCGTATGCGCAGCTAACGAGAATATATGCGATGTACGGTCCCATAATATACGAATGCACGTATATTTGTAGGTGTGTGTGGGTGTGTGTGTGTGTGTATCCGCGGTGTGCATCAACTATGAATATCAACGTTCAGTGCATCACGAGCTTAATGAGTTCGCTTGCCCCTTCGCGAGTCCTCTTTGAAACTCGGCTCCGGCAAAGTGGCATCGAGGCCATATAATCGTGAGGCGAAGGGTAGGGGGATGTTTTAGGTATGGAGAAATAAAAGGGGTTGGCGAGAGAGAGAGAAGAGTGGCACTCGGATCGTAACGAGGTAAGCATAAATACCGCAATGAGTTTTCAACCATATACACGCGCGCATATAATATAGATATACATACATACGTAAATATGTATATAAGTATAAACATATGTGTGTGTGTATGTGTGTGGGTGTGTGTGTGGCTGGGGGTGTGTGTGGCTTTGGTGTTCATGTGTGTGTGTGTGTGTGTGTGTGTGTGGGTGTTCTCTCTCTCTCTCTGTGTGTGTGTGTGTGCGTGTATGTGTCTGGGGGTGTGTGTGGCTTTAGTGGTGGTGTGGGTGTGTGAGTCTGGGGGTGTGTGTGGCTTTGGTGGTGGTGTGTGTGCGTGTGTGAATGTTTGAGTATGTGGATATGGTGTTCATGTGCGCGCGCGCGTGTGTGTGTGTGTGTGTGCGCGCGCGCGTGTGCGTGTGTGTGGCTGTGGGTGTGTGTGAATGTGTGTGTGGCTGTAGTGGTGGTGGTGGTGGTGGTGGTGGTGGTGGTGGTGGTGGTGTGTGTGTGTGTGTGTGTGTGTGGTGTCTGTGGTGTGTGTGTGTGGGTGGATGTTTGTGCATTAATATATAAATACACATACGAATCTGTGGTATCCTCTTCCGGCCTTTCTCTCTACAATATTTCATCAAGCTTAATTTGAAGTAGCCTTTTTATCGAGCCCGAATCTCTCCCGTGCACAACGAGAGCCACGTGTGACAAAACGAATGCACGGGCATTGCGTGCACTCATCACGTGGGATTGTTCGCAAATGATCCTGGCTCTTCAGGATTTCTCGGGGTTTTACGATGTCACTATTACCGCGTGGGCAGGTTTTTCACTGCTGTCTTTGCTTAAAATTTCTGTGCTTTATTTTCGTTCTCGAGGGAAATTAAGTTTCGTGGTGAGGGATGATTTTGAGGGTTGTAGATTGAAAAGGGTAGTTCGTGGAAGCAAGAACTGCATGATCGCTGGTATCTAGGGGATGAAGTTTTCAATTTGTGTTCTTGGTTTCTATCTGGTTTTTTTATCAATCGGATACATTCATGGGTGTGCGTGTGGGCTCGTATTTGTCTCTGTTTTCTGTTTGGACAAGGGGGTTGTTCAGCTCGAATACGAATTTCGTGGGTACACACGATATACGTGGCAAACACCCTTCGGTGTATGGGAAAAAGGAGACGCTTCGAAGTGCAGTGGAAAAAAAAGATTCGGGGGTGGAAAAAGATGGGACGAATTTATGGAGAAAAATAGAAAGTGATGGGAGCACATGGAGAGTGAGAGAACGACAAACACACGACTGAATAGCGAAAAAAAAACACATAAATATGAATTTCTTTGCGAAATATGTTTCACGCTTTCGTGATTCCATTTGCAAGTGTGTGTTGGATGGGGCTGAAACGAAAAATGTGAGCTAGGGTTTGGGGTGGGTTTGGACAAGCTTTTTTTTCTACGAGACTCTGTTACGTAGCCGATGCCCTCGAGCTTGCGACGCAGCTACCGATTGGAAACTTTATTTTATGCGGACACACAAACCCGCTCGAATTGGTGATGATGATATGAGAAAAAAATCGATATGTTTTTTCTTTGTTTGAATAGCCAAAATGCCGGCCGCTGTAGTTGCTTGAAATTTCAGGACTTTGGCGATTTTGAAAAACTGATCGAAATGATGGGAAATTTCACGCCGATTACGAATAAGATCGAGTTTTTGCTCGAGGCTTAAAATAACACCGGCTAAATGCAAAAAACGTATTTTCAAAGACTTGTGACGGTTTAAAAAAATAAAAATTGAAGGCTTCGGCGGAAATTAATGGTCAATTCGTATTCAGGGGATTAAAATGCATCAATAGAGACTCGTATAAGAAATATTAAAAACTCATTTTTTCCCACCTCGGCCAAAGAAAAGTTTCTTCACTGCTCGTCATTTCGTTGTCTTTCACATTTGAGATTCCGTCTTGCACCCATTCTCTTTGTAATAGATTCTCCACGAGAATGCCACTTGAATCGTTCGATTTTAGGCAGAATTTCAAAGTCGCATCATCGATTTTTGATAATTTGTCCAAACATTGCCTCTTTTTCGTCCATATTTCAAGTGGACTTTCGGAGAATACTGATGGTTTTTAAACGTAATCAAGCGCATATTATAATTTTCATTAAAGTCCCAAAGTGAAGGATTCAAGTCCAAAAAATTGCACGGCAGCTCAAATCGTTCGAATAAACTTTTTTATTTTTTTATTTTTACGTGTACTGTGACGTACCTCAATACAGCAACTACTGGAAACAGTGAAATGAAACGCGAAAAGAACTCACTCAAGATTCATTCTCAATCTGCAAATACAAATTATTTATGGTAAAAAAAAATTTTTAATAAAAATTGTATGTTGTTACAGAAAAAATTGAATCAAGACTTACATTGGATCACGCACTAGCATTTTCTGCTTCGAGATAAAAAAAATTAATACTCCGATAATCATGAAAAAAAAAACATGCAAAAGGCGTTTCAGCACTAAACAAAAAATTGTTTAGAACCCTCATATTTTGCACAACTTATTATTTCGTAACGTACTTCAATTTTCCTTTAAGAAAAAAAAATCTTTTTTTAACCACCCTAATATATATATATATATATATATATATATATATACATATAAAGGGAAATATGACTCCGGATACATTCTACTCATTCGAAGGCCGCCCTCAAAATGGCTACGTGTGCTGTTAGCTAAAATAAAAAAATAAGAAAATCGTCTATGTATGGACGCGTATGGATTCTACGCTTTTGCCCCAACATTTAATGGATGTACGAGCGTCGAAATTCACGAACTTCCTCATCGCCTCCCCCTCCCACTTGCAATGAACTCGTCGAAGGTTTATCATCGCAATACCGTATTTTATTGATCACTATCGCTTTCGTACAACTACATACTCTCCCTCATCTTCCACCTAGCCTCTTTTTCGCCCTCACACCCAGAAATCGTTGGTGCACTCGAAATTACGCTCGAATCAACGTGCTCGCGGCAGTCTCGTTGCGAGTGCACAATTTCGCGGCAATACGACGAAAAAAAAAAGAAAAATCGAAGAAGAAAATGTCGAGTCGGATTAAGATGAATGAAAATCAAGTCAATCGTATTTCCTTTAATTACGTTTCTCTGATTCTCACGCTCCCCGTATAATGCGGCGACGACGACGACGGCGAGGAAGAAAAAAAAAATCCCAGGGAATTCATAAGTTCGCTTCACCGATCACGAATGATAATTTAACGAGGAAAAATAATTTGGAGGGGGAACTACTGCACCGCTCTCGTTTTTTAAATAGGTGCAATGCGACATTCGCACTTTGTTTCTCCCAATCGTTACTTTCCAACTGTACTTTTTTTTTTTTCTTCTCTCCAGCCGACAGGCACGCCAAGAGGGTTGATAAAAAGGCCAAAATCATTTCCCGCGGAATCGCAACGAGGTATTTTCGAAAAAAATTGTCTTCTTCTGCTCGTAGCGTGAAATGATTTATGGAGCTTTTAAAAAGGCAGAAAACTTCCGACTGTTAGTTGTATCCGTTGCATTACAAATTTTGGTATTCCTCTCCCTCGCTTACTCTTGACACAATTTTTTCGTGTTTCCTTCAGCTTAGTTGAGCGAATGCATCGAAAGCTTTGCAACTCTGTGCTTGATGTTTTTGTGCTTTTTAATTTTTTTTACTCCATTCGACGATGAATGAATTCATATAGGAATGGATGGCGAATAAGAGATAGGCCAAGGAGGAAAGAGAGAGAGAGAGAGAGAGAGAGAGAGAGAGAGAGCCTGTACTGTCTGCTAACACATAACATTCATCATCATAGGGACGAGGTTCAGGGCTGGTGGAGAGCCGGGCGAGAGATAGCACGAGGAGCTATTCGAGCGGTTGAGCATGTTGAATGAGGCCCAGTGGAACGAGGATGAAATCGGACGGATCCTGCGGGCATCTATATACACATATCTACACACGGAAAGGATTCCCGAACCGACACACATTTACACATACACAAACATATATATACGCGGTCGACGATCGGACTCGACTTTGATGAATCGTTTTCGTTCGTACACTAGGTGGAAAACGAATCGGTTCGTTGGCACGCACGATCATGATGCTCTCGCGGAGCTGTCACGGCAACCCGTTCGCACGAAAATTCTTCAAATTCTCCGTCACGGTGATAAATAAAGGCAAAAGAAGAAAAAAAAACTAGAGTCCACGGTGTTTAAAAAACATCGGCAAGCTTATTTTTCGAGCGATCGGAATTTGAAGCTTTATTTGCAAATTTACGTTATGATTTTTTGAAGAGTTTCGGGACTATTGATGAAATGTTAAAAATTGATTCAAATTTTTACGGTGAATTCTTTGTCATGTGCTGAATGCACATGCCAAATTTTAAATCGATCGTCTACACTGTTTCTATAAAAGTGACAATCGAAAAAAAAACACTTTTTAACATCGGGAGATGCCTACGCTCATTGCTAAATGGCAATTTTACACATGGAACAGTGTGAAAAAATGTTCAACACTGGTGACGACATTGCCATAATCTACTGAAGGATTTGACAGTTTTTCATGTCATTTTAAACAATTCATCACACTATTTCGTGCGTAAAACTGCTAATCAACGATAAGCGTAGGCATGTACTTATGTTGAAAAGTGTTTTTTTTTTCATTTGTAAATTTTATAGGAACAGTGTCGATGAGCGATTTAAATTTGGAGGGTGCATTCAGTATGAAATAAAGTATTTATACAGTAAAGGATTTACTGTATAAATTTGAATTAATTGGTAATATTTTGGCCATTGTCCCGAAACTCCTTAAAAGTTATCTTAAGGGGTCTTCTCACTTTAGACGCTAAAAGGCTACTTTCATGAATTTTTTGGATAGGTTTATATTATAGATATTGATATAAAAGTTGTTACATTTAACAAATACACTTCCGAAATCCATTTAAAAACACTTATTTATTTAAGTCACTATTTATGTACGAAAATGGTAGTTAAAAAACTGGTAGGTCTGCGCTGTTGATGAAATCTCGGAGATGGATCACCCGAAACAAAAAAATTAAACGGTTTTAGATTCAGTATGCCAATGGCTATAGCGCATACCATACGATTTTTGATAAATGCAAAAAAAAAGGGCGAACATTTTTTGAAAAAAATAAGAAAATGTGTTTTTTTACAGTTTTTTTGCAAAAAAAGTAAATATCACAATTTAAAAAATTCCTTCATATGCGCTATAGTTATAGTTGTAAAGAATATGTGTGAAATTTTTTAAGTATCGGTTCAATAGTTTCGAAGATTTTATCACCAAGCCGTCGAAAAACGTTATTTCGCGATAAAACGCGTTCAAAGTTTGTTTGGGTCACATAAATACATGAAATAATGTTTAAATGTATTTCGAAAGTGTATTCATCAAGTGTAACAACTTGTATATCAATATCTATAATATAAACTTATTAAAAAAATGACGAAAATAATTTTTTTAAGATCCCCTCATTTTACATTAATTTTACATTATGACACTGATGACGAAATTGTCATAATCTACTGAGAGACTTGACAGTTTTTTTTAAATAACATTTTAAACATTTTTTCATACAATTTCGTGCGTAAAACTGTCATTTATCGATTAGGGTAGGCATCTATGTTAAAAAGTGTTTTTTTTTCCAATTGTAAATTCTATAAAAGCAGTGCAGACTATCGATTTAAAATTTGGAGGGTGCATCCATTATATGACAAAGAATTTACTGTATGAATTTTAATCAAATAGTAACATTTCGTCAATTGTCCCGAGACTCCTTAAAATCCTGCGCGGAGGATTACAGTTACTTCGACGAACGGTAAGTTATTTGAGAAAAGTGCATCGTCCGCGGATTTCGAGTGAACGGGAAGGGCAGTAAACAGATTTATGCGAAGCCAGTCGATATTGGCTTGGTAACAAAAAAGGGGATATTATTCTTCAGTCTCAGCTGTGTATAGGTATGGCCACAAGGAATTTATTCGTTCAACGTGCACTCGCTGTACGTATTGAATATTGGAGAAAATCCGCCTCGTCTCCAACCCCCCCCCCCCCGTGCGACATTTCTAATTTTCTCGAAAATGAAGCTTTTCCGCATAGCGATTGATGGAAAATTGCCTTGGATATTGCGTTTTGAATTTTGTCTCACCCTAACTGTTTATTCATACGGTCGTGCACTTTTGCACTCATTACCGTCATTATTATGCACATTTAAGGTCACGATTTAAGGTCCTTTCGCGAATCCAAATTTTTAACAATTAACTGATTTTTTACTATAATCAAGTAAAAATAAAACTCAGTATGCTAGTAAAATTTCAACACATGTTACCAAACTTTTAACGAAAAATTACGACTCTAAAAATGGTCACATTCATATTGCGCTTTATGGAGATGACACGCTGGCCAAATTTCCAGATAATAATTTATACACTAAATAATTCTAGATGCCTGATATAAACTGCTCACGCGTGTAAAAAATATAAATATTCCGTAACGACAATAAAAACTGAGGGTCACTGAATGTTTAAAGAAAATATTAATGAATATCTTTTAATGACTTGTGTTGAATGCCCCTTAATGAAATGTGCTCCTGGAATGTTTCATTAAGGAACACGTAGAATTGTGTTGAAGAGCATTAATTCTAAGTTTCAAGGAAATCTGAACAAATATTTATTTTACCATACAAACTTTGCTACCACCTTTTCCCCTTAAGGATTGAATTTCCAAAAACGCTGAAATTTCATTAATTGTGTCTAGGAGCAGTTATACAAAGTTTCAAGCAAATTTGGCCCAATTTCTTAATTTTCCGTACAGCTTTGCCACCCCCTTTCGTTTAGGGGTTGAATTTTGAAAAACGCTAAAATACGCGTGTTATTAATTGTGTTTAAGAGCTTTAATACTAAGTTTCAAACAAATCTTCTGACCAGATTTTTTTGTTTACATACAAACTTTGCCACCCTCTTTCTCCCCTTAGGGGTTGAATTTCTAAAAACGCTGAAATACGTGTTTCATTAATTGTGTCAAGAAGCACGAATACCAAATTTCAAGTAAATCCGACCAGATTTTTTAAATTTCCATACAAACTTTGCCATCCCTTTTCTCCCTTTAAGGGTTGAATTTCGAAAAATCCCTTCTTAGTGGGTGCTTACGTCACAAAAGCAATATGTTCTTTTACATGTATAGATAAAAGTCAGAAAAATGTGACTAGCAGAAGAATTCTCGTAGCCGCGACTTTTCAGCAATAATGCAAAAATGTCTAAATCTATTAAATTTGCGCCATAGTTTTTATTTCAGTTTATAGCTGGGTATAATGATTAGTTGTGACTTATTTTTATCAAGTGTCACCGTAATTTACCAATGATTCATGAGGGCCCTCCTTAAGGCCCCACAAAATAAGGCCCTCCGCGAAAGGGATGCCTTAAGGCCTTAAGCCACTCTAAAGGCTGGAAAAACAGGCTTTTTGGGGATTTTTTTTCAGAAAAACTACAAAATAAATCGAGATTACAAAAAAGGGTGTTTATCATACATATCAGTGACTGTGTACAATAATTTTTTTTAAGCGATTAATTTCAAAATGGCGGCTGTGCAGCGTTTATCTCAAAACGGCATTTTTTAAGTTGGCCGGAAACATAACTCAGACAATTTTCAACCGATTCACTTGAAATGTTGAATATATATTGAAAAATACATTGTCTATGGAAGTACGTAGGATTTTTTTTTGTATCGCATAGTTTATTCGTTATTAACAATTATTTGACTATTTTGTCGGCGAATTTTTGGAAAGAGAAAAATTTCGTCTATTTTTTCGGCTTCTAGAGTGGCCTAACCCCTTGAGGGTGCATCACGCGACCTCGCGAATGACCGAGTACAAGAGACACGGCGTCGCGGCGCTGTTTCTTCCGCACGCCTCGTTCGTTGACTCGCGACGCGAGGAAGAAATCACCGAGGACCCTTTTTGCCTCTACTCATCGTCGTAAATTCGCGAATGCGAGAGAAGCACGAGAGCTTCGCGCGCTGACTGTGAGAAACGGCGCGAATTCCTACCGTCTTACCGTATATATAAATATACGCTTATGCTAAATTTGCACTCGGCATGATCGAGTTATTCGACACGCGAGGACGATTCTACGATTCCTTTTCCTTCATTCAAATTCAATTTTCCTTTTTTTTCCTTTCGAAACTCATTTTCCACCGTCGTGAGAAAATTTCAGGACACTTTGAATCTCGCGATTATTGATTTCGATTTTTTTTTTGAATTTTAAAATTGTCAAAATTGCGAAAGTGAAAAAACGCGCGAAAATATTTTTCAGCAATATTTCGACAGCACGATTAGACGGTGGTTGGTTCCAGTTGCACTTTCCACCCTTTTGGTGGATCTGGCAATGGAAAAACAACAAAAGGTGGATGGGATGTGCAAAAAAGTTTATGTCAAACAATGAATTTGAACTCATTGTTCATAATAATGTGATAATTTGAAATAATGTAATAATAAAGTAGGTCAAAAGTGAAGATTTTGAACTCATTGTTCAAAATAATTTAATGAGCAGATGGAAAAAGTGTATTCGTAGTTTCGCGTGGTATTATCCGCAGCGAGGATTACGTTTCGCACTGAACCAAGTATATCGCCAAAACTCTCTGACCCGTACCAACAGCTACTCTCGCCAAATCCTCCTTACTCACGGATCGGAGGATCATTCTCTTCCTCTTCTGTTTCTCTTCATACACCATACATGTGTCTGGGGGAGGGGTGGTCCATTTTGAACCTGTCATATCTACGCAATATCAGCACATTTGGCTCTTTTGGGGACGGGCCTTTAAAAGTGAGTAAACGAATTGCTGATCTTGGGGCGAGTGGGTCCCTGGAAGGGCCTCTATATAAATATGCTTACCTTCATGTAATTTTTTTTTGGAAGATGTTATCGACATGTATCAAGCAACATTCTCTAATTGTAAGTCTGTCAAAATCCTTTTCGAAAACTCGTCCATGAGTCTCTGCAAATCAAATTGGACCGCCGCGGATGTTTGAAATTTCGCGATTTTGGAGATTTCGTACAAGTGGCCAAAAGGGTTAAAAAAAACGTTATTTTTGTCTTTTAAGGGGCTATACCAAGCAAAAAAATCGGTTTTTTGCCTTTTTCGACAGTTTATACTTTCAAGAATATCATCATCATTTATATCAATATCATTTTATCTTGCAAAAATCGATAGTTGTATCTTTAAACGCGTTTTTCTCGAAATTAGATTCTTCAAATTTGCTGACATTGTAACTCAAAGAGCAATTATCCCATTGACTTGAATTTTGAACTGAGTACGCTTGAATATATTTACTTTACAATGACGTAGGATATTTTTGATTGGATGAAAATTGACGATTTGGCATTGAAAAAGACGACCATTTTATGGGCAAGAAAATAGACTTTTTTTCATAACTACGCCATTTTGTTAGATTTTAATATTTTTCGAAAATCCTACGTCATTGTACAGGAAATACCTTCCAGTTTAACGGCATTTTTTCCTTTTTCGGTTTCAGTTACTCAATCGGCCGGAATCATGTCAGCAGTGGAGGAACTTTTGTTTTGGCGCCTCCGAAGGTAGCGCACAAGTCGTTTGAGTCTCAATATTTTTCTATGAAAATATGATGTAATATAGGTCAAATATAGCCAAATATATTCTTAATTTTCCGAAACATTTAATTAAATACTTTTCTTCCAAAAAAATCCCGAAAATCAACTAAATTTTCAAAGTTCACACTGGTATAGCCCCTTAAACCGCTTCAAGGGTCTATCCAACGGGAAATTTCCCGCCGATTACAAGTATCACCGAGTTTTTGACGAAAGCTCAAAATTACACCGGCTAAACGCGAAAATCTCCCTTTCACAAACTTCTGACGATTTTTTTTATAAAAATAGAGGTTTTTGAAGGAAATTAATGGTTAATCCGTATTCAGGAGATCGAAATACATCTATAGGCATTTAGAAAATGAAGTTTCAAAAACCACATTTTTTCCAACCTCGGCAAAAAAAAAGTTTCTTCACTAAACCGCTCGTTTTTTTGTTGCCTCTTACATTTGCGACTTTTCCTTGTGTTCATACTCTTCGTAATCGATTGCCCTTGAAAATACCGCTTGAATCATTCGGTTGATATTGTTTTTCGATTTTTGGCAGAATTTCTAATCCGGGCCGTCGATTTTTGCCAATTTTTCCATTACACCCCTTTGCCTCTTCTTGGCCACTTTTCAAATGCACTTTCCGGGAAAACTATCCGAGATATCGGCATTAATCGAGGGGCATTTTCTAAGTCAATGAAAATCCACACACACACACACACACACACACACACACACGCGCGCGCGCACGCAAGCACGCACGCACGCACGCACGCACACGCACGCACACGCACGCACGCACGCACACACAAAAAAAAATTGATCAAAAAAAAATTGATCGCGCCTCCCTCCAAAACAGTTCGAAATAATAAAAAAAATCTACGCGAAGCCCCAGCTATGTCCGTTAAGAGAAAGGGGTGCCTGTAAGCATGAACTTAATTTTAAATATCAATTTTTCTTCATGATTGGAGAAATTTTCATTTTTTAAATCTAGTTTATTTGTCAATTTTTTTTACTTTCCGAAGCTATTGTATATTGGTATTCAATATACAGATCAAACAATAAGGTCCTCCATACTAGGTTTGATGAGCGTTCAGTTTTACCATCCTATTATTTTGGACCAACAGTTCGATTTAGCTGCTGTTGAACGCTTTTAATCACATAAAAATCAAACTTTAAATTTGCACCTTGTCAGAAAAATCTATTAAGTACGAAGGATATAAATTCACGATAAACCATTCACATAGAACTTCTGGATTGGCCAGAATTGTTTTTTTTTTTTAAATTGTGTTAGAAATATTCCTTGCGTGCTGTGATACAAACATATTAATATTTCACTGAGATCAGACTTCCAGTGCTGTGGATAAAAAATGTATTTGAAAATTACTTTCGCAAAAATGCATAGGGACATTTTAAACTTGGCGAGCTTGTTCGTTTTATTGAAAACAAAGAAATTATTTATTCGCACAAGCCATCCAATTGGTCGGAAAAAACATAATATTTAAAAAAATGTACATATAAGATGTCGATAATAGTTCGTTCAGTACGAATTGATTTATTTAAACCACAGAAATATCGTGGTGAAAAATTGACAAATAAACTAGATTTAAAAAATCGAAATTTCTCCAATCATGAAGAAAAACTGATATTTAAATTTAAGTTCATGCTTACAGGCACCCCTTCCTCTTAACGGACATAGCTGGGGCTTCGCGTAGATTTTTTTACCCATATCAAGGGCCATCCTAATATATATATATATATATATATATATATATATATATATATATATATATATATATATATATATGGATGAATCCTTATTTATTTACATAATATACAATATAATATATGCATTTATATTTTATATTATGTATAAGTATATATATACATATATATATGTGTGTGTATAACTCTCGCGAGCAAGCGAACCGAACAAGGCATAGGTGGAGGTCGGCAAGCGTAATCATTTCTGTGTGGAGCTTTCCTAATTACTCGCTGGCGAGATCCCTATCGGGTCACCCGGATGGTTGAATCTCATAGTTCAACGGTGGATGGTTTAACGGCGTGTGCGTTGTATATTATAGTTCGTACCATCCATGCCGGTATTACCACACAAGCCTCGGCGTGTTCGTTCATCGCGTGGTTATTGTTATTACGTATACTTGATGGCGGTGATGCTCGGGTACGCACGGAAGCGAATATACGCGGTGTATTGGGGCCTGAGGGAGAACAAACCGCCTTAATGGCAGGATGCTCTTTTTCAATGTTTTTCAATCGCCCGCCGCACCAGATTCAAAAGACTGAAAAATTTACGATTTTAATTGGCCCTTTCGCATCGTTGCCTCGACGAATATCAATTTCAAAATTTCAATTAAAATGTTTGAGCATCCATGGGGGATACTGGCGGGAGTAGCTGAAATTCGAATTCTCAAATATAGTGTACTGGTCCGAACTTTTGATTACTCTGGATAATTGAAATTTTTTATTAAAAGATACAAATTGTATAATTTAATCGTGAACAATAGAGTTTTATCATAAATGATCTGTATTTTGAACGACAAAATTGAAACGAAGTTACTGGGTAGATCTATAAAATTAATTGTATTATTCTAATAAAATGTGGCAATTAGCCAACAGGATGGATTTTTTTTTGCAATTATCTGAAGTAATTGAGAACTTTGGATTGGGACTGCACGTTCTTGATGTGAAGTAGAATCGGTCGCAAATGGCATAATGTGGAAACCGAGCCTCAAATTTGCAGAAAGTGTCTTTTTTTCAAATGATCCTCTCGCGTGTTTGCTTTTGTTTGACATTGTGAGTAAAACTTCTTGAGAGTGGATATGTTGCTTCTCACTTATATCATAATAATAATAAAATATTTGTCAATGTATCATTATATTAATATATTACTAATATATTATTATATATAATGGTATTATTCTAGTCAAGAAGTTTGGAAAAATCGATTTTGTTGTATTCTCTTAAAGTATAGACTCCTAAGAATATGTCCTCAAAAAGCAAATTTCGAAATTCCGAATAATTACTCCAAACAACGAGACCAGAACAGGGTCGACCTGTCGGAGCTACAAACTTCAGAATGTCATCATTTCGAAGCCGAGGAAGGCACACTCTACGAGACAGGAATGGCCGCTTAAGGGGTCTTCACACTTTAGATGCGAAAAGGCTATTTTCCGGAATTTTTTGATAGGTTTATATTATAGATATTGATATAAAAGTTGTTACACTTAATAAATACACTTTCAAAATACATTATAATTTTTTTTAAATGTATTTATGTCAACCAACCAAACTTTAAACGCGTTTCTCTCGAATCAACGTTTTTTGACGGCTTGTTCATAAAATGTCGGAAATTACTGAACCGATCCTTATGAAATTTCAACCACATATTCTTTACAACTATAGCTATATTGCATATCAAGGATTTTTAACATTTTTTTTACTGATTATTTTTTTGCCAAAAACGGTGAAAAGGCACGTTTTTTTTTTTTTTTTTTTTTTTTTCGAAAAATGTGCGCTATTTTGTTCTTTTTGCATATACCAAAAATCGTATGATATGCGCTATAGCCATTAACATACTGAATCTAAAACCGTTTGATTTAGTTGTTTCAGATGATCTCCGAGATTTAATCAACAGCGCAGACCTACAATTTTTTTAGGGCATTTTTTTAAGTACCATTTTTGTCTATACATAGAGACTTAAATAAATAACTTTTTTAAAATGTATTTCGAAAGTGTATCTTTTAAGCGGTTAGGCCACAGTAACGGATATAAAATCATGTGCGAATTGAACAATTTTTTTCGTATGAAAAAGGGATTCACTCATAAAATTAATTACACACCTATTCAGTATGAATATCAAGCTGTTAGAAAAAATATTTTTTTTTCGATGTACAAAATGGCCGATTACTCCAAACTTCTCGAAACAGCTTTTTTCGCATTGGCGTGACAAATAACTTCGACAATTTTCACTCAATTTACTTCAAATTTCAAAGTTATGTTCCTAATTGCATTTCGCAGAGCATCACGTACGGAATTTCTGATTAATGGAAAACTTTTCATTTAATGAGCAGTTTATGAGCAGTTATAACGAAATTTTTCACTGAAAATTCATTTCTTAAGTTCAAATACCTACAACTTTTGAATAAAACAAGATTTTTTAAATTCCCTGCGTACTTCTCTAGGTATTCTAATGTAGATTGACGAGATTTTTTGTTTTTTGTTCTAGGTAAAAAATTGTGGATGCTAAATGTCACGCCGCGGAGCGACTAAAAAAAGATAAAAGAAAATATTAGTAGTCGGCCATTTTGTACATTCAAAAAAAATTCTAACAGCTTGATATTAATACTAAATAGATGTGTAATTAATTTTATGAGTGAATCACTTTTTCATACGAAAAAATTGTTAAATTCGCACATGATTTTATATCCGTTACTGTGGCCTAACGCCTTAAGTGTAACAACTTTTATATCAATATCTATAATATGAGCCCATCAAAAAAATTTATGAAAATAGCCTTTTTTCGCGTCTAAAGTGAAAAGACCTCTTAAGACTCAACGATAAATATACATTATGTACGGGTAAACTTGCATCACGAGGAAATTTCACATATATCTACGAGTGTACACAATAAGAACGAAACTTCGCGTACAAGTGCCCTGTTAAACCCTCTCCTGCGATCGCTGCACTTGCCTCAAAACTATGAACGCACTCTGTACAGACGGGACCGTGTGCATATGTACGCAGATTTATATGAGCTTGCAGTTCCTCGAGGAACTCGGATTAACGCAGGAATCGCGTGTATTCCTGCAGAGATTTTCCCCTTACTCCTCGAAAGCTCTTCGTCAAATGTACCCCGAAATTTGTGCCGCCTATGCAGTGAGTTTGGTGCAAATTTAGCTGAAGTATTCAATGGTCGGTTCGCTGTTGAATTGAGAAAATAAAACATAAAACCTGTACGTTGGAGTACGAACTTGTGCACTGTCGTTAATTGAGGTTAGGGTTGAACGTGGAACATTGAAATTTCGTCTCGTTGTAGCTGATGAGGCTTTTGGATGTACTGTTCTTTCTCATCCTGAATGCACTTTTTGATTTACAACGCACGATTGGATAGTGAAGAAAATTAAATCGTAGGTTTTTGATACATCTCAACTGTTACACGTAATTTTTTGGTTACAGTAATGAATTATTTGTGCATATGCATTTGGGAAAAAAATCCCCTATTTTGCCCATTCTAAACCAGAAATATTCAGTATTGAATCATCAATGTTTGACGAAAGATTTCGAATCTTGGCTGGCGAATGAGGAGCATTGTTGTCAACCTCAATGGCCGCGAAGTTGCCGAATTCCGGCAACACTTAACATTAATTAACGGTAATAATAAATGATCTTGTGACATGAATATAAATAGGCATCGTTATGAATGACTCCAAATTCTATTCTATTACAATAAAACAATAAATTGTTTCAATTTTACTCTATTACAATAAAACAATAAAAATAAAACATCGACATGAATATAAATAGGCATCATTATAAATAACTCCAAATTTTATTCTATTACAATAAAATATTCGCTGACGCAGTTTTTTTCATAATCGTTATCGATAATGTTATACTTTTTCAAGTTGATAGTAACCAAAAAATGCATCTTATTCACGTAATCTAAATTAAAAAAATGCATGCTTTTTCCCTTTAATTATATATTTTACGAAAAATTAGCACTTACGAAGTAATTTTATACCTCGTGGGCATTTTTTTTAGGTAGTCATTTTCGGTTCACGATCGCATTTTTTGATTGAATTAACCATTTGTTAAGGGGAGATATACACCTAGATGGTCGAGGTCGAGGATTTAGAAGCTATGAAGATTTCGTCGACCGTAGAAGACCCACACTATGGGCCTGGTATCGATGATTCCACGTAAATTGACAAATTTCATGATTTATTCATTCCCAAATTTTCAAACGCGTTTTTCTCAAAACCACGCTTTTCAAATCGGTACCCAAAATTTCTCGAAAACCAATGAAGCGAGTGCCTTGAGGTTTTTTGTGTTTATTCTATACATCATTATCTAGTACTTGTCATGGGATGTTTTTTTCCGTTACTTAGTTTTTGTTTTATAGGCAAAATAATAACGAATTTTTGGCCCAAAAATCACTATTTGCGTTCAAACGTCCGCCATTTTGTCATAAATCGATATTTTCAAAATCGGCTATGACAAGTACTAGATTATATTATCTAATTTAATAATCTCTTAGGTTTTTTCTAGATGATTTTTGAAGAAACGCCAGTGGGTATCGTATACGCAGATTTTTTTACGACGCTCCAATGATCATACAATATCCTTGTATATTTTTGATATTTTTAAATAAAGAAAATTAAACATATTTTTGAATGTATATACTTTTGGATAATTAAAACCCCAATCCGAAATTTCAAATAGTTTTCCTTGAAAAAATTCACAAAAATGACCTTTTTTCCGGCTCTTAGGTGTACATCTCCCCTTAATAACAATGACTTCAGCATGCTGTTTTTCAAGAGAAAAATGAGGTTTTATTTGGAGAAGCTGTCATTTTTCGAAATTTCCAAAAGTCGATCGTGAACCCATAGCTACTTGGATATATTTGAAGAAATTTTTGTTTTTTCTTTTTTTTTTTCATTTCAGATTACATTTCAGCCTGATAGAGATCCCGCCGTTTCGGGCCTCGCCGTTGGCGGATTGCAACGCCAACTGCAGCACCACGAACACTTTGAAAGATTGTCTTCCGAAAAAATTGCATTGTAACCACAAACATGTGTACAACATGCTGGGAAGAAATTAATTTATTCCAACCAATGTGTTACTAGAAAAAAATGCATCATTCTGACCCTTCAAATTGGGCTTCCAGAGAGATTTTTTTCTAGTAAGACATCGGTTGGAATAAATTATTTTTTTCCCAGCATATTGTACACATGTTTGTGGTCACAATGTAACTCTAACCACAGAAATAACAATAGTAATTGTAACCCCGTCAATGTATCGTATTTTCACCGAGTGCTTTCTGTTTTTTTTTCCAAAATCAGGGAAGAATATTGATCCTGACATTTGGACTAGGGAAGTTGATTTTCGCCATGTACACATTTACACGAGTTAACGCGACGTCTAATTTTTATAGATTTCGGTTACGTGAGAATTCTCCGAGGTGGCAATACATTTCGGTGGATGGGGCACACGGGAAATACACGGAGTGATCAGGCACGAAAGACGCCGGCAGCTGTACAAGTTAGATATGCATGGCTTCTGAATATAGCTCGTGCTTTAATACCGGAATATTCTCTCGAGATCTTGATTTCTCTCGTTGCCCACGTAACATTCGCTCCGAGAAATATCCCATCGTCGCTCGTACAATTCATCCCTTTCCTACCTCTTTTTTTCTACTCGATAATTTCATTTGGAATTCCAAAGGGTGTCTCAAAATGACCTGACATTTTGAATTGCGCGCCATTATTTTTGTGGCGAACACAGAGTACTAATTTTTGACAACTGGCGTCAGGAAGTATTGAGGTTTAGTCATGGAGAATTACACGATCGGGCAACGCATAGAAATTGTTATTTGCTGCATTGTTACTGCATAGTTATTGAGGGGTCTTCTCACTTTAGACGCTATAAAAGGCTATTTTCATGCATTTTTTGATAGGTTTATATTATAAATATTGATATAAACGTTGTTACACTCAATAAATACACTTTCGAAAAGCATTTGAAAAAAATTATTTATTTATTTAAGTCACTATTGATGAACGAAAATGGTTAGAGGTACCTTATATCAAAAGGTTCCCGCCCCCTTCGACTGAGCTGAAATTTTCCACGAACCTTCTTCTCAATATTTTAAGACAATCCCTTAAGGGATTTTTAGCGACTCGCAACAGTTTTCGAGATATTGAATTTGTAAGTTTTTCCCCCACCAATTCGATTTATTTATCTTTATCTGATTCCATTAACTCTAAAAGACATCCTGATTTTTTTTACATTTTTCGAAACAACTCTTAGTAAAAAAAAAATTTACTCCGAAAAAAACGGCCCGATTTAAAAATCTGAAAAAATTCCCGAAAATGCGTGATTATATGTAAACAATTTCAAGCTATCACCCGCAGTGGAAGTATGCTTTTTTCTGTGCATTCTGAGCGATTAACGTTAAAAAAATCCGAAAAATTCTGGAACCCCTTACTTCGGGCGGATACTCAAATATTTTCATGCCCACCATGAATTTTTTTGACCATTTTTGAATAAACATTTGGTTATTCAAAAATGGTGAAACAAATGCATGAATTTTTCGGATTTTTTGAAAGGTTAATCGCTCAGAAAGCACAGAAAAAATCATACTTCCACTGTGGGTGATAGCTTGAAATTTTTTACAAATAATTACACATTTTTGGGAATTTTTTCAAATTTTTATACCGGGGCATTTTTTTTCAGAGATTTTTTTTGTTTAAGGGTTGTTTCGAAAAATGTGTAAAAAATCAGGGTGTCTTTTAGAGTCAACGGAATAAGATTTAAAAAATCCAATTGGCAGGGGTCAGGGAAAAAGTCCACCAGATTCACGTGGAATACGTTATATATATATATTTGCTACGTCTCCGTTCAGACCTATATATGTGATTGCGCTCTGTGTTTTACCCAAACAAAAAGACCCAAACAAACCCAAACCCCAAAACTATTGCGCGTCGCCAGAAATCCCTTTAAGGGTTGTCTTAAAATATTAAAAGGAAGGTTTGTGCAAAATTCCAGCTTGATCGGAGGTGGGCGGGGTGTTTCGGAACCTTAGCCTATTGACCCTTAATCGGCACACTTCAGTGGAGAAACGTACTCGGCACACTGGGGTCGTTTGCACCCCAGCGACAAAAACCGTCATTATAAATAAACTATTAAATATTTTTACTTGAATTTTTTTTGTGACTTCTCGAAAGCTCCTTTGTCAAAGTAGTATAGGTTATATGGCCGAACATTTGATTTGAGTATGTTAAAAAATTAGAATTGCGAAAAAAAAGAAATTTGTGAATGTCGTGGAGTGCAAACCACCCCAGTGTGCCGAACAAGGGTTGAAATAAAAATACTCGTACTTTTCAAATAAATAAAACGTTTTGTCAATAAATTAAAACGTCAGGTCATTTCGAGACACATATGTCGGCGCGCTTTCACGACTTTTCGGGCCCACCTCGCCGCTCGATTTGGTTTTTCTTCCCTTTGGCTTGGTTTTGGTGAGTTTTTTCTCGAAGTTTCAAGGCAAACGGAAAACGAAGTGGAAAAACTCACCGTATGCTTCGCGTGATGCTGCCCGAATGATGTATACGTATGAACTCGTTGCTGGTGGTGGCAATGTGAAAGTACGACTGCTTCTCATTCACGAAGAAGGTGTCCGGTACCCAAATGTTTTTTATGAATTCCGAGCCCACGCTGAGCGTCTCGACCCCCGTTCGTTTCTTGAACGCCAGCCGCGGATCCGTCCAAAATTGCCGGAAGTAGAAATCCAGCGTGAAGTCCTAGTTGTTTATTTTTTTTTTTTTTTCATTGGACAGAGAATTTTTCGTTTTTTCAATTAATTTACGAAAATTGGTGAGATCGGCTGATACGTAAAAACAAGGCAGACATTGCGTTTGAAGAATTCTTACCGAAACCAAAGAAATTCGACCTGCTAATTGAGTTATTGAATTTTGAAGAATTTTCATTTGTCCTTCGAACGCATTGTTTACGATAAATATTATAATACGTCTGAGTTTCGCTTGGATTTTCGGCCCTAACAAGATGGCTCGTGTGATCGGCACAACGATCTAATTCCTTCAAATAATTCGTAGGCATATTTTATCGTTGCAGAGTCAATAAGCCATCCTGTTAAATCCCCGCGAAATATTCTCGGCGAATTGTCTTATGAATTCTTTCGGACAATTTGAAATTACAATGGTCGTGAAAGAAAAGAAAAAAGTGAAAGAAATGGAAAGTAAATGATGGACAAGCGAGCAAATAAATGGATGAACGAAAGTACGCTTTGAAAATTGTGTCGTTTCGGAGTTTTTTTTCCCCTTTTAATTTTTACGCTTTGGCGAGCTGATTCCTTGCTCTTTATCAACGGGCATTATTGAGCGAAAAAAAGCGTCGAATAGTCCACCCGGCAATGAGGGATTTTCGCAATAACAATACGTACGAGAGTTTGGATCGTTTCGGAAAGTCGAACCGGTCGATAAGCGCGAAGTGACGATGTGACGTTAAAAACAATTAAATGATAACAAACAATTCGTTTATTCGAACAGCAATGTAATCAAATTGATAAAACAGTGTGGATATCCGATAGTTCGGTCGTTGAACAGGATAACAACGACCTACATTTCTTACGTCACTGCCCTCAAAGAAAAGTAGATTGGGCAAACGTGTAGGGGGAAAACACAAAGAGACCGACATCGCGGAGTCGACGGGGAAAATAAGGGATTCGAAGGGTTTCAGTGTTCACGAAGAGAGAATCAAGAGAAAAAAGGATATATCGGGTTCATGTTTTTATCGGACCAATAAAATGAAAAACAATATCTATACTTGCATGCATGCACTTTTGTTGCATAGATACGTGCCCCTGACTGTTCCTCGTGTGTTTTTGTCATTTGTCAACATGCACCTATGCACAATGGACATTTAATGAACGTGCAACGATATAAGTACATATAAATATAAATATTTCTATACTATTAATCTAATAAATCGTCATGTGCATCGCTCACATGCCTATCGTCGATTTTTTGTGTATTCCAATTTTCACCCCCCAATTTCAAAATTTTCATCAACCAAAACATCAATAATCATGTATACAAAAAAAAAAACATTCGAGGAAATGCACTATCTTATTCGTTAATTGTAATGTCTATTATCATCGATGGATTTTAATACGCATTTGGGACAAGCCTGAAAAGTAATTAGCAGCATATATATGTAAAAAAATATTTAAAAAAGAAGCTTTTATTTAATGCATTAAAAAGTAGAAGATGGTTTTTTTTACCAAGTCACTTCTATGTGACTATAAATAAAATCTTGGGGCGCTCAAATTTTTAAATGTTTAATCAATTTTATCAATTCAGATTCATTAAACGTATTTAATTTGACACGATAGTAATTAGAGAAATTAATATTATACGTTTATACTCATTTTCAAGAATTTTATTTAAGAAACTTACGGTTGTTTTATTGTAAATCTAATACAGTTGATATGTTAAAGGATTTATGTAAATTGAAGATGAAGTCTACATTTTCTGAAGTTTGAATTTAAATTTGAAGAATTTAAATTAAAAATTAAAAATTAAAATTGAATTAAAAATTAAAAATTTAAATTTAAATCTTTCTAAATTTAAAGAATTTAAATTTAAATTGAAGATGAAGTCTACATTTTCAGCGCCCCAAGCTTTTATTTATAGTCACATATAGGTGATTTGATAGAAAAATTATTTTCTACTTTTTAGTACATTAAATAAAAGCTTGTTTTAAAAAATATTTTTTTACATATCAATTATTTTCTAATTTTTCGTTTTTAATTGAGTTTACTAGTTAGTTGTTACTAGTAGTTCACTAGTTTACGAGTTTGTACGTAAGGAACATGGAATGCTTGTAAAAAATAACGAAGACCGTAATTGAGATATAACGACTAATTGCTGCATATAATCTTTTCACATACAAACACAGTCGGCTACGAATTTGTTTGTATGTGTCTGTGAGATTTTATATGGATGATTAGATATCGCTAATTTTACATGAAAAGTTGAAAACTTGATGGATTTAAAAAAAAGTTGAATCATGCATTGTCACCTTTTAGATGCATGTTTGCAAAATTTCAGAGCTCTAACAAGGAACATCCCTCAGGTGACACCCTTCGATTTTGTTGACATTTGAATATGTTAGAAAGCACCGAAAAGTAAGCGATATGTATTTTTTTCTAACGGTGGAAAAACGGTTTTAAGGGCTGAAACGCACCCTCAAAAATGGGGATGTTTTTCGTTTTTCGTCGATAACGTTTGAACGGTACGAGATATTAAAAAATTTCAAACTGCAACAATGTTTATTTTTGTGTGCACCATACATTGGAGATGAGAACGATAACGTTATCGACGAAAAACGAAAAACCCCCCCATTTTGGAGGGTTCGTTTCACCCCTTAAGACTGTTTTTCCGGCGATAAAAAAAAATACGTATCGCTTACTTTTCGGTGCTTTATAACATTTCCAAATTTCAACAAAATCGAAAGGTGTCACCTGAGGGATGTTCCTTGTAAGTATTTAGGAAGTGGGTGAAATATTGATTTTCCGTTTCGCACCTCACATAAAGTCAAGTTAAATAAAAGCATGTAAAACGGATTTGAATTTAGCGAAAAGTGGCTAAAAACCCTATTCATTTATTTTCAAGTACAAAAGTGTTCCCAGTTCCAGTTGCAAATTGAAAAGTTCGTTGCTTCATCGTCGCGTCTCCAAGCAAACCCAAACAGCTGGGGCAGCAATTTATACACGTGTACATTTATGTATATAGTTTGAAAAGTAATTAGCAACGGCATGGCTTATGGACGTCAATTTTGGCAGGAGTTTCTCGAAGTAGTTGAACGTGTCCTCGGTTGGGGAAAACCGTATGCGGTTTAAACCAGACGTCGGGGGCTTGAAAGCTTTCCGCCCCCTCCCCCCAAGTGTGGGAGATTAGCTGACTCGCGATTCTCACCCAATGTCGAATTCTTGAACGAGCGATTTCTCGCCACGAGGCTCGAAATCACCGTGGCACCTGCTACGGAACGTGTCACCGGAAAAGGGCCTTTACGCGCTTGGCCGATCTTCCGGCTAAATTTCTCGAGTAATCGAGCAGCTCGTGTATATTGACACGGAGCTAAAAGACTCCTCCTATAACCGCGAGACGAAACTACTTGAAGAATTCGATACTAAAGCTCATACGGATATATTTGAAAATTGGAGGCGGCCATTTTTTTCGAGTGAAAAAATTGAAGCATGGGGCAAGGATCTTCTGCGATAATGTGCAGCGTTGTTAAGGGGGGAGATACCCGGCGAGGAAAGAATTTGCTGATTTTCATGATTTTTTTTTTTAAGGAAAGGTTTCACCATTTTTGAGACTTAGGGCATGTTTTATCACTACTTTTGGCTGTTACAGGGCATTTTTTTTTATTTACTAATCTTTAAAAATGGCGGAGGTATGACACCGTCTTTTAAACTCGATTTTCAAAACTGGCGTGACGTATATCTCAAAAACTAATCGAACGATTATAATGAAATTTGGTGTGAATCTTTCTAACCTTGTTATCTAAAATATGAACCTCAATTTTATAGAAAATTTCAAAAAACTTTTTTTTTTCAAAGTGTAGTTATCGTCTTTCGGAAAATTTCGAATTCTAGATTTAGACTGACTGTTTTAGACTTCTGCAGACTCTGGAGAGTGTAAAGAATGATCCTAAATGTTTTTTAAAATAGAAAAAAGTATCTTTTTATTGCAAAAATGTAGCTTTTTTTCGAAAAATTCAATCTTTTTTTTTCAACGCGTGCCTTTTCGTCGATTTTCAACATTTCTCACTTCTTCTTGGTTCATATACTGCGTATAAGTGTTAAGTGGAGGGTAGGGGTTTCAGCGTGACAAAAAAACACTTTTTTGCGAATTTTTTTCATCTATATGGAAAGAGTAAATTTATTGAAACCTTTTGTACATTGTTAAGTGTCATTTCAAGAACATTCCGTGAAATTTGTACGCGAAAATATCCACAAACAAGCCGGTGCAGCATTTTTCTCGAAACCACTTTTTCAAAGTCCGTGTTCACTGCCATTTGAAAACTACATGACCGATTTATTTCAAACTTGCTACACACTTTCTACATATAAAATACCTTCCCCCAATGGTTAGTTTGAGATTTTTTTTTACATTGAGGGAGTTTTCCACCCCCAAAATGGCGGAATTTTCGTGAAAAGTGAACTTTTCACTTTACATGACCACCAAAAATTTAAAAATGAAAAAAAATTACCAAATACCATTGGGGGGAGGATTTGATGATACTTTGACTAAATTTCAATGGTACTTGATTTCAGATAATTTCTAGCTGAGATACAGTGAACACCGCAAATCGTGTTTTTCCAACGGCCTTCTAGGAAAAGCTTTGTCACCAGCTTGCTTGTGGATATTTTCGCGCACAAATTTCACGGAATATTCTTCAAATGACACTTAACAATATACAAAAGGTTTCAATAAATTTCCTCTTTCCATATAGATGAAAAAAAATTCGCAAAAAAGTGTTTTTTTTCACGCTGAAACCCCTAGCCTCCCGTTAATGATAGAAAAATCTTCGTTGGCTTTTTTTCAGATTAATCCCGCCGCCACGTGTCACGCCGTCTGACAACATCCACCGCAACCCGTTTAGAAGACCGTACCTCCAACATTTTTAAAGTTTAATCAAAAAAATACTAAGTATCCGCCAAAAGTAGTATTAAAAGATACCTTAAGCCTAAAAAATGGTGAAGAAATCTTTCCCTTGAAAAAAAAAAAATCATGAAAATCAGCAATTTATCAGCAATAATGCCAAATTTTCCGTTCCCTTGTTCTACCGTAAACGAGGGGGGCAGAAAAAAAGAAACCTTTTTCGTAATCGAGTGCCTGATGGACAAGACCAGTAGTACGCTGGAAGACCGTTGCTTTCGCGCTCGTTGAAGGGAAAGTACTGACTCTTTCGCACTCCATCTCTCTATCATATATATATATATATATATATATATACAGGTACACACACCTTAATAGGTCAACGGTGGAGTCGGATGAAGCTTAATGGAAGCTCGTGGTGAAGCTCTTTTTCTCTGAGGCTCTCACACGGCTTCTACTATGAAGCAACGACGGATGGGGAAACCGAGAAATGGAACTGCAGACTTTTGTGAAAGGGAGTTACGCAGCATCCCTTAGATTTCGTTCTCTGTTTCCTCTTTTACTTTTCTTTCTCTCTCGCTTTACTTTTCTCTCTTTTTCTCTTTCTCTCATCGTTTCCCTGTTCGTCGAGCAAAAGCTCTAGCTCCTTCTCGAATAAGCGGGAACTCGCAATATAAATCGAATTATCGTCCTCCCGATGTGGCGTAAATTGTCTCGAGTCGGCGTTTTTCCTTCATGTCTTATCTCGCAATCACTCCTGTCTTTTTCGCCTCGCTTCGCCTTTCGCCTCTTGCGACTTCACCGAGAGATCAAAAACCGCGCTGTAACACGGGATGACAAATCCCACGATGAATTGTTTTTCTCCCGGATGAAAAATGTCATTTGCGGAGGGGATGGGGGGCGTTTTTCCAGAGCGCCCTCGTACAATTGCGTCCTTTTTTTGCTCATCTTCAATCAGCACCGGCCACGATGTAAGTGCGTTTGTACGTTGGCAATTTGCGGGTGCTTTGCGGCGAAGTGCATCTCGGAGCGATAAATTCAATGGCGGATGCTCCTTTTGTGGGCTTTCGCATACATGTGGGTTTGGAGGTCATTGTGGGCAACCTTATGGAGTTTATGGGGAATTTCATGGCGTGTTTGCTGGAAGGGAGAAGTCCTAGGGACTAATGGTACCTGGACAGTACCATTTGGTCAAGCTCCTATATTTAAGTAAATAAACAACTTAGCATGTAAATGAATAAAAATGAGAATCAACACGAATATATGAACACGTGATGGGTAAAAAAAATTGATTTATTTTTGCATTTTCTCAAAGGATACTTATTCAAGAATATGTGGAAAAATTTTCAAGATAACATTTTGAAAGGTTATCAAGTCACAATCGATTTAGTGAGAGGAGGTAGCGCAACGATTTACGTATACAAAAATGTTCAATTCAGTTTTTTGTCGATACGATTTTTCTCGACCTGGCCGGAATCGTAACTCTAGCTTTGTTTGTCCAATTTTCAATATAATAAATCAAAATTTCCGTAATTACAGTTGCTATCGTTGTACCTAGCCGTTTTTCAATTTAGTATTTTTTAAGCCCCCAAATATAATTAAAAATTTCTTTGTTTTGTTGAAATTCAATATTTTTTAAGCCCCCGAATATAATTAAAAATTTCGCCGAATTTACACTTTTTTTAACACTTGCGATTTGGTGATTTTTTTTTCCGAAATAGGACTACGTGCAACGAGAACTACATTTATCTAGATTCTAAAGATTTTTTATTTTCATTTTTCAGACCAAACATTTCCAAGTTATCGATTCGACCATAGGAGACTCTATTACACTTCAATAACGTCGTTAATAGGAAAAATTAATGAAAATTTGCATGAATCGTCCAATATCTGCTAAGAGCATACTTTTTTTTTTCAAATCTCAAATAAATAATCTAGGAGACAAAAAGTCGGAAAATACGACCTTTTTACCGCCTGTCACTGTGGCGTCCTCCCTTAATATTAACTATTAATGTAAGTATATTAAAGCATGAATATACTAATTGATGAAAGAATGAACGAATTAATATCAGCATATAAAAGTTAGTTTTTTATTTTTGATTTTTTCCGATAAGAACTCCAATGTAATTACTGGACAGAGCATTGCGGTTACCCGGTCAATTAAGGGGTCTTCTCACTTTAGAGGCTAAAAAAGGCCATTTTCATGAATTTTTCTGATAGGTTTATATTATAGATATTGATATAAAAGTTGTTACACTTCATAAATACACTTTCAAAATACATTTTTAAAAAATATTTATTTAAGTCACTATTTATATACGAAAATGGTAATTAAAAAAATGTCCTTAAAAAATTGTAGGTCTGCGCTGTTGATTAAGTCTCGGAGATGGATCATCCGGAACAAAAAATCAAACGGTTTTAGATTCAGTATGTTAATGTCTATAGCGCATATCATACGATTTTTGATATATGCAAAAATAACGAAATGGCGGACATTTTGAAAAAAAAACCTATTTTTCACCGTTTTTGCTGAAAAAGCCCCGAATCGGAGAAAATTAGAAGAAGGCTAGTTTTTTTACAGGTGTTTTTGTAGGTGCCGCGGGTGCTAAATCCAAGTTTGCCTAAAAATCGGGGTGTAGGGTTCTTTTTTAGGGGATGAAAGGAGAAGGGGGTGGATTAATGCCAAACTACAACCCCTACGAGGTCGGCGCCGTGAGACAAAATGTTTGGAAAAATCCGGGCTTTAGTTTTGTCCATAGCGCCGAAGTTGTGGAAGTTCATTTTGGGGGTGAAAAAGTGGGGTGAAATTTTAAAAATCACTTTTAGTTCAATAACTCTTCAAAAAAATCGTACACTTTTTGTTCAAATGGGAACGTTGTAGCCCTTGAAAAGACGCGTCGATCGAGCATTTTATCATCACTCTCCGATAATATCTTCACCCCCAAAAAAATGGTTAAAAAACAAAAAAAATTGTTTATCGAATAACTCAAAAACAATCGGTTTTTCGGGTATGGTTCAAATCTACGAAATGTAGAGAATAATTTTCTCCATATTTGCGTTGCTATGGACCACCCTTGAATTTTGATTTTCCAACTCCTCTCGGGGGTTGAACATTCAAAATGACATTCTGGGAAAACTATTGACCGCACGAATTCGCCGCCGTGGAAGAATTTGTAGCTTGAATCTTCAGCTACATTTTTGTCCAAAGCGCCAAACTCGTATCTCTTTAGTTTCGGTCAATAGTTTCGCCAGAATTTCATTTTGAATTTTCAACCCCTGAAAGGGGTTCGAAAATGAAAAATTCAAGGGTAGTCCATAGGAACGAAAATATAGAGAAAATTATTCTCTACATTTCGTACATTTGAACCATCCCCGAAAAATCGATTGTTTTTGAGTTGTTCAATAAACAATTTTTTTGTTAATTCTTCAACAATTCTTTCGGGGGTGAAGATATTATTGGAGAAGGTTCATCGAATACTCGATCGACGCGTCTTCTCAAGGGCTACAACGTTTATATTTGAACAAAAACTGTATGAATTTGTCCTAAAGAGTTATCGAATGAAAACTGATTTTTCAATTTTTTTTGTTTTTTAACCATTTTTTGGGGGTGAAGATATTATCGGAGAGTGATGATCGAATACTCGATCGACGCGTCTTTTCAAGGGCTACAACGTTTACATTTGAATAAAAACTGTATGAATTTGTCCTAAAGAGTTATCGAATGAAAACTGATTTTTCAAAATTTCACCCCACTTTTTCACCCCCAAAATGAACTTCCACGACTTCGGCGCTATGGACAAAAATAAAACCCAGATTTTTCTGAACATTTTGTCTCCCGGCGCCGACCTCGTAGGGGTTGTAGTTTGGAATTAATCCACCCCCAACCCCTAAAAAAACCCTACATCCCTATTTTTAGGCAAACTTGCTTTCAACACCCGTGACACCTACAAAATCTCCTGTCAAAAAACTAGCCTTCTTCTAATTTTTTCCGATTCCAATATACAACACGACTGTACTAAGAGTGGAGCGGAGTTAGGAAAAACCACCAATAGAATGGCCGCGCTGAGCATTGGTGGCCATCAATTCAGCTGGTGACTGATTTCTTCCAGTTTCGTTCCGCTTTGCTCCTCTCCGCTTAGGTGACCAGGCACCCTTGAAAGTCCGCGAGCTTGCTGATACAAGCCGCAGGGAGTTTGCACGCGAGGTGCAAGCGAGGAACAGCGAGGGGGGTCTACGGCAACGGTAAGTCTCTAGGAGTGTCGGACCAGCCGCAGTTGAGGACGAGCAAGTCACGTAGCGAGGGAACGAGTGTGCAGAGGGCCTGGGCGAAGCAGCCAAGTCATACGTTATCGTGGATTCTCTCGTGACCGGAAGTTGGAAGATTGGGTCTCCGGTTTGTTGCCGGTTGGAGAGCCTGAGGAGATCTCGTGTGGGTTGTCTGGTCACGAGAGGTATACGAGACGGCAATGAAGCTGCGGTAGGAAGAGATCTCAAACTCAGCCATCGCGTGTGTACAAGCTAGAGACACGTGAGGCCTGTCCGGTTGCCCCATTACCGAAACTATCCCACGCAAGCTCCGTTGTATGCGAGTATGAACGACCTGCTCTTCATTGCGTGCTTGCCGTATCGCTGGCGATGAAGAATGTGGGTTGTAGGTGGGCGGGCGAGAGAAAAAAAGCAGCTGGCGAGGCGGTTGAAGATGAAGAAAGGGACGATGAAGAAACGCGAGCCTGGCGAGGCCTCGTGGCCGCGGGTGTGCCACCCGGGTGACCGTTTCGTTGGAGCGTCTCCCCGCGATAACTCTCGGCCCCCGGGAGTCTGGCGTAAAGAAAGACAAAGAAGCCAGGAGAGAGAGAGAGCAAGAGTGGAGGGAACAGAGAAAGAGATGGCGAGTCAATGAAGCCCGGGGGTTTGCACGGGCCGCGGTTACCGAGATGCTGGTTTGTGTTCTTTATATCTCTCTTTCACTCTTTCTCTTTCTCTAGCCATGATCCGGTTTACCGGGACGGTTGGCCCGTTTGGCGAGTCTCCAGGCGCACTGCGGCCCTCTGCCATGTCTTTAACGTGCTTCTCTCCCGCCAGCGCGGTACTTCGTTTGCAGAACAGAGATAGAGGCAGAGGGGTAGATAGAAGGGGGATAGAAAGAGAAACCGGAACAGGGTTCCTGATGCCAGCCTCTGGAGCCTCACCTCCCCTGCCGCCATCGCGACTTTATTATCCTATACTACGCGTACCCAGGAGTGTGGCCGTGGTACGCGAGTACACGGTCCAACTTGCACCAGCGCCAGCAGGAGACTTCTCGCCCCGTGTACTTTCCACGCCACGAAGCATCGCACGCTCTATGATGTCCTTGTCTTTTGTTGCGGGTTCAGGCGGTACCTGCGCACATTCGGGACTGCCTCTACAATCCATCGGGTCCATTCCGGGCAATGATACATGGCCAATCGTCCAAGCAAGAATTGGTGGTCATTCGTTGGAAGGAATTGCCGTGTCACTCATTCGAATGGCTTGACTTGTGGGTGGTTACTCATTTGAATGTCTTGCCTTGGTGGGTGTTCGTTCTAATGTGGTGCCTTGGTGATCCTTCCTTTGAATGTGTTGTCTCGGTGGTCATGTCTTTCATCATCATGCCTTAGTGGACATTCGTTTGAACGTTTTGCTCCAGTGGTCATTTACCCGCAATGCTACATGGCCAATCGTTCAAGCAATAATTGGTGGTCATTCTTAGGAAGGTGTTGCCTTGTTGGTGGTCACTCATTCGAATGTCTTGCCTTGTTGGTGGTCACTCATTTGAATGTCTTGCCTTGGTGGTCTTTCATTCTTATGTGTTGCCTTGGTGATTCTTTATCTGAATGTGCTGGTCATGTATTTCATCATGATGGCTTAGTGGTCATTCGTTTGAACGTTTTGCTCCAGTGGTCATTTACCCGCAATGCTACATGGCCAATCGTTCAAGCAATAATTGGTGGTCATTCTTAGGAAGGTGTTGCCTTGTTGGTGGTCACTCATTCGAATGTCTTGCCTTGTTGGTGGTCACTTGGTGGTCTTTCATTCTTATGTGTTGCCTTGGTGATTCTTTATCTGAATGTGCTGGTCATGTATTTCATCATGATGGCTTAGTGGTCATTCGTTTGAACGTTTTGCTCCAGTGGTCATTTACCCGCAATGCTACATGGCCAATCGTTCAAGCAATAATTGGTGGTCATTCTTAGGAAGGTGTTGCCTTGTTGGTGGTCACTCATTCGAATGTCTTGCCTTGTTGGTGGTCACTCATTTGAATGTCTTGCCTTGGTGGTCTTTCATTCTTATGTGTTGCCTTGGTGATTCTTTATCTGAATGTGCTGGTCATGTATTTCATCATGATGGCTTAGTGGTCATTCGTTTGAACGTTTTGCTCCAGTGGTCATTTACCCGCAATGCTACATGGCCAATCGTTCAAGCAATAATTGGTGGTCATTCTTAGGAAGGTGTTGCCTTGTTGGTGGTCACTCATTTGAATGTCTTGCCTTGGTAGTCTTTCATTCCAATGTGTTGCCTTGGTGGTCTTTCATTCTAATGTGTTGCCTCGGTAATCCTATATTTGAATGTGGTGGTCATGTAGAAGGTGTTGACCCAGTGGTCGTTTGCCCGCAACGCTACATGGCCAATCGTTCAAGCAATAATTGGTGGTCATTCTTAGGAAGGTGTTGCCTTGTTGGTGGTCACTCATTCGTATGTCTTGCTTTGTTTGTGGTCACTCATTTGAATGCCTTGCCTTGGTTGTCTTTCATTCTATTGTGTTGCCTTGGTGATTCTTTATTTGAATGTGCTGGTCATGTATTTCATCATGATGACTTAGTGGTCATTCGTTTGAACATGTCGCCTCAATGGTCATTTACCCGCAATGCTACATGGCCAATCGTGCAAGCAATAAATTGGTGGTCATTTTTAGGAAGGTGTTGCCTTATTGGAGGTCACTCATTTGAATGTCTTGCCTTGGTAGTCTTTCATTCCAATGTGTTGTCTTGGTGATCCTTCATTTGAATGTGGTAACGTATTTAATCATGGAGCCTCAGTGGTAATTTCTTTGAACGCGTTGCCCCAGTGGTAATTTACTCAAACGCAATGTCCATTTTACTCTGTACCCAAGAACCTGAACTCCCACATGGGGCCTGGTTGCAGAGCCGTTAATGGTGTCTGCTCAGCAGCTTTCTCCTTGATCCAGGCTACTTTGAGCTGCTCTCTTATCCATTCGGGTTGCTTTGGATAACTGAGGAACTTTGGCCAAGCCTCGTTCAGGGCTGTTCTGCTCGACTTCAGCGAATCTCCGTGGAGGCTGGGGTACTCCAGTGCAAACGGGGTTGGAAAAACTCCCGTGACATTGTGGCTGTCAAAAGTGCCATATTCTGTGACCAGTGAATACACATGTCATCTACATTGACGCAAGCTAGAAAATGCTACACCTCGCTTCGCCGATCATGGAGAATCAAATGGCAACAACAAAAAACGGCCACAGGATCGGCAAACGGACAGATCGAAGTGGGCAGCTGTCGAAGCGCGAATACGTTCGGGGAAGTCTGTGGATCGGAATCCTTGAAGCATCCTGTGATCGAGGGAGGGGGGGGGGGTGGATCGTTCGCCACTTCTCGCGGACCTCGCGGAACATTTGGGAACTGTTCGGCACAACTTGGGCACCAAGGACAACACGAACACATATACGTGCACACACACATTCCAGTGGCAATCGCGAGATTCCACAACGGCCATTTTTCAACTCTCCCTCGTTCCCTCATCGCTTTTCTTCCCCGTTATAACATTCTCCCCCACGTCCTCTTAAGCTCTCCCGCTGCCTTTCTTCCCATCTCTTCTTCGTTCTCAATGCTTTTCTCGTGCGAGCGCGCCTCCACGGGAGCTTTCGTATCCCACTATTTACGCGGCACAAATACTCGAGCGCTTATGTACTAATATATTTCTGTTTCTTCCAGGGCCCCGCTTCTCCTTCCTCTCCTCTCGTTCGCATTTCCTCCGTTCCCCGTTACTTTTTCTTGCTTATGTTTTGGCTCCGCAAGCTGCCGGGAGAGGGACAGACTCTCGTATGCTCGTTAATTATCATTAGTCCCCGCTCTGCTTCTCGTTGGGTACGACTATACAGCGTCCGGGGGCGGGCGGGGGGGAGGGGGGGGAGGGTACCCCAAAATACCAGACGAACGCGAGCCCGCTTTATTTCCTCGTCGGTTTCATTCCTGCGACAATCGTTACCGACAAAATACGGGCTAATTAAATGACGCGATGCCGCAGCTAAATGGAAAAAGAAAGCGAGGCGGGTCGTGACGTATACTCGACACACTTTTCGATACTTATGATAAGTAGGAATATTTTAACGAGGCAACTTTTTGGAGAACGTAATGAGGCCTGGGGCGTGGGGGATTGCTGTTGGAGGGGAATGAAATTTTGGTGCCGCGAGTGACGAATCCTAAGGTTCTGGGCGACCTGACTTGGAATTTATAATTTATGACAGACTTGGGTTAGAAAAGGCACAATGATTTTTGCAAAGCATTTTGGTTTGAGAGGCTATGCCAGGGTGACACTTTGAAAAAATCATTTTTTTGCCTTTTTCGATAGTTTATACTTTCAAGAATATCCTGTAATTAGCTGTTTTTATGGTAAATATTATTTTATCTTGCAAAAATCGATAGGCAAATCTTTAAACGCGTTTTTCTCGAAATGAGATTTTCCAAATCTGCTGACATTGTAACTCAAAGAGCAATTATCAGATTGACTTGAAATTTGAACTGAATACTCTTGAATATATTTACTCTACAATGGCGTAGGATATTTTTGATTGGATGAAAATTGACGATTTGGCATTGAAAAAAACGACCATTTTATAGGCAAGAAAACAGACTTTTTTTTCATAACTACGCCATTTTGTGAGATTTTCAAATTTTTCGAAAATCCTACGTCATTGTACAGGAAATACCTTCCAGTTTAACGACATTTTTTCCTTCTTCGGTTTCAGCTACTCAATCGGCCGGAATTATGTCAGCAGGGGAGGAACTTTTTTTTTGGCGCCTCCGAAGCCAGCGCATAAGTTGCTTGGATCTCCATATTTTTCTATGAAAAAATTTTGTAATATAGGTCAAAGATAGCCAAATATATTCTTAATTTTCCCCAACATTTAATTGAGTACTTTTCTTCCAAAAAATTCCCGAAAATGACCCAAATTATCAGCGTTCACACTCGTTTAGCCCCTTAAGGGGCCTTCTCACTTTAGACGCTAACAAAAAGGCTATTCTCGTGATTTTTTTTGATAGGTTTATATTATAGATATTGATATAAAAGTTGTTACACTTAATAAATGCTCTTTCGAAATGCATAAAAAGAATTTTTAATGTATTTATGTAACCCAAACAAACTTTCAACGTGTTTTTCTCGAAACGTTTTTCGACGGTTTGTTGATAAAATCTTCGAAACTACTGAACCGATCCTTGTGGAATGTTAACCACATATTCTTTACTACTATGGCTATAGTGCATATCGAGGATTTTTTAAAATTTTGCTATTTACTTTTTTTTTCACTGAAAACGGCGAAATAAACACGTGTTTTTTTCGAAGATTGTCGGCCATTGTGCTATTTTTGCATATATAAAAAATCGTATGATATGCGCTACAGCCATTAACGTACTGAATCTAGAAACATTTGATTTTCTTGTTTCGGATGATCCATCTCCGAGATTTCATTAGCAACGCAGGCCTACAATTTTTTAGGACATTTTTTTAACTACCATTTTCGTCTATAAATAGTGACTGGAATTAATAATTGAAAAAAAAATGTATTTCGAAAGTGTATTTATTAAGTGTAACAACTTTTATATCAATATCTATAATACAAACGTATAAAAAATCATGAAAATAGCCTTTTTTTAACGCCTAAAGTGAGAAGACCCCTTAATTGACATACGCAGACAGTTAATTGTACGACAATCATGGAATAAGATTTTAGAAATTGCGAATAGAATTCTGTCAACGTGCTAGTAAAAAGTTAGCTTTATTTATTCAGTCGATTAACAACTGAATCCAGATGACAGTTCGAAATACACCAAGGTGTATTACGACGCAACAGGATTTGCAATCATCTTCAAATAATTGTGAATGTTTCAAAGGTAAGCCTAGTTGTAATAGTCGAAAACCGTTCATTTTTGGGATTTTTTTTGTTGAAAATCGTGGTGATAAATTTCTACAAAAATTAGCTATTTGAAAAAGTATCATCTGAAGAAGACTCTGTACATTTATTGTATTAAGATATTGAATTATAATTTATTTACAAAGGGTAGGCCTTTCTGAGTCCACTTATCTGATATGAAAAAATCAAACAAATTTCGTTCATTCTATGATTATGTTAATCGAAGGAATCTCCGAAATATGAAAGAAAAAAAAATGCGCGTGTTCAAAATGAGAGTCTTGATTTTTGCGAAAAAAATTGACATTTTTCGTTCATTGAATCGAAGTGCATCGGAAAAAAATCCTTCGACCAAATACCATATTTTGACATCTAGAAAAAGCCCTAAAAATTTTAGAAAGATCGATGAAGTAGTTTTTGAGATATTTTGTTCACCGACTTTAAAAACCTTTTCTTGGGAAAAAAAACGTCCAAATTTCCGAACGACGCCCGGACCGTTCCAACGGGCATCAACATAGCAGCCCATAAATCTGACAATTTCAATCCGATCACCTTGAAATATTCCGGGAACATTTATAAGATGATATACTGTCCAAATATATTGATTTTTAAAAAGCAGATTTTTCAACTTTCACATCTAGGCATAACCCCTTCACCAAATCCATGTGCCATTTTTCAGAACCTAAAGTAAAAATTGATGAAATTTTTGGATCTTGAAGAAGAAAGCTCCTGAAGAAAGCTTCTTGCCCAGTTCATCTTGTCTTCGACAAAACCTCGGTCCAACTGAACAAGTCCAAAAATATCCAAAGCCCTTAATTATTCGGCTTACTACACAAAATTATTATATACAATTATTTAAGGGGTTTCCTCACTTGAGACGATAAAAAAGCTACTGTCACGACTTTTTTTTGATAGATTTATATTATAGATATTGATGTAAAAGTTGCGACGCTTAATAAATACACTTTTGAAACACATTAACATTAAACAAATGATTTAAGTCACTATTTATAAACGAAAATGGTAGTTAAAAAATGACCTAAAAAATTGTAGGTCTGCGCTGTTGATGAAATCTCGGGGATGGATTATCCGAAACAAAAAAAATCAAACGGTTTTAGATTCAGTATGTTAATGGCTAAATCGCATATCATGCGATTTTTGATATATGCAAAAATAACAAAACGGCGGACATTTTTCGAAAAACACGTGTTTTTTTCACCGTCTTCGGCAAAAAATAGCAAATATCAAGATTTAAAAAATTCTGGATATGCGCTAATAGTTGTAAAGAATATGTGGTTACAATTTCATAAGGATCGGTGTTCAGTAGTTTCGAAGATTTTATCAACAAACCGTCGAAAAACGTTGTTTCGAGAAAAACGCGTTTAAAGTTTGTTTGGGTTACTTCGCAAGTGTATTTATGAAGTGTAACAACTTTTTCTATCAATATCTATAATATAAACTTATCAAAAAAAAAATCATGAAAATAGCCTTTTTTAGTTACTAAAGTGAGAAGACCCCTTAATGGAAAAATTGGCTTTCAGCGCCCATTTCCATGAGACGAGAATTCTACCCAAAATTTATTTTCGACAATTCCTTCGTGGCTATATTTCTCTCGGAACCGACCCCCAGGTAGAATTTCCACCCTCGAACTACCCTCCTCGTCTTCGAACGCGTGCAAGCCGTCGCTTCCGGTTTGCAATGGCAGCGGACTTTTTGGTGCTCTTCATCAGCGATCCTCCGGACCTAGAATGGTGGAAATATTGAAATGAGCCGGCTGCTCTGATAAAAAAAGCCAAGACAATATGGCGTCCACGATGGCCAAAACGAACACACTCCCTACAGCTCGTTACGTCGTTATATATTTTCCCTCGGTTTCGCAGTTCGAGGCTAAGTGAAACGAATCCCTCTTCGTTTCATCCCTCGTACCGTGTTTCGCGGTAAGTACGCGCAAAGTCTTTGGAGAAAAGTCACGCGAACAAGGACGCGAGCAAAGTATTCGGGGATAAGGGCGAAGGGTGGGAAGGGGTGGAGGGGGTCGGTGCGCAGATGAAGGAATGACGAGGAGGAGCTTTTGGAAACGAAGAAAAAGGAGGTGATGAGGAACAAGCGTGGGGGATCGCGGTGGTGAGGGCGATGACGACGACGTCGAGGGTTCGAAAAGACGTACGAGGGATGTGGAACGAGAAAAAAAAGACAGATCGATCCGTAGTCCCACAGTTGCGGTTGCTAAAGCTTTTCCAGCTTCTCCCTTGTTTTTCTCTTCTTACCGCACCTTTCTCTCTCTCTCACCCTCTCTCTCTCTTTTCTTGGCTGATTTTGCAAGAGAGAGAGAGAGAGAGAGAGAGTGAGAGAGAGAGAGAGAGAGAGATAGAGAGACGCCTCACGCAAGTCTCCATCCTCCGGCCATTCGATACGTTTTCCCTAAAAAAACCGTCTCCTTTTTACTACCCCTGCGACGAAAATGAGGAGAATGCGTTCGTCATCGCGGCAGGGAATAGCGCAGAGGCTAAAAAAACTCCACATCGAAACGCACCCCCTCAAAGATTTTCAAACATTCCCGTCCACGTTACATCCTTCGACTGATCCATCGAATCTGCAACGTTCACGAGCGTTAGGTCCGTTTGGAAAATAAAGGGTGTCCCGAAATGACCTGACATTTTTAATTGGGCACCATTTTTTGTGGCGTGTTAGGGTAGAGTATTGTTTTTTGACAACTAGCATGAGGAAGTGTTGAGTTTTAGTCATGGAGAATTACACGATCGAGCAACGTTTGGAAATTGTTGTTTGTTGCATTATTACTGCATAGTTATTGACGAAGTTTCATGGTTGTATTGATTCGCGCCGCGGCGATGTTAATTGGTGACCAAGGTTGTGCGATTTGACGCCATTGGGCTTCTTTCTTTGGGCTTTTCTGAAAGGAAAAGTGTATGCCAATGATCCACGAACGATTCCGGAGCTCAAGGAAGCAATTGGACGCATCATTAAGGGGTTAGGCCACAGTAACGGGTGTAAAATCATGCGTGAATTTAACATTTTTTTTCGTATTAAAAAATGATTCACTTATAAAATTAATTACACATCTGTTTAGTAGGAATATCAAGCTGTTAGAATTTTTTTTCTTCGTTTTTTCGACAATTTTTTCCCTAGAACAATAAACAAAAATTCTCGTCAATCTACATTAGAATACCTAGAGAAGTACGTATGGAATTTAAAAAATATTATTTTATTCAAAAGTTGTAGGTATTTGAATGAATTTTCAGTGGAACGTTTCGTATAAAACTGCTCATAAAATGAAAAGTTTGCCATTAATCAGAAATTCCGTAAGTACTTCTCTGCAAAATGCAATTGGGAACATAACTTTTAAATCTGACGTAAATCGAGTGAAAATTGTTGACGTCATTTGTCACGCCAATTGGAAAAAAGCTGTTTCGAGAAAAACGCGTTTAACGTTTTCGGTACTCTATGGCCGTGCCAGACGTTATACGATCAAAGTAGGTGGAACAAAATGTCTTGTTATAAATCGAATAGTAATTTATTCTTATGATGATAACGCGACGTTTTCGCGAAAAAAATCGATTTTTTGAAAATTCTACTGTGGCCTTACCCCTTAATGAAATAAGGACGCATTTATGGAAAAATGTTATTGAAAACTTCGTCAAAAGAGTGAACATTGGCAAACAGGGACGAGGCGGCCATTTATCGGATATTGTGTTCCACACGTAACCCCCATGTTTCTATCTTCAATGAAAATAAAAATATTCGTACTTTTCAAATAAATAATACGTTTTATCAATAAATTAAAACGTCAGGTATTCTTCAGCCACCCTGAAAAATCCTGATAGGGACATGAGCGATACATAGAAGATATTTCGAGCAAGGCAAGTCACAACAGCATCACAAAAGCGTTTCAAGCGAGCGCGGTTGCTTCCAATCACAGCTTCGTTTTCTATTATCGTTATTACCGTTAAGATATGAAAAAAATCGTTTAAAGGAACGTCTACCGTGTACGATACGTCACGTATTTCAGGATGTAAGAGTATCGAGCACATTTCGAAAGTCTTTGAACAATTGGGACATTGAAATCTTCTTTTAACAGCTGGGAGATGCTTTTTCGATTTACTTTCGTACAATTTTTCAATTAATCATGATGCTGCTCATCAGTTAATAAAAAAAACATGCATCACAGTCAAAATAAAAATCGTACTCGTAAATCGAGAAAAACTACCCCCTGCTGCCCTTAGCAATTCTCGGCCTGTCCAAGCCACTCGATGAATGCGACGGTCGTTCAAGAGTAATTAAACTCGTATGTTGTGTACGAATATTGTTCACTGTATAGGTGTCTTTTTTGATATGTGTTTGTGTTCAGATAAAGTACATACATGTACGATATATAAATATATATATATATATATATATATATATATATATATATATTTATATATATAAGTACGAAAGAATCACAACGCAGTTTAAAAGCACACACATACGAATAGTTAAAAAAAAACAAAAAAAATACGCTGCAGCGACCAGAAGCGCACTGCACACACACTGACAATGGTAGCGTCGACTCGTTGTCGTTTTACATTTTTTTATTTCATTGTATCCTCATATCACAACTGTGCTCGTTTAATCAACATTTTTTGCTCGTTACATTTTCAATGCAAAATCGAGGACCGCCCGACTCTTTTGAGTCGATATCAGTTTCGAGTCTTCGCGCGATACTCGGGACAGGATTGGAAAAAGAGATCCGTGTGTTCGATCAGCGCGCATCTTTTTTCCACCGTATTTCACATCATGGACGGGTCGATCGATCTCGTCGATCGCTCGTGAGCAATGTGTGAAAAAAAAAGAAAGACAAAAATGAAAATTCCAAGTCGAGGGCGTCTCGAGGAAAACTTCGATCGCTCTGCGAAGAAATCTTTGGAAAAAACGAGGCGCGCAAAAATGTCGAGTTTTCGATCCCGGAAGCTGAGAATCTGCGAGGCAAAATCATCGAGTGTGTTTCGGGCTTCAGACGGGAAATTTCTCGTGATACGGATCTCTTTTTGGGATGTGTACATGGAGAAGCGAGTCTGTTGGAAGGAATACGACGGACGGGGGGATTGAGAAGAACGACGGTGAGAGATGGACGAATTAAAAAAAAATATTTAAATGCGTAGTTTTATTTGATTGTTTATGCATTTCCTTGAGACTCTCACTCGCGCAGCTTCTCGGGATATTTATTTGAGGAACGGAGAGTGGTAAAGTACACACACACACACACATATATATATATATATATATATATATATATATATATATATATATATATATACATACATATATGTTTATGTATATATATATATATATGTGTGTGTGTGTAAATCGCGGTGAGTCACGTCCCAGGTGACAGTGTCGACTTGATTTGGTTCCCGCACAGGGCTCAACACCTGGGGTTCAGTCTCGTACATTCAGTTCTAAACTTTCATCTCTCGTTTTATACATATATAGACCGGTCCCTCCGTGCGAGCTCTCGCTTTATTAAGACTGCGCAAGAGAATAAGAGAAAGAGAGACAGAGAGGGAGAGAGAAAGATTGTACGAGAATTCTCGAGCTGACGAGGGGAAAAAAAAAATGAAAAGTGAGAGAAAAGAGATCACGGGACAGCCCCGAATCTTTATTAACAAAGTTCGAGCCCTCGTTTTCCTCTCCCTTTTCTTTACGATCGTTCTCGTCTACGTCCAGTTTTCTTCTTTCTTTTTTTTTTTCATTACGCTCGGTCATTCTGAATTTCTCGAATATCGATTGGCTCTCGTGAAACGAGCTCACGTGACATTATCCTTGGAAGCTGTTACTCAAGGGTGGTTTCAACCCCTCTGAAGTCTCTAACGCGGAAAGATTCCGTTTTTTTTAGCGTGAAATATCGAACTTTTGACTTTCGAAAGCGACCGGATGTAGGTGAATTGGCGCAGCGTTGCGTTTTGATAAGCTACCATGGATAACGAAACGAGGCCATTGACGATTCCGCGAATGGATGATCAAAGGGGGAGATACGTTTAGGCGAGGAAAAAACTTGCTGATTTTCATGTTTTTTTTTAAGGAAGGATTTCTTCATCATTTTTGCGATTTAGGGTACGTTTTAGTACTACTTTTGGCTGTTACATGGTATTTGAAAAAAATTATTACTCTTCAAAAACTGCAGAGGTATCTTTAAAGATGGCACGATTTTCTAAACTGCTTTCTCAAAACTGGCGTGACGTATAGCTAAACAACTAATAGACCGATTTTCATGAAATTTGGTGTACATCTTTCTAATCTTATTGTCTAAAACATGAACCTAAATGTTTCAAACAATAAACCAAGAGTCTTTTTTTATTGCAAAATGTAGCAACTTTTTTCGGAAAATTCAATATTTTGTTTCAAAGCGTACCAGTTCATTGATTTTCAACCTGTGTAACTTTTTCTTGGTTCATATTCTGCGTATGAATGTTAATCAAAGGACAATTTTCGTTAGTTTTTTTTCAGATCAATCCTGCCGACGTTACGTGTAATGCTTTCTGACAACATTCACCGCAACCCGTTTAGAAGACCGTCCCTTTTTGTTTCAAAGCGTACAATTCAATCGATTTTCAACATTTCTGACTTTTTCTTGGTTCATATTCTGCGTATGAATGTTAATGAAAGAAAAGTTTTCGTGTGTTTTTTTTTCAGATTAATTCTGCCGACGCTACGTGTCACGCCGTCGAACACCATCCACCGCAACCCGTTTAGAAGACCGTTCCTTTTTGTCTCAAGGTGTACAATTCAATCGATTTTCAACATTTCTGATTTTTTCTTGGTTCATATTCTGTGTATGAATGTTAATGAAAGAAAAGTTTTCGTGTGTTTTTTTTATCAGATTAATTCCACCGACGCTACGTGTCACGCCGTTGAACAACATCAACCACAACCCGTTTAGAAGACCGTTCCTTTTTGTGTCAAGGCATACAATTTAATTGATTTTTAACATTTCTGTTTTTTTTCTTGGTTCATATTCTGCGTATGAATGTTAATGAAAGAAAAGTTTTCGTGTGTTTTTTTTTCACTTTAATCCCACCGACGCTACGGGTCACGCCGTCTGACAACGTCCACCGCAACCCGTTTAGAAGACCGTTCCTTTTTTTTTCAAGACGTACAATTCAATCGATTTTCAACATTTCTCACTTTTTCTTGGTTCATATTCTGCATATGAATGTTAATGAAAGAAAAATCTTCGTTGCTTTTTTTTCAGATTAATCCCGCCGACGCTACGTGTCACGCCGTCTGACAACATCCACCGCAACCCGTTTAGAAGACCGTGCCTTTTTGTTTCGAGGCGTACAATTCAATCGATTTTCAACATTTCTCACTTTTTCTTGGTTCATATTCTGCATATGAATGTTAATGAAAGAAAAATCTTCGTTGGTTTTTTTTCAGATTAATTCCGCCGACGCTACGTGTCACGCCGTCGAACAACATCCACCACAATCCGTCTAGAAGACCATTCCTTTTTGTGTCAAGGCGTACAATTCAATCGATTTTCAACATTTCTGTTTTTTTCTTGGTTCATATTCTGCGTATGAATGTTAATGAAAGAATAGTTTTCGTGTGTTTTTTTTTCAGATTAATTCCGCTGATGCTACATGTCACGCCGTCGAATAACATCCACCGCAACCCGTTTAGAAGACCGTTCCTCTTTGTTTCAAGGCGTACAATTCAATCGATTTTTAACATTTCTGATTTTTTCTTGGTTCATATTCTGCGTATGAATGTTAATGAAAGAAAAGTTTTCGTGTGTTTTTTTTCAGATTAATTCCGCCGACGCTACGTGTCACGCCTTCTGACAACATTCACCGCAACCTGTTTAGAAGACCGTCCCTTTTTGTTTCAAAGCGTACAATTCAATCGATTTTCAACATTTCTGACTTTTTCTTGGTTCATATTCTGCTTCTGAATGTTAATGAAAAAAAAGTTTTCATGTGTTTTTTTCAGATTAATTCCGCGGACGCTACGTGTCACGCCGTCGAACAACATCCACCGCAACCCGTTTAGAAGACCGTTCCTTTTTGTTTCAAAGCGTACAATTCAATCGATTTTTAACATTTCTGATTTTTTCTTGGTTCATATTCTGCGTATGAATGTTAATGAAAGAAAAGTTTTCGTGTGTTTTTTTTTCAGATTAATTTCGCCGACGCTACGTGTCACGCCGTCTGACAACATCCGTCGCAACCCGTTTAGAAGACCGTGCCTTTTTGTTTCAAGGCATACAATTCAATCGATTTTCAACATTTCTGATTTTTTCTTGGTTCATATTCTGCGTATGAATGTTAATGAAAGAAAAATCTTTGTTGGTTTTTTTTTCAGATTAATCCCGCCGACGCTACGTGTCGCGCCGTCTGACAACATCCGCCGCCACCCGTTTAGAAGACGATATCTTACCTCCCGCATTTTTCAAGAATAATAATAATAAAAAATACCACGTAACAGCCAAAAGTAGTGATAAAACATGACCTAAGTCTCAAAAATTTGTGAAGAAATCTTTCCTTTAAAAAAAAATCATGAAAATCAGCACTTTTTTCCTCGCCTAAAGATATCTCCTAACCCTTTCTCCAAAAGGTCCACGAGTCTACAGAGGTACATAGTTGCTTATTGCAAACCGTTTAGCTCGGACGCCAATCTGAATGTACAAACTGAAACGTCAGTCGAATGCTACAAGAATTAATGATAATACACAATTTTATACTAGCTTAAGAGTATAAATACATATATATGTATGTACGAAAAATGAATATATATGTATTCGCATAGGTATACATAATAATACTTTTTCGTGGCTTGCGAAGCTCGAGCCGTACGAATCGTCATTGCTTCCTTCATCGAATAACTGATCAATCAAAATTAACCCTCCCGTTCAATCAAAGTCATCAGTGGTCGAATCTTCGGAAAAATGTTCACAATTTTGACGTACTAACATCTTTCGCGTGACTTCGGACGATGTCGCAATTAGCGCCATTTTCAATTGCACTCGAGAATCGGCATTCTCGCATTGTCAAGCAATCAACGGCGATCCGAGAGCCGAGGAGTGCGAGCTCGAAACTCGAGTGAAGTGTCGTCAAAATCGATTGTACGTATTTAAAGAGCCTTTGACGTTTGCCGAGTGGAATGCGAACTCGAAACAACCGGAAACAAGAGGGATCGCGGACACGGTGCGAAAACAAGACAAAGTAGCTGTGTGAAGAGGCGGACCCCGCTAACTCGCCCCTTTTCGGTATCCGAGGGAACTACCCCATTGCAGTCTCGATCACGCGATCTCATTAATTCGTGATAATTGGAGACGTATGCTGCACTGCTGCATTCGTTTTTCTTGATACTATCCCATTGAGAACATCCCCCCTCCACAAGTTTTTGAAACGCAACGATATCCCCATTTATTTCTACCATTGTTTCGTTTTCACGGATCTCCGAGTTCCCAAATTTAAACCCTGGTTAATCAATCTTCGGGATTGAATTTTGAGGTAATAAGTAAAAGTGGTAAACCCTGGTAAAAAGAGAATTTCATCATGAAAATATCGAAATAGGGTAAAGTGTCCAGTTATTGGCATTTTGAGGGCCCAATTATTGGCACTCTGTTCAATTATTGGCACTCCAAGGGCCCAATTATTGGCACTTCAAGCACAATTATTGGCACTTTGAGGGCCCAATTATTGGTACTATGTCCCATTATTCGCACTTTAAGGGCCCAATTATTGGCACATTGTCGCATTATTGGCACTTTGAGGGCCGAATTATTGGCACTTTGTCCAATCATTGGTACTTGAAGGGCTCAATTATTGGCACTTTCAGAACCACTGTGTAGGTAGGAGAGAAATGTCAATAATTGGTGGGGTTCCAAAATAAGGTCACTTTACCCTACCACGGCTTGAATATGAGGAGCAGGCGAACAAAACCGGACTTGTCCACCTACGATAAATTTTTTTTTCGCGCTTAAGAACGAACTTATTGCTTGACAAGGCAGTTTTCAAGAAATTTTAAGATGTCCAGAGCCGAATTTGATTAAAAAACATTTCGGAAGTTCATAAGGGGGTGCTTGAGGAAAACTAAAAATATCATATCGATTAAATCGTAATAAAGTAATAATTTTATTTATTGAATTATTTATTCATTTATTAATGGATAAAATAATAAAACTTCTCGATTTTGCATTCTTGACTGATCCGTGCTCGTACAACCTTAAGGCTCCACTGTGACGGGTGGAAAAATCTTTTTTTTTGCATTTTCTCAGAATTTACACATTCAAGAATATGTGAAATAAATTTCAAGTTGAAATATTGAAAATTGACCAAGTTATAGATGATTTATTGAGAGCAGGCAGCGCAATGATTTACGTACACTAACTCATAATTTCATAACTCTAGGCTTATAATCTAAGCTATCGAAATCATGACTCCAGCGACAAGTGTCTGATTTATAATTTAAAAAATTCCAAATTTCCGTAATTGAAGTAGCTAGGGTTGTACGTAGCCGTTTTTTTTTAAATTTAGTATTCTATAAGCTCCCAACTATCAATTAAAATTTCGGCAAAATTATACTTTTTTTACGAACCGCAATTTTGTAAAAAAATATTTTAAGGAATAACGGCTCCGTACAGCGAGAACTACATTTATATAGATTATAAAGCTTTTTTATTTGTATTTTTCAGACCAACTATTGTCAACTTATCGATCCGGCTGTTGGACCCCATTTTTTATACAGAGGCTGTATTGTATCTCAATAACGGTGTTAATTTTTAATGTTTTCGATAAAAATTTACACGAAATAAGTTGAGCATATGCTCAATAACATATCTTATTTCCAAATCTCAAATAAATAATCTAGTACACGAAAAAATTCGGAAGAAACAACCTCTTTCAGCCTGTCACAGTGGTGTCCTCCCTTACCCGCGATTGTTCTGAATCGCGAAATTCCAATGTCCCTGCAAGGGCGCAAAAATACTTGGCGCGATCCGAGAAAACTTCGATCCGTTTGGCCCAAGTACGTCAACGAAATTGACTAATTTTTCCAATATTACGAATTCCAACGGAAATTGTATTACTTTGCAACAACGATAATGACAAAAACATATATCTTTTCCGCGATTGTTCTTTTTATTTTTGTCGTCAACGGCTCGAGCTCCGCGGGTTGGGCCATGCAACGAAACATCGGCAATCGTCAAATGAGTATAATCAATATTCAACCATTAATGAGTGGAACAATATATAACAATATATATTGCGTAGACTGCGGAACGTAGCAAGGTTCCCTTGTAACAGTTCAGCCAACGAAACAGCCGTGACGAGCTAGAAATATATGTGTATATATCCATATATTTATATGTCAAAAAATATATCGATATATACATATTATTAGTTGTAACAATGACAATAGACAATAGGCGGCCATCAGTGTCATGTAATCTCGTTCTGCCAACACACGAACGAACGTATACATTTTACAGTGGATTTACATTGTAATCTTAATACACAATATTCGTGACGATGCGGTTATTAATTTGATCGTCGTGTTTTCCGAGTGAGTTGCTTCATTGATCCCTGGATCGAGATTCATAAAAAAAACAGGCAGGTGAGAGAGGGGAGAGAGAGAGAGAGAGAGAGAGAGAGAGAGAGAGAGAGAGAGAGAGAGAGAGAGAGAGAGAGAGAGAGAGAGAGAGAGAGAGAGAGAGAGAGAGAGAGAGAGAGAGAGAGAGAGAGAGAGAGAGAGAGAGAGAGAGAGAGAGAGAGAGAGGAGAGAGAGAGGGAGAGAGAGGGAGAGGGAGGCAGAGAGAGAGAGAGAGAGAGAGAGAGAGAGAGAGAGAGAGAGAGAGAGAAAGGATAAAGCAATTTCGTGATTAATCGTGACAATTGGACCGTCTCGATGGAACAAAGGAAGGAGCAAGAAATCGTGTTTTATTGCCGAGACGAGTGATTCGTAAGATCGTGAAATTAATCACCGTATCGGGCCTCGAGCCGCTCCTCGACGATCCAGAAATAATTAACAACCCTCCTCGCGTAACTCGACGACGTTCACCGAGGAAACGGGAAGGGGGAACAGGGGAGGCGAGGATTCGTCAGGAGGGCGAAGATATACGCGATCACGATGATGACGTGTGTAAAAAAAAAAACAGCGATACGATGACGAGACACATGACAGCAACCGTGAGGATAAAAAAGGGAAGGTTGTGATCAGCGAGATCGAAGAGTTCCTTCGAAGAGTCAATTTTGTTCGACGACGACCAACAAAGGCTTTTCATACCGGTGGTTCGAAAGAGGGGTTTGTATGGACGAGGGAGGAGGGGTCTCAGTGTCAACAGAGAAATTTGCCACGAGACGTGAAAAGGACGAAAATAAAAAGATTCGAGGTAGCCAGGATCGTAGTGATATTGCGTGTGTTTTCCACTACGTTGTGAGACCGCGGAAGATACCATCGATATGAGAGAGTTTTGAAGCAGAGGAAAAATAAACAACGTGAGGCGCGATTCCAATTTACCGCCATCACAACAACGTTGTGCTTGTTTTGGCAGACTCGTGTGCCGTGGACATATTGGGTATACCTCGTAACGAAGGAAACATCGTGACGTTTGACGCACACGCCTGAGGCTGCAGAAGTTGTTATTGCAAAGCCCTGAGGGAGCCGAAGAAGAGCCGGTACGTGGTGGAATCGCTTGACGTGTGATTGGCTTCAGCATTGATATCGCAGAATCGACAGACTTATTGTCGCGAGGCCAACACTCCGGAAGACGGCGTGGGCACAAGTTACGAGTTGGCTAAAGGAGCCTGCCTTCGAAGATGAAGAATTCCAGACGAAGCAAGATGGGAAAAAGTATCGAGGCTATTTGAGGCTGATCGCTGGATTTCCTAGGAAGACGAAAACGTAATGCCCGGTTATGACGAAAGGGGCTAAAGTGCCTTGAGAAACGAGGGTCGTTACTTCAGGCTGTGCGAGGTCGGAGAACTTGAGGAAGGGCATGACTCTTGGCTAACGCCGAGAAGATAAAAGAAAAAGAGGGCTAGCAAGATTGTAAAGTGTGAAAAGAGGTCGAGTAAGGGATGGCGGAGGATCGAAGGGGCGCTGTTGAACGGCATCGATGGCCTCTGTCTTCGGGTCGGTCTCGAGAAAAGATACTATATATTTATATATATATTGAGACGAGCACGTTGCCCCGTCTTCGAGGTGGAAAAAAAGGACAGACGTTTACTACCGTTTCCGAGATATCGGGGTGTATCCGACGAGGAGAGATCGCGAGAGGGAGGGGAGAGAGAGAGAGAGAGAGAGAGAGAGAGAGAGAGAGAGAGAGAGAGAGGCGAGAGAGAGAGAGGCGAGAGAGAGAGAGAGGCGAGAGAGAGAGAGAGAGGCGAGAGAGAGAGAGAGAGAGAAAGGCGAGAGAGAGAGAGGGGCGAGAGGCGAGAATAAACCAGAGGGAGAGTTCACGATAAATTCCCCAGGGAATCATTTGTTCCAGGATAAGGGGGACACTTAGATGGAGAAATGCGCCAGCATCGCCGATGAAATCGGATCGTATTTCACGAGAGGACAAGAGGGCCGAAGAAACGAGCCGAGAAATAAGAGAGACCACTTGTCAGTCACGATTTTTCCTATCAGTCTTTGGGACACGGACAAAATTCACCGTGGTACTTTATCCTACCAACGATTCGACCATTCATCAGCTACTGATATATTCTACATCGTTTGTCCCGTTCTATTCACTTCGAGTACGAGCCCATCGCGGTTTTGCGATGTACATACTAATTTCGCGAAGACATTTGTGAAAAAATGTTGTTGCCATTGCCCTCATCTCACAATTGTCGCATCGTCATTTTAGACTTTGAAGGACTCTGATGATCAACGCGAATACTCGAGGGCACGCAATATCACGGATGATCGTAACTCGTTGGTAAAAGATGAGGGTAATTGAATTTTTGAGGACGCCAAAGCAAATGGCACGAAGGTCCAGAGGGATTGAAGCCTCGATTGGGCTGACTGCTCGAGGAGGGAAAAGGATACAGAAAGAGAGATCAACGGAGCAAGATCTAGGGACATTGGGAATAGAATTCTGGTGATGGGGAATGGGAGTAATGATGTCGGTGGGTGGAAAAGTCATGATCGGTCTTATGATTGAATGACCTAGAAAAGAAGATCTGGCGAATGTGAGTTTTATGAAGAGAGAAAAAGAGAGAGAGAGAGACAGAGGATAGGCAACTGTACCATCATCACTTCGGACACGGAGCTGATGCTGAGGACATACATGGTGACGCCGACCTCCACGGGCGGACCTGGAATCAACAAAAATACCAAACCCCTTGGTCGTTCTGATTGCCTCTTTCATTCTTTTCGTTACTTTCGCTCTTTTTTCTCAGTTACTCTTCGTTCCTTTCGAGCAAAATTTTGCACGGGGTTTTTCCATCCTGGTGTCTCCCGGTTGTCCGTTGGCTCTGCTGACTCTGTCCCGCATGCTCCGGGGCGTCTTTCACTCAAATAGCATCTAGAATGAATTCCAAAAGTTCCGAAAGTCTACTAGCATCGATCCCAGTTTCTCAAATGCAGTGGATGCTTGAGGCATTTGTTCGAGGTGCCTATATCCAACTTGCTGATTCGTCGAAAGTACAATACTCAAGGTTGACAAAAAAAAAGGAAGATTTTGTAAATTGTGCTCCTATCCAGCCCCGATGAATCGTACACCAATGGACAAATCTATTGAATCCATCGGCTGTTCATCTCTTATTGACCACTGGGATGCTTCACGACCCATCGGGGTATCAGGAGGGTCCTGTCCTGTGGGAGAACTCGGACGAATCCTGGCATGCTCGACGCCCCGTATCAATGCGGAACAGAGAAGAGACGGCTACTTTTTTGTTCCCTCTCGTGACGTTGAAGACGTCGCGTATAAACCGTAAGAGCAGAAACAGCGTTGCATATACTGGCACAAGTTACGTATCAATGTAGGATCATACAGGTCGTAGAAGATCTCGTACCCTGTACGGAACCAAATCAACATGACTCGTTGCATTTCTTTCTTTTGCTTTTTTTCATAATCTCCTCGTTGCGGGGCCCGGCTAAGAATTCACACCGGGCATGCGAAGATCGATCGTCACCGTTTTGCTTCCATTTTGTTTTTTTTTTTGACATTTCAAACATTTCATTTTGTTCATACGCGTAGCCAATAGAAATTTGTTTGTTCATCGCGCTCATAGTTCCTAATGAAATCGCCAATTTGTTTCGATATCTTTCATCGGATCTACGAGGCTTTATCGCTTCGCGCCGAATCTTCGTTTCTGGTTTTTGGGTAATTTGGTCGCGTGAGAAAGATAATGAAAAAAAAAAAAAAAATAATAATCTTCGGTCACCGCGATCGTCGAAGACGGAGGGTTGAGAGGGGCTGGTGTGGGTTGTGGGAGCTCGCGATCGTGAGTTTCATTTTCTTTTTTTTTTTCGACTCTTGCAATCGCTACCTTCGATTCTCACGCTACGGTGGACTATTTCGAATTGTCTTCTTACGTGGACTTCAGGCCGGTGAGACATATATACTCGGGGGCCACGTTGAAATTCCGAAATTTGAATTATCAGAACGCTCAAAAGTACGAAAGAATACTACCCAGAAAGCTTAAAACTCCGAAAGAATTTTATCCGAAAAAGCACAATTCCGAAAACCCGAACGGAGCCGGGTCGAAATTCCGCACTTTGAATGATCAGAGGGCTCAAAACTCCGAGAGAATACTACCCCGAAAGATGAAAACGCCGAAAGAATTTTTCACGAAAGACCAAAATTCCGTAAATCTGAATACCGTTAAAATAATTCGGCTATGGAAGTTTTGAAAGTTTCAAACTTTTCAATAAATCGACAAATTGTTTCAAGATTGTTTGTTTATTACGAAGTGATTTCACGTGAATTTGGAAATTTGTCTAGACAATGTTATACGTTCTGCATCATTTACAGTCAACTGTGTAGACTTTCACTGGCACGATCTTGACGAGCCTTCTCGTAATTTCGAAACATTGAAATTAGGGATTTCAAGGGGCTATACCAATGTGACACTCTCAAAAAATCAATTTTTTTTCGCCTTTTTCGACAGTTTATTATTTCAAGAATATCCTGTAAACATTTGAAGGTTGTATCTCTATCATTTTATATTGCAAAAATCGATAGTTAAATTTTTAAGCGCGTTTTTCTCGAAATGAGATTTTCCAAATTTGCTGACATTGTAACTCAAAGAGCAATTATCCGATTGACTTGAAATTTGAACTGAGTACTCTTGGATAAATTTACTCTACAATGACGTAGGATATTTTTGATTGGATGAAAATTGACGATTTGGCATTGAAAAAAACCGACCATTTTATAGGCAAGAAAACAGACTTTTTTTTCATAACTACGCAATTTTGTTGAATTTTGATATTTTTCGAAAATCCTACGTCGTTGTACAGGAAATACCTTCCAGTTTAACGACATTTTTTCCTTTTTCGGTTTCAGCTACTCAATCGGCCGAAATCATGTCAGCAGTGGAGGAACTTTTTTTTGGCTCCTCCGAAGGCAGCGCATAATTCGTTTGGATCTCAATATTTTTCTATGAAACAATTATGTAATATAGGTCAAATATAGCCCAATATATTCTTAATTTTCCGAAAAATTTAATTGAGTACTTTTCTTCCAAAAAATTCCCGAAAATCACCGAAATTTTCAGCGTTCACACTGGTATAGCCCCTAAAACCGTCGGCGCATTCAACGTTTGGAATTTCAACCCGACCCCATGTCAAGATCATGCCAGCGAAAGTCTACACAGTTGACTGTAAATGATGTCGAACGCATAACATTGTCCAGGCAAAAGTCAAAATTGACGCAAAATCACTTCTCAATAAAAAAAAAATCTTCAAACAATTCGTCGATTTATTGAAAACTTTGAAACATCAAAAACTTCCATATCCGAATGATTTTGACGGTGTTCAGATTTTCGGAGTTTTGGACCTTCGTGGAAGTATTCTTTCGGAGTTTTGAGCGTTCGGCTCATTCGAAGTTCGGAATTTCAACCGGGCTCCATCTTGAATTTCGAAACATTAAAATTCGGAATTTTAAACCGTCGGAGCATTCAAAGTTCGGAATTCCAACCCGGTCCCATACTTGGGATAAAATGATGATTTCTCGAGGTGAAAAAAAAAATCCCAATTATTCGCCATCCTAAGGACATCGCTGTCACTCAAACGTGCAATTGTGGACCCTCGAGATATCTATTCTATCACGACTACCGCATTCGAAAAAGTCCATCACGAACGTCCCGTCGGACTTTTCTCGAGGGATCATCATTTTATTTTTGCCGCCCAAGCCCCAGGGATTGTTCGTTTCGGCTTTGTGTTGTCGAGAGTTTTGGATTTGTTTGGTGCTGCGCTGATTATTCATTTATTCGTGTGTCTGTCGGAGAGTTCGAGTGTCTATGGTATTGTGGGTTGAGGAGGCAAGGCCGGTGGTTACGGAGCATCAGGAGAGAGAAATAGATAGAGTAAGAAAGAGGGAGATGGAGAGAGAGACAGAGAGAGAGAGAAAGAGAGAGAGAGAGAGAGAGAGAGAGAGAGAGAGAGAGAGAGAGAGAGAGAGAGAGAGAAAGAGGTGGATAAGATTATCAGTGCTGGCGCAGCGGGCAGCTCATCTCAGCAGCCGCGGCATATAGCAACTCTAGGCGTTTCTATTAGGATATTGCATGTACCCTGTACGTTGCGAGAGCCGAGCGGGGGTGGAATAGTTTCTCGAGCTTAAGCAACTATTCGACTTCCATCTTTATTACACATATACATCTATACATGAGTCTTCCAGAGAAGATAAAAAAAACCCCCCCCCCAAAAACGTGAAGCTCAAAACTTCGCAACTCGTGCCGCTGTGCATACACGTTGCCAAACGAGAAACAGAGAATGAGACGAACTTGTCAAACTTATAAAACTTGCACGTCGAGAGTGTTCTCCTTTAGCAAATTTTCTCGTACACAAAACCCTCCGACAAGACTCTCGCAACGAACACGTGTGTATCGTATTATTTTTATATACGCACATATGTATATGTAAGTGTGTTGCATTTTTAGGGCGCACTTACGCGTATCAATATCTATATATATATTTGTGTGTGTGTGGATGCGGGTGTATGTGCGTGGGTATTTAAGGCCTTAGGCCACAGTAACGGGTATAAAATCATGTGCGAATTTAACAATTTTTTTTCGTATGAAAAAGTGATGCACTCGTAAAATTAATTACACGTCTATTTAGTATGAATATCAAGATGTTAGAAAAAATGTATATATATTTTTTTCGATGTACAAAATAGTCGACTACTAATATTTTCTCTTGTTATTTTGCTTTTTTAGGCGCCCCGCGGCGTGACATTTAGCATCCGGAATTTATGACCTAGAACAAAAAACAAAAATTCTCGTCAATCTACATTAGAATACCTAGAGAAGTACGTACGGAATTGAAAAAATAGTGTTTTATTCAAAAGTTGTAGGTATTTGCAGTTAAGAAATGAATTTTTAGTGAAAAATTTCGTTATAATTGCTCCAAAGTTGGGCGTAATTCTATTTATAAATACGAATACGAATTTATTCACATCGTGCTTTTATGTGAATATAAATACGAATTCATTCATACTTCACTTATTGTAAATACGACTACAAATAAATTCGTGTATTCACAAGTGTGAATACGAATCTATTTGTATTCACATGCATGCATACAAATACAATTTTATTCACAAATATTCTATACATACAAATAAATTCACAGAAAAAGTTGTGAATATTTACAAAAAATCCTGTGAATTAAGAAAAATTCACATAAAAATCTGTGAACGCAAATGTATTCACGAGAAATTGTAAATACGAAAAATTTACAAAATAAGTTGTGAATTTTTTCGTATTTAAGACAAATTAAAATCAAATTCACAATGATTAGATTAAAATTTATACCAAAAGTGAGTTCTTACTTGTTGAGTCCAACACAATGTTTTCTTTCAAAATACGTAAGGACTCACTTGTGGTGTAAATTTTAATATAATTGTCGTAAATTCGATTTTAATTTTCTTCATCGTGAGGAAATTGACAACTCATTTTGTGCATTTTTTTCATATTTATAATGTAATATTTGAAACTCACAACTTTTTTTACAAATACAATTGTATTGACAAATATTCTGAACATACAAATAAATTCACAGAAAAAGTTGTGAATATTCACAAAAATGTGAATATTTACAAAAAATCCTGTGAATTAAAAAAAAATTCACATAAAAATCTGTGAACGCAAATATATTCACGAGAAATTGTAAATACGAAAAATTTACAAAATAAGTTGTGAATTTTTTCGTGTTTAAGACAAAACAAAATCAAATTCACGATGATTAGATTAAAATTCACACCAAAAGAGAGTTCTTACTTGTTGAGTTCAACACAATGTTTTCTCTCAAAATACGTAAGGACTCACTTGTGGTGTGAATTTTAATATAATTGTCGTGAATTCGATTTTAATTTTCTTCAACTTAAGGAAATTCACAACTCATTTTGTGCATTTTTTCATATTTATAATGTAATATTTGAAACTCACAACTTTTTTTGCAAAAATTTCTTTGCCCCGACGCATTGTTTTCTCTCAAAATACGTGAGAACTCACTTTTGTTGTAAATTTTAATCTAATCATTGTGAATTTGATCTTAATTTGTCTTAAATACGAAAAAAATCACAACTTATTTTGTGAATATTTTTGTATTTACAATTTTTTGTGAATACATTTGCATTCACAGATTTTGATGTGATTTTTTTTTAAATCACAGGATTTTTTGTAAATATTCACAATTATTCTGTGAATTTATTTGTATATTCAGAATATTTGTGAATGCAATTGCATTTGTATGCATGCATGTGAATAAAAATAAGTAAAGTATGAATAAATTTGTGTTTATAATCACATGAAAATCACGATGTGAATAAATTCGTATTCGTATTTATGAATAGAATTATGCCCAACTCTGAACTGCTCATAAACTGCTCATAAAATAAAAAGTTTTCGATTAATCAGAAATTCCATACGTACTTCTCTGCGAAATGCAATTAGGAACATAACTTTTAAATTTGAAGTAAATCGAGTGAAAATTGTTGAAGTTATTTGTCACGCCAATTGGAAAAAAGCTGTTTCGCGAAGTTTCGAGTAGTCGGCCATTTTGTACATTGAAAAGATATATATATATTCTCTAATAGCTTGATGTTCATACTAAATAGATGTGTAATTAATTTTACGAGTGAATCACTTTTTTCATGCCAAAAAATTGTTAAATTCGCATATGATTTCACATCCCTTACTGTGGTCTAAGCCCTTAACGTGAAACGTTTGAACAGAGCTTTGAAAGACGCTTAAAGGTGCTGCGTTTCTCGAGAAACCAACGAAATGAATTTTTCATCGAATTTTCCATCAGCCGATTGTTGAAGACAATTCGTTGCTTTTTTTTTAATTCGTTTCGTCCCCCGCAATTATTTACATGGGAGATTCGTGGCGTTGGGAGTAAGAATTGAGACAAAAGAATGTAAAAAAATGGAGGGAAACGTTTGGAAAGGTGTGGGTGGGTTTGAGGGACCACTCGAGTATGCCTTAATTGTTGCGGTGAGATATCGTGGTGTTGATATATATGTATATATAAATATGTATATATATATGCCTGGGTGTATGAAATTGTTCGCTGGTTTATTAAGTAAATAGCATGCCGGTGGCTAAACGACACACCCTCTAACGTTCTAAGGACGCACCACAAAGAACAGAAAATTATTATATATGTGTAATATTATATATATATATATATATATATATATATTTAGTATGTAATACAACAAGATGATAACTTTATTCTCGAAGGATAATTTCGTGTATACAATTGTGCGGTGGCAAGGGGGTGAAAGGTTGCTACTGTTGTTTTGTTTGTTCGTTCTTTTTTTTGGCAGGCTCAAAGAGGGTGTTGGTAGGGCCCGAAAGAGACACTTATATATTTCGAAGCTGTGCATTCGACACGACAATGATTCTTTCTCTCCCGATCAATCCATTCACTGTACTGTTTCAATCGTTGTGTTTATTTTTACATGTTTGTACTTTATGATTAATATCGATTGGCTATCGAAGAATAACACTCAGATCCAACTACAGATATATAGACTATGAAACAAAAAAGAACAGTAGTGAGTGCCGTGGATTGTCTAACGGAAATTAAGTCTCTCCATACACGCTCCAAACTGAAAAAGAAGTCACTTTGTGTGCAATACTCAAAACCGAAAGGCCTAACAATTAGAGTGAATAAATAAAAAAAGAGAACATACGCGGCTTCTTTTCGCGAGCCAACAGGCTATTTATTGGGGGAATGAAATTTTCGATAAACCGGAAGTGTTTGGGCCAAACACGTTTTGGCAATCGGATTTACCGGACATTTTTCACATCCGATCGTATCTTCGTTAATAATTACTCGGGCGACGATTTGTATCGTCGATTTTCCTGTGCGAGACCCGGAGCGTTTTTTTAATCGTTCGAAACAATATTTTTCGATAGCTTGATAAACAGAAGTGTGCCCGTGGCGAGCGTTATTCATCGGACACACCATCGAACAACCGAGTTTCCGATTGATCGCGAAACGGATGACGCGGCGCTGCACTAAATCCCGACTCAATCAATATTCAAAGTTCCGATCGTGATTCAAGGTGGCGTTACGTGAGTTACCGGAAGTTCGCGGATTGAGCTGGTCGACGAGCTCGACGTCATGCGAGCAGTGAGCGATGTCGGATACATATACATATATATACAGGGTGTCCTGTTGCGAATGGATAATCCTGCAAATGTCGACAGGTCGGGTCATGTGCTACTATATGCTGGAGTTTCAGTTTAGTAAAAGTACCACAGTTCTCGAGATCAAAAAACATCTGCTTTTGGTTTTTCGCATACCATTTCTACAAATGATAACATTTTTTATCCCGTTTTTTAAAAATACTCTTGGTTATTTGTTTTAGCTAGAAAAGTCTTCTTTTTAAATTTAAATGTTAAGGAAACTTTATGAAAAAAGATCTTGTGCAGAATTTTCATACAAACCAATTCGAACATCTGACTTTGTTGTTAAAAAGTTGCTTAGTTATTGTCGATTCATGTCATTTGTAGAAATGGCATGCGAAAACAAGAAGCAGATAATTAAAAAAAAAAAAATAACATCAAGTTAAAAATCTCGAAAACCGTGGGACTTTTACTAAACTGAAATTCCAGCATATAGTAGGCCATGATTTGACCTATCGCGGTGGCAGGATTATGTACTCATAACAGGGCACCCTGTATATATAGGGGACATTCCACGCCATTTTACCGAGCCCTGACCCCGACCATTTTTGGTTTTCCTGATTTTTTTTTTGTAAAATAGTCCCCCCATCAAAGGAATATCCACACCGATTTTTAGATTTTGATCTCTTCTTTTTTACGAATTATAATTTTCCAAAAATGTCGATTTCGGAAGTTTTGGAAACGTTTAAACGCTGATAACTCCTGAACCAATTGAGCTATCAACGAATGTCACTACGTCATTTTTTTTTTTCATTTTGAAGCATACCTTTGTTAAAAAATATGAAAAAATTATCAAGTATCAATGTCAAGGTTTTTTTGCTTCTAAAGTGAAACCTATTTTTTAAAAAGATGATTGCATTTTTGTATTTTTTTAAAAAAATTCTCTAAAATAGAGTGATCCATTCTATGATTTTTAAGTCCGGTCTCACCGTGGGCCCATTAGTTCTATTTTTTGTCGAATTAATCATTTTTTATAGAAGATTTTTATCTTTTTAATGTCCAATAATGCTACTGATGATTTTGTGATTTCCAATTCGGCTTCGTCAGGCCTGAAACGGTTTATTTTTTGTTTGTGCTGAATTTAACGAAAAAAGATTTCTTTATTAAAAATTTTTTTTTTCGTTAAATCCCGCACAAATTAAAAATGAACCGTTCCAGGCCTGACAAAGCCGAATTGGGAATGACAAAATCATCAATAGCATTATTGGAGATTGAAATGATGAAAATCTTCTCAAAAAATATGATCAATTCGAACAAAAATAGAAGGAAAAATGGGCCCACGCTGAAACAAGTCTTAAAAATCATATAATGAGTCACTCTATTTTAGAGATTTTTTTGAAAAAAAAATAAAAAATGGCGAACATCTTTAAAAAAAAAAATTTCACTTTCGAAGCGAAAAAAAAACGTTGACATTGATAAGTGATAATTTTTTCATATTTTTTAACGAAAGTATGTTTCACAATGAACAAAAAATATCTAGTGACATTTGTCGATATCTCAATTGGTTCAGGAATTATCAGTGTTTAAACGTTTCCAAAGCTCCCGAAATCGACATTTTTCGAAAAATTATAACTTCCAAAAGAGAAGAGATTAAAATTTAAAAATTGGTGTGGATATTCCTTTCACGGGGTACAATTTTACAAAAAATTAAGAAAAAAATAAAAATGCTCGGCGTCACGGGCTAGGTGAAGTGGCGTGGAATGTCCCATACATACATACATACATACATACATATATATATATATATATATATATATATATATATACACACAGGGTGTCCAATAGGAAGTTGCTAAAACTAAATAAGTGTCTCTTCTCTCCATGAATTCAATAGGGGTCCCTTTTTCTAAGGCGCATACCTGAGGCCCCGCAGTTTTATTCCAGCCGTGGTTGAAGCAAGTACGCGCGCGTCAAAATGAGTGAGCTCACCACGGAAGAAAAAATATATCTTATTGAGTGCTACTTCTGGAGGGAAAATTTATAGTAACGCGTATAGAGGGTTTCGTACTAAGTTTGGAACTCATAGAGATGCCAGCGAAAACACTCTGAAAAGGTAAGAATTTAATATTTATTCATATTCATATATCACGCAACTTGTGTTTCAATTCAATTAGACTGCATTGAAGTAATTTTACGTTAATTTTTGTAGGATAATCGATAACTTCGTGAAGTATGGTACACTCCAGGACCGTAGACACGAGTTGCCAGGTCCATCTGTTACGGTGACTACACCAGAGAAGATCAACGAAGTTGAGAATTATTTCAAACAAAATCCATATGATTCGATTCGGAAAGCTGCTCAAGCGTTAAAAATAACCAAATCATCATTACACAACATTTTGAAATATTTTTTAAAGTTTCACCCGTATAAAATAAGCACTCATCAATTGTTAACTGAACGTGCCATGACGAAACGCATCGAATTTTGTAACACTATTACGGGAATGTTTGAAGCCGAAAAACTTAATGAGAAATTGATTATTTATTCCGATGAAGCACATTTTTGGATGAATGGGTACGTAAACAAGCAAAATTACCGGTTTTGGGGAACGGAAAACCCCAACATATCGCGAGCAAAGTCCCTTCATCCACAGAAAGTAACGGCATGGGCAGCGATTTCGGTAAAAGGAATTTATTTGCAATTCTTGGAATCTACGGTAACAGGAGAGAGTTACAAACAACTTTTGGAAACGAAATTCTTCCCTTATGCAAAAAAGAGTGGACTGGTTAAAAATGTTTACTCCATGCACGATGGAGCGACGCCGCACCGGACTCATGAGGTGTTTGAAGCTATTCATCGCGTATATGGGACTCGAGTAATCGGTCTGGGGTATCCAAAATTTGCTCAAGGCGGACTAGAATGGCCTCCGTACTCACCGGACCTGAACCCTTGTGATTTTTTCTTGTGGGGTTACATTAAAGATCATTGTTACGCTAAAAACCCCAGCACAGTAGAAGAACTGATCGCGGCCATCCACGAAGTCGTTCGCGGCATTACGAACGATATGTTAGACACAGTTTTTCACAGTTTTTAAAAGAGAATTGATTTTTGTGCACAATCTAACGGTTCGCACTTCGAAAATATCTATCATTAATCACTGTACTTTTTCGTTATTTTTACAAGATCTAATAAATTGACATAAAAAATATTTGACTGGGTTTTATTTATGTGCGTTTAAAACTGCAAAGTTTCCTCTATTTAAAGCAATTTGGCTTTTCTGCTTCTGTGCACGTGTTTTAAAATGACAGTCGATTAGTTTCAGCAACTTCCTATTGGACACCCTGTATACAAATACAGCATTGCTCGTTGTTGGTATGTTGCGTATATGTACCGCACCGAAGATATCTCAATCCGGTTCATCTGGATATCGAGTTTAAGATCGACGTCGTTATCGAGCACGTGGGAAATCGAGTCTCGCGCGGTCACGGAGCGGCGGAACTAATTTCACAGACCGGCACTCGATCGACACGCCTCTTCGAATCCCCGGCTTTTCCAATCCCTCAACCTGTCACGCGACGAAACACGTGTGAAAGTGCGTTTCGTACGGGAATGATGCGCGTCGTACGTGACCAGGACAAGCGTCTCCCTTTCGTGGCCAGCGTCCACATGGGGCAGCACGAGCATCCCCCATTTGACAGCCGTCCGAGTGACAACCGTGAATGCCGCTCATTTCTTTCAACCATTATTTTCCCTTTTTTTCTTTATATAACTCTTAATCAAGAAAAAACATCCCTGTTCGATACTTTTTTTTTAATTCACGTAATTAACCAAAAAAAAATACAATACGGTTTTTGAAACGCCGAATGAAAACGTTACCAGAGTCTCGCACATATTTTTTTTTCCTTCGAATTCAATTGTCAACGAACGGGGAGGGAGAAATTGAGCTTGAAAAACGTATACGACTAATAACGCGTGAACGTGAAGATATAGAGTGGCGCCAATGGAGACATGTAATCAAAGAGCTTCTTTATTGTTAATGAGTTGCTTGATTATGAGCAAAGACGAAAAAAAGTGATGGAAGAGAGAGACAGAGAGAGAAAGAGAGAGAGAGAGAGAGAGAGAGGGTGAGAGAGAGAGAGAGAATGAGAGAGGTGGAGAGGGCGGTTAATTTGGGGTGTTTGCGGGGGTGGTTAATTGATATATGCCAGAAGAATAGATAAAACGAGGGAGTGTCATAATCAAATTGAATCGATAGCTCTAATATGTATAACGTATATATGCGTATATGGTGTATATATATATATATATATATATATATATATATATATATGCGTGCGTGTGCGTGTGCGTGTGTGCGTATGTGCGTGTGTGTCTGTGTGTGTGCCTGTGTGCGTGTGCGTGTGTGTCTGTGTGTGTGTGTGTGTGTGTGTGTGTGTGTGTGTGTGTGTGTGTGTGTGTGTGTGTGTGTGTGTGTGTGTGTGTGTGTGTGTGTGTGTGTGTGTGTGTGTGTGTGTAAATGCATATAAAACTGAAATATTCAGCGGTAGTGTGAGACTGATAAGAGACCTAAGTAGTACCATTTTGACTTCTGATAGCGAGCTGATACTCAAGACGTACATGGTGACGCCCACCTCGACAGGAGGACCTGTAAATGGAAGGTTATTTACACTGAGTCGGCCAAAAGCCGGCCAAAAGAGCCACGCACGTCGTCATCGTTGCTCTGTTTTTTTTTCTCTCTTTTTTTTTTCTGTATTCTTTCGTTTCGTTTCTCATTTATTTTCTTTCGTTGGGCAAACAAACGGGTGGTCATTAATCGTGCCTAATTATTCCGTCGATGATCTGCCGGTTCAATTTCATTGATATGCAGTATGACTCGAATGGTGTTTTTTTTTTTTCGGGTATTTTGGTTCGATGCTTCGGCTGAAATAATTGAACAATATACATTTGGTGATATTTCTGAAGCATGCTGTCGAAAAATGTTCGAGTGGAGTTTTTAATTTCCTCTCGCTTTGCTGTTGATAAATTTATATTAATAATCAGTGTAATACGATGCAATTTTCGGTTTGGGTTGTTGCGCGAGTCGTGGGTGTGTGTGTGTGTTTGAAAAAAAAAAGGAATAGTATGCAGGAGTGAGATACTTGGTGCTGAGACACTGCTTTCAACCGTTGCGGTTGTTACGGAATGTAACTCGATCGTATCGCGAATCGTATTTTATATGGGAACTTTATATAACCACAGTCGAAGGGAGCGCAAGTCGACCTCTTCTTTTCAAGCACTTCTTGTTAGTTACACCTCGCGATAGTAATTACGAGCTCGCACACGCTAATTCGTCGAGCCAACCCCCGTCGTGACAACCCCTAATTAATCGTTCGTGCCCACCGAGAGAGAGAGAGAGAGGGGGAGAGAGACTCACGAAAAAGCTCGAGAGACGGCTCAAACGTATGACCAAGCAGTCTGCTGTAATTTATATTCGTGGAACGACCACTGACCACTTCACAGGTTAATTCGTGCCGCGGTTGGAAAATTATCATTTGTGTAATCTCGATAGTTACATCGCTTGCGGGAAAAACAATTGGTATGATTTTTTTTTGCATTTTCTCAAAGCATACGTATTCGAGAATATGTGGAAAAAAATGTTCAAGTAAATATGTTGAAAATTGACCAAGATACAGGCGAGTTTGTGAAAGCAGGTGGCGAAACGATCTACGTATACTGAAACTTTCAATCGCGTTGTACGCGAAACGACGTTTCTCGACCTGGCTGCAATAATTGCCCGATTTTTAATTTAGAGAAAAAACAAAATTTTCGTAATTAAAGTAGCGTTGTACGTGGTCGTTTTTTTTGGTGTTGAAATTTAGTTTTTTTTACGTCCCCGAATAAAAGTAAACTTTATTTAAATTTATCTAATTGATACAGTGAAAATGATCATTTGCGTAATCTCAAAAATTACGTCGCTCGCTAGAAAAACAATTTATATGATTTTTTTAAACATCGGCGATAAAAATTCTCAGGTCAAAGTCGACAATTACATTCCGATTTAGGCAGTATTACGACATCTGCAGCCCCTAATTCTGACCACGCATTCTTCATATTTTACCCAAAAGAGGAATTTTTGTCCATAGTGGTAAAAATCGAAATTCGACCCTTAAGGGGGTGAAACGAGATGTAAGGGGGTGAAACGTTTTTTTTGTCAGATTTGCTTGAAACTTGGTATAAATACACTCCAATACAAATGATTAAATATGTATTTTTGCAATTTTCAAAATGTAACCTTTAAGGGGGTTAAACGGTCAAGGTTTGTATGAAAAAATCCATTTTTCGACCAGATTTACTTGAAACTTACCAAATGTATTTTATAAATAACACTATATCATGTTTTCCTCGCTGTTTGGTGCGTGTAGACAGTCAAGTAGTATTTTTAACGCCTTAACTGTATATGCCACACATGTAAGCATTAAGGGGTTATGTGGGTTTGAAAATAAAAAAAATCCATTAAATTTTTTTTTATTATCTAATAGTACAATATGTCTAGAATATTGTCCCAAAGTTTTAAGTCAATCGGAGTAAAAGTCTAGGAGAGAGAGAGACAGCCTTTGGGAATTCCAAAACACTATTTTTGAAGTCGGTCGACACGATTTCTCCAAAACTAATACACCGGTCTTATTGAAATTTTGCACACTTGTTCAAAATGGCATTGACTAGCGATTTAACGAAAGTTTTTCTTTCGATTACAATTAATTTTACAAAGCTATGCGTAGTGTAAATTGTGCCAAAAATTGAACTATTTTGCATACAAAGCTGCCAAAATTTCATATTTCAAAATTTTTTAAAATCCTTTGTTCAATCACGAGCTATACTTATTTACTGACAGAAAAAATTGGATTTTTAATTTCAGATAAATCTGTCATGAGTTATCCTGACCACCACGAGGACACTTTTTCAGGGGCTTCCGGAAACCAGGTCCCACAGGCTGAATTTCTCAAATGTGTGAATAAATTTTTTTTATATGATTGAAATGTTGCTCTTTTATGTGCTTAACATTTTGAATACAGTAATTTATATATTATATTTTTTTTTATAGAGAAAGTATGCTTTTTTGTGTTCGAAACTAACGTAACCCCTTAAAAAAAACATCCAAACTTTAAAACGCCTGTTTCACCCCCTTAAGGGTCGAATTTCGATTTTTACCACTCTTGAAGAAAGTCTTGTATTGGGTCGAATATGAAGGCTGCGTCAGAATTAGGGGCCACAGACATCGTAATATCCCCCGTCATTTACCTTTCGTTCTCGAAATAGATATTTCAGAAAAGACATTGTACTTTGAATCATTTTGTAGCATTCGAAGATATCCGGCGAAAATGGATCTCATCAGTGTCATCCCTTGTCCCCGATTCGTCTGTTCCCATGGGGGTGCCCGCATTCTTATCGACAACGAATCGAGAGAATATTCGAGCGATATTCCTGAAGGAAGCTGACGCTGGAGTCTCCCTTGCGACGGGAATAAAACACAAAGTTCAGCCATAAAGAACATTCATGATCTGTCCAAGCTCCTCTTCATCTTGGAGGGCACATATGTGCAGTCATATTTACGACGCATCGCAAAAGCAAGAAAACTCGTGCAACGTCGGCTGAACCGCAACGAGATGCATCCGCACGATTCTTCGGATATATGGGAAAAGCCACTCCATCTTTGACAGGGAAACGCGATACGTTGCAAGCAGTATCGTCCTACGTTTCCTCCCCCAAATAAGGTGAAAAATGTTCCACCGGGGACTCGTATTTCGGATTATTGCTTCCGCTCGCCGCTGACTCTCGGCGTCGTGTCGCCATCGTGAGTGGCTCCATTGGGTCCATTCGTGGGGGCGATCCCACGTCAGATCGGTCCGGCTCAATATACTTTTTTTTAATCGTCCAATTAGCTCGTTAAGGGGCTATAACAGTGTGACACTTTGAAAAAATCGATACTTTTTTTGGCTTTTCGACAGTTTATACTTTCAAGAATATTATTATCGTTTATAGCAATATCATTTTATCTTGCAAAATCGATAGTTAAATCTTTAAGGGCGGGGTAGAGTATTTAAATTTTTTTTTCATTTTTTTCATTTTTTAAATGAATGCTTAATATATCAAGAATATTGTGTTAAAATTTCAAGTCGATCGGAGTAAAGTTGACGAAGTTATGAGTATTTGAGCGTCTATTGCTCCATGCCGTTCTCTTCTCTTCTGCGTTTTTCAAACCGTTTTTCTGAGACTTGTCATATTTGAAGTCCGTGTGCACGATAACTCAAAATCTACTGGACCAATCGCTTTGAAATTTTGCACAGTACTTCTTCACATAATTCACCAGGTATTGCCGAGAGCTTTTTTGTTTTTTTAAATAATTACTAATTTTTCAACAACAAATTAGCCGATTTTTTAAGCAAAAATCGGGTTTTTGGCTCCCAAGTTCTACGAAAAATCGAAAAATCGAAAAAAAAAAATCCTCCCGTCATTACCTCGAGAAACATCTCCTTTAACAAATGCATTTTGATTTTTTTGTTTCAAATGATTCTGTTGCGAGTTATGGAGCACACCGCAAACCAACTTTTTTTCGAGGCGCCTCCGGGGTTTAATTTTCACTCGCTCAATTTTGAATATTTTGCAATGCAAATTTAGGAGAATGTTGTTCAAATGTTACTTTATTATATGTAAATTTTTCAATAAACGAACACTATTCGTTACGCCAAAAAAAATCTTAAAAACATGCCTTTTTTTCGCCGAATTAACTTTACCCCGCCGTTAAACGCGTTTTTCTCGAAATGAGATTTTTCAAATTTGCTGACATTGTAACTCAAAGAGCAATTATCTGATTGACTCGAAATTTGAACTGAGTACTCTTGAATATATTTACTCTACAATGACGTAGGATATTTTTGAATCGATGAAAATTGACGATTTGGCATTGAAAAAAACGACCATTTTATAGGCAAGAAAACAGACTTTTTTTTCGTAACTACGCCATTTTGTTAGATTTTGATATTTTTCGAAAATCCTACGTCATTGTACAGAAAATATCTTCCAGCTTAACGACATTTTTTTCTTTTTCGGTTTCAGCTACTCAATCGGCCGGAATCATGTCAGCAGTGAAGGAACTTTTTTTTGGCGCCTTCGAAGGCAGCGCATAAGTCGCTTGGATCTCAATATTTTTGTATGAAAAAATTCTGTAATATAGGTCAAATACAGCCAAATATATTCTGAATTTTCCGAAACATTTGATTGAGTACTTTTTTTCCCAAAAAATCCCGAAAATCACCAAAATTTTCAGCGTTCACACTGGTATAGCCCCTTAAAGGGCGAACTACCTTTAGGCGAGGAAAACATTTGCTGATTTACATGATTTTTTTTAAGGCGGGAAACCAGTTTAGTTAAGTAAAAAAATCGATTTTTTTTCGATAAATTGGTAGTAAAACTGCTGATCAACCGGTACGTACTATAAATAATTCATACTTGCCTTGAATTTTTTTTTCAATTCATGTACACTCAGACTCAAAAAGTTTTCGACCTATCATTTTATAAAGTGATAGTGATCGTTTCTTTATATTTTTACGCTCTATATAAACTGAATTTTGGGGTAAAATGATTGTTTAAATTATATTTTTTATAGCCAAAAAGTTTATAAAATAATGGCAAACATTATACCCTTTTGCTCCAAAAATCTGTAAAATATGCAATTTTCAATTTTTTTGGTCAGAGTTAGGTTCGTACAGAAGGATAACATATTCTTAAAGCAATCTTCAAACCGTATTGATTTCCGATGAAAACTGTGGCCTCCAGAGTGTACACAAACAGCAAAGTCTGATGGCGAACTTCGATGGGCGGCAAGTTATATGTTCCATATTTTCAGAGGAAATGCTTCGAAAAAATTAAAATATTTGTATGAAAATATGTATAAAATATTACCGAAGTTTGAATAAATTCTATTAATTCATTCCTTGTAAAAAAATCATGAAAGTCGCAAATAAACGTACTCCTAAACTGGTTTCCCGTCTTAAAGGAAAGATTTCTTCACCACTTTGAGACTGAGGGTATGTTTTATTACTACTTTTGGCATTTACATGGTATTTTTTCAATTTTTATTGATCTTTAAATATGACGAAGGTACGGCCTCTAAAATGCATTTTAAAAACTGGCGTGACGTATAGCTCATAACCTAATGTACCGATTCTGATTAAATACAGTACAAATTTTTCTAACCTCATTGTCTAAAACATGACCTTGAATGTTTTTAAAAATTAAATAAAAGTTTTTTTCTTCATTGCAAAATGTAGCAATTTTTTTTTTTTTTGGAAAATTCAATCTTTTTGTTTCAAAGCGTACCATTGCATCGATTTTCAACATTTCTCACTTTTCCTTAGTTCATATTCTACGTATGAGTGTTAATGAAAGAAAAATCTTCGTTGATTTTAGTTCAGGTTAATCCGGCCAACATTAGGTGTCACGCAGTCTGACATTCGACGCAACCTGTTTAAAAGACCGTGTTATACCCCCGCCATTTTTAAAGATAATTTTTAAAAATCCATGCAATAGCCAAAAGTAGTAATGAAACTTACTCCAAGTCTCCAAAATCTTAAATAAATTTTTCCTGTTAAAAAAATCATGAAAATCAGGAATTTTTTCCTCCCCTAATAGCATCTTCTCCCTTAACTTTGTACGCAAATATTCGTATTTTTTGCTAACTTGGCTCTGACATTTTTTACGGTGGCGAAAGAAATGAAAAAAAAAAAAAAAAAAAAAAAAAACAAAAAAAAACAAAAAAAAACAAAAAAAAAATTATCCGTGAAAGGAGATTTAAGAGGGTTGCTTCAACTCGCGATTAGTTGGCAACATTCTTTATTCAACTTCACCGGGAATTTTCTTTTTTCCAACAACGCAGCATTTTTCTTTGTTGACAGAAATCAGGACCACCGTTTTTTTTCGTAGGACGAATCGTGAGTCTGTTCAATTAGTGTTTACATGCGTGAGGATGTAGGTCGAGAGAGTCGAGAGGAGGATCGTATGTTTCATTGTCATCGAATACGTGCCGACAGAAATTTGTCACTACACGCACTTCGTTCCTTGTGCTTCCCCCCCCCATCTTCAACCCTTCTTTCTTGTTCGTCTTTTTCAACCCCTCTTCAGGCGAACCTTTTTTCATCCCTCGATATCCATCTACGTATTTGCTTCCATCACATTTCGTACGAATACTCGCGAGCCTGCTTTTACTTAGGCCTTCTCGGAAAAAAACTTTAAGTCCTTCGTATGAAATTGCGAAGAATCGATGCAATCGACTAAACAAACATTTTTCTCGCAAATTTGCATTCGTTCGGTTTTTTTTTGGAGCACCTAACCGATTGGAATCGGTGAGTTGAGTGCATGGAATAAGTTGTGAAAGGGAAAAAAAGTTCGAACGTGGTGAATACACAACTCGGAGTAAGATGTGTATAACTTTGACTCTTTTGCATGCGACTTTGACGACGGGATTGAAAATTGAGTCGAGAAAAGTCTGGAGCCTCTTGAGCCGCTTTTCAACCCTTTCTCTACCATTCGTTTGAACCGCGTACACGTTTCTCGGCCTTTAGTCTCGTTCCCACTTTTACGCTCTTTGTACTATCGTCGAATTGCACTGACGGCCATACCACTTAAAATATTGTGATACATAAGTAAATATATATATATATATATATATATATATATATATATATATGTATATATATATATCTACACTAAGCGCAACAATTAGAGGATCACTTTGTTTTCTACGTCACTCTGTTTTCTAAGCCTTCTTCAAACGGCTGTAACTCAGTGAAAAATGATCGGAAAAATAAAATTAAAAAAAAAGCATTTTGTAGCGCCAATCCTTAACTTTAATAATCTGATTATACAAAAAATGTATCGTCTTTCTTTAATAAAGATATTTGTTGCTAAACAAAACAAAATATAAAATAAAAAAATTCGCTCCAGTTTCACAAGGTGCACGGGGAACAGAATTTTTTTTTCAAAAATCTGCTCCAACCATTTAAAAGCTTGTACTTTCCCCTGCAATTTTCTTTTTTACAAACCTCTGTGCGATTTTTTTTAGCCAAGTTATCGCAGCTTAATGAAAAAATGCATTTTTTCAAATGCATAAATCATGAAATTTTGTGTTCGGGGGTTTTCGAGGCCGCTCATTTCGAATCTGAGGTTGAAATTGAAAAATAAGAAACAGCGGATCCAATATGGCGGATCGAAATGCAAAAATTACTCGAAATCGGATGAAACGCTGTGTTCGGGGGCTTCCGAGATCGCTTATTACGGATTTGAGGTTGAAATTAAGGATCGCAAATTCGAGTTGAATCAAATTTTGCATTTCGGTTCGCCATATTGGACCCGTTATTTTTTATTTTTATTCTTTGGCTTGAGATTCGTAATTAACGATCTCAAAACCCGTGGAATACCGAGTGCCATACGATTTCATTTAATTTTTGCATTTCGGTCCGCTATATTGGATCCGCCATTTTTTATTATTCAATTTTAACCTCAGATTCGTAATGAACGACCTCGGAAACCCCCGAACACAGCGTTTCATCTGATTTCGAGTCATTTTTGCATTTCGATCCGCAATATTGGATCCGCTATTTATTATTTTTCAATTTCAACCTCAGATTCGTAATGAGCGGCCTCGAAAACCCTTGAACACAAAATTTCGTGATTTACTCATTTTCTGTTTGAAAATCGTAAAATTTCACTCTGCGCCGGTACTTGAGAAATCTCGTTTTTCTCAAAATAAACGGGGTTGCAACCCAAATAAAGAATAAAGGCAGCGATCTAAAATTTGGTGGAGTATTTCTACATACCCTTAACTCAAAAAAAGCACAATCCTTTGGTGCCCCTGCATTTGTTATAATGTTAATACATGATAAACAAAAAAGTGTAAAAACGGGCGGTTTACACACTTTCAAACAATAAGTTTTATGATGTTGAAACAAATCAAAAACATATCCAAAGTAAACGGTTTTGTAGAGAATCCAAGCTTTCCAACGATCTCAGTCTGGATGCTGTGCGATAATTTGGACCAGAATTATGACAGGTTAAAGTGGAAAAATGCATTTTTTCATTAAGCTGTGATAACTTGGCTCAAAAAATCGCACAGAGGTTTGTAAAAAAGAAAATTGCAGGGGAAGGTACAAGCTTTCGAATGGTTGGAGCAGATTTTTGAAAAAAAATTCTGTTCCCCGTGCACCTTGTCAAACTTGAGCAAATTTTTTGATTTTATGTTTTGTTTTGTTTAGCAACAAATATCTTTATTTAAAAAAAACGATATATTTTTTTTATAATCAGATTATTAAAGTTAAAGGTTGACGCTACAAAATGCTTTTTTAAATTTTTTTCCCGATCATTTTTCACTGAGTTACAGCCGTTTGAAAAGGGCTATTTTTCGTAGAAAACAAAGTAATCCTCTAATTGTTGCGCTTAGTGTATATATATATATATTTATATATATATATATACACAGGATGTCCTGTTATGATTGGATAACCATACAACTGTCGATAGTCAGATAATGTCCCACTATATGCTGGAATTTCAGTTTAGTAAAAGATCCACGGTTTTCCAGATTTTGGACTATATGTCATTTTTGGAAAAAAAAATCATCTGCTTTTGGTTTTTCGCATGTCATTTCTACAGATGATATAAATCGACAATAACTAAGCAACTTTTAAAAGTAATTGGCACGATATGCGTAGTACATTTTTTTTACACCGCAGGCTATCAAAGCCTTGATTTGTATCAAATTGGTTTGTATGAAAATTCTGCATAAGATATTTTTTTCATAAAGTTTCCTTAACATTTAAGGTTGAAAAGAAGACTTTTCTAGATAAAACAAATAACCAAGAGTATTTTTTTTAAAAGCGGATAAAAAAAAGTTATCATTTGCAGAAATGACACGCGAAAAACCAAAAGCAGATGATTTTTATCTCGAAAACCGTGGGACTTTTACTAACCTGAAATTCCAACATATAGTAAGACCTATTGACAGTTGCAGGATTATCCATTCATAACATGACACCATTCATAACATCATATGATATCTATATATACATATATCTATACATACATACATACAGGGTGACTATAAGGTGACCATGTGTTTTTGAGGGTCGGGTCCGTAAATTTTGCGACTAAGAAAAATGTTATATTCAGTGGCGTTCTAAGTCCTCGTAAAAAAAAGATTATAGCGTATTTTTGTAGTGAGCATTATTTGCCAGGAACAATTGAGCATTCTAAAAGAAAAATCAAAATTTAATTTAATAGAAGTTAGCAGAATGAAGATAATTAAATTCCGAATACGAAACATTTCTGAAAAAGTCTTTCTTCATGAAATTAAATTCCATTAAGGAGAGATATACACCTAGATGGTCGAGGTCGAGGATTTAGCAGCTATGAACATTCCGTCGACCGTAGAAGACCTACACTATGGGCCTGGTATCGATGATTCCATGTAAGTTGACAAATTTCATGATTTATTTATTCCCAAATTTTCAAACGCGTTTTTCTCAAAACCACGTTTTTCAAATCGGTACCCAAAATTTCTCGAAAACCAATGAACTGATTGCCTTGAGGTTTTTTGTGGTTATTCTATACACCATTATCTAGTGCTTCTCATAGGATTTTTTTTCCTATGCTCAGTTTTTGTTTTATAGGCAAAACAATAACTAATTTTTGGCCCAAAAATCACTATTTATCTTCGAACGTCCGCCATTTTGTCATAAATCGATATTTTCAAAATTGGCTATGAAGAATCGCCAGTGGGTACCGTATACGCAGATTTTTTTACGACGCTCTAAGGATCATACAATATCCTTGTATATTTTTGATATTGTTAAATTAAGAAAATTAAACATATTTTTGAATGTATATACTTTTAGATAATTAAACCCTCAATTCGAAATTTCAAATAGTTTTCCTGGAAAAAATTCACAAAAATGACCTTTTTTCCGGCTCCTAGGTGTATATGTCCCCTTAATCTATTTTGAAATGCATCTTTGAGGATTTTTGTTCGCTCGACCTTCATAGTAGGCCCTATTGTAAAAATGAAAGTACCTTCATATAAAGAATAAACGAAAATATAAAGGCCCTCATTGTTTTGTAAAATGAATTGAGAAAATAAAAGATGGTGCATCCTCACGACAGCTAGATACACTGACAGTCAACATGTCCAACATACTGAAAGATCCTCGAAGACACAGTAACAAAGAATTGTCAACAATAAAATAAGAATAGTTTGCAAACATTATTTAAATGGGGGTCCAAAAGTCTGCAACTCTGCTAATTATTTTTATTCTATTGTTTATAATTCTTTGTTACTATGTCCTCAAACGAAAAATAATAAAAAAACGCTTGACTCCATACAACAGTTTTTCGCAATTAATTCTGAAAGTTGCCTACCAGGCGCTTGAGAAAAAAGAAAATATATCCCCTTTCGTGGGATCGTGACCAATAACCAGTAACCTTGCATATATATATATATATAATTCAATATAAATATAATTTGGTGCTATTGCGACCTACTCGATTTGTCGTATTCGAGTTCAGCCACACTTCTTGCTGCGCAAAAAAATTGTGGCAACCAGGACGAGATCGAAAGAGCGAAAAAAGGCAGCGCGAGAGAGAAAGATACGCGAAAGCATCGGAACAAATCCAAAAAAAAAGTGGTACAAAAGGGAGTGAAATGTGGAAAAGCGCGATTTACCCGAAGTGGCGAGAGAAGAATACGAGGATGGTAAAGGAAAAAAAAAACAGAAGGCTGCAGTAAAGGAGGAAGCAATCAGGAGGGCTATTGAATCTTCCCCGCGACCTGCAACACACGAGGGCAAATTTTTTTCCCAATGGAGATCGATTGAAGCAGAATTTTTTCCATGATCCAATCCCGGCCGTTTCATCGTGCTCGGGCAAACGAAATATTTTCGTTTGACGATTCGGAAAATCGTGTGGACAATTTTAATCGTAGAAATTCGCCGTTAAACGCCTCACCTGGCACAACGAAATCGTACCTTCAAAGATTTCTCTCTTGTAATGATAATTCGGCTGAAGCGAGCTTTCGTGCTTACGATAATTTCTTCGTTAGCGATTGAATCGTCAATCACGAAGGAGGAAAATCCTCGAGAGGAAAGGTATCCCGGTAACGCGAGCTTAAATTTTTCTCTCTCTTTTCCTTCATCTCGTATATTTTCCCGAAGGAATCCGGAACACGTCTCCGGCTCTGTATTGGCAAGGGGGCGAAGGAGCCAAGAGGGAAAAAGTCAGGTTCTTCGTTGGACGGACGCGAAGGTTCTCGGTCTGGTTGAGTTAGAAAAAGAAGAATATCAGAATGCTCAGGGTGGAATGAAAACCGACTTAAAAAAACGAAGAAAAAAGTGTGTGTATACACCCACACACACACACATATATATATATAAATAATATATATATATATATATATATATATATATATATATATTACAAAAGAAAACTGGGAATACGAGGCTTGCAAAGATAGACAGGGATGAAAATAAGGTGAAGGGGTAGGAGAGGGTGGAAAGAAAACGAAGAGCGAGCGCTGTATTCGCGAGAGCCATCGCTCTTTCGCGATCGTGACCGGAAAACGGGAATGTCGTCATGGACTATAACCGAGAGATAGAGAGAGAGAGGGAGAGAGAGAGAAGCGTATCCGAAAAGGCAAAGAGGGTAGTTCGCGTCGGAGCTTTTGCCGCGCGCACTTATCTCCCCCGGAAAGTCAAATTGAGAAAAGGGTCGAGATTTTTTCTTCTTCTTTTTTTGCTCTATTTTCCCCGAGGCTATTTCGAATGACGCGAAGGGGCGGCAGGGGATAGCGGGGCACGAAAAGAAAAGCGTCACGTCCACGTCTAAAAGCCAGTAAAAGTTTTTTTTTACAGGCTTTTTTTTGTGTGAAAAAGCGTCGCCGAAGCTAATGGTATAATATTTTTTCGCCCCCGCGTGGCGTTCGCCGAAGCTCCGCGAACGACGGAATACCTTGGCGAGCCGCGCGAGGGTGGTTTTTCTTTTTCTCGAATTGAGAGAAAGTTGTTCGAATCGACGAATGGATAGACTGGAAGAAATTTGTGTATATTTTGGTCGAGCACGTCGACGTTGGTAGTAATGATCATGATCTTGCAAATTTAAACAGTGACCTTGAAAATTCAAAAGAACGACCTTGAAAACTCAACGGAATGACGTTGAAAATTCAAAAGAATTACCTTGAATTTTAAACAGCGATCTTGAAAATCAGAAGAGTGACCTAGAAATCAAAAAAAAAATGTTTTTAAATGCAAAGTAATGACCTTGAAATTTGATGAAATGACTTTGAATTTCTCAAATTTGTTACGTGTTCTGGCTGAGAGAAGGCTTTGGGTGAGTGGCAAAACGTCCCGAACATTTTGTCCGATCGTTGATTCGGGTGGATTGATTTTGCGGCTCGAAAGTTCAGTCGCATCATAGACGGAGTGTGTGAGGACGACTCGAGCGAGGACCGCGAAGAGGCAGGATGAGATTTTCAAACGCGGCCTTGATTCTTCAGCGGCGAGTGTTGGCGTACGCGATGCCGCGTGGAAAACCACCCCGTGAGTTAAAGGGCAGTCGGTGGGACGTGGATGACTCGGTGGATGGGGTTGAGAGGGCCATAGGGTTGGTTGGACCAAGAGTCGGGTTGGGGGAGGGGGGGGGATGCTGTTAACGGTAACCCGTGGCAACGAGCGTCCCAACATCGATCCGAGTTTTACCGAACGGGGGAGCCCCGCCCTGCCCGAGATGTTCCGAAAATTTGCCTCTCTCTCTCTCTCTCTCTCTCTCTCTCCCTCCCGCCCTTATATGCGTGTATTCCCTCTGTCCCTTTGCAGTAAGCTCGACGTGTGTCGCGATGTATCTTCACCCGAAATGTTTTCTCGCTACGAATTTGAATCTTATTAAGTCATCGTAGGGTGCAGGACAGGAACAGCCTCAGTAGCCCTTAATTTTCGAAAAAATCATCGGCCTTCACGAAACGAAGTAACGCGCGAGAAAAAGACGAGCCAGGTTTGTGTCGTTGGTGGCCGCAATTCATCAAAGTACAATGTAAGGGCTTTTGGAAACGATGTTTCCAAATCTTGCTTGGTTGGATCTCTAGGTGTATATATATATATATACACACACACACACATGTGAGGCATTCCACGTCACTTCAGCCGATAAAAAAATCCACAAATCATTTTGAAAAATCGAGTAACTTTAATGAAAAATATTCACCGAGTGTCGACATTTTTTTTTTATTCCTGACGTTTTTTCTCGTTGATTACCATTTTTTAAATATTTTTCCATTCAAATGGCTGTATCTTTGGCAGGATTTGACGTATTTACATTCGTAAAAAACGAAAATGTGTATCTTTTTCTAGCCTTCCAGAAAAAATGAATTTAGATTTTGTTAACCAAGTCGAACGTCCGTTTCAGAGCAAGATATGCAAAAATATTTTTTTTTCTCAAGGAAAGACACTTGTTATTTTATTTTCAAGAATTTCTCCGAATTGTGAATACGAAAAACAGATTTTTGGTATTTTTTATATTATGGGATTCCTAAACACCGTGAAGTAACAGCTATTTTAACTTCTTTTTTTAATATTCGATTGAAGAGTGTGGAGCACTCGCTGTATGTTTACCAGCTTTTTGAAATACATATGACATATATGTCATATGTATTGGAGCCTTGGAGTGCTCCACATTCTTCAATCGAATATTAATAAAAAGCAATTTTTAAATAAAAATAGCTGTTTCTTCACGGTGTTTAGGAATCCCATAATATAAAAAATACCAAAAATTAGTTTTTCGTATTCACATTTCGGGGAAATTAAAAAAAATAAATTAACGAGTGTCTTTCGTAGAGAAAAAAAATATTTTTGCTTATTTTGCCCTGAAACGGACGGTCGACTTGCTCAATGAAATCTAAATTAATTTTTTTCTGGAAGGCTCTAGAAAGGCGCACATTTCCGTTTTTTTTTTACGAATGTAAATACGTCAAGTCCTGCCAAAGATACAGCCATTTGAATGGAAAAAATGGTAATCAACGAGAAAAAACGCCAGAATTTTTTTTTTTAATTTCGACACTCGGTGAATATTTTTCACTAAAGTGAGTCGATTTTTCAAAATTATTTGTGGGTTTTTTTACTGGGTGAAGTGACGTGGAATGCCTATATATATATATACAGGGTGTCCAGTTATGAATGGATAATTCCGCAACTGTCGATAGGTCAGATCATGTCCTACTATATGCTGCAATTCCAGGTATTTGTAATACCTTTAATTGTGGCTTGAGGTGGTCCGCATAATGGTTGAAAAAGCATGTACCATTCCATTAAAAAAGTGGCGGTGACTTTCACTGTGCGTCAGCGCCTCCAGCGGAAAAAAATGGTCGCATTTGATGGCCCTCTTCAGACCGTACAAATTTTGTGTGGAACATTTTTTTGAGACGTAGATAATTACCGAGTTACTTCGGACGGCAGAGATAAGAGGGACACCCTGTATATTCGTATGGGTTCGAAGAGAGTTGACATTTCGCATTGGGGGTGCAGCAGGTTGGCCCTGACAATGAGTTTCGCTTCACTTGGAAAGCTAAACGAGACAAGAGGCTCTCCCAACGACACACCTCGGCAATACACGAGCAGAGACACGGAGCTTGATTCTCACGTGAGAGTCAACCGAGTAGGCCTTTATCATTGCTCCCCAGAAATATTAATGACAACCGGTCTGTAGCTTTGGTCCATTGTCTGGACTACTTTGTTGTATCGCTCCGGGATGAGGGGTTGCATTAAAAAAAAAAAACGAAAAAATCGAAATGACGGAAAAACAGGCCAAAGCTAAAGTGGAGAGGGTGGCAATGAATGGCGTCAAAAGTATTTCCCGAGGCATTTTTCCATGACCCTTCGTTGGCTGCTTACTGAAGGATTATTTTTTTTTCTCTCCCACTCCTCGTTTCGGCGTTATTTATCCGTGCTACTTGTTATAATTTTACGATATAGTCTTTTTACCAACCGCCCCTGGACATCAACCTAATCCCGTGGCCTTTGTCGCTTGTCCTTTCGCCTGTCCACGCAACGCCCCATTGTATATGCAGGCCTCGTAAACTTTTAAGGAAGATTGCTCGGAATCCACGATTGAGGGGGTTCCCGGTGACTTTACGACGTGGACGGACAAGAGGGACAAGGGTGGAAAGGATAGGCAGAGAGAGAAAAGTCAGGGAAGAAAATGGCAAACAGAAAAATCAATGAATAAATACTGTGACGGACCGCGTCGCGAGAGATCGTTGGAAGGCTTTTAAGGGAGGTTTTACAGCCTTTTCTCTCTCCCTCTGGAAATATACGACGTACTGTCCCTGCGCCTATTTATTTTATTTCCCTTTTATTCAATTATAGACCGATGTCGTTTTATTTTTATTTGTTTATCGCGTTTATTCATTCGGATACTTGTTTTTTTTTTCGACGGTTGTTCAGCAGGTCTCAGCACCACTCACTTTATTGCGAGATTTTCTCTCTTCGCTCGCGACCTCGAGTGCACTCAGTCGAATGACACTAAGTACATTATCAGCTGTCATCTCGTCTCACCGCAAAAAAAAGAAAAGCGCGAGTGCATTGAATGTTTTTTATCTCCCGTTTCTTCGTCGCTTTTGTCGTAAATTTCCAATTCGCTCAAATTTTCATTCCCAATTCTCTCGTTTTAATTCCTCGATTGGCAATTTTGGCATTTGGATCATTGTCCTGGGCGATTTGTGACTTTTTTTTTCGAGCGTCGAGAGCACGAGCTTTTTTTTTGGACGCTCGCTGGTCGAGGCAGCTTTTCGAGCTCGAAGAATCGGGCACGGAGAGCAACGTTCGAATGCGGTTCGAAATAATCTCACGGCAATCGATTGGCGGACGAAAAATAATAATAAAAACGTTTGTACGGAAGGAAAATTATTTCGCAGTGTGAAGAGCACTCCGAGTGATTTTTGTTCGGTGTGAACTTGGCCCCTGTAACGAGCGACCGTTACTTTGTCACGTGTGCGTCTACCGAATCCTCACGTTCAAAGGTACACGGAATACGGTGAAGCCCTCGTCACAGTCATTTAACGTAACGATAAATGATCTTCGTAAATGACAATGAACGGTAAATGTCGAATAATTACGATCGAATCTCGTACTCACCTCCGTAGTTCGGCCTTACTCTTTTATCATAACTGATGGAAAAGGAGTCCAGGATCGCCGAGATATTCACGTCGCCGAACATACTTCCACCGCCGCTGCAAATAAACCGAATATATTATTATTTTATATTCACTATATTATACTATATTGTAAAAAATAATTCATTATTATTATCTATGTTTTTTTTTTCATCGTTCGTGCGCCCTTCTGGGCTCGTGGATCCCAATTTTCATTATTGTCCTAAAATGTTTCCTTTACTGATTACAGCTCCCGAGATACCCGCCCCCGTGCCCAGATCCGCTTTTTCCTGGCGCGCTGTTGTGCTGCGTTTGCACGAGGGCACAGGGAAATTGTAATAAACGTATATTCTTGTTTCATATTTTGCATTTTATATTTTAGTTTTATATTTTGTATTTTACGCTTTAGTTTCATGTTTTATTAGCTTTCCGGCGGCGGCTTCGCTCGCGTAGACTTGGGTTGAATGCTCCTTAAAGAAATGTGCTCCTGAAATATTTCATTAAGGAACACGTAGAATTGTGTTGAAGAGCATTAATACTAAGTTTCAAGTAAATCTGAAAAAAATATTTATTTTACCATACAAACTTTGCTACCACCTTTTCCCCTTAAGGATTGAATTTCCAAAAATGCTGAAATTTCATTAATTGTGTCTACGAGCAGTAATATAAAGGTTCAAGCAAATTTGACCCGATTTTGTGCATTTTCCGTACAAACTTTGCCACCCCCTTTCGTTTAGGGGTTGCATTTCGAAAAACGCCACCATACGTGTTTTATTATTGTGTTGAAGTGCTTTAATACTAAGTTTCAAGTAAATCTTCCGAACAGATTTTTTTTTTATTTTACATACAAACTTTGCCACCCTCTTTCTCCCCTTAGGGGATGAATTTCTAAAAACGCTGAAATACGTGTTTCATTAATTGTGTCAAGAAGCACGAATACCAAATTTCAAGTGCATCCGACTAGATTTTTTTAAATTTCCATACAAACTTTGCCACCCCTTTTCTCTTCTTAAGGGTTGAACTTCGAAAAATGCCTTCTCAGTGGATGCTTACGTCACAAAAGCAACCTACTGTTCAAATTTCATGTAATTAGCTTCAGCGGTTTCGGTTCGGCGTGGATGAATCGGTCAGGGCATGTTCTTTTATATGTATAGAAGGTAATCAAACTTTTATATATTATAGTGGGGTGGAGGGAAATGGAAGTTGATGTATGGAAAAGGTCTGCAAGGTATCTACTTAAAATAACGAAGATTGGGGGGGGGGGGAGCAAAAAATTCCTAAGGGAAGGAGTAAAAGCAATTATCGATGGTAACCCATAAAAATGGAGGAAATAAATAACATAAGCAATCGAAAGCATAGGTGAGGGGGCAGTCTGGCAAACTGTACGTAAAAGAGCTGAAAAGAAAAATAGGAGACATAAAAATTCAAATTAAACAAGAAATTCAATACGATTGGAGCAAAATTGATGCATCAACGTACTGCAAGAAATATAAACATAGGAAAACAGGTATGCACATGGAAAAATATTGGGAGGACAACATGATTAGCGGAGAATTCGAAGAAACGTGGAGCAGGCAATTGAAAACTTAAGACATATTTGCAAATGCACGGAAGTTCAGGGAAAACTAAAGAGCGAAATAGTAAATAAACTGAAGCAATGGCTGGAAAGTAGCAGGGGGTTGAAAATTTACCGGAAAATAGAAGCGCAACTGAAAATGCAACCGGGAAACCAACTATGCGATTATTTCACAAAATTTAAGAAACTAGCAACCTGGATAGATATATGAAAACCAATGTGAAGTAATTGATGTAAACGAGAAGGGAGGGGCTTTTATGTAAACACCCTTAATTAGGGTAGGCAAGGAATAACATAACACTGCTACTAGTTTTATATTTTATATTTTAATTTTATATTTTAATTTTATATTGTAATTTTATATTTTAATTTTATATTTTAATTTTATATTTTAATTTTATATTTTAATTTTATATTTTAATTTTATATTTTGGTTTTACATTTTGTACTTTAGTTTTCAGTATTTACTATTTACTGTTACAATAACGTATACATATAATTCGATAAAACATCATCCTTTATCGGACGCATCTAATTCATGCGGGTAAGCAGTCACCCATCCAAGTACAGGCCCGGACCAGCGGCGCTAAACGTGCAAGATCGAGGCCATATACCCTCCGGCCGTCTTCTTTTCCTTTTCATCGCCACCATAATCGTTATCACCATTGTCATTATTGTTATCTCACAAAGTAAAATGGGTTTCTCGTTTCAGCGGAGCATTTCTCCATTCGTATTACGTGGCAGAACCAAGGATATTTCTGAGTTCACTACAAAGTACGGAAGAAATTGTGTAAAAAGATTCAGCGACGTAAAAAAATGTCGCGTCAAGGGAAGATGCATTCTCTTTAAAGGTTACGGGACAATATGAAGGGGGGTCGTTGAAACGAGAACGAGATCGTTAAGGTGTCGCGTATGACTTTTTAAACTTCGACCCAGGTCATTGCGGTTTTTCCCCATATGCATATATATATATATATATATATATATGACAATTTATACAAGCTATAGTTGTTTTATATGGAAAATTTAATATACATTCAGCTAGTGACGAAACGTAGAGGTTTGCGCAGGGGCGATGGTAATTCACAGCCCACTAACCTGCAAAAGCGCGACGCCAGTAAAACAACCCCCGTAATGACGCATTAAGAAACGCTTACCCGGTTCTCGGGGCTACGGAGGCCGACGTTGGCCCGATAAACGTCGAGCTCATGCACGTTTCGTTCGCGTTCCTCTTTGCCTCTTGAGCCCCCCTCTGCCGTCCCCCCAATAAAACCTTAATTCTCACCCCTTTCTCACTCATCGTAATTTATGCAGGCAACTCTGCTCCCGTTTCACTTTAATCGTACTCTCTCTCTCTCTCTCTCTCTCTCTCTCTCTCTCTCTCTGCTCCTTCGTTTTTATTGGGGAAAGAAGAAATTAGCAGATGTATGGCTCGCCACTGTACTGTCGTTTTTAGATCCCTTTTTCGTGACCAAATAAAACTTTCGCGACGTTGAGTAATGGCTTCCAATGTTTTTTCATTCACCGCTCAGTAATTCCAATTTATACATTTTAGAATTCTTTTTTTTGTATTGGCAGAAAAAGCTCGTAGAAAAATGTCTTTTCTTTGGTGCCACCGTAGCAGAAGTATAGGCTGGTTGCTTTTTGTCTGCTTGAAAGTCCTCGAGACACGAAGAGAGAGAGAGAGAGAGAGAGAGAGAGACTAGTAGCGTTCAGATTCCAGAATATTTCCAAGCTCATGAGGCAAAAAGTGTGTCTCTTATTGTCGAAGCTGAAGAAACACTCGGTTGAGATGAAAAATTGGAGGGCACTTTTCGGGATTGGCCCTTCGGCGTATCCCCCTCCCGTTTGTGCATAAAGACACTCGTTTAACGGGTTTCAGGTGGACCACTTTATTATGCATTCGTGAAGAGTCGCTCATCGAGATTGTCGAACTTCTAATGCAAGTCCCCTAGAAACTGCGCGATAACGTCACTCGACTTCCAGCCGACTTTCGTTGTGTGTGGGTGTGTGTGGGTGGGCTGGTATACGCATCCGGTAGTTTTCGCGCGACCCTTAGCGTCCTCGCTTCGAGAGGAGACACCCTGTCTGCGGAATGAGACTCGTTCGAGAGCAACAAAGAAGGACAGAGAGAGATCGCATAGCCCGAGGTCTTGGCTGATCAGTCCTCGCTGATCAGTTTTGTTCGAGAAGGAAGTGTCTACTCCGCTCTGGCAAAAACCGCGAACCTCTCGTCCCGTGTATACGTATATCTTATCCTCGAAACTTATCTGTTGATTCGAGTGGATTCTAAAGCAATTACCGATTGGAGCCCCCGGGCGCCAGTGAGAATCTCATTAAATTATCGATCGATATTCGATTGATGCTAAGTATCAGACCGGATAGAATCTTCGCCGTCGCTTTGAGGTTCACGGAAGTGCTAGCTCAAATAGGGATAGCGAGACCTCGTCTTTCACTCTCTCGCAAACCGACTTCACTCCATCTCCAAACTCGGCCACTCCAGCTCGGTGTTCTCGTACATATGACATCTCGATTCCACGTTGACCCAACCTCGCCATTGATCGTTAGCTTGACCTGGGTAATTGAGTTTCTATTGACCGCACTCGCACCCAGCTCAAAACTGAAAAGAACCGCGTGAAAAAACGACACAAGACCTTTGTGGGTCTGAAAGTTACTATGGAACGTGTCACCATTCCAAAAACACTTCGGGACTGATGATGGCCCTGCTTCTTGAAGAAGCCACTGCTCAGCCTGCACTGGCGAAAATGGTCACCCATGCTGCAGCGAGAAAGCTGTACTGACACACTTTGGATTTTCAAGTGGTCCACAGTCTCGCCCTTTTCATCCTCTATCGTCTCCTTTTTCCTCGAGAAGGAGCTTCGAGTCGAGAAGCGAGAAGAAACGTCGCGGAATTACCGTGCGAGGTGAAAGAAGAGCTTAATCGACGACTGGGCCCACTCGACCGTCGTTGTGTTCCCCGAACTTATACACCCAGAGTGAAGCGAAGGAGTATACAGGAAGCTCGAGGATCCCTGAACTCTAGTAGACCCTCACACAGTGTACCAGAGGGTTCAATGATATAGTACATCGAGAGGTTTCGAAACGTGCAGGATTCCAAACGAGAGCCTGGTGAGAATTTATGACCTCTAGGTGAGCTCACACACACCTACACCCACACACACACACACCCACACATGCACACACACCCACACACACACGTACGCATACACACCCACCCACACGCACAGAATGTATGACTCCTCGGTGAGCTCACACACACCCACAACCACACACGCACTTACACACACACCTGCACACACCTGCACACACACACACACACACACACACACACACACACACACACACACACACACACACACACACATACCTAGCGGTCGTCCCGCGGGAGAATTTGTAAGGCCACAGAGGAACGGGGGTTTTTAGTCGGTGCAAGCCCGACACACGGCAATTATTTGCTACGGTGCGCAGGCATTTTCCCGCTAAACCTCTTAAAAAAAAAAAAAAAAAAAAAAAACACACACACACACACACACACCTGCACACCCACACCCTCACAGACACCCAGACACACACCTACACGCCCTCACACACACCTACACCTACACACACACACACACACACACACACACACGAACACACACACACACACACACACACACACACACACACACACACACACACACACACACACGCACACCTACACGTCCTCACACACACCTGCACACACACACCTACACGTCCTCACACACACCTGCACACACGCCTACACACACGTACACACACACACACACCCACGCACATGAGAATACATATATGTAGATATATAAAGCTGCGGAGCCATTTCGAGTCTCGAGTCGAGTTGCCATGGCGAGTATAAGTGCGAAGAGGCACGAAGGAAAATGTTCGAATGCGGTGGGAAGAGACGGTGGAGGGCATGGCGAGAGTAGCTTAATTAGTTTAGCCACCGCTACCGTTGAATGCCCCGGCAATTAAGAAGTCCCTCGCATAGCTCACTGTACACATATATAGCCGTATACTTCTTGACAAAGCTCCAATAGAATGATTCATCGGTATTGCCAATCGAATCTCAAGCTGTGGACGAATATACGAGATACCGTCGTGAAGACTGTCCTCACGATTGCGGATAAAAAGAAAGTGGAATGAAGAGATACGAAATATAATTTAAGGCGGAATTATGGCGGGTAAAAATGAGTGATTTTTTTTGTATATTCTCGAAGTTGACATATTCGAGAATATATGAAAAAAATGGAGTTGGAATATTGAAAATTGACCGACTTACAGAAGGTTTAGCGAGAGCAGGGAGGGCAACGATTTGAGAATATGGAAACTTTCAATGGTGTTTTTAGGGAAACGAATTTTCTTGATGTGGCCGGAAGCATAATTATGGCTAAAATTGTCCGATTTTTAATTTAAAAAAAAAAACAAAATTTCCGTTATTGCAGTAACGGTTTTTTTTAAATTTAGTATTTTTTAAGTCCTTGCATATTGACGAAATTCTGCAAAAATTAAACTTTTACAACCGCCATTTAGTGAATTTTTTTGTTTTTCGAAAAACGGCTGCGTACATCGAGAACGACATTTATATAGATTATAAAACTTTTTTATTTTTATTTCTCAGATTCACCATTGGCGAGTTATCGATCCGGCCGTTGGACCACATTTTTTATGTGGCAGCAATATTATACCTCAATAACGTTGGTAATTTTTAATTTTTTAAATAAAAAAATTACACGAAATAAGTTCAATGTAAATTTCATAACATACTGTTTTTTAGAATTCCTAAACAAATCATTAAGTGGACAAAAAAATTCGAAAAAAAAAATACTTTTTTCAGTCCGTCGGAGTAGTGTACTCCCTTGATTCACGGGCCTATATAGCTGAGGGTGACTCGGAAGGGCACCCTTACTTTCCTCTTCTTGGCCGATTCCGCGTAAACTTCGGCGCATTTCCATTGCACCGCCCTCGAATAATTAATCCGGGGCTAATGACTCTCATAATTCTTCTACTCGTCGTCCCGTTTCGACCTTCGACTGCAGCCTGGCTCGGTCTCATTCTTTAACCACTCCAGACCAAATGCTGTTTGGGTTTATTTCGGGACGGAGACATGCGAAACGGAGTCTAGATTTTTTGTTCCGTCTCGCGGGGCATCCTGAAATGCCAATTTTTTTAACGTCAAATTGATGGAAATCCAATGAGAGCTTTTTAATACGCCATCGTAGGCGCCACGAGGTCGTATAGATGCAAATACGAGGATGATGACTCCGAAAAACTGTTTTTTGAGCATGCAGAGGCGGGGGAGGATCAAATTGTCGACGAAGAGGATAAAGGTCAGGCCGTCCAATGACATTTTCGCAAATTGAATTAAGTCCTCGAGTGTATCCTCGAACGATCGCGAACCTCGTGATAGACTTTCCTATACGATCCATAAATTTTCTCTTTCGAAAACGTTCGGGCTGAAAATACGTCGAGGCTTGTGATTTACATGAATATATATTTAGGCGAGGGAAACGATCAATCTTGTATCTCTTCGTCCTGGTCCCGTTCGTTTGAACGTTGCTCGCGAAAATGTCAAGGACTCTATCAACCCTTTTGCTCTTTACCCCGTGCTTTTTAGATTCTCAGTTTATACGCGGAGATTTTCCCAAATAACGGTTCGTGGATTTTTGTTCTCAATGAACTTAAACAAATGCATACGAGATATAGATGTATTCTGTAGATGCTAATTTTTCATAAAATGTATAAAGAAAAGGGTCAAAAATAGGGAATTCTCGTTGGAGATTAAAAAACGATGAACTGCCATTTTTTAATAATGAATTATTGATAAACGAGCCCTCCTATCTTTCGCTCCCTATTTTAATTTTCCTCTGCACCCTGTCTCGATTCGATTTCCTTCGCCACCATTATCATCGGGAGCCAAAGCAGTGTAAACACAAGAAGTCAATTGACAATTAAAGATCGTCGAGCAGGAGAAAACTCGGGAGTGGTGAACATCGTACTGGCTCCATCGGAGAAGATTGGACTGCCCGTAACGTGAGGGAAGTTCGGGAACAACGGTAAAGAAAATCAACTCGATATTCGATTCTCCAAGAGTTAAAGATGGGTTCATACGAAGTAAAGAGCGGAAGCGATGCGAGCAGAGAGAGAAAGAGAGAGAGAGAGAGAGAGAGAGAGACCAGTGGTAATCGCATTTTGTCCAAAGTCTTGACTTTCCCATTTTTCCCCATTTTACCACTCAAGAAAAGAATTTCAAAATGAAATGGCACATCTCGTTCTTCACCTTCTGCTGCGCTGAGAAAAAAAGCAATTGAATAAAAAAAATACATTGGTTGATCCATTAAATGTCCGATCACGGAGTGCCACAGATATATGAAATTGTTACAATACTATAAACTATTGGAAAATGTCATTGCTTTTAATAACATATTATTTTATTTGAAAATATCTTCTGTTCTCTCAATAACTCCATTATCCTTCAAATGAAATGACAATCTGTTGAAATCATTCAATATACTATCTGTAGATGTATGGATGAAATAAATAGGCGATTGCTACAACAATTTTTATTTCGTACGAGGATTTAATCAATAGCCTGGATTCTTTTTTTACTACATCAAAACGAATATGCCATTAAACGTAACATTTTCGTACTCCGTACAATTTCATAAAACTAGGATGAGATAGAGACAAGTGTACAACATGATTGAAATATCAACAATACAGATCCGAAATAATGGTATTTTTTTGCCACAAAGTGCAGGTGTCATTTGTAGCAACGCATTTAGTCTCTGGTAGAAAAAAATATAATATTCGATGAAATAAATGTTGATTGCAATCGAAAGAATATATTTGTGAATTCGAAAAGTTACGTTTTTAATATGATTCTATGTGCACTTGCAAGTATTTCTTGATTGTTGGTTCAAATAAATGTACACTCACGAGAATTGCTGAAAATATTTGAAAAATCGCATGCAGTTCTGTGGAATAGGATAGAATTGTCACAAAAAAGTGTTCGATCGAATTCGTTTTATTAAAAAAATAGAAAGTTTTTCAATTTTTTAAAAATCTCCAATAAAAAGTGAGCATTAGAATGATCATCGACGATAATAGTGGAGAGAATATCAGATATTCAATGGAATATCTATGAAGAGAATATCAGATATTCAACTCATAAGAACAGACACTACACTTTGATCTTAGCCACAGGCCAAGAAGCGATACTCTTTAGAGTTTCTCCGGCGTTTAAGTAGATTTTCGGTTCGCGCTACGCTTACGAGAAACGAGCGCTCGTGCGGCTTCTAGCGGTTACTCCGAGAACTACGGGTTTCCTCGCACCTATAATTTCGGTGGCGCTCGGCCATGATTTGGTTGAATTTTTTCAACCAAATGCGCAAGAAACAAATTTTATTTTCGCATTATTTTTCAACCAATTCAGACATTTGCTTAATATTTTCCAATCAAAATAAAATATTAATATTTTAACGAGTAATGTACTTGAAAATCAATATCAGATATGGTGAAAAAATTAAAATAACATATTTACTCAATAGAAATGTTATCTGAACCAAACGAGCGAAATTCAATTTTTCTTGTGCACTCGAATCAACAATATTCATGTTATGAATTGAAACGCTTTTTTTTTCGTTGCAGAAAATGCATTTAAAACTATAGTTTCAATAATATATTGATCTCGGCTAACAATATATCTTTTGAGTGAAAAAAAACTTTAAATTTTACCATGTTATTAAAGTCAATAGCGTTTTGTTTGGACTAATAAATCCGATTATTTACACCAACAATTTTACAATTGAATCAACGAAATTTCATTCAATAACACCAATGATATTGGATCAATGATTTATTTTTCTCAGTGTGGTACTTCAATTCATTACATGAACTTTGAGTCGAAGTCTCGATTTTATTTCTAATGTTCGTTCGTATGTACTTGTGGGTTTGAGACCCCACCCCGGTTGTTTACCCCAAACCTATTGGGTTCAGGCCAACGCTGCCTTCCATGGACGACGATCCTTCGTTCCCCCCTCTGCTGCCTTCCTGTCATTATTTTTCCGCAAACGAGACCTCGTTAGATCACTTCTCCGGAAGACTCGACCAGAGTCGGTACAAGATTCGCTCGATGCAGCCATACAATCCGTTTCTTCAGCTACCCATCTCCTTTGACGCAGACCTATGATCGAAGAAGAGTGGCTTGTTGGCTCGGGGCTTGTGAATCGTAACATACTGGGTTGCGATTAGTAGGCAAGAATATCCAATCTGGGCGTCATCTTGCTACGATTGTCCTCGTCAGTGACGGTACACTAGTGGTGCTTCACCTGGGCTGTAATTCAGTGTGTGTAAGACGAGCTGGATACTCGACCGTAGGTGGATCTGGGGCACAGATGCGAAGACTGGCTGAATAGGAGGACGAGCATCAGCTACAGCTACGGTAAGAGGATGTCTTATTGACAATAGGATCTCCTGGGCGTATCGAATGTAAGATGGCTGTTGGGGAATGTTGCATCTCGCCTCTTTATCTTGTAGTTGGATTCACAGGAAGTAGTTTGCATCAAAGGTCTCTTGGTAACTTGAGTCCTGAGTGGCTCGCTTCTCCATCTGTCGTAACCATGTCGTGCAAGTATCTCCACTCCACGTATAAATGTAATTTTGCAAACGTCATACCTATGCACCGACGGCTATCAGCACATCTGGCTGCTTTGAGGCTGGTTCTTCGTCATGTTTCGAAGCGGCGGCTTTGGGGGCCAGGCTGCCTTTGAAATGGCATTTATTTAGGGTATCTCAAAATGAACCGACATTTAAATTTATTAATAAAATTTATTGTTCACTTGAAACGTACAGGTACTTTTATTTTAATATAAGGTGCAAACATGGAGGTTATGTGTGGAACACAATATTCGACAAATTTTCAATAACATTTTGGCATAATTGCGGACTAATTTCATTAATGGTGCGTTCAATTGCTTCCTTGAGCTCCGGAATGGTATGTGTATCATTGGCGTACACTTTTCCTTTCAAAAGACCTAAAAGGAAGAAGTCTGCAATGGAACTTCGTCTGCAATAACTACGCGATAACAATGCAGCAAATGAAAATTTCTATGCGTTGCTCGATTGTGTAATTCTCCGTGATTAAACATCAATACTTCCCGTTTCCAGTTGTTAAAGATTTGAAAAGGCTATTTTCATGAATTTTTTTTATTGTTTTATATTATAGATATTGATCTAAAAGTTGTTACACTTAATAAATACACTTTCCAAACACATGAAAAAAAAAAAAATTATTTAAGTTACTATTTATAGACGAAAATGGCAGTCAAAAAAATGTCTTCAAAACTGGTAGGTCTGCGCTGTTGATGAAATCTCGGAGATGGATCATCCGAAAAAAAAAATCAAACGGTTTTAGATTCAGCATGTAAATGGCTATAGCGCATTTCATACGATTTTTAATATATGCAAAAATAACAAAATGGCGGACTTTTCTCGAAAAACCAAAAAAAAGTGTTTCTTCCACCGTTTTTGGCAACAAAAAATAGTAACTATGAACATTTTGAAAAAACCTTGATATGCGCTATAGCTATAGTTGTAAAAAATATGTGGTTAACATTTCGTAAGGATCGTTTCAGTAGTTTCGAAGATTTTATCCACAAGCCGTCGAAAAACGTTGTTTCGAGAAAGACGCGTTTGATGTTTGTTTGGGTTACATAAATACATACAAAAAGATTTAAATGTATTTCGAAAGTGTATTTATTAAGTGTAACAACTTTTATATCAATATCAATAATATAAACCTATGCAAAAATTCATGAAAATAGCTTTTTTTAGCGTCCAAAGTGGGAAGACCCCTTAAGATAATTTTAAGACACCCTTTATAGCTAGATGTGCTTTCCCTTATTTTCTTTATTAGGCTGTTCTTCATTAGATGGCGTTACCAGAACTACGTGTGTGTAGTTCAAGATGGTAACGCATCTATGAAGAAGTACTATGAGCAAGCTTGAAATTCAGTGTATGTCATTTCGCCGAAGTATAAACAACTTTTTCTTTCATAGTGTTAAACATGTCAAATTTCCTGTAAAAAAGAGTATTCGCGGGCAACTTTACTGCACTACTTTATTTTTTTTAAAGTCTACAGCTGAAGTACACAGAATTCTTGTAGTGACTTACGCTGATCATGCTCTGTTGCGACCAACACGCAGAGATTCGTTTAGACGCTTCGCAAATAATGATTTTGATGTCTAAAATTGGAGGCACTTCATGAAGACTCATGTCAGACGCTAGCTGAACTTGCAGAATCATTAGGACTCATACAACAGTTTCACATTAGGATCACACACAGGACTTACACGCAGTGTCACATTAGGATCACACCACAGTTTCGAAACGTTCGAAAGCATTAGCAATGATTTCCATAAATAAAGCATTAATGTTTACGACAAAAACAGCAAGAACTTATTCAACATCCCAATACGTGTCCAGGTCGAGCTTTTGCGAAAGTCCCTCAAGCTTACTACCCCTCCAAGACTGGAGCATGCTACTCCTCCAAGTATACTACCCCTCCAAGTCCAAGTGTATTCGTGGGCAACTTTTTTGCACCACTTTATTTTTAAAAAATCTGTAGCTGAAGCACACACAATTCTTGTTGTGACTTATGGTGACCATGCTCTGTCAAAAACAACATGCAGAGATTGGTTTAGACGCTTTAAAAATAATGATTTTGATGTCTGAAATTGGAGGCACTTCATGAAGACTCATGTCAGATGCTAGCTGAACTTGCAGAATCATTAGGACTCACACAACAGTTTCACATTAGGATCACACCACAGTTTAAAAAGTTTGAAAGCATTAAGAACGATTTCTGTAAATAAAGCATTAATGTTTACGACAAAAACAGCAAGAACTTATTCAACATCCCAATACGTGTCCAGGTCGAGCTTTTGCGAAAGTCCCTCAAGCTTACCACCCCTCCAAGACTGGAGCTTACTACCCCTCCAAGACGAAGTGTATTCGCGGGCAACTTTACTGCACCACTTTATTTAAAAAAATCTGTAGCTGAAGCACACATAATTCTTGTTGTGACTTACGGTGACCATGCTCTGTTGAAAACAACACGCAGAGATTGGTTTAGACGCTTTAAAAATAATGATTTAGATGTCTGAAATTGGAGGCACTTCATGAAGACTCATGTCATATGCTAGCTGAACTTGCAGAATCAATAGGACTCACACAACAGTTTCACATTAGTATCACACCACAGTTTAAAAACGTTTGAAAGCATTAGGAATGATTTCTGTAAATAAAGCATTAATGTTTACGACAAAAACAGCAAGAACTTATTCAACATCCCAATACGTGTCCAGGTCGAGCTTTTGCGAAAGTCCCTCAAGCTTACCACCCCTCCAAGACTGGAGCTTACTACCCCTCCAAGACGAAGTGTATTCGCGGGCAACTTTACTGCACCACTTTATTTAAAAAAATCTGTAGCTGAAGCACACATAATTCTTGTTGTGACTTACGGTGACCATGCTCTGTCGAAAACAACACGCAGAGATTGGTTTAGACGCTTCAAAAATAATGATTTTGGTGTGTCAAATTGGAGGCACTTCATGAAGACTCATGTCAGACGCTAGCTGAACTTGCAGAATCATTAGGACTCACACAACAGTTCCACTTTAGGATCACACACACAGGACTGACACGCAGTATCACATTAGGATCACACCACAGTTTCTAAACGTTTGAAAGCCTTAGGAATGATTTCTTCAAATAAAGCATCAATGTTTATGAAAGAAACAGCGAGAACTTATTCGACATCCCAATACGTGTCCAGGGCGAGCTTTTGCGAAAGTCCCTCAAGCATACTACCCCTCCAAGACTGGGAAGTTGTTGCAGTAATGGGATCTGTCCTGAGCTCCCTTACGAAATCGAAGCGAGTCGACCGTAATCCTCGAGCTTCTTAATCCCTCTCTCTTACACAGCCCGACGAAACTTCAGTTTCATCGAATTCCCTTGCTCCTTCGAACTCGCCCCCTCGCCTCCTTTCAGCTCGATGCATGTAGACATACCTCACCGACCCTTGTTTTCTCCACGGTTCTCTACTTTTCTTTGTCCTTGTTTTACTTTTCCCGTGCTGCTCTCGGTTTTCCACGCGGGGGTTGAAATTTCCGAGGAATTACCGCTCTGCGATTAGGACGAATCGATTTTCGGGATATACTTGGGTAATGATAAATTGGCAGTAATCATGCCCCTCTTGACGGGGAATAGGGAGGCTCTGGGACCAGCTGGAAGAGACGGTTTTGCGTCTGGACGAGGAACTTCCGGGACTCCACAATACGGTTACCAATTTTGATTGTGAAACGCTGCGATGAGGAACTCCATTTTTTCGTGTTGTTCGATCCACCGAGAAGGAACGACACTTCAATCCTCACTTTGGGAAAATCCTGCTACAATTTCGTCTGTAAAATCAACCTGAGAAGGGAAGTAGATGCGAAAAGCGAATTCGAACGGATACGGTCCCCATGTTTTTATCCCGCGAATGCAGCTCGACGATGTCGCGAACTCGATATTATTTCAGCCGGAAAAAGCTGGACCAAGCCTCCGGGCAAAAACATCCGGTGTGCACGATGGATCTCGAAAAAAAAAGAAAGAAAAAATACCTTGACCCGCGTATCGAGAGAAACGGCCAAGGCGACTCAGCGTCAAGTTAATATTTACGAGAAATTCTCGAAAGAAAATATGTAAGGGTGCAGCGGAAAGAATGCACAGAGAGAAATCTTCTCGCGAGAGCTTGTCTTTTCCGCTGTATGGAAGGAGAGAGAAGGAGAGAGAAAGAGAGAGAGAGAGAGAGAGAGAGAGAGAGAGAGGGACAAGTTTTTATTTATTAAGGAAATTTGTGCCTCGCGTTTTGTACTTGGAAATTCTTCCAAGAGTTATGAGAAGCGTCTACGATAGTTTTCCTCGAGGTTTAAAGATAAAAAGTTGTTTGTTACTTTTCTCCTCTGACGAGAGATACCAGAGAGAAATGGGCTAGAAGAAAAAAAAGGGAAGAGGGAGCTTTCGACGAATCTGTCGTTTGTCGTAACAAAATTTCTCGAGTGTTTGACGTTTTCCTTTAAACTCGATCACGTAATTTATAAGTTTCGAGAGCTTTCGTTCCTCCGAGACTCGGATGAACTTTCTTTTTTCTCTGCCCCTTTCTTTCTTTGAGGCGAAAGAGCTTTCGACCTCACGGATCATCCGAGGAGAAACGTCTGACCCATGGATTTTCATTCCCCTCGCGGCGTTTGCTTGTTCGGAGCTCTCGCTCTTCATTTATTTCCGCAGACAGCTCTTTCTACCTATACCTATATACAGGGTGTCCTGTTATTAATGGATGATCCTGCAACTGTCGATAGGTCGGATCATGTCTCATAGGTCGGATCATGTCTCATGGTTTTTGAGGTAAAAATCATCTGCTTTTGGTTTTTCGCATGCCATTTCCACAAATGATAACTTTTTTTGGTACATATTTACAAGTGGGGCTCCAGCTAGAAAAGGGGTTTGGAAATTTTGTACCGAGTCGATGTATTTCAGGCACTTTGTTTATAATATTTAAGTCGGGGGAAGACAATGTCAACCCTTATTTTAACCCCCAAACGTCTTTTTTAAAACTTTTTTTGAAGATATCGAGGAAACGGGTTTGGTGACATCAAGTGGGGCGAATGATATGGGTTTGGGCTTGTTTGGGTTTGTTTGAGTACAAGTCAAATTAGAGTAAGCATACGGAAAACGTCTTTCAAAAATTGAATATTTTCCGGAAATATGATTTTTTTCTTAATAAAATACCCCTCCCCCATCATGAAAAACATATTTTCGTACAGCAGAATAGCCCCGAATACGTGAAAAAAATTTTGGTGCCGATTAGAGCTGAAGCCCCACGTGTAAATATTTACCCTTTTAAGACCCGGTTTTTTTAAAAATATACTTGGTTATTTGTTATGTCTAGAAAAGTCTTCTTTTTAACCTTAAATGTAAAGGGAACTTTATGAAAAAAGATCTTATGCAGAATTTTCATACAACCCAATTCGAACATCTGACTTTGACAGCCTGCGGTTTTTTCCTTTTTCACACCTTTCGATTATCTTCTTTGAAGAAAAAAAAAAAATTGTCGCGAAAAGTGCGGGCGGTCAAAAAATATTCAAAGGTCGCACAAGCCTCCCAAAAATTCAAATTTTCGTTTAAAAATCGTTTTATTTTCGTCCGTTTCTCATTCATAAATTTTACGCTTTATAATTTTTTAATTAACCTCACGAACGCTCTAGCCGGCCAATGAATATTTAGTGGTCGGTCGAGAGCTTCGAAATTTCCAATTTCGCCAATTTTTTTTACTCTTCTCACTCATATATTGGACGCTTTGTAAAATGTTCAAAACAATTAATCCTTTTATCTTCAGAAACAGATTTTTCAAATGTACCTCACACTTCTAACCCAAGAATTATAATCTTTGTTCTCATAAAATGATTCTTTAAAGCTCTTGTCCGTAAAAAAAATTATAGGTCGTTTTATTCGTAAAACTGAAATAGCAGCTGTTTGCCGCGCATCGTAATGTGTCCCACAGTTGGTCTCGTTAGTCAAACTGCAGACCAATGGCAGCTGTACTCTGTGACGAGCGACGCGATAATACAATAATACATAATAATACATAATAATACATAATAACACATATTGTCTAATTGGTGTTTGTTACAAATTATTATAATAAATTATTCAGAAAATGTAACACTTCGCTGTTTATTTTATTTGTATGCTACAAGCGAATTATAGTGCATGCGAGATTTATATTTTGGCGGAAATTGTAAATTTCGAAAACCTTGAATGACCACTAAATATTCATTGGCGGGCTAGAGCTTTCGCGAGGTTAATTTAAAAATTATAAAGCGTAAAATTCATGGGTGAGAAGTCGACGAAAGAAAAAATCGATTTTTTAATGAAAATTTGAATTTTTAGGAGGCTTTAGCGACCTGTAAATATTTTTTGATCGCTCGCAGCTTCGGCGACAATTTTTTTTTTCCTTAAAAAACATAATTGGCCTATCAGAAAAAGGAAAAAAAATAAAGCTCAAATTTGTGCCACCCTAATATATATATATATATATATATATATATATATATATATATATATATATATATAATATGTATATTTATATATCACACGCATGTGCTGCATCACGAACGGAAAACGTGGCTTGGAAGTGTGCAAACTCTCAGGACTCTCTCCTGGGGTGATAAAACCGCTTGAATTCTTCGCGCTACCCACATCGACTTCTTATTTTTATCACACCCAAGACGTCCCTGGTCTCGGAGCTCCGTGCTCGAAAATTAAATAACGCTACAGCGAATCGACTGAAAATTTCTCTCGAAGTGAGGAAAACAAAAGCCAGGAGAAAATCAAATTTCATCAGAGCTTGTCGTTTGGATTACGATGATTATGCCATCATAAATCGTCCAATTATTTTGAATTCTCCACAGAAATTTGTCACTGCAGGAAAAGATAACAATCGTGAAAAAATGCCTCAGCTATTCCCCGTTAGATGGTTATTTCTATTCTATTCTCGTACGGGGGAATGAAAAAACTTGATGTGCCTTGAGGTGGCGCTGTATTTATTTTTCTTGCAATATAGTCGATTATTTATTCAGTTGGATCTCTCGGGGCTGGAGAAAAGATGATCGGTGAACCGTATATAGATGGGGAGAGAAAGAGAGAGGGGGAGAGAAGGGAGAACCGAAGAAGGATAAAATAAAAACGGAGTTATCGTAAAAATCAATATATATATATATATATATATATATATATATGTGTGTGTGTGTGTGTGTGTGTGTGTGTGTGTGTGTGTGTGTGTGTGTATATATGTGTATATATATATATATATATATATATATATATATATATATATATATATATATATATATATATTGAAAGATAGAAAAAGAGAGATCGAGAAAACTTCTGAGCCGATCGGTCGTCGAAACGTCGATCAAGCATTTGGCCCCACGCTTGACTCGCATAGTCATCCGTCAGGATCGGGCTCAGCCCTCAAAAAAATAAAAACATAATAAAATCCTCGTTCACCCCAACGCTCCCAAGGGTCACGAGAGTTTGTGCATATTTCATGCCGATGGGATTCACCAACTTTTCTCACATTCTTGCACTCCTCTCCCTCGGATCGCTCAATAAAAAGGAACTCGAGGTTTCGCAAAACAAAAGGGACGCGAACGATAGATTGAAAAGTGCCCTGGGCTTAGCGGTTCTCGCGTTAATTTTTTACGAGGATCGAACCAAATCTCAAACGATCAATTGAAAAGCTAATTCGAGATAAGGATCGTATGTACCACATATATAAAAATATATACGAGTTGAACGATAGTGACTGGGGAACAAAAAGAAATCGACAGGCGAGCTGGTTATCAGTTAAGTGGAAAAACGTGAGTTTTACGAACGAGTGAAAAGCAGTGATAGAACGTGGCTACATATGCGTGTATATGTATATGATTGCATACTTTCTCATCTATACATATACGCACTCCTATATATATATATATATATATATATATATATATATATGTATATATATGCACGGGTATACATAGGTACTAAAATACATGCACAAAGATCAGAGGATCTCTCTGTGGTTGTTACTGGCGGGGCCTCTGACCGATGTATTCTTTTCTTGGCTGAGTCCAACCGAGCGCTTGCGCCTACGGGAAAGTATCGCTACCGAGCAGCCACAACTACCCTAGTACGGACTTGAGAACGGTGCGAGGGTTGAGCCACTGATGCTGATCGAAGAGCGGAAGGAAAAACGGGTGTAAAAATAAAATGCAAGAAGTACGCCATGTTTTATGCGTGTGTATACATCTATACACACGCCGAAAAGAGGGTGAACAAATTCGGACAAATTTTGAACAAGGGTGAAACCAATTTCGGCTTTGAACAGACCTGAAACTGGGATGAGAGCTGTGCGAATAATAAAAAAAGTAGACAATGAAAAAACAAAATAAAAAAAAACATTGATCGGTGTCAAGAACGATTTATTAAGGGGTTATGCGTAGTTGGGACTGTCGAAAAAAAAATACTTTTTTCAAAACCGTTATCTTTCGACGGTGAATCATCTTATAAATGTTGCCTGCAAATTTCAAGGTCATCGGATGAAAATTGATAGATTTGAAGGTTGTTGTCTTGATGCCAGTCGGAAAGCTCGGAGAGTTGTTCGAAATTTTAAACGCTTTTTTCTCGAAAGTGCATTTTCAACGTTGAAAGCAGAATATTTCAAAAACTACTGCGTCGATTTTTCGGAAAATTTTGGGGCTGTTTCTAGATGTAAAAATATCGTATTTGACGAAAGGATTTTTTCTCGATGTTTAATTTTTATTTGATGACCGAAAAATACTCTTTTTCGCAGAAATCAAGACTATCACTTAGAACGCGCGTAACTTTTTTGAATTTGATATTTTGGAAATTCCTCAGATTGATCATGGAATAAACTAGTATACTAACGAAATATGTTTGTTTTTTTTTGAGTTTAGATAACCTGGTCCAGAAAACCTTATTGTTTGATGCAAAAGACGTTTTCGAGGAGTGGACATCAGCTGTCAATCGATTATAATTAATAGGTGTTTGCGCGAAAAAATTACAGTCTTCTTTAGATGGTGCTTTTTCAAATACCTAATTTTTGTAGCAATTTATCATCGCGATTTTCTAAAAAAAAAAAATTAAAAAAATCAGCTGTTTTCGACTCTTACAACTAAGCGTAACCCGTTAAGGGGTCTTCTTAGTTTAGACGCAAAAAGGCTATTTAACATTTTTTTTTAATATGTTTATATCATGGATATTGATATAAAACTGTTACACTTAATAAATAGGCTTTCGAAATACATTTTTTTAAAAATCAATGTATTTATGTAACCCAAACAAACTTTAAACGCGTTTTTATGAAGCAACCTTTTTCGACGGCTTGTTGATAAAATCTTCGAAACTACTGAACCGATCCTTATGAAATCTTAACCACACATTTTTTACAACTTTAGCCATAGCGCATATCAAGGATTTTTTTAAATTTTGATATTTACTATTTTCTTGCCAAAAACGGTGAAAAAACGTTTTTTTTTTGTTTTTTCGAAAAATGTGCGCCATTTTGTTATTTTTGCATATAAAAAAATCGTATGATATGCGTTATAGCCATTAGCATACTGAATCTAAAACCGTTTGATTTCTTTGTTTTGGATGATCCATCTCCGAGTTTTCATCAACAGCGCAGACCTACAATTTTTTGAGGACATTTTTTTAACTACCATTTTCGTCTATAGATAGTGACTTAAATAAATAAATCAATTAAAAAAATGTATTTCGAAAGTGTATTTAGCAAGCGTAACAACTTTTATACTAATATCTATAATATAAACCTATCAAAAAAATTCATAAAACTATCCTTCTTATAGCGTCTAAAGTGAGAACCCTTGAAGCTGCGCTAAAAAGAAAAGAAAACAACGATGTTTTCGATCGAAATACATTGATCGAGGGTGGGCAATTTTCAAGCGGAACATATCGAGCTCTATCCTCGGTGAAATTCTCGCAATACAAAAGCTTTTCGTGAACCAATCACCGAGACTTGTCGATGACGATATCGCGAAAAGCACATTGCTTCATTGGATCGGTTGTTCCTTCGAGTTCTATAATTGCGAGGCCGTTTTGAGAAGGGGGAACAATTAAAAAGAAGAAGAAAAAAACGAGTGGCGAATTGCGGTGAGACGGTGAGGTGTATACACGAGTGTTTTTGGAGCGCGAAAGCTCATCCGCACGGATATACGCGGAGATCGGTGAGCGAAGAGCTGGGTGGCTTTGGCCTTTTCCGTGAATAGACACGAGCCAGCGGTGAAAAAGAGTGCGCGCCGTGCACCGTCGGGACAAGGTGTGAGAGAGCGGAGACGAAATGGAAAAGCTCCGTGCGCGTGTCCGTGTGCAAGTGTCCATGTGCGTGCGGTATGACGTCACTGGGTCGCTCGGTGTGACGGCCTCTATGTGGGTTATGACGCAGAACACGGTCCATGCCACCATATACGTACATAACCTACATATATACGCATATATAGATGAATACATGTAAACGCGGAGCACAGAGTGCCAGCAGGTTAACCCGAGTAGATTCATATTCCTTCGAGATGGACGAAGCGCGCAAGCTCGGGCTGAAGCGCGCAGGCGGTCTTGTAAACAGCTCCAGGGGTGATTGCACAAGTGCGAAGTTCGCAGTGTTCAGCTGTGTTGCCTCGGTGTCTTCCATGGCATTTCTAGCTCGACGAAATCCACTACCGGATGACCACCCAGCGCACACACGCCTGATCGCAACGAACGGGCTTTGAAAGAGGCAGCTGTTTGGTGGCGTTACACGGACGATGAAAAGACGCAGTTGTTCGGTAACCGACTACTCGTCAATGGCGTTGGTCCACGTTAAATCGCCAAAACGATGCTAGTTGGTTACTGGAGTGCTGCTGCTTTTTGCAGAGCAGGGAACGATAGCTGGAGGGTGCCATTTCATGGGTGATGTGAAGCAGTGGCATTTGGGTAACTTACTAGTCGCTACTAGTATTGGTCCAGTAGGATGTAGAATCGCCAAACCGATGGTAGTGCGTTACTGAAGTGCTGCTGCTTGTTGCTGAGCAGGGAACGATAGCCCGAGGGTGCTATTTCATGGGTGATGGAAAGCAGTAGCATTTCGGTAACTGCCTAGTTGTTACTAGCATTGGTCCAGTAGAATGTTGAATGACCAAACCGGTGCTAGTAGGTCGCTGAAGAGGTGCTGCTTTTCGCTACGCAGGGAACGATAGCCTGAAGGTGCGATTTCATGGGTGATGAGAAGCAGTGGCATTTGGGTAACTGCCTAGTTGTTACTAGCATTGGTCCAGTAGGATGTTGAATCACTAAACCGGTGCTGGTAGGTCGCTGAAGAGCTGCTGCTTTTCGCTACGCAGGGGACGATAGCCCGAAGGTGCGATTTCATGGGTGATGTGAAGCAGTGGCGTTTGGGTAACTTACTAGTCGCTACTAGCATTGGTCCAGTAGGATGTAGAATCGCCAAACCGATGGTAGGGCGTTACTGAAGTGCTGCTGCTTGTTGCTTAGCAGGGAACGATAGTCCCAGGGTGCTATTTCATGGGCGACGGGATGCAGTAGCATTTTGGTAACTGCCTAGTTGTTACTAGCATTGGTCCAGTAGGATGTTGAATCACCAAACCGGTGCTAGTAGGTCGCTGAAGAGCTGCTGCTTTTCGCTACGCAGGGGACGATAGCCCGAAGGTGCTATTTCATGGGCGATGGGATGCAGTAGCATTTTGGCAACTGCCTAGTTGTTACTAGCATTGGTCCAGTAGGATGTTGAATCACCAAACCGGTGCTGGTAGGTTGCTGAAGAGCTGCTGCTTGTTGCTGAGCAGGGAACGATAGCCCGCGGGTGCTATTTCATGGGTAATGGGAAGCAGTAGCATTTCGGTAACTGCCTAGTTGTTACTAGTATTGGTCCAGTAGGATGTTGAATCACTCAACCGATGCTAGTAGGTGGCTGTAGAGCTGCTGCTTTTCGCTACGCAGGGGTCGATAGCCTGAAGGTGCGATTTCATGGGTGATGAGAAGCAGTAGCATTTGGGTAACTTATTAGTTGTTGCCAGCATTGGTCGATTAGGATGTTGAATCACCAAACCCATGGCAGTACGTTACTGAAGTGCTGCTGCTTTTTGCTGCGCAGGGGACGATAGCTTGAGGGTTCCATTTCATGGGTGATGAGAAGCAGTGGCATTTCGGCAACTTATTAGTTGTTACCAGCATTGGTTCAGTGGGATGTCGAATCCCCAAATCGACGGTGGTACGTTACTGAACTGCAGCTGCTTTTTGCCGGACAACAAATGATAGCCTGAGGGTTTCATGGTCGATGAGAAGCAGTGGCATTTCGGTGACTTACAAGTTGTTATCATCATTGTTCCATTAGTATCTTGAATCACCGAACCGATCCTACCAGGTTACTGAACCGCCGTTAATTATTTTCTTCATGGCTTCCTGGCCTAACGCAAGGACCCAACCCGGCAAAAGATCGATGTACTCTCCAACGGTCCTGCTAACTGTCACTTTATTATCATAACCTTCCGGTGATTCATCACGCGGACCGTAGTGGAAGTAAACCGTTGAAGTTTCACCGAAAAATAATCTTCCTTGCCGACTGAGACCTCGGAAATTCTCGCGCACTATCTTCGAAACTTGCCAAGCAAGAACAGTCAAGCTGGATTTTGGTTATGCGTGAAAGTGTTGCGTAACTTCGACACGGGGGATGGAGTTATGGGGTAGCAAGAGTATTCTCATTGACCCTAGGGAGCGCGCGTCGAGTAAATTTCACCGGCTGTATATACGTAGATGCATATAAATGTATGCACGAATGTGTGCGTGTCTGTCAAAGTATACATACCGTCGAGTATGTATCTTAAATGAGATTCAAAAGCCAGTGAGCGTGCCGAGTTTAATTATGAACCTTAATTATATGGCTGGATGAGAGAGCTCGAGCTGGAATTCCGTGGTCGCAAGCCTCATTGCGGTTTACTCGGTGCAGTACCGTGTGCAGTAAACAAGAGGCGTAAACAGTCGAGACTTCCTCGTAAGAGGGATAATAGAATAAGTAACAATTACCTCGCGTTCGGGTATTCCACCTCCCTTTTCCCGCGTTTCTCTTTACTTTTTCTCGATCAAGCACCCAGCTAATTGCCGGACGGGACTATCCTCTTGCCTTTCAGACGTTTCGAAGTTTGAGAGTAAAAAATAAGTAATTAATGGCAAAGGAGAATAAAAAACCTACGTTTGGTTGGTCGACGGGCGACAAGATCCACGCGGGGGGAGGGGGGGGGGGCTTTCGAGGAAAATGAGTACATTCGCCTGCGCTCGAGACTACGTCGAGTCAAGCTGGATAATCCGGCATCGTCTCAGGGGCTGTTTGCACGAGCTTTCCTTCTTTCCTTCTTACCCCCTTCGGCTCGCGACATGGGAATATAGTCTCGCCCTAGTCAAGACTCTGGAAAAAACGAACGAGCGTCCGGAGATGGGAGTGAGATGAGAGCATGGAAAGATGATGCGGAAAGTCGGGAGCGGAGAAAAGGAAGGTGACAGGAGGGAGATAAAGGGAGGAAAAAGCTCAGTGGAGACTAAGATTTTGAAGTCTAAAGGCCTGCGCTATTTAAGAAACGACGAGCGGTATTGCTCCACCCCCCCCCCCCCCCCTCTTAAGCCCTTCTATTCTCATGTGTAGGGATGATGTGGCGAATACACACGAATATACGTGTACGTGTGATGGTAGATAAAGCGAGGACGCCGGAACCGGATACGTCGACGATTACGAGCTCCCCCGGCGGCGAGCTAGCTTTTTTCACCCCATTCTACCCCGGAAATTTTTTACCCAATATATATATAAGCGTGTGAGTGTATTTCCATTAAGGCGGGATATACATTTACAACGATCCAAAAGAATTTTTTTATCTCCAAACGATCCAACTATATATGCAGAATATTTTCCCAAAGTTTCAAAGCGAAATTCGAAAAACTTCAAATTTTACAGCCCGTCAACGCGATGCCCCACCGCTCGGATTCGGAGCGGGCATGAACTTCAAACGCATTTTTCTCAAAACTGCATTCTCGAAATTGGCGTGCAGGATTGCTCAAAAACTATTAAGCCGATTGAGTTGAAACTTGGTAGAAATATTGATAATATTGGTACCTTCTGGTTGACGAGAATTGTTTTTGAAAAATTGGAAAAAAAAACTACCTTTTTAATCCGCATTTTATAGAAATGCTGCGTGAAACGGGGATTTTGTAAATGCGTGCCATTTTCTTAAATTTGCATTTTCTTCATTTTAATTACCGTCACATAGAAACTATGCATGTTCTGACTGAAAAAATGTTTGAACTTTTTTGCAAACCAAAGTCTACGATGAATTAATTCAAAAAAATTGTTTTGTATACTTAAATATACTATTAAAGTATACGTAAAGTTTGATAATTGTAGAATAATTATTTCTTAGTGTGAAAAATCCCTCAATATTGTTTATTTTTTCCTGTCTAATTGTATATACCGCCTTAAAGGCTTAGGCCACTCTAGAGGCCGAAAAAATAGGCTTTTTGGGGATTTTTTTTCAGAGAAACTACAAAATAAAGCGCGATTATAAAAAGGATGTTTATCATACATATCAGTGACTGTATACAATAATTTTTTTGAAGGGATTAATTTCAACATTGCGGCTGTGCAGCGTTTATCTCAAACCTGCTTTTTTTTAAGTTGGCCGGAAACATAATTCAGACAATTTTCAACCGATTCATGTGAAATGTTGAATATATCTTGAAAAATACCTTGTCTATGGAAGTACGTAGGATTTTTTTTATATCGCATAGTTCATTTGTTATTAACAATTATCTGACTTTAGATTATCTGATTTTTTAGGAAAATTTTTCACTTTCCACGTCAGAAGTGCGCCAGTTGGCCAAAAATCGATATATCGAAAAAATCCTACGTACTTCTATAGCAGTTATTATATATAATCGAAAAAAATTAATAAGCCCATTATAATTAAAAAATTACAGGAGTAGTTTGTCCCGCCGTAGACCCTGGAAAAACGAAGACGTCATCGTAAAAACGCTGCACAGCCGCCATTTTAAAATTAATCGCTTCAAAAAAACTATTGTATACAGTCACTGATATGTATGATAAACACCCTTTCTTGTAATCTCGATTTATTTTGTAGTTTTTCTGAAAAAAAAATCCCAAAAAGCCTATTTTTTCGGCCTCTAGAGTGGCCTAACCCCTTAACGCACTGCGGAAAAGATATTCTCGCGTTTCGTTTGACGAACAGCGTTCAATTGCTTCTGCTGTTCTCCGCCTTTGATTCGATCATTTGAGGCCCTCACTTTAAGGGGGTGTGCCTAGTTGTAAAAGTCGAAACATCTCTCTTCTCAAAAGTTATTATTTTGACAGTATATCATCTTATGAATGTTCCCTGAAAATTTCAAGGTGATCGGATCAAAATTGACATACTTGTGGGCTGTTACGTTTACGAAAACTTTAAACGCTTTTTTTTCTCGAAAGTACGTTTTGAAGGTTGGTGATGGGATTTTTATACCACACTTGGCAATTTTCATCCCACCTTCAGGTGAGCAGATCGCACAGCAAAGGGCTGCAAGGCTAAGGATTTTGAAGCTAAGTTTCAAAATCAGCCAATTAAAAACGATCATTAGAATGAATAGTTTGATGATCATTGCAAATTGAACTCTCTCATCCACATGTATAAAGTTTGAAAAAAAAAAACGACACTAAAGAAAACACCCACCCCCTCAGCTAAGGGTTGAAAGTTCTGGCTGTCGTGTCCTACGACTTCCAAGAGTCGCCTCGTGCCTCCACGATTCTGCATCGATCCGCCACCAGATTCATAAATATTTCAACGATTCGTGAATTTTCAGGGGTGATTCCTCATGCGATTTGGTGGAATCTGCAGTGTCATTACCTCCGTTTCACCTCGTGCCATTTTCGCGAAAGTACGTTTTGGCAAACCGCTTGCGAAAGGGGGGGTCGGGAGTTGGGCGTTACGTGACATCTCTGGTCTCATGATATTCGATGACAGGGCACCGTTACATCATTTTTATTTCGTCGCTGCCAGGTATATCTGATCGCTGAGGGCCTTCTCAATTTATGGACAGGAGACACAAGACCGGGGACGAATAAACACGAGCTTGCGGCTGAAATCGAGAAATTCATTTCTGTCCTAAAGCTCTTTTGAACATTCGATATTTTCGATTCTGACCTGAAGTCTTGGATGTCAAGAATATTGATGTCTATTTATATATGTATACACAGGGTGTCCTCTTATGAATGGCAAATCCTGCAACTGTCGATAGGTCAGATCATGTTCTACTATATGCTGGAATTTCACTTTAGTAAAAGTCCCATGGTTTTCGAGATAACAATTATCTGCTTTTGGTTTTTCGCATTCCATTTTTAGAAATGACAACTTTTTTTTACCCGGTTTAAAAACAAATACTCTTGGTTATTTGTTTCATCTAGAAAAATATTTTTTCAACCTTAAATGTTAAGGAAACTTTTTTGAAAAAAAGATCTGATGCAGAATTTCCATACAAACCAGTTCGAACATCTGACTTTGATAGCCTGCGGTGCAAAAAAAAATGTGCTACTCATATCGTGCTAATTACTTTAAAAAGTCGCTTAGTTGTTGTCGATTCATATCATTTGTAGAAATGGCACATTTTTTTCAACCATCTTGTGGAGCACCTCAAGCCGCAAAAAACATTAGGGCCCAAAGTCGTTCAAGGTCAATACCGATTATACAAATCTAAATATCTCTCACTACCAAATGTTTGGAAATGATTCGAGATATTTAGGTTTGTATTTCATTTTAATAGGTATTCAAAATGACCTTGAACGACCCCCAATGTTTTTTATGCGGCTTGAGGTGCTCCACAAGATGGATGAAAAAAAATGTACCATTTCATTCGAAAAAGTGGAAGTGACCTTCACTGTGTGTCAGCGCCTCCAACGAAATAAAAAAATTGGTCGCATTTGATGGCCCCCTTCACACCGTACAACTTTTGTCGAGAACATTTTTTTGTGACGTCGATAATTACCGAGTTATTTCGGGTGGCAGAAATAAGAGGGACACCCAGTGTATATACATACATACATACATACATACATACGTACATATACACATATATATATATATATATATATATATATATACAGGGTGTCCCAGAACTCAACGTTAAGCCGAAACGGGGTGACAGGATTGATTGTAACCATCATGAGAAAAATCAGAAAAAAAATAAAGGAGAAAAAAAATAAAGCAGGGCCTTTCAAAGTAGACAAATTTTGAAAATTTTAAATTCATAGTTTAACAAATAGCTTTAATTCTAGGAAACTTGGGTTTGTTTGGGTTTGTTTCACAATAACCGAAAAATGGTTACAGTTTGACCAAATTTCTAGGTGTTTCTTAAATGCCCATAATTTTCAAACTGCATGGGATTAGATTTTTTTTCCGGATTTTTTCTCATGATGGTTACAATCAATCCTGTCACCCCGTTCCGGCTTAACGTTGAGTTCTGGGACACCCTGTATATATATATATATATATATATATATATATATATATATATATATATATATATATATAAAATCCATCGAAGAATCTTCGGTCAGGGAGTAGCGCAATTTGTACCAGCCGGTACGAGCTGGCTTCTTCATGCGCACCCATTTTGGCCTCGTGTGAAGCGTTCCTTCACCCGATATGCCCCATATCCCAGATTTTCTATTTTATCCCCGCCGCCATGGCCCGGCATCGAGCTAAAGATATCGCGGATAATCGTTCGCCGTTACGACCGATAGTCATTCAATGGATCAGCCGAGCACATGCAGAAAGAGGTATTTCACGAGTATCGAGCAACCGCAATTGACAATTGTTAACGGACTACATCTACCTAGGCGGCTCAAAAAATTGAATTTTTCGAAAATATTTATATTCAAATGTTCCTAAAATTGAATGAGCTACAGCTTGTAACAGTCGGCCGAGCGAGCGGTTGCAGCACCATACTTCAAACTTTGAACGCGTTTTTCTCGAAACACTATTTTCAAAATCGGTGGACACGATATCTCGAGAACCACTCGATGGATTATTCCCAAATTTACAGGAGATACGACGAGAAATATGTGAAGGTCGTTGACGATCTCACTTTTTAAAAATCGATCTTCATTTTTTAATAGTTACGTAAAATTAACCATTTGTTTCATATATTTTGTATGCTCGACTTCTAATTCGTCGCCACGGTGTTAAGAATAAATAATTTGAAAAATCGACGATCGTCAACGACTCATATTTATTGTTAACTTGGATAATCCGTTTGGTTTTTATATTTCGGAAGGACCGTTTAGGCTGGGCAGTGTCCACCGCCAAATGTCACGAAAAAATGTCATCATCTGCCGGCGACCATGTTTTTGTTGTTTTTCTGTACTTTTTGGTGATTGTTTTTAAAGGCTCGCAATATATGTATCTTTAAAAAAAAATGCATTTCTTTTACACCAACCGTTTCCCTGCCAAAAATCGGAATTTCGCCATTTTTTTCGGGCCTCTAGGTACGTGTAGCCCCTTTTCTTGTTTTTACAAATTGCAGCAGGCATTTTCGTCAACTTTGTGGTGTGGAATATTTTCATTTGCTTTTGATTGTCTCTTGGTGTAGTGGTTGAAAACTTCATTGGTGAATCGGGTGCGAAAAGTGTCTTTTTTCCGTAGCAATTTATCGAGTCAACACCCTCAGAGGTGGGGAAAAAGGGATGGGGAAAAAGAATTGGAAAATATGCCTCGAGTTCGACGAGATGTCGTCACGTCGAACGTCATCGGTTCAAGAACACGTATAAATGATGTATATGCGTGTGTGGGTGTGTGTGCATACATATAAAGTATGCAGTATGTAAAGGTGCTGAGGGTGCACGGGTCCACGCACAGGGAGCTCATTAAAGCTCTCCCTCGCTATGTAGGAAGAGCTTTCGTAGTCATAGAGCAGCGCGCTGAGCCACTCCGGATCCGGGAAATTGTAGTGCAAATACACGACATCCGGGTCCGCGAGCTTTCTCTCTCCCTTCCGCCATCTCGCTCCCTTTCTCTTGCTCGTCCTACCTCTTTCCTTTCCTCTTTCCTTCCTCCTGCCTTCATCCCTTTGCGTTGCGAGTTCAATAGGGGATATTTGCAGAAAAGAACTTTTTATACATCTTCGTGTCTCCCATAATAGTAGACTCTGCTTTCGCTTCATTCTCTTTTTTTCCTATTTTTCCGTCAAACTTTTTCTTCACTCGCGTTTCTCCTCCCCCCCCCTTTTTTGTGTGGCTCTTCTGTCTTCTCCGAGTATTTGCACAGCAGGACTGAATGTTTTATCATTTTCCGAGCTATCAATGACGTTCGACGTGGATTTCCGTCAACGTTGTCCCTTTGAACTTCCATTTATCTCGTACGTTTACTTTATTTCTTCAAAGGCGAAAGTTTTTCGAACAGAAAGGAAAAACACCTTGCACTCGACGACCTGCAAAAATTTAAGGGGCGAGATATCTTTAGGCGAGGAAAAAAAAATGCTGAGTTTCATGTTTTTTTTTTTTCAAAGGGATGATTTCCTCACCATTTTTTAGTTTTATAGTATGTTTTATTACTACTTTTAGCTCGTACATGGTATTCTTTTTATTTATCGGTTTTTAAGAATGGCAAAGGTTTGTCACGGTAATCTGAACTGTATTTTCAAAACTGGCGTGACGTATAGCTAAAAAACTAATCGACCAATTCTCACGAAATTTGGTATAAATCTTCCTAACTTTATTGTCTCAAACATGAACCTAAAATTGTTTTTGAAAATTGAAACAAAAATAGTTTTTTTCATTGAAAATGTAGCATTTTTTTTGGAAATTTCAATATTTTTGTTTCAAAGCGTACCATTTCATCGATTTTCTACATTTCTCACCTTTTCTTGGTTCATATTCTGTGTATGAGTGTTAATAAAAGAAAATCCTTCGTTGGTTTTTTTTCGGATTAATCCCGCCGACGCTACGTGTCACGCCGTTGGACAAGATCCACCGCAACCCGTTTAGAAGACCGTATCATACGTCCGCAATCTTGAAAGATTAATTATTTAAAAAATACCATGTAGGAGCCAAAAGTAGTAATAAAACATACCTCAAGTATAAAAAATGATGAAAAAATCCTTCCTTAAAAAATCATGAAAATCAGCAATTTTTTCCTCGCTTAAACGTACCTCCCCCTGTCAATTGCAAAGAAATACCGTCTTCTCGAGTACGATATAATTGGTCAGGTTGGAGTGCTGTTGTGGTGTCGAGGCCATTGGAAAATATGATATTCATGCCAATTTCGTAAGGGGGCAACCGGTCGCACGACGTAAAAATCACCAAACACAAATACCAAGTCTTTAAAAATGGCGGAGGTATAACACGGTATTCTAAACTGCAGTTTCAAAACTGGCGTGACGTATAGCTACGAAACTATTCGACAGATTCTGATGAAATTTGGCACAAATCTTTCTGAAATCGTTGTCTCAAACATGAACCTAAATGTTTTTGAAAAATAAAATCGAAAGAATTTTTTATTGCATAACATAGCCATTTTTTTTTCGAAAAATGTAATCTTTTTGTTTCCAAGCGTACCATTCAATCGATTCTCAACATTTCTCACTTTTTCTGGGTCCATATTCGGCGAATGAGCCAAAAGTAATAATAAAACATAGCCCGAGTCTAAAAAACGATGAAGAAATCTTTCATAAAAACAAAAAATCATGAGAAAGTCTGCAATTTTTTCCTCGCTTGAAGGTACCTTCCAACGCCAATTGCAAAGAAACACCGTCTTTTCCAGTACAATATAATTGGTTGGGTTGGAGTACGGTGGTGGTGTCGAGGCTATTGGAAAATATGATATTCACGCCAATTTCGTAATGGAGCATCCGGTCGCGCGACGTACAAATCCCCAAACACAAATAACAGGTCGTGGTAACGCGGGTGCATACACGGGATTTCACGAGTTTGCAGCCGTGATGGCAGCGAGATTAGCATCGAATGATCGCGTTAATAAAATCAGTAATGGGCACGGATTGGCCGTTCAATCACTGCTCGCTAATGTCCCCAGCCTCGGCCCATACATTCGGACGTCCAATCGTCTGAGCCGCGATTTGAAATTCTAACGCGTGAAATTTGCGCCCTTGTGTACGCCCGCATTTAGTTCGTTTCCTATTAATGTAAACTGTGTGTCCGAAATACTCGTAGCATTAATGCATATACCCACACACACACACACACACACGTATAAACATATGGCCTAGACGCATATATGTAGAGAATCGCGGTTTCGGCTCCTCGCACGATTCCGCGCCCATTGTTCGTCATCAGGCTATTCAATAAATTCAGGAGCCTGGAGGGTTAGCCACACAACGATCCCCATCCGTGTCGCTACTGCGGTGCGGCGGCGCGCGTTTATATTCGTATATAGCACACGCGAGCGCTATTTTACGCGATCGTGAATGAAATAACAATTGACCGATACATTCGACGACTGTTAATTCGCGTTGCTCGTTGTTTATAGCCAGCTGCTGTTTTTTAGTGCCCGGAGCTGGAAGACGGGTCGATCGAAACTTGGCCGGAGGGAAATCGATCTCAGAAGCATAGTATGGAGTTTCTTCATTTTGACTGATAGCCCTTTGAAGTCTACTCTTGTGACGATTTTTTCCAGCTGTTGGGGAACCTTTCCAGAGGGCTTCCAAACGCATTTAGGGGTTTTGTCACTTTAGACGCCAGAAAGGCCATTTTCATGATTTTTTTGATAGGTTTATATTATAGATATTGACATAAAAGTTGTTACACTTAAAGAGGTTGGAGCGATTCAGTTGGGTCAAATGACGATTGATTCATTTTTTTTTCAACGAACCTCAAAAAATGCATACGAGGTATAGATTTATTCTGTATATGCTCATTTTTTTAAATATTTAATTAAAGGGCAAAATTGTGCATTTAAATATTTTTATTACGTAAAGTAGAAAAACTTTTGTGTTACTTTTTCATGATTTTTTTCATAGGTTTATATTATAGATATTGATATGAAAGTTGGTACACTTCAAGAGGTTGGAGCGATTCAGTTGGGTCAAATGACGGTTTATTCATTTTTTTGTCAATGAACCTCAAAAAAATGCATACGAGATACAGAGTTATTCTATATATGCTCATTTTTTTAAATATTTAATTAAAGGGCAAAATTGTGCATTCAAATATTTTTATTACGTGAGGTAGAAAAACTTTTGCGTCACTACAAACTTGAAAAAGTATAACATTATCGATGATTATTATGAAAAAACTACGACAATGAATGTTTTATACAATTCACAATGAAATTTTGAGTAATTTATAATTACGCCTATTCATATTTACGTCACGAGATTACTGGCCCATGGTTTACGATGAGCAAGATGAGGATTTTTTTTTCTAAATGTTTACAAAGTTTCAGTTTGCGTTAATCCGTTGTTAGAAATGGTTTATCTTGGTGCTAAATAACAAAATAAATTACACAACCTTTAGTGTGAAAGTCTTGCCCATTTAACCGCACGTTAAATTACATACGTTAAACTATTTTTTATCTATGTTGTTTGGTGGTGAAAAAAGTTCAAAAAATTCGTAAAGACTCAGTATAGTCTAAACAATAACATGTATTTTTGCATTAAATTTGACCTTGGATTATGGCTAACGCTCCAACCTTCTTAATAAACTCACTTTTGAAATACATTAACGTTTTTTAAATTTATTTAAGTCGCTATTTATAAAGGAAAATGGTAGTTAAAAAAATGTCCTCAAAAATTGTAGGTCTGAGCCGTTGATGAAATTTCGGAGATGGATCATCCGGAACAAAAAAAATTAAACGGATTTAGATTCAGTATGTTAAATACTGAAAGCATCACACTACGGTGATTTTTTTTTTTTTCTGAAAGATACATTTGTCAAGAATGCTTTCAGCAAATGTTTTAAAGAAATTTGTAAAATTGGCGGTGATACAGCATTTTATGTGAAACCGTTCGAAGCGCACGAGCGTGCTGAGCGGCAGATGTGCGGCTTTGAACGCGTTTTTTTTCGAAACTACGTTTTTCAACCTGGTTGATAACATATTTAAAAAACCATTCATCCGATTTGCATGCGCAAATTCTTAAACTGTTCGAAAATCCAGTCTCTATGGCACCACGTAGGAATTTTTTTTTTTATAAAGGGCCCCCTACTATTTAATTTTTTTATGAACGATGAAAATTTTCCATGAAAATCGGAAATAAAATTCGCTGGCCCGCCATTTTTTTTTAGATATCGAAATTCCCCTACGTGATGCTGTAAACCTATATGTCTAGTTTCTGAATGAATTTTTATTTTATTTTTCAAATCAATCGTGTAGCTTAATCGCTGTCAACCGCCGAGCAGCAATTTCGTCGGAGTGTCCTCTTGGAAGCGGCGTACACCGCAAACTATACTCTAGATTCGAGTACAGAAATTTGTATACAGTCTTTTATATGTATATATCGAATATGAGTATTACCAAAAAAATTCCATTGATCGTTTGCTTGAAAATAATTACGAAAAATACACCCTCGTACCGCGCACGAACCGTGGTGTGATGCCTTAATGGCTATAGCGCATATCATACGATTTTTGTTACATGCAAAAATGACAAATAGCCGGAAATTTTTTGAAAAAACAAAAAAACGCGTTTGGTCACCGTTTTGACGAAAAAATAGTAAATATCAAAATAAAAAAATCCTTAATATGCGATACAGCTATAGTTGTAAAGAATATGTGGTTAAAATTTCACAAGTATCGGTTCAGTAGTTTCGAAGATTTTATCTCCAAGCCGTCAAAAAACGTTATTTCGAGAAAAAACGCGTTAAAAGTTTGTTTGAGTAACATAAATTGATAATTTTTTTTTTTTCGAAAGTGTATTTCTAAGTGTAAAATCTTTTATATCATAATATAAACCTATCAAAAAAGTATAATATAAACCTATCAAAAAAATCACGAAAAAAGCCTTTTTAGCGCCTAAAGTGAGAACCCCTTAAGTTTGAGCAGTAGCAACAAAGATAGCATTGAAAATAAAACGTACGAATAATGGACCGTAGGATTGTCCAATCAGGGAGAGAAAAGTTGCAAATTTAATTTTTCCAGCAGCTGTTCCGGTATATGATTAGAGGGATCTACGATATAACGAGCCGATGACCCGATTCCGCTGATCGTTTGAACGAATAAAGTCCTCATTATCGTTATTTCCACTTGTCACCCAGCAACGCGTCGTCCTTCCTCATCGGCGCGGCTTATCTCTCGCACGCCGGAGCACGCGGCAATTCGCGTGGAAACCGCAACCCCTTCAACTTGCGCTCACCTCTTATCGACCTTTTCGTTTCCCCCTTTCGTTATTATTGATTCATCCATCAAGATTCGTTCACGATAACCCACCATACCTACTAGTCATTGCTGAGTAGTTATCGTTATCTACCAAACAATCGTTCTTTTTCGACAATAGAACTAAGCCTAATTTGTATACTTTGTCATCGGAGAACTTCCTGCAGGATACCAACTATTTTTACGCCACTTTTTATGGTGAAGATGAATCATTATTTTTATGAGAAAACTAGGTCTGAAGCAGATTTATAACTTGACTGATGGGACATTTTTTCAACGAAGTTTTATAACTGCGGAGAATATTTTAACATCCGGACTCACGGAACTTTGCACCCTGTGCATGTGTACAGCGGCAGGAATAAGTATTTGCGGCCTCCACGCTCTTTTTCCATGCGTTTTTGGAGTTTCTCGTCAACGATTGGTAATATTGATAATATACGAATTAAGCTATCGGATAAAATAATCTGTAGGCATGATTGAAGTACAATATCATACTTGAAGTACAATGGATATATTGAAGTACAATATATCCATAAGTGCCAATATCGATAAGTGAATATCCATAAGTGAGTATAGTATATAACTCAAAGTATATAACCCAAACAAACTTGAACGTTTACCTAGCATTTCTACGTCTTTTCACTCTTTCGCCATTTCTGGCGCTCATTTCTACTATATACTCACTTATAGATATTCGACCTATGGATATTCATACTTATGGATATTCGTACTCATGAATCTTCGACTTATGGATATTCGACTTATGGATATTCGACTTATGGAAATTCGACTTGTGAATATTCGACTTATGGATATTCGACTTATGGATATTCGACTTATGGAAATTCGACTTATGAATATTCGACTTATGGATATTCGTCTTATGGATATTCGACTTATGGAAATTCGACTTATGAATATTCGACTTATGGATATTCGACTTATGGATCTTCGACTTATTGATATTCGACTTATGGATATTCGGCTTATGGAAGTTCGACTTATGGATATTCGACTTATGGAAATTCGACTTATGGAAATTCGACTTCTGAATATTCGATTTATGGATATTCGACTTATGGATATTCGACTTATGGAAATTCGACTTATGGATATTCGATTTATGGATATTCGAGTTATGGATATTCGACTTATGGAAATTCGACTTATGGATATTCGACTTATGGATATTCGAGTTATGGATATTCGACTTATGGATATTGGACTTATGGAAATTCGATTTATGGATATTCACTTATGGATATTCAACTTATCTATATTCGTACTTATGGATATTCACTTATGGATATTCGACGACAGTGGTAGAGATAATGTTTTTTCGAAGAGTTATTTTAAAAAGGCACACATCGCCTTTTTCAAATACCTCTTCGTACAAAAGATTATGTCTACAGATTATTATATTTTTACACACAAGGCTACTTTTACCAGGGTTATAGTCACAATTCCGTGAAAGGGTTGTAGGACAGGTTTTTCGCTATCAAATAACCCAGCAATGCTTTGTGCAAAGGTGAACCACCTTCGAGATATTATTATTTCTATTATTTTTGTAAAGTGAAGGGTAGGCAACTACAAAAATTAATTTGAAAAACTGTTGCGTGGAATCGATTTTTAAAATTATTTGTACATTAAGGACACAGTGTCAAAGAATTATCAACAATAAAATAAGAATAATCTGCAAACATTTTTTATTTAGTGTACTAAAACTCTGCGAGTCTAATAATTGTTCTAAGTTGATAGATGATAATTCCGTGTTACTGTGTCCTCAAACTGCAAATAATAAAAAAGTTTGATTCCATTCAACCGTTTTTATAAATTAATTTTTAAAGTTATATTTATTATTTATTAAGCTAATAACATTGTTTGAAGGTGCAAGAGATGCATTTTTGTTTCGACATCTTAATATATATACACTCACGGCCAAAAGTTTTCGGACACTTCGGATAATTGCAAAACTTTCGATCACTGCACAATTGCCAAATAATGTTAAGATAATATAATTAATTTCATTACTTATTTTACGATGAAACCATATAGCTCTGTATAATGAATAATATTATTCTAATATAATTTTGCAATTATCCAAAGTGATCGAAAGTTTTGGAATTATCGCTGGTGTCTGAACACCTTTGGCTGGTAGTGTGTGTGTGTGTGTATATATATATATATATATATATATATATATATATATATATATATATATATATATATATATACACATATATTATTCAAGAATTTTTGGATCAACCATATACAATATATATATACATACATGGAGATAAAATATTTACCCAGGTGAAAGATCTTTTTTTATCGTAAATTCCACAGTACGGATCTTTCCTCCTATTACATTCCCTATCGTATTCCACTAGTCATCCTAGGTGAAATATTATAACGAATATCAAAAAACAAAAACAAAAGCTACACTAATGTGAAAGTCATGTAAAAAACAAAGGCTACACTAAGGTACACTAATAAACGATTAATTCTGGACGCTTGCCTATTTTTCAAAAATATGTTGTATTTGCTAATCATTTTTAGGTTAAAATCATTTATATTAAATGTTCTTATCCAAGTAGGCTTACCAGGGGTAAATATTAAGTGAAAACGTTACAAATGAAAATAAAATAATTAAAGTATCATTTCGACGTAGTAGAATATGCATTTTCTGCGTAAATATAAAAAAAAGCTACTTTCTATTATAAGTGTCCAGAATTAATTGCACCATATATATATCGTGCAAAATCTAAACACACACACATACACACACATACATATATATATATATATATATATATATATATATATATATATATATATATATATATATATAGTGGAATATATAAACAGTACCGGTCAAAAGTTTTCGATCACTTTGGATACTTGCAAAATTCTACTAAAATATTATAAATCATTTTATAGAGCTATATAGCATCTTCTCAAAATAAGAAATAAAATGAATTATATTATTCTTCGAAACTTTTGACCAGTACTGTTCATATACAGGGTGTCCCTCTTATCTCTGCCACCCGAAATAACTCGGTAATTATCGACGTCACAAAAACATGTTCCAGACAAAAGTTGTACGGTGTAAAAGGGGCCATCAAATGCGACCAACTTTTTTTATTTCGGTGGAGGCGCTAACGCAAAGTGACGGTCACCTCCACTTTTTTAAATGGACTGGTACATTTTTTTTTCAATCATCTTTTTAAGCGCCTCAAGCCGCACAAAAACATCAGGGGGTTAACATCGTTCAAGGTCATTGAAGGTCACCTATTAAAATGAACTACAAATCTAAATATCGCGGATCACTACCAACTATGTAGTACTGATCCGTGATGTTTAGATTTGTATCATCGATACTGACCTTGACGAACCTTGAACGACTTTGACCCCCCTTTTTTGTATGCGGCTTGAGGTGCTCCGCAAGATGGTTGGAAAAAAGTACTATTCCATTTAAAAAAGTGGAGGTGACGTTCACTGTGCGTCAGCGGCTACACTGAAATAAAAAAAAATCGGTCGCATTTGATGGCCCCCTTCACACCGTACAACTTTTGTCTGGAACATTTTTTCGTGACGTCGATAATTACCGAGTTATTTCGGGTGGCAGAGATACGAGGGACACCCTGTATACATGCGAAAAAACGGTTTCAGCACACGTCTCCGTTTGAAAAATCTAGTTCTCCGAGAAAAAAGTTCGTGTCTACAAATGATTTCATTCGATACCTAATTATACACACACACACACGCACACACATTCATTTATATATATATATATATATATATATATATATATATATATATATATATATATATATATATAAATACATATATATATCAAAAGTGAAACAACCGCAATTATTGTCACAATTGAACGAATGAGCGAAGCAATAACAGACGTATAATAGTAACACCGGTAACCTCGCGCTCGTGGTCGAGTTCGCGTGTTCACCTGTCCATGAACAACGGATCGGGGTTAGGGAACAAAGAGCGATTGCAAAGATAGCCGTGCGGTAACAGTGATAATGGAGTACAATTACAAGAATGCCGACGGGGGCTCGTGCCTATAACAGTCTTGTTCTATCTCCTTCTCTCCCCTATCCATATCTCGCTTTCTCTCCCTCGCTCTGTCTCTGTCTGTCTGTCTCTCTCTTTCTCTCTCTCTCTCTCTCTCCCTCTCTCTCTCTCTCTCTCCCTCCCTCCCTCTCTCTCTCTCTCTCTCCCTCTCACTCTCTCTCTCTTCCTGCTTGCCTTGGCGCGTCGACGGCCTGGTTTACGTTTCTCAACCCTCCGCCTCTCGTTTCCGCCGCCCCTGGTATTGCACCGGTCGAGCGTAATCGATCGGACAAAGAGGCCCGAGGACGCTCACGCTGGGTCAGCCGGATTCAATGCCATCGATTTTGCACGTATACACGTTCGTTATAACCTTACGTGCATGCACATCGTTTACACGTGCTAATTTCCATTAGCGAAATCAAACACCTCACTGGGGTAACGAAGAACGGTGGGGTTTTTTTTGTCGTCACAAAGATGGATCAGTAAAGTTCCACATTAGTTTGGGATGTAGTTTCTTCGAAGTCGAAGAGGGAGAGTAGCTGTCAAATGTCAACGTCATTCCTTCACCGTTCGAGAGGGAAAAATCTGTCGAGTCAACGTTCCTTTGATTCGCCAATCATTTCGATCGTGTTCATTTTTCAGGAGCTAAAAAAAGACCGGCCGAGACGAGTCGAATATATTCGCAAGGGTGCGCGCAACCCTGACCCAGAAAAGTTTCGAACATCCGTGGATATGCAGACTTGAACTTGCGTAGAGAAGCTCGCGAGCCGGAGATCATAAAAGCCTATGCACACGATTAGCTACACAAAGTTTATCGCAGGCGTATACATGGTTGAACGGAAGCGATATAGATCCGCCGAGTCTCGCGATCTTCCGGGCCATTATCTCATTTCCGGTCGGTCCAAAAATCACTGAAGCTCTAACGAGTTACTCGGACTTCCGGATGCCGCTCTCGGCCTCAATTCTCTGCGCTGGGATTCATTTGAAGTCGCGCGTTGTTGGGGTTACCCAAAGAGAAGGCGGGAAGGGGTGGCTGAAGGATTTTACTACTTCAGCCCCCGTGGATCGTTTTGCCAGCGATACGCTTGTTCCCCGGAAACCTCCCTTCGTGCACACGGCATGCGACGGAGTTATTGGATCGTCCGAGTGAATCTCCGCCATAACTCGTAATCAAAGTTTCAACGTTCCAGGGCGAGAGCCTCGTGGATTCTAATAACATTTTGCTACCCCTCCATACCTACCCTTATCTCCACCGCGTACTTGCCCACCTCTCAAAAGCCTCCCCAGTTTCCTTTTGCCATTCGCCTTCGTCGTCCACGTCTCCAGTTGTTCACGAGTCTATGGCTATTATAAGATAATGGTGATGCTATCCGGGGCTTGTATCTATACGAGAACCGGCAACGTTATTGGGTCCCACGCGTCATCACGGGGAGGTCGAACGCGAGAGCAATCGACCTCGTGCTGCATGGCCTAGCTTGCTCCAGCCGAGAAATTACGTAGCCTCAGAGGCAAATCGAATTGATGCTATGTTGAATAAGTTCTCGCTGTTTTTTTTTTCGTGAAAATTAATGCTTTGTTTGAAAAAATAATTCCTAATGCTTTCGAACGTTTCGAACTTGTTGGGTGATCAAGTCCTAATGATTCTGCAAGTTCAGTAAGCGTCTGACATGAGTCTTCATGATGTAGTGCCTCCAATTCAACACATCAAAATCATTATTTTCGAAGCGTCTAAACCAATGTCTGCATGTTGTATCAGTTGCAGATTTTTGCATTGAAAACGCTTTTGAAGCTGTATATTTTTGCTGAGGTAGGCTGGGTATAGGGGTCTGAGTTATCTGGATGTCGCACGAAACTAACGCTACCCCCACTCCACTGTCAATGTGTTGCAGTAGAGTGGGGGTAGCGATATGCTGAATGCCTGTGATTGGTTTAAAAATGCCCTCTTCCCATACAATTCTAATCTTGTTGTTAATTGGAAAGTGATATTACAATTTATATTACAAATATATAATAATTATTATATAAACAAACTCAAACGAACCCAAACAAATCCGAAACAAATCTAATTATATACGTCAATGTATCAATATTTTTCGAAAAATAATAAAAACCATCTCATATTATTACGTGTACCTGTTTTTTATTACCCGAAAAGTCTGATTACATTTTCAGTGCCATGAAATAGTTACACTTTGTGTAATATCAGCAGATTAAAAAAAAAACGAAGTAGTGCAGTAAAGTTCCCCGCAAATACTGTTTTTTGGCACGACATTTGACATGTTTAACACCATGAAAAAAAAAGTTGTTTACACTTCGGTGAAATGGCATACATTGAATTTCAAGTTGCTTATGGAACTTTTTCATAGATGCGTCACCATGTTAAACTACCCGCACGCATTTCTGGTAACGCCATCTGTTGGAAAACAGCGAGAACTCATTCAATGTCCTAATACTACCGCGCCAACACCGTCAACCCTCTTCGTACACACTTGTACACCTGACTAAGGGTTGAACCTATGAACGGTAACCTGGCGGCGCAATAAGGAGTAAATCAAAACAGGGTAGCTTTTCCGCGAGTCGAACGCGGATGGGAGCAGCCGAAAGAAATGGAAAGTTCCACGGAAGGGTGGAAGAGGGAATTGAAAAAAAGCTGAACGTTGCGGGCAGTACTGCCCTGCTCTTTTTGAACAACTGCTGTACAACTGACTTAGCATCCAGTTCGTACAACACGCACCCACGTATGATGATATGCAGGGTTGATACTTACATGTGCAGAAGTTAACCTAATAATTTACCGTGTAAAACAACACACGCGTATTTCACATTACTATTGGCACGAAAGTAGCTTTCGTTCTGGCACGAAAGGACGATTGATAATATCTTATCGGCTTTCTCGTTTAAATATAATACCCTCGAGGTTACAATTCCGCGCGACCACGTACCGCTGATACGCTACTATTTTAATGGATTAACGTCGTTGTCGCCGAATCGCGCTGATCTAACGAAGCTTACCGGTGTATTTGTATAATTCCGCTGAACTGTGAGAACGCCTACGAACTTTGGCATTTAAATGTTCACCATTCTCGGCTCTAGGTGTCCGCCTGTCAGCCACCGGTCTTTGTTATACGTGGCCATTAATTGCGGAACGATCAATGCCTGCCTCGTTGATGACCTTCACTTTCACGGGGGCAGGTTAATATATAAAGCAGGATATCTGGGTGAAAGGTGCCAGGTTGGTTTGCCGATTGATGTGGTTTCTTTTCAGAAGACTAGGATAGTTGGAGGAGATTCGTGGAGAAGTATTCAAATCGATTCTCATGGTCGTTTTGTACGTGTTGCCGTTTGGGAAAGACCCAGTGAAGCTTTTCACAAGGTATATATCTTCGTTTCAAGACCTGGGTCGAGCTTGCACCGTGTCACACGAAGTTGCTCTTTATCTTTCCGTGCCACTGAGGCGAGGGTCCCGTCGTTGCGGTGGTGTTCGCGCCTTCCTCGTTGTCGCCGTTTTGCAGTCTTCTTCGGCAAGTGACGCATCAGAGGCGAGAGTTTGATCTGCCAATCATCGCGACGAGTTTCGCCGATGAGAGCTTTCGTCTTCTCACTCTCGAGAACATCATTGACGTTTTTCACGCGAAACGCCTCGCACCATTCACGTACGGCAGCCAATGACAGTGGAGCTTGATACCTGTCCGAGTGCAAATCAACGGATTGAGGGAGCGATAAGCAGGAGCCAAAAAGGGCCTCTCCAGTCAAAACCGACAGGGCTACATTCCGCGGAGGAAAAATAGTCTGGCCGACTTTCAACGATCCTCCAGACAGCGAGAAGAGGAAGCCTGAAGAGGTTTGAGCGGAGACGACAGACTCCTAAGAGATTTGCATTTTTACGAAACTCTCGGCAACCAAGAATCGGACAGCTGGAGGTTGACGGAAACACGGAAAAATGTCATCCAGCGTCGTTTTGCTGGATGACATTTTTTCCATATCATTGAGCAACTTTGCGTTAACTTCGATGGCTCGTTAGCGGGTTTCACAATGCCACGTAGGACTCCTGGCAGGATTTTGATTGAGGTCGACGTACCGACGACACAATCCCTTCTGGGTTTTTATACACACGTTTGCGTGGGTGTTTGAAACGCCTTGACTGATTCTGCATAGCACTGGGGCGTCTGGCTGTCCCATTATTGTGTCAGTTTCGATTAGCTGCTGATGACAGGAACATCGGACTTGGAGACGAGTCCGGGCAGGAAAGGTGGATGGACGCGAATCTCTTTACCTTCAACTGAGATCCGCTAGCGCTATGTTGGTCTCGAAGGGTGGGACGATGAAGCGAGAAAGAGGGAGGGGGAGAGAGAAGAGGAGAACCGCGGTAGGAGAGACGCCAGACTACATTTCCGGTCGATCATCGACCAGCAATCAATGTGGATGGCAAGGCAGTTGCAGCCGCTATCCGAGGCTCTGTTGTCCTGTAGTTGAGAGGAGATGGCTCGAGGACTGCAGCTGCTTCGGTAAGGGATACCACAGAAATACGAGATTGAGGTTATGACGGGATGGTTTACGCGTCGATAATGCAGTTTCCGATAATGCTGGGCTTTAACTGCCACGGGTGATCACACCCACCGATGTGGTTTACTCACTCCTCCAGCTGGCTCGGCCTCGGCTATCTCCACTAAATGTGTGTACCCACACGTCTTCACATGCGCGTCCATGTACAATTCGAGTTATCGCCCGGTCGTGACGTGAATAGGCGCAGGATCATCCTCACCGAGAAGTCGACCATTCTCGAGGGATCAATCCTGAACCCAGAGCCTGGAGGTCAATCGTAAAATGCCAAAATACGATACGACTTCTCACGCAACGAAGTGCATCCTTGGATACCCGACAGTTCCAAGCTTATCATAGTGATTGTTGTTCCATTGGATGCATTCTTCATCCTTGGGCATTTGGAAGGTCGAAAACTTGTGGAATAATCTACCTCGTTTGATGACGCGAGAAAAGTGCAGCCCCGCTTTACATACCCGGAGGCTACGACTGTCTGTTATTCGGTGACGATCAAAGTCATTACGATGAAAACCTCGGGCCGTTAAATTAGCATAACCACATCGATTTTTACAGATCCGATAAATCAACGAAAAATGGTTCGATTTGAATAGCAAAGCAATAAGACCGCGCCACCTCCCTGGATTTTCAAAACATTTTACAACGGGTCACGCAAACACTCGTACCTCGATAGTAATTTCGAAAGGGCGATTGTGGCAGAGTGCCCTAGGTGGTCGCCCTGGCGGTGGCGAGAACGAGAAAGAGGAGGAAAGAGAGGAAGAGTAAAAGAGCGAGGACTCGGTAACGAATTGGCCGTCCGAAAAAGGAGCCGAGACGAAACTACGCGCACACACCGACCCGAATGCACGTACTGACAAACATACAGGCCGGTTGGTGTTCACTGCTGGCCTAGCTTGAGCATGTGGCGAGCGGGAGTCTCACAAATCTTCGACAGAGTTACCATAGAGAAATGGTGTTCGATGCTTCCGAACGAGTGGGCGCCCGAGCGCGGACGATATTTCCCCGGAAAATACTTCCGCTTCCTCCATAAATCTTTAAGAGCTAAAGCACACATTCTCTACCGGGTAGAGAGACAGAGAGAGAGAGAGAGAGAGAGAGAGAGAGAGGTTAAGAGAGCGAAGTGGAAAGGGCGAGACAGGCTGGGTTGCGAAAGCCCGATTTTCCCCAGGAACCTCGTCCTCCGCATTACTGTCGGTTGCATTCTCCCAGCTGTAGCAAAAGTATTCGAGATCTCCTCATCCTCCGAGTCCCTAGAAGAGTCTCTCTTTCTCGCTTTCTCTCTTTGCGAGCCCTTGGGATACTCGTTGGTACCTGATATACGAGAAAAATATCGGGATCCCACCTACTCTTTTCCTTTTCAGCTGCGCCGCCCATATTTGTGCATGTGCCGGGGCAAAGGATCTTTTGACCCCGCAATATCGATGGCTTTCAGTACGTCCTTATGCTGTCTTGAGGCTATAGATTTTTACAAACGAATCGTTGATTATGGGGACAAATTTCAATGGTCCGCGAAGTCGATTGCCTTCAAAGTAACCTTTCCCTATCCATATACAGTTGCATGCAAAAGTGTCCGGTGAAAGGTAATTTTATGATTAAGTAACGCTAAAGGATGCAAAATGGAGAAATGAATAAAGTATCGGGTAAAGTTCTTTTATCATGCAATCAAAATATGTAATTGAAAATTACATATTTTGATTGCATGACAATATGCAATCAAAATATGTAATTGAAAATTACATATTTTGATTGCATGACAGTAAAGATATTGAAAATTACATATTGTGATTGCATGATTTTAACTAAGTAAAGTTCTTTTAACATGCAATCAAAACATGTAATTAAAAAATTGTTCATAACGATTAACAATTATTTGTAAGAAAAAAAAAACACGTTTTGCTGCTTCATAAATGTCCAGTCAAATTCCAAGAATATATAATTCGCTTCGCTTTGTTTACGTTATCAGTCGCGAAGTCATGTAGACATTGAGAGCTCTGTTCCTTTTGCATCGTACGATCAGTAACACTCACAAGGAACATCCCTCAGGTGACAACCTTCGATTTTGTTGAAATTTGGATATTTTATAAAGCACCGAAAAGTAAGAAATACGTATTTTTTTTTATCGGCGGAAAAACGCTTTTAAGGGCTGAAACGCACCCGCAAAAATGGGGATGTTTTTCGTTTTTCGTCGATAACGTTTTAACGGTATGAGATATTAAAAAAATTCAAATTGCAACGATGTTTATTTTTTTGTGCACTGTACGTTGGAGATGAGAACGATAACGTTATCGACGAAAAACGAAAAACACCCCTATTTTCGAGGGTTCGTTTCACCCCTTAAAACCGTTTTTCCGCCTATAAAAAAAATACGTATCGCTTACTTTTCGGTGCTTTATAACATATCCAAATTTCAGCAAAATCGAAGGTTGTCATCTGAGGGATGTTCCTTGTCAGTCAAGATGTCGAAACGCACGTCTTTAGACATACGCAAAGTGGTTATCAAGTTGCACAACGAAGGAAAAGTTTCGACGTGAAAAAGCTAAAATTTTGGCGATTGAAAAATCGACTGTTAACGATGTAGTAAATAAATTCAAGACTACAGGTACTCTAGAAGATAAATACTGGCCTGGGAGACCTAGGAAAACAACTAATCGTGTCGATAAAGTCATCAAAAGAAAGGCTGTCGCGGACGTAAAAAAGAATGCTGCAATCGCACGTGAATTACGCGAAGAAAATTTGGCTGACATTAGCCAAAGTACTGTTTCACGTAAACTGACGGAAGTGCGACTTTTTGGACGTGTCGGAGTTAAAAAACCGCTCATCGGTAAAAAAAAAGAAGGCCAGATTAGAATTCGCGAAAAAAAGACCAGATCTGGACTGTTGAAGATTGGAAAAAAGTGCTGTTCTCAGACGAAACTAAAATCAATTTGTTTGCAAATAATGGGAGAAGGTACATTCGACGACCAAAAGGAATGATTCGCGATATCAAACACCAATTGTGAAACACGGTGGAGGTAGCATTGTGCTACGGGGTGCATTCTCTTGGAAAAGCGTCGGTCCAATCATTAAAATTGAAGGCACTATGAACTTTGCTATGTATAGAGATATTATATTTAAAAAAATGCTGCCTTATGCTCGTTAGAATATGTCACAAGGATGAATTTTTCAGCAAAATAATGATCCAAAACATTGATCACAGCCCCTTCAGCAGGTTTTTAGCAAGAAAAATATTCGAGTTTTAGAGTGGCCGAGTCAATCTCCGGACTTGAATCCCATAGAACATTTATGGCAAGAGTTCAAACTAAGAGTAGGAACTGAATATTGTGCCAATAAAGCTGCTTTGTGGGGAAAAGTTCAAAAAGAGTGGAAAAATATCTCTGAAGATAGAATCATCAAACTCATTGAATCGATGCCTCCCCGATATGCTGCCGTGATAGCTTCGAAGGGCATGGCTACCAAGTATTGATGAAAATCTTACATTTATTACCGTTTTCTAGTTTTTTTTGAGTTACTACATTTTTTCTTTGTATATAATGCGTAATTCGTAATTGGCCGGGTAGTTATGAAAAAGGGAATATTGTTATTTTGGTTATAAATAATTATGAATAGTTATATATAATTTTTCAATAACACGTTTCGATTGCATAATAAAAGAACTTTCCGATAATACGTTTGTGTTTCCATTTTGCATACTTTAAACGTTACTCCATCATGCAATTATCTTTGGCCAAGCACTTTTGCATGCAGCTGTACATATACATAAATACATATATATATATATATATATATATATATATATATATATATATATATATATATATATATATATATATATATATATATATATATATATATATATACATGGGTATATTATACATGGGTATAAGGGTGGCCGTTATTTTGGCTTCGGTAAAAAAATTTAACGTCTAGCAAAAAAACTAATCAAGATATGAAAAAAAAACTGTGTAAAATTTGGACGCGCTAGGATAAGGAGAACACGTGCCACCGAGCAGTTTAATTTTCAAAAATACGTGCATTTTTTTAATGGCCGCACTAAAATATTCATTAGTTTCATAATATTAATTAAAAAATCTGGAATTGGGTATATTGATTGTACATATTAAGAGGTCCGAAATATATTATTCACTGATTTTTTTTCCATCAATTATGTACAGTCGGGAGTAGACTGAAAAATTAATAGAAAATTTGAAAACGGCCGTGGCGGTTTCGTCACATTGTGGCGGGAAATCGAAGCAGTGAATTAATTATCGAAGCGGATTTTTCATGCAAATAATAATATAATAATCGTGTATTGAATGCTTCAAAATGATATTATTTTTCTTGAGCCTGCGAGAAGATTTTCCAGCTGTAGTGGCGATAATACAAAATATAGTGCAGACAAATAGTTCGAGATTTGGTCGTGGTGCTTCGTCCGCTCATTTTTATCGACCGAGCATTACCGACCGAGTTGGTTTGCCATTGTTGGACATAGAAAAAAATATAACACGTGAAATCTTTACGTTTCCGCAAATTTATTTTGATTTTACGATGCGCTTCCAAACGGTATCAGGTTTTCCAGTCAGGCTTTACTTTTCTGCTCGATAAAGACATTGAATTCTTTATTAGTCTCGAATCTATGGCGTTTTTTGAACGATTTAAAATTGATTGTACTTTTCTCGACACCGATGTATCTGTTTTGGACTCGAACGAGAGTTATCAAATGGGCGCGCAAATGATTAAAAAAATAAAAGTCTGTAATGATATAGCGGAGCGAGGCATCAAAATTATCACCGATTATAAAAATCGATTGACTTATGATGAAGATCAAATACAATTTGTTCTTCAAGTTGTCGCCGAAAATAAAAATAAAATTCCGAACGTAAACAAATGTACTCTACTTCAATCATTTCATAGATGGACTGCTATTACTTATGTAATATTTCATGTAAAGGTAGGAATTTGCGGTAGGTGATTGATGGAAAAAAATCAGTAAATAATATATTTTGTAACTCTTAATATGTATAATCAATGTACTCAATTCCAGATTTTTTAATTAATATTATGAGACTAATAAATATTTCAGTGCGACCATTAAAAAAATGCATGTATTTTTGAAAATTAAACTGCTCGGTGGCACGTGTTTTCCTTATCTCAGCGCGTCCAAATTTTACACAGATTTTTGTTTTCATATCTTGATTAGTTTTTTTTGCTCGACGTTCAATATTTTTTACCTAAGCCAAAATAACGGCCACCCTTATATATATATATATATATATATATATATATATATATATATATATATACACGAGGGTGGGGTGAAATTTTCCGGCCTAACCAAGAAAAACGATGTTTTAAAATTTTTTTTTGCGTTATTTTTCAACATAATCTCCATCAACACAGACACATTTCTCATAACGGTGTTCTAATTTAGTTATCCCAGTTTTAAACGTAGATTCGTCAAGCTCCTCAAAGTACTGATTTACAGCTTCGATAACTTCTTCGTTGCTCTTAAATCTTTTTCCGCCAAGCTATTTTTTGAGGTTAAGAAACAGGTAATAGTCGCTGGGGGCTAAGTCTGGAGAGTAGGGAGGATGCGGCATCAATTCAAACTTCAATTCGTGGATTTTGGACATGGCAACAATCGACGAATGCGCTGGTGCGTTATCGTGATGAAACAAAACTTTTTTCTTCGCCAAATGAGGTCGTTTAATTTGCACCTCGTGCTTCAAACGTTGCAATAACTCTGCGTAGTATTGACCAGTGATAGTCTTACCCTTTTCAAGGTAATCAATGTATATAATTCCTCTCGCATCCCAAAAAACAGTAGCCATAACCTTGTTTGTCGATAAAATTGTTTTTGCCTTCTTTGGGGTTGGTTCCCCTTTTCCAACCCACTGTTTTGACTGTTCTTTATTTTCAGGAGTGTAGTGGTGGACCCATGTCTCATCAACAGTTATGAATCGACGCAAAAATTCGTTTGGATTACGCCTATACAGCGCCGAATTGTCAGTAAAAATGGTTTTTCGAAGCAGTTTTTGGTCGAGCGTTAGCAAACGCGGCACCCACCTTGCACACAGCTTTTCCATGTTCAAATGGTTGTGCAAAATATTTCGCACACGTTCAGCTGACATCCTACAGGTCTCAGCTATCTCATGCACTTTCAACCTGCGGTCTTCCAACACTATTTTATGGATTTTTTCAATCATCTCTGAAGTTGTGACTTCAACGGGCCGTCCTGAGCGAGGCTCGTCAGAGGTGCTCACACGACCCATTTTAAATTCAGAAACCCACTGCTTAATAGTTGAAAATGATGGGGGGGGGGGAGTCTCCTAGTGTTGAATCCATCTCTTCTTTTATTTGTTTTGGTGTAAAACCTTTCAAATGGAAGTATTTGATGACAGCACGTTTTTCCAATTTTTCCATTTTTACGAAAACAACGGAAGCGTCTCGCGCAATGTGCTCTCAAACGCAAACTAACGTAGCGATTGGGCTGAAACTGTACATACAAGCTCGGTAGAAAT